>CM069913.1:50244588-50907205 GCA_036172215.1 Camellia granthamiana
GAATGGTGTAATCTGCACCTCTAGTTTTTGTAGCCTAGTCCTTACAGACATTTTTCATATTTTATCTCTACGTGATTCTATATACGCTGTGCAATAGTATAGATTCCAAAAAAACAAGACTCTGCTGCTTAGTTATCAATATGGAAGGCATTTGTTGCATCAGTGGTATACTAGTCCAGACAATTTACAAATTTAGTTAGAAGAGATTTAAAAATGTAGTCTGGGAATACAAAGAAAGTAAACCTATTTGCAGGGTTCAGTTAGTATACATGTTAAACTTATAATCAACCTTTCTTTTTCTAATATAATCAAATGGGTTTGGGCACCCCCCCTTGGTGCCTTTTCTCACCCCCCCCCCCCCCCCCCCCCCCGCCCCCCCCTCTTCTTTTCCGCCTAATACATCTATAAAAATAAAAATAAAAAGCAAAAAAAAAGGGGACTATAGCATCCATGTTATAAACATTAATAAATACAGCACCCCATTCTAAATTTTGTGACATCCATTTTACTTAGGTTGCTGTGTTGCATGTTTTCTTGTAGAATGATGAAAAATATCGCTGCAGTGAAACTGGTTATCGTATTCCTTTGAAATGTGTGAAAATTGAAGCTGGTACAAATCAAGTAAACAGCAAAAAAGCTCAGCCAAATCGGTCCACTCTTGAAAACAATAGTGCCAAAGAAAAAACTACATGTGATGTTGCACAATGCAGAAGAGTCCTCTACTTCAATAAGACAGAGAAGTTTACTTGCTGATTCATCCACATCAGTGGGTGGGTCACAACCTTATATTACTTACAGAAGCTGTATACCACCGATTAACGAAGAGAAGCTGACAGTTATTGGTTTTCGAGGTATGTTCATCATTTGAGTTGCAATGCCTTTCTTCGTGATCCTGTTTTTCTCTTCACACACTTGCTGCTTTCGAAAAAAATTAGATTACACGTGCACGTGTGCGCACATATATAGGATGTAGGTTTGACATCTTTGATTCAATGTTTTTGTGTGGGGGGGGGGGGGGGGGGGGGGGGGGGGGGGGGGGGGGGCGGGGGGTGGGGGGGATAATAAAGCATTGTAGGATATTCCTTTGATTCAATGTTGGGATACCAAAGTGCACGATATTCTTGTGCTTTTTTGAGAATCATAGTTGTTATCAAGGAATTGCTGAGCCTCATATAGTCTAGAGCCTGTAGGTAATTAGGCAATCACCTAGGTTTGGCCCGAGTTCAGATTTGATAAAGTTGAACATTTCAACTTCATCACAAGTAAAGTTGGGGCATTATGGGGACTAATATGTACTTAAATCAGTGATCTAAGCTGTTCATCTCATATGATAAGCTAAGAAGAACATGCACTTAAAAACATGTAGGCTGTATAGACAAAAATGATCTAATAGAATGACAATTGATGTTGGATCAACTTGATTTTTTACTTGAATAATTTTCTCAGTTGTATAAGATGAACGGTTTAGGTTACCAAAGTGAGTCCAAGTTAGTCCGATAATGGGTCAACCTCACCGTGAAATTGAGATCTTCAGCTTTAGCAAATCCGGACTCGGTTTGGCCAACCATGTGTAGGTGCTAGAATGAGTTAATATTTGAAGAAATATTTTCAGAATTGAGAAAAATCTGTTGCATCTAATGATTAACCATTCCATTTGCTGGGGAAAGAATTGAATGTGGAGTTCAGTCATGAAATGTTATGCAAAATATGAGATTTGGTCACGCTCTACAAATATGCTGGTCAAGCCCCCAAATGTACCGGAAAACTGAATGCTTTACTTATTTCTACAAAAATGTATCATCTTTAGTACTTCACAGTTTGAAGAGTTCACTAGTACACTTAGGAGTGTGACTGAATCTTATTTTCTGCGAAACATTCCGTTATTAAATCCCTTTTGAGCAGAACATGGCCCTGAATTCTATTTTTAAGTCTTTTACTGCTAACTGTTATCCATCCATGATGGTGGGACTGGTGGTGACAGCTAACTGTTATCCATCCATGATTGAGAACAATTATCTTAAGAACTTAAAACTAAAAATTTTTGGCAATGCTTCCTTGTATTCATGGAACTGTTTCTCTGTACACATTACCATGCAAGTGCCTATGACTGGAGTTTAAGAGAGTGAGAGATAGAGGGCCCTACATTTCAGCTCTGCATCTTATGAAGTTTGCCAGGGAGCAGGTGAAATGAAGGATTAGGGAGGTAAGTCACCATGACCAAGCAATTGGGAAGGAATGTTCAAACTAGAGTTGCCACTATTTCCTGCATTTCAGAACATTATAAACCAACTGGGACTGGCCTAGTTTGCTAGAACCCTTGTCCGTCACTAGGAGATAAGGGTTTGAGTCTTCCTCCCCCAAGCTACGGCTGTCAATATACCAAAACAAAAAAGAACAGAACATCGTATCCCAAGTATAGGGCATACTTTGGGACACAACCTGATCTTAAAGTAATGCATATAGAATTCATTTAGAAAGAAATTTATTTTTGTTCGCATGGTCATAAAAAGTCAAGTATGCAATATTAGTATGGATAAGAATGTGCTTGAAAGCATTTAACATTAATGCAGCTGGAATATGCTTGAAAAGTTTACGGTATAAGAAATTATAGACATGCAATATTAAATGAATCTTTTTTTTTTCCCTTTTTTTTTTTTTTTTCTTGCTCTGTTGTATACATTAAATTAAAAATTATGTCTAATGACATTTTTTGGGCATTGTATTTTGAGGTATGCAATTGGTGGAAAATTTAATACATGAAGTTACATATTTGTTCTACTTATCAAAAAATCTAAATAGAAAAGAAAGCTACATATTTATTCTGTTTAAGACTCATACAGAGTATGTATACATAAACATATACTATTGCTGGTTGGTTGTATATTGATGTGTTATAATCACTTCTATGTTGCACTTGTCGCGTCAGTGTGCAAGTGGTATGCCGCTACCATGCCCTGGGTCCATGCTCCGTGGCTGAGCTGACAAATTAACTATGTTTTACCTTTTGGTTGGATGAATACACATTTTTAACTGTACAAACACTTATTACTAGGGGTATTCAAGGGTTGGGTTTGCCACTGACCCACCACCCAAACCAACTACCTTGGGTTGAAGATTTCATCACCCACTACCGACTGTATTACAATTCGAAATCGACCGTTACTTTCATTCAGTTTGACGGTCGGATTTCAGTTGGGTCACTGGAGAAAAATCAAACATATCATTTATTTTACCTTTCTCTTTGAAGTTTAAACCCAAATTTATACATATACATACATTCATCTATATATCTATATATATACACAATGCACATACTTTTATAGATCTGAGAGATAGTGTAAAGAAAAATAAAAATTGGAAGACTAGAAAAGAATCAGATTCATCTACTATAGCGCTGTTTGGGAAGTTGGGTTTTGGGTTTTTCTTTGTTTTTTTCACTAAAAGACAAATTGGTTACAAAATCAAAAAAAACAAATCCAAACAAAATATCACATCAAATCCCATAATCATTTTACTTTTTCTCTCACAAACATCACATCCAACCACAAAAAAACCCAACTATCTTCCCAAATATAAAAAATTTTCTCCAATAATATCCTACAACTAAAAAAACCTACAAAAAAAATCCACTTCCCAAACACCCACTATGTTACTCTACAATAGAAGAGAGAGGGGACACTTGAGTTTGGACCCATCACAGATTTACTGTCAGTGTCATTGATCTAGAGATTCAGGACCCAACATCAAACCCACACTTCATCATCTTCAATGGAAAAGGGAGAGGATCCACCATGAGCATTCAAAAATCATTCAATCTAGGATTCTTTCTTTCATCATCAACTCATAGATTGTTCTAAAAATGGGATGAGGAGAGAGAGAGAGAAAGAGAGACAGACAGACAGACAGACAAAGAGGAGAAAGGGGGTTTTGTGAGTGATTTCAGATCTGAGAGAGAAGTTGAGCAGAGGAGGGAGGGAGATTGGAGACTGATATAGAGAAAAAGTTAACATGAGAGTGTGATAAGTGTGGGTCAGAGACGAAGGATAGAGAGAGAGAAGTTAACACGTGAGAGAGAGAGAGAAAGAGAGAGAGAGAATGTGATAAGATTTCGTGTCAGGTGATGGGGTGCATATGGAACTGTTACCCATACCGAAAAATTGAAATTCTTCAGTCTAATGCATCGCAACGACCGTTGTGATATTGAAACCGTCCAATTCTTGAATTTTGAGTTCAGATTGATCGATTTAGGCAGGTGATTCGGGTTTTTGCACAGCCCTACTTATTACTGATGTAGGCTTTTGCTAATTGGTCCACCGAAGTTATATTATAGAATAAGTATCTTATACCTAGTTATATTCAGTTTTTGTGGTTAATTATAAAAAATGCAAAAAGGTTTTTTTTTTTGTGTGTGTTGTATTGTATCTATGCATGTATGCAATCTATTTATGATTTATAAGTTAATTAATTAATTTTTTCATTCAATGGAAGAACAAAATTTCAATTTTCTATCTTTTCAAATTCCACTAAAATCTAAATCATTTTTCTATGGATCACCCTCACAACATGGCGGGCCCCACATTTTTTCCACCTTGGAAATATAGTCTCCATGTGGCAGGTCCTCTGAATGCCACAACGCCTTCTAAGTAGATGTCTAGCCTAAGCGAGGGCACAAGGTTGATGATCATCTTGCCTCTCCTCTTCATTGAACGGTCTTTCTTTCACTGCCATCTTCTTTCTCTCTAAGGCTGCCTTGACTCTTTTCCTCCTCTGCCTGCCACAAGCCATTTATGTGTCAGCCATCTTCCCAGAAGGCTATAACCTTGACTCTTTCCTCCTCTGCCTGCCACAAGCCATTTATGTGTCAGCCATCTTCCCAGAAGGCTATAACTGACTACCTCACTAGCCAACCACATACAGTAGCCAAAATCAATTGGGAAAACTAACGCATTTCCAACAAATCTTTTTTAAGTTTGGTCCTGAATTTAATTGTGGAGACATCATCCCCAAGCCTTTTTTTTTCACTTCCTCTGAGAATCATTGACAACATCGAGAAATTGAAGGAGAGGCCTCAAGTGAAGGAATTATAAACTTGAAAATACACAATGTTATCATCAGTTGAATTTAAAAAAGAAAAGAAAAGATTATATTGGAAGATAAAATTTCTTAGTCTAATTTCTTTACTGGTAGTGTCATTGACTTGTTATCAGTTTTTCACTTTACATTAGTAATTCAGTTTTTGTACTCTGATCATATTCATTGACTCCATGTCTCAAAGTGCAAAGTAATCTTGATTTTATTAGTTCAAATGAACAACATGATTATGTTTTTTGGTGTATACTGATTTCTTTCTTCTGTCCTGATGCATTTTCTGAACCACTTTGGACAGGGCATTATTTTGGGTCTTTTGTTGATAAGCAGTTCACTTATATACTTCAGGCGGAAACAGAGCAGTGTTGCGGCAGGAGTTGGAGCTATGAGAATTCCAACAAACTCTAGGTTTTAACTTTCTTTTTTCTTTTTTTTTTATCTAGTATTTGAAGCTTAGTCCCAACTGATTGGCAGTATTGATGACAGTGAATTGTTAGAGTGTATTGATGACCACGTGTATTCTGCCTGCGGGTTTGGTTCATTCCTTTGTTCTCGTTCTTTCTACATAGAAATGTTTCTTGTTTCGTTTTAAATTTGTAGTTTCTATTACTCTTTCTTATCATTATTCATTAACTTTTAACATAAGCGCTTCCAATTTTCCATAGCTTGTTTGGGACACAGGTACCCATTTGTAGTCTCCATTTTCGTTGTCCTCTATCTCGAGGTCTACCCCACACATGTTTGGTTTATGACTTGAAAAATGGAAATAGATCTACCTTTTCAAAATATCATGAGATTGTTAAAGCTTCGTTTGTCAATTATACATTTTAGTCAAAAAAAAATTAAAAAATCATTATAAATTGTCACATCATTCTATTTATTTTTCTGTATATCTTTTCATAAAAAATTAAAAAATTATTAAAATAACATGTTTCCAAAACAAGGCTTTTTTAGTAACTTTTTGACTTTTTTGGCTAAAATGTGATGTAAAAAAAACTAGTATGTTTGGGATGATTTTTTGGCTTTTTACGAAAAGATGTGCAAAAAGTAGAGAGAAAAGGGAATCTTTGACTTTTTGGTATGGGTTGTTGGCTTTTTGGTTTTTTTTATAACTTTTTGACTTTTTGACTAAAAATGACAGTTGCCAAACGAGGCCTAAGAATATTGTTAATAGCACTAACATTTCATCTTTAGATCCCACCATTTCATTTTTTTTTTCCTTATTAACATGAAATTCCCATTTTATTCTTATCCCTTTCTTCTCAAAACCCTAAGCCACCCACTCCACTCTCGCTAGCTCGGACCAACACCTTTCACAGCCCCATCCCCAGCTCCAACGATCCCTTTCCACCATCGTTCCAACCCTTCCATTCACCCAAGCATGTCATCACAACCTTACTTATTGTGAGCCTCTCTCATCTACTCTCTCTCTCCATCTCTCTCTCTCTCTCTCTCTCTCTCTCTCTCGTGTCGGATTTTGGGGGGTTGCAAGGGTGGAGAATAGTTCAAGCATAAAGGGCCTCACAAAGGTGAAAAGGGGTTGCTAGTTGCAGCAAGAGGGCTAGGGAGGCAACCACAGGTAAAGGTGAAAGCTAAGTGGCTGGGGTGGGTCTAGAGAGAATGGGAGAGGGCTAGGGTGAGTCATTAAAGGTGGTGGTGGCAACAGCTGGAGGTGGGGGTGAGGTGGGGGTGACGAGGAAGGAGGGTTGTTGGAGGAAAGGTGGTGGAAGGGGTAATGCTTCCAAAGGAAAGTTGGTAGCAAGGTTGAGGGTCCAAACAAAAGGTACTTTGGTATTATGATAGGGGTTCAAAAAAGGGAATCAATTTTGGTAGATAAGGATCCAAAGTAAGTGGTTCAAAGTAAAAGAGTGAAAACTATTAGCAACGCTTGATTATTAAACTAGACAATCAAGCATATAAGAAATCTACAAAAAGAGGTTATACCTCTTTTTAGGAAAAGACAAACACTTTACCCTAAGTAGTCGCTCCTGACCCACATTCGTCCCAAGTCTGATTCCAACAAGGTGTAGCCCATCGCTTGTTTTCCATTATCTATTTCTCCTAAAGCTAGGATTTCAAAAGGTAGCTTGGCATGTAAGATTTTGCAATTGGTGAGACAAGGTTACCAGAGGCATACACACCCTTGACAATCGTACAAGAAGAATCTCCAAATGACTACAAGGTGGAGAAAAACTCAGGTGGCAAGAATCGAATCCTCGATCTCTTAGGAAGATGCAACAGTTCTTGTCCAATAGGCAAGCCACATTACTTAGCAGAATCACTTGATTACCACATGAGAACAAGATAACCCAAACAAAACATAATCCACAGCATGTGCAGACATTTTTGTAGTTGCAATGACTAATATAAGATCGGAAAAAATGAATCTGAGTGAGTTTCAAAAAAAATGGTTGTACTTCAAGAAACCAATCTCTTCACTCTGGACTGGAAAACTAAGCTCATCACATAACTTTTTTCGGTAAAATCTCACAACTTATGTCTCTTTCATGCTCTCTCATCGAATAAACAAATGTTGAATAGGGATCTCTCCAAAAGACAAATCCAACAATAGTAAAAAAAAAATTATTACCCGTTGTTCCTTGCATTTTGCATTTCTCAACTGCCAATTGTCAGTGAAAAAGGACAACTGACGCATCCATTCTGAAATCTGCTCTTTTTCTACCTTAAATTGTAAAATTACAGAACACAATATACCATGTTATTGCTGCTTCTCCTCCTCTCTCCAAAATATACAAGAAAAAAAAAAAATACTTCGTGCCTTCATCAGTTTTCTTGAGTTTCTCGAGCAGAAGATGATATAATCAAAAGTCAGCAGCAGAGGCCAAACTCGAAACAAAAGAATTACGTTGACAATAACCCGCAAACAACAAAAACCTCCTCTCTTTAAAAAGACACATCTACAGTGACACAACGGCAAGCAAGGATTGCAAACAGTCTATTGAGGTCTCTTTTAGATCACAAAAAATAGTCGGGAGTCTTGCGTGTCGTGTCGGGCTCAATTTGCCGAGGTGCCGGATCAAATTGAAGGAAATTCTGCTCCATGTTCCTCCCCAATTTCTAGTATTGCAGCCATATTCCCACACCGATAACAGTAATTAGGACGCACTAAATACTGTCACCCACATTCTTTTCCTATAGAAAAAGCATGAATAACAACAATATATACAGTTAACATGAGTAAATAGACAAAGCAAATAGGACACAACGAGTTGTTTATCTCATTTTAACTTCACAAACCTGACACCAATTATAGCCTTCCATGACAAGCTGGTGGGCTCTTGAAATCAGAGTAAGCCCATTGGTATGGTTGAACTGAGCCGCTATATCCTGTCCAAATTGTATAGCCAGCCTCCTCGTGGAGATAATTCCCCACCCACAACGGTCCGTCTGGATCAGACCACAAGAGATATCACCACATTGGTCCTTCATGTGGAACCTACCACAACCCCACAAACAATCATTAAGTAATGCTGACTAGCTAATTTCATGAAAAGAAAAATTGAATATCACATACACCATGATTACTAGAAAACCATGGGAACTTAGAGTATGCATATAATTGTTCAAACAGGCTGCTATTAGCAAATGGGTCGGCAGAGAATTAAAAGAAAAAGAAAAAGGCAGCCAGGTGCTTGAGGAGTTTTTTTTAGGAGGAGTTTTTGTTTCAAAAAAGGGTCTCAGATCAATAGAAGTATAAAAAGAAACAGACGCCATGGCAATGTACAGCGATTAGATTTACAAAGAGCTCATATGACAACGATTGTTCACGTACCATCCCTGTATACGGTCCAAGCCTCGGGACATTGTCCAATGTATCCAAAGATGGTGAAAGTCCTCCATGCAAACAGAAAAATCTAGGATGAAAAATTATATAGCTGTCAGAAATGGTATAGGAATAATCATTGTGAAATGACTGTACAATGTACAACTCAAACCTGACTCTCAATCAGTGCTGTAAGGGGTAGATAATCAAAAAGATCGGTAAAATACTTCCAGACATTAGCATTTCCGTACTTCCTCAAGCATTCATCATAAAATCCATACCTGAACAACGGAAGAAAACATTATGAATAATAATGAGGTTATAGTATTTTGTAACTTACAAGAAACTATGGTAGCTCTAAGCTGTGTGACACAGTGAAATACCTTTCCAAATTATAGGCAAAGCTACATGAATTTGTTTTGAATCTTATGATATTGTTCTATCTAAATAATGTCTCTCGACTGGTTGGTCATCATCAAAGTTATGACTTATCTCAAACAATCACATTTTAAGCTTTCTCGTAGTTTTTGCAGCCCCATAACTACAAGGCATCAGTCCTATATTCTTGTAGTAGTATTTGTTTTTGGCACATAATCAGATCATCTCAACTTTCAATTCAGTTGTCCTCCATCGTATTACAAGCTCCAGCTGTAATACATGCTCCATCTCTAAAACTATCTATAACAACTCTCATGCCATCAATTTTTTATTTTATTATTATTATTTTTTAGATAAATAGTAGCAGTGTAAGATATTGTCAGTGATAGAGTTGAAGAAACAACATGAAAAAGTTGACATGGTTTCTACGCGAGGATTAAACACCATTTGGTTATCAATAAAAATAAGGCAATAGATGAAAATGTTTGGCATAAAAGCCTCCCCTACTTTAAAAACTAAAAAAAGTGGTTTCATAGGTTCTATAAATAGAGGGGCAGCCTGAACTTAACATTTTCCTTCAAGATTGAACATATATATGAGCAATTACAAGCTTTGAAACAATTAGAGATCAGAAATAAAAATTTCAATCATGGGTTTCCATCAAAGGTTGATATTTAAGGCTATTTATGAACTTAGTAGACAACCCAAAAACGTACTCCACAGTGTGGCTTCCATGCAAATAGAATAATGCTATACAATTTAGGGCATTATGGACCACTTTGTGACTCAAACTCAACAAGACTTAATTCCAATTACTTAAAATTGAATATTATGAGCAAGACTAATCTTAAATACGTGAGGTGCAACCAACATAAGATTGAAAAGGGTTCAAGTTATTATTAAGTATCAAATACCATAAGGTGTCCATTTTTCCGTTAACATATAATCAAGATCCACAAATGAGAGAAAGAACATGAAATTGTTGATACCTCAATAGATTTAGAATTAAATTGAAGTAAAGAAGCATTCCCCATGGTTGTCATATTATAAAATGCCCCATCAACACAAAGGAAGAGTTCTAAAAGTCACCTATAAATTGGATCATATGAATGGTACAAAAATTGGAGAAGCAAGACACGACAACCAAAATGAGTGAGGATATTGAGAAAATAGGGTTAAATGAATACTTAAGTATTGAAGGAATGTAAACTAAATCATACAAGCAAACTAGAAACAGTTCAAAGTAAGAACAAACAAACAGAAAATCATATGTGATGATTGATGCAAAAAATGCCACTGATTGCAATTTTTTCATAATTTGGTTCAAGTTGAAGGCATTACAAGGAGAACATGCAGACAATGATGGTCAGAAGAGATGGCATGTTATGTGATAAAAAGTTAAACTCTAGTAGAGTGACAGGTGAATAAGGCTCTATGAAGCTGATCAGTTGAAATTTAAGGTGTCATTAGTTTCAGCCCATGACAGTGCATCAAGCATAAGTTGTTAAAAAATTCTTATAGTTTCACGATGCATGGGTCAAATTAAAGAGGAAAATCATTAAGTAGCTTTATCTGGTAAAGGATCCCTTCACTAACATAGATGCTCATTTGCTAATAGCCTTGGAGATGTGCATGAAGTATTGACTTTATGATTCCCCTGCCAAAAAGCATATTTACACATGAAACATATGAATTAATACCTTTTTCTATCAGTAACATATGAATTAATACCTTCAAGATGTGGAATTCAAAAAGGCATGCATGCTTTAAGCAAAGCATCCATCTTGCCATTCAACATTTCTGTTACACTGCTTCATCCCCCTTCAACTTTGGTAGTACACAGACGTTTGAGAACTTCTTTTATTTTTATTTTTTATGACTAAGTTGTTTTTTTAAGGGAAGAAAAAAGGGTGTCTCCCATGTACATACAAGGAAAAATGCAAATGCATATAGTAGGATCACAAACAACATTATTTATTCCATTCAAAAAATCAAACTGGCATTCCGAATTCTCTCCAAATAGATTCTCGTACAAAGCATTGCAAGGTGGAAGACCCCTCAGTATTCAAACCCCCTGCCCCAACCCTTTCACAATGATGCATATTTGTGTGGTGATATCACACATTGCTTTCCCCCTTTGACCTGTGCCAAACTCTATTTTTGCTGTTGGTTCGCCCTGTGGGTTCAGGTGGAATGATTCATTCAACCTCAGTATCGGGGACGCAATGCGCCCTTCTCTTTCGAATGAATCTTCATATCTATCTATTTATACTATTATTAAGTGAAACTTGGACTTGGTGTCCAAACCTTTGATTGTTTCTCCTTATGCCAAGTGTCCCTTATTTTTCTAGGATAAAAAAATAGATAAATGGGAAGAGTGGGCCCCTTGAACCTTGACTTTAGATTTGCTAAAGAAGACTCTTACCACTTGACTACCACACAATATATAATAAATATTTTATTTTATATTTACTTATTTGAATTGCACATGCACCGCGTGTGCCAACCGCTAGTGATATATTAAGTGAAGGCTGGACTTGGTATCCAAGCCTTTGCTTGCTTCTCCTTATGTCACGTGTCCCTCATTTTTCTATTTAAAAATAAAATAGATAGATGGGAGGAGTAAGACTCGAACCTTAGATCTTGAGTCAAAGGAAGAAGACTCTTACCACTTAAGTGATGCACAAATATTTTGTTTTATTTTTATTTATTCGAATTACACATGCATTATATGTGCCAACTGCTAGTCACATATATATGATCAATTTTTGTGGTCTAAATTCTTGAGGGGGGAACAATGAAAATATAGTCAAAATTCCATGTCATCTACATACATTACCTTTGTAGTAAAACTAGCAGTACAAAAAACGTAAGGCCCTCATAAAGAATACAGAGGCACTAACATTTCTAAGAACGAAAAACAAATTCTTCTAATTTGATTACCAAATGCATTTACATTATCCAATACTTCAACTTTTCGCTACCAAATGCATTAACATCAATTATAATATGCCTACATGAAAAAGTAAAGGTCTTACACTTGAGTAATCTGCCGGCTTTCATGATTTCCTCTAAGGATCGTAATTCTATCTCTATAACGAACTTTCAAAGCCACTAAAAGTGTGACAGTCTCCACTGAATAGTATCCACGATCTGCATTATTAGAATAATAGTCAACAAATGCTAGAAAATCAAGAAGCATAAAAATCTCAAACTGCAGCACTAGAGAGCAAGCAATAACAAGTTCCAAAAATTGCAACAGAAAAATCTATCTCTTTGATTCCCTAGCAAAAACATAAAGCATAATTACAGCCTTCTCAGAGATATAAATAAAAAATACTCAAGACCATTCAACTGATACCCACGCAGTATTATTATGACAGTAAACATGGATTTCCTTCTGCAACTTGATCACAATCAAGGTTTTATCCCAAATTATTAACTGTTTTTACCAAGGTCACATGTATCCTCCTTCAAATTTCTACTCTTTCTAATACCATATTATATCCTAATCCATGCAACCAGTATCTGAATAGGCTTGCAATCCCTTGCCTCAACCCACCGGATGATATTTAAATTCACCCCCCACACCTCCACACAAACAGTCCTTTTGCAGCTTCTCCAATCTCTTTGACACTAAAGGAAGGCATAGTAAGGATAGACAATCAGAGTCAATCTTTCCCCTTTTGATAGATACGGTCTACTTCAAGTAAGCAAACTTCTTCTCACACCTCTCCACCACTCCATCCCACATTGTTTTATCTTTAAACAATGCTCCAAGAGGCATCCCTAAATATGAAGTGGGCAATGAATCCACATGACACCACATTGTCACAACCACTCGATATTACAGTACCCACATCCCCATCATTAATATGCAAACATATAAATACTCATCTAAGCCACCTTAGCTCCTCTTCCTTAGCATCATAAAAACAAAGGAGTCTATCATCGACAAAGAAAGATGGGACACCATCATCTAATGAACACCCATGTTGCCAATCTCAAAGTCATGAATGAGCCTGACTTCAACCACCGTTTCTGGCATACAACTAAAAGCCTCTATAAATCATGATAATAAAGAAGGGAAGGGGAGTCCCCTTACCTCAAACCTCTCCAACTAGCAAAGAATAGACAAGAAACTTCAATAACCATAATTGAGAACAGCACTATAGATAGGCAAATTCAAATCCAACCCCTCCAACGTTCCCCAAATCTAACCTTTTGCATAAATGACATGAGAAATGCCGAACATGGTCATAAGCCTTTTCAATGTCTAGTTTGCACAATAATTCTGTGATGGATCTCTTCAATCTACTATCCATAACCTCATTCATGACCAAAACCGCATCCAAAATCTGCCTACCCTCAAAAAGGAGTTCTGCCTCTCATAAATCACCTTTTTCAATCTCGAAGTCAAAACCTTGGATACGAGCTTGCTAACACTGCCCACCAAACTAATCAGTTTGAAGTCCTTCAGATCACATGCCTCGCCCTTCTTAGGAACCAGGACTATAAAAGAAGCATTAAACTCTTTCCAAAAGTCGCATGCTCAAAGAAAAATTGAAAGACCGCCCATTACAAAAAGGGGAAATTACACTTTAGTTAGATGTTTACAAAATATTCACAGATTAATTGAAAAGTTTATGAATTTAATTATTAATATTTATAAACTTTACCACTGATTTGAAAATATTTTTAAAAATATACATTGTAGTGTAATTCCCCCTTACAAAAATCCCATGGTGAAACAATCTGGACTTGACACCTTCTCCTGATTACAACTTTTCAAAACCTCCCACAACCTCCCCCCTCAAAAAATGGTCTCTTCATCCAAGTTCTATCATCATCATTTCAATAGAGGACAAATCCATACAGATTGGTGTAGAAATCCACCATCCCATTTGAGATCTCTTGACGTACTCTCCTCCCCCTCAACGATCAAACTGCTAATGAAATTGGACCTCCTGTGACCATTAGCCATCTTATGAAAAAATTTAGTGTTAGAGTCCCATTACTTGAAGTAGATGCAACAATATTTAAGTACCACCTTTTCTAACCTCACAAACAAGCCTATCTAAAATCATAGCAGCTCAAGAGGAAAAAATAAATAAAACTCAACTCAATGAGTTTGTGAGCCCCAAAATATGGATATCCACACGATATTCCTAGCAATACCCTCAAATCTAATTCAAAGCACAATCTTGAGCCAAATTCAATAATCACACAAGTTCCAGAGAAATAGTAAATTGTCATAAAGTAAACATTAAGCACCTCCACGTAAGACTCGGGTACTATAATCTTTAGTAGCCTTGTGGTGATTAACATGGTTACTTTAGTTAATTTCCTCTTTGCGAGTCATCACCTCCTCCGATAGATAAATTTGTTAATTAGGTAAATTGCACTTTGCCCCCTTTATGTTTAACCATTTTCCCATTGACCCTTCCCCTTCCTTGCCCCCCCCCCCCCCCCAAAACTTTGACCTAAGGCTAACATATGCAAAAAATTAGACAGAAAATGACATCCTGATATATTTGTAGAAAAACAAAACACACAATAGGACCAACAAATGTCATTCCAATATCCCATAATCAATAAGCATTAAACCATTTACAGAGCACCAAACATTTTTTTTTTTTTCCTATCTCTCTCTCTCTCTCTCTGAGCTACAAAACCAAAATCCCAACTTCGAACCCTAATCATTACATAAAACAACAGCCCCCCGAATCAATCATATAACAAAATATACTTGAAATTGTCAAAGACTCACCGACATAATCACCCATGAAAAGATAATTGGTGTCCGGAGCATTTCCTCCTATCCGAAACAGCTCGATCAGATCATAGAACTGTCCATGAATATCACCACACACCGTGACAGGACACTTCACCGGCTGAACATTCCATTCCTCAACCAGAATAGCCCTAGCTTGCTCGCAAAGCGTCTTGACCTCAGCTTCCGTTAGAGGCTTGCACTCCATCAAGTGCTCGATTTGCCGATCCAGATCCGCGTGCGAAGGCATTCTCTCTCTCTCTCTCTCCGATCTGAAACACCGATCGATCAGAGACTGAAGATCGGAGCAAAAAGTAAAGGATTAATCGATTCCTACCTACCGAGATTTTGATTCAATCTAATCGATCCAGCATCAGAAATCACGAAATTAGGGTTTCTCTTTTTGATGGGGTTTTTGAATCCTCGGATCGTCAGCCGCAGACAAGCATTCTTCTGATCACCTTCTAGTTCCGAGATTCGACTCCATTCATACGAATCTCGGATCTTTGTTCTCTTTCTCTCTCTTCAAAATGAGAAAAAAAATATATAAGTATATATAATATTAATGTATAATATTAGAGTAAGGCCAAGTTTGGGAAGAATAAATAAGTGCACTTTTTGACTTTTTATGAAGCCTCCGTCTGACAAGAACTTTTTTGGGCTTTTTTGGCTATTTTAGCCACAAAAGACAAAATAGGCTTTTTTAGCCACAAAAAACAAAACATCACATCCAACCCATAATCATTACATTCCTCTCTCACAAAAAAAAAGTCAAAAAAGCCAAAAAGCCAAAAAGCCCTTCCCAAACCAAACTTTTAAGCCCAGGCTAAAAAAGCCAAAAAGCCAAAAAGCCAACCCACTTCCCAAACGGAGGCGAAATATGGGTTGGATTTGGGTTGGAATTGAAGTGATGTGTTAGAGAGGTAATGTGACTTAAATAAGATGATGTGACTTAAATAGGATAGTGACTTTTTGACTTTTTGGATTTTTTTGAGGATGCCAAACTTGGCCTAAATTACATATAATGTATAATATTAGAATAAATTACAAATACACTTTTAAGATTTATTTGAAATGCAGATTGTCCTATGTAGTTTAAAAAGTTAAAAATATTTTTTTGTTAGAATTTTTTATTTAATAGAATTAATTGAAAAAATAAAATTTATAATTATTCTTCTATATAAAAATAAAATTATCTAAATTATCAATTGAAATATATTTTTAATTTTATTAAAAATAGTTAATTGACTTCATAATTTATTAATAAAAATGATAACTTGTTATTAAATTAAAAATTTCAACAGTGGAATAAAATTTTTAAAATTAGAAAGAGCGATTCGTATTTTAATCAAATCTTAGAAAATGTTTACCCATAATATAGTAGAAGATGAAAAAAAGAATAAATTATAAATACATCCCTGAGATTTGTTTAAAATACGAATTGCCTTATGTAAAAATTACAAATGCCTTCCTGTCAAAAAATTTTATTTAACAGAATTAATTGAAAAAAATGAAATTTTTAACTGTTCACCTATACAATAATAAAATTATCTGAATTATTAATTGAAATAAAATTTTAATATTATTAAAAACTGTTAATTAACTTGATGATTTATTAGTAAAATGATCTATTTGTTATGAAATTAAAAACTTTAGGAGGTATAATATAAATTTAAAAATTTTAGAAGATAATTTGTAATTTAAGTAAATTTTAAAAGTGTGGTCGTTTATCACGGAAAAAAAAATAAATAAAATAAAATAAAATAAAAAAAGTGGAATGGAAGAACTGGGAAATGAAACTCAAATTAATTCAAATAAAATGAAACCTTTCTCTCTTCTTGCTTTCTATTTTTTTTTTTTTTTTTCTCTCTCTCTCTCTCGAGTTGCGGTAATGATTTGTTTTTTGAACGAAATTTCTCGCTCTGGTGGCTCCGCCAAGTCAATGGTACAACGACACATGTCAATCGAGCTAGTCATTGTGGGAGCAAGGATCCTTCCATCGCTCATCTTGGCTCCCTACTTGATGTGGGTCATTTTTTGACCTAATTTCAATAATTTAAATAGTTTATATTTTAAAATTTATCGGATATATTATACTTATAAAAAATTAAGTTGATTGAATATTGAAAATCACTTGTTTAGATCATCAAATTAAAAATTGTTTATTAAAAACATTTAGGGTAAATTACAAATATACTTCTTGAGGTTTGTTTCAAGTACAGATTGTCCCATGTAGTTTAAAAAATTATAAATACCTCATTGCTAGTATTTTTTATTTAACAGAATTAACTAAAAGAATGAAATTCATAATTGTTCTCCTATACAATAATAAAATTACCTAAATTATTAATTGAAACATATTTCTAATATCATTAAAAATTGTTAATTAACTTGATGATTTATTACTAAAAATGGCGATTTGTTATGAAATTATAAATCTCAATGGGTGGAATATAATTTCCAAAACCACATGAGGCGATTCGTATTTTAATCAAACTTCAGGGATGTATTTGTAATTTATCCAAACATTTAATAAACAGTTTTATTTTTTAATGAAACTTTTAGTTCGATGATCCTAACACGTAGTTTCTGATATCCGATCGATTTGATTTTTTACAAGTATGATATACTCGACAAATCTTAAAATGTGAACAATTCGAATTGTCAAAATTGGTTGTTAAAACAGACCTAAGTTTAATATGGAATGAATAAGGCAAATAATTTGGGTGGTTTGGGATGATCTAAATAAGTGTACTCTTTGATTTTTTACGAAAAGATGTGCAGAAAAGTAGAGAGATGATGTGACTCAAAAAAGATAAAAAGTGTGTACTTATTAGTACACCCCGTGGTATCTATTAGGGATATGCAGCGGATAGGATTGTGCAAAATATTACCAATCCACATCAACCTACACCACTCTAACCGCTAACCGCGGTTTAAACTTTAAAATTTATAATTCGCCAACTGAACCGTTTTGCTTCGTTATAGTTAATATATATATTTTTTAACTTTCGATAAAATATCAACATAAAAATGAGTGTGAAAAAGATTTAAAATATCAAATTTATTACAAATTAGTGGTTATATATATGAAACATATTATATAAAATTATTTCGTGTTATATATCTAAAAAAATATTATACAAATTAGTGTTATATATTATGCAAATGTATGATAATTAGTTAGAATATTTTTCAATCCGCCAAAAACCGCTCAAACTGCAATTTGTCAATCCGCTAACCCGCAATTCGGTTTGTAATTTTACTCTCAAACCGCACCGCGCACCCCCTAGTAGTGGATGGACCAACCCGCCATATCTGCCCGACCTGACCCGACACGTTTTGGGTGGATACATGACACGTGGCGGGCGGATACGGGCCCAGAAATATCATTTTCTTGTGTACGGGTTGGGTCATGAGTAAATTGCCAAATTCATTGCCTTACCCAACCCGCTTGCCACCACTTAATTTCCCCCTATTTTCCTTCTGTCTTGCCCCCATTTTTTCCATTTCATTTCAAGTTTGTAAAGCCCTAGGTTTTGAAATAACATTGTCTGTCTTTCTCTCTCTATCTCTGTCTGTCTGTCTGTCTGTCTGTCTGTCTCTCTCTCTTGAGCGAAGGTGAGTGGCGACAGTAGTGGCTAGCGATGATCAGCGATCGGTAATCCGTGATCGACGACCATGGCTACAAACAGCGATCGAATCATCGATTCGAAGGTATTCTTCTCTTCTTTTCTCTTCCCTTCTTTTCTTGTCTTTGATTGTGCGATCGGCGACAGTGTGTCCTCATGACATTGTTTTGTGTTTTTGTTTTTTATTTATTTATTATTTTTTTAGTAATTAGTGCTTCAACTTCAATTTTGTTTTGTAAATATGTAATATACAAATATACTTACTTGAATTTATAACTTCTAGTTGGTTTCTGCGATGTTTGTGCTTTTGTATTTGATTATTTCTTGTGACAATTTTGCTCTGAGTTTTTTTTTTTTTTCCTTCTTTACTGTTTGGTGAATTGCATCATTTACTTTTTGCTATGTCGTCCTTTACTATTGCTATTATTCTTTGTCGTGACTCATATGCGAATTGAGTCAATTGGCAATAGTTTTTTTTTTTGGGTCAATTTTTTTTGTAAATTTTTAATATACAAATACAATGCATTGAATTTATCACTCCCAACTAGTTTATGCGATGTTTGGGTTTTTTTTGTTTGATTCATTTGTGATGAAAGTATTGAATGTATTCCATGGTTGTACTTGTATTATTTTTTTTCTTCTTTTTTTTTGTAATTAAATGTGACATATTTGATTCTTACAAAAATAAAAAATAAAATATTAAAGACACAGGTGTTTGTAAATATGACAGTGTATGTACAATGTTTGCCCACTGCACAGTGTTTGTAAACATAGTATATATATGCATTGCACACAGGTGGTGGCTGAGGAAGGAAGTGCACATTTTTATTTATTTATTTTGAGGAAGTGCACATGTTGAATTATGTTGAAAATTTATGGATTGATGGACGGATGCGGATTGATTTTCTTTAATCCGCCAATCTGACAAACAGATGATGGATTGAAGGTTCCGTGACCGCAACTTATCCGTGCCCACCCCTAGTATCTATTACTTTTACGATTGATAGAGAGTGTGATTTATAATTTTATTTTGAAAAATAAGACAACATAAATTAAACCTAGGGCTTTGTTCGATATAGATTAATTCTAATAAATTATTTACACTTAGATTTTGAACCTTAAATCTCAGAAGGAGCACCTAGGGCACCTAATAATTTCTCCTCCAAATGTCATTAAATTTGAAGATTGGTCATTTACTGAACCTGGGGTGCCGCTGTGACTAAGTCACAGCAACAATCTACTGTGAACTCGTGGAGGTTTTTTTGAGTCTTTTTTGATGATCTGAATCGTTCATATTATAGGGTTTGTTGAATAGATCATCCATGCAAAAAATCAAATTGATTGGAAATCTGTAACTTTATAACAAGAGCACATTCGTTTTTTAAAAAATAAACGATTGACATTATCTTGATAATTTTTGTAAAACAATTTGAATCTGATCATGGGATTACATATTTTTGATTAACTTGATTTTTGGTATGGATGATATACTCGATGAACCCTACAACATGAACAATTCAGATCATCAAAAAAGATTCGGAAAAAGCCCCCACGGGCTCACAGCAAATCGTTGTCGTGACTTAGTCACAACAACATCCCCAGGTCCTCATTTACTTGAAGTCTTATTTTTATTCGCTATACATTTTTTTAAATTCTTATTTTATTATTTTTTGTTAAACCAAATTGATAAAATTATGAATATGGTGTGATTGAGAAAAGTGAATTATTATTGTGATGTTACTAGGTTAGAATTGTAAAATAAATTGTGTTAGTTTGTATGTTAGTTTGGTGATATTAGTGGGTAATTTTACTTTACATAATAATTTTGTCTCATTACATTCAATTTCCCACTACACCACAATCAAATTTCAAAATCTTATTTTTCTCACTTTACACTTGTCATAATACCAAACTTTACCCTCATTTTTATCTTAAATTTTCGAACCCTAATTTTATCCCACTCTCAACCGCCACCTCTAATAGTTAGTGCTAACGCCTACAACAGCCACTATTACCACTAAATCCCCTCTCCATTTCTCTATTTTCTTCTGGTAACCCGTTTTATTGCAACTTCCCCCTTCTAACCCCTCACAGATGCCATGACCAATTATTACATTCATTTTTCTTGCAAACTAACCACATTTCTCACTACATCCAACCACCGCACTCTCATTCCAACCCCTCTCCTCTCTGTGACCCCTCCTTCCTCCAATCCCCCTTCCACTGTGACCATCGCAAGCTAGTGCCTCTGTTGCGTAACCCTTCATCACGACCCATCTACCTTCACCATGCACCCTTGTAAAAGTGACAAAGAGAATAGGATTCTAGAGACAAAGAAGAAGAAGAAGAGGAAGATGTGTGGAGTATAAGAGGAGGTGGGAGTGGCACAAGCGATAGTGGATAGTGTCACCAGTGACAATGGCAATAGTGGTGGCTAGTGGACATAGTGGTGAAAGATTGGTGGATTGAGAAATTAGGAGTTAAGATTTAGAGTTTTTTTGTCATTTTAAATAAATATAAAATTGCAATAAAATAAAAAATAAAAAATAGGGATTGTAATGAGACACAATGATGGTATAAATAGAATTATCGATATTAGTTAGTTAAGATTAAATTTAAATAATGTAAATACTCTTATTATAGAAATATGATTTTGTTATTTTTATAAAGTGGAGGATAAAGTAGTACCTTCACCTACAATTCCATGGAATTGGATTATCAATACCACATTCCTATGAGATTGCTAAACTCCTCATTGAAGGGTATTCCTTTAGAAGTATCAATCCCGTAGCATTTTTCCAAAATATACATGAATATTTGAGACACGCATCCAATTTTCTTTTATCAAAACTTGGGTTTGAGTCTTCGTAAGCTGTTATTGGGGATAAATATATTTCTTAGTGCTCAGAGTATGCGGGGCCTTAGTTTTGGTTCTGACGCAGGTGCAGTGGGATTCTTTGTAGATGCGTGGTAAGTACTAACGGGTAATACTCTTTGACGAGTATGTGGAGTAACTTATCAACATATCTATTTTAAGCACCAATAAAAAAAAAAAACATCATTTATAAAATTTAACTCTAATGATGCAAATTACTGCATGTTAATTGTTGAAAGTATTTTTTTTTGTCTTTTGAAATTACTTTATAAATATAAATAAAATTTTCAGTTTGGAGAAGTCAACTGAATTAATCTGTTGACCGACAATCTTTACACTTCAATGTCTAAAGTTGGATTTTGATTTTTTTCACTTATATGCGTGGACTTTTTTTCTCTTGTAATTCTTTGGTGATCTGTCTAATTTGTGTAATCGTTAGGTTTATTTTTTATAGCTCTTAATATTCATATTTTCACTCACACCACTTGTTAGATAAAAAAAAAAAAAAAAAAAAAAAAAAATCCTGAATTAGATCATTTTTAAATTAATCCAATCGATAATGTGAATTTCGAAGCTCCATTATGTAGATCCATTCATGGCTTGTTGAATTTTCAATCTCAACTTCAAGGATTTAAGGGCAAGTTTGACAACAACACAAAATGGTTAAAAAGTCAATTCTTTTTTTTAACTTTTTTATACATTTTTTTTTTTTGTAAAAAAATAAAAAAAACTAATTAAAATAACTAGTTTCTAAAATAACCCTAAGTGTACAAGGCCACCCTCGCTTGTCAATAATTTATTTTTGAAAAAATTATAAGAAAAAAAAAACACTCAAGAATTTAACTCTTGTAACAAAATATATCTTGAATTTTTATATTTATCAATTTAAATTAGAATCTTTTGATCTGTTTTCAATTTAAACCATCTGTTTATTTTTATTTAGTAAAACCAACAGAAAAATAGTATTTTAACAATTAAACTCAATAAAAATAATATCCTACTTATATATATCTACATTAGATTTAATTATTAAAATACCATTTTTCAGTTGTCTTTACTTAATAAAAATAGACGAATGATTTTGATTAAAAAAATATAAATTTTAAATTGATAAAATTAAAAATAAAAAAATTATTTTGTCTTATTTTTAACTTCTCCTTTATTTATATTTTATTTTTTTAGTTTTTTTTATGTGACACCTGTCAATTAATGATGGAGGCAAAAGGATGTGGTTACCAAAAAACCGGAGCTAAAGGCCTATTTTGAAAATTGGATTGAAAGTTGTTTTACAATTTTTAACCAATTTCTTTCTTTCACAAAAAAGTCAAAAAAATAAAAATAAAAATTTTAACCATCTTTTCAAAACACTCCAAAATTTGTCGGGCCAATTTTCCAGCCCAACCCAGCCCACAGTTTTTTTGAGGTCATTAGCCCAAGCTCCAGCAAAGTCCAATTGTTTGAACTTATTATTATATGATATACAAATGCCTCTCTTAATCCATCTCAAGAACTTATTATTATATGATACAAATGTCTCTCTTAATCCATCTCAAGAGTGTCAACCTCAAGATCAAGTGATACCTCATAATTACATGATTCAGGCAAGTAAGAGAGACGGATAAGAGTCGAATTTAAATTAAGTAGGTGAGAAGTATACCCACTAAGGCTATGTTTAAATTAAGTAGCTGAGAATTTAAATTAACTATTCTTTTTTTTTTTACATATTTTTTTTTCTTTCTCTTTTTAAATTCATACTCAAATTCATGATCCAAATACAATCTAATAATCATTTCCAATTCTAATTAATATAAGAATATTTTTTTTTAGTTTGAATGTCATAGACACTAGGGGTGGACAAATATTGAATTCAGGTTGAATTCAGGCCAAGTCGACACTATATAGTAAAAGTATATGTGTAATTCCAAGTCTGGCCCAGTCTGACATCAAGTCTAACCTAACCATCCTAAACTCAACCATAAAAGAATGGCTAAATTCCAAACTCGCCCACTTAACTCAATTGATATGAACTATTAATTTATTATTTTCTACCTTGAAAGGTTATTAAATTATTTAAACCATTTTAATATGTCCATCTATACGAATTACACTAACGGTCCTTATAGTTTTGGACTCGTATCACTTTGGTTCATAACTTTTCAATTATGACACATTTCACCTTAAATTTTAAATCTTGTTTCAAATACGGACAATTAAAGATATCATTGCTTAATTTTAAAGGCAAAGTCGTCAATTTGATAAAATATAAACTAATTTGACAAAATAAATATCCAAAAAAATATTTTTGAATTTTTTAAAATAATTTCTACCTACTAAGGATAAAATTATATAACATTGATAAATCTTTTAGACATTTATTTATTTATTTATTTATTTTACCAAATTAATTTTTATTATGTGTTTGGATGATAATCATATAATTCGTGGTTGTTTTTATTTTCATTAAATTAGTTTTTATTTTTCCAAAAGTCAAATATGATGACAACTTTGATATCATTTTAAACCAATCCATTAAATCAAAAAACTAAAAAGATTTCATATATTAAAATATATCAATTCCATATTAAAAGTCTAACAATCACCCATTAAATGATCATTATCCAAATGCATAATAAAAATTAGTTTGGTAAAATAAATAAATAAATAAATATCTAAAAGATTTATCAATTTTACATAATTTTATCTTTGGTGGGTAAAAATTATTTTTAAAAATTCAAAAGTATTTTTTTGACATTTATTTCTGTCAAATTAGTTTATATTTTATCAAATTAATGACTTTGCCATTAAAATTGAGCAATGGTATCTTCAATTATCCCTATTTGGAATAAGATTTAAAATTCAGAGTCAAATGTGTTACAATTGAAAAGTTATAGACCAAAGTGACATGAGCCCCAAACTATAAGGACTGTTAGTGTAATTCACTCATACTTCTATATATGTGAAGTCTTGAGATGGTATTGATACAAAATATCTCATATTTTGAATTTTTCCAAAATACTCTTATAATTGGTGTTTTTTGTAAAAATTAGATTAAGAGGATGATGATACTCAAAACTGAGATCATATGTTTGATTAAGAATATACTTATTACTTAACCAACATATGTTATGTATTTTTACTACATTTATGACATGATGACCTCCAAGTATTTTACATATTAATAATAGTAATATCAATGGAAAATGTTTAAAACCATGAAAGTAGCTTTGACTCATCGTTTGCCAACGTCTAAAAAAGTCATTTTTTAAATTTTATTTATTTTTTTCTTTAGTAACTTTTTTTTTCTCAAAATTATGTCATTTTTTTCCGTATCCGTCTTGTCAAGGCAAATCTAAAAGATACATTTTTTTTGAAAAATTCTAAAAAGAAAAATTTGAAAAAACTAAAAATAAGTCTACTACTTTTTTTTGTTTATTTTTGTCTCTTCTAAACTTTTTTTGAATTTTTTTAAAAAAAAATTACTTTCGATTCATCTTGTCAAACTAAATCAAGAAATTAAAACTTTTAGAATTTTTTTTTTTATATATTAAAGTTCACTGTTGATATTGCATTTTGTTCGGCTTTCTAAGGTAATCATACAACATGTACCTAATTCTATTAAAAATAATCAAAAACTAGAATTTTAAAATTTATACTAAAAATGAAGTCTATTTGGTAATACAAAAGATACAAATTTTCTTCACAAATACAGTATTATTATACACTATTAGAATTAGAAAACTTTAAAATGCTAAAGTCCCGATAGAATTCATCATATCAAAGTATGTGTTGACACTTCATTTTTATCAATTTTTAGAAAATAGTAAATAATAAAAAAATATATATATATAAAAGTAAAATAAAAACAAGAAAGAAAATAAAATAAAAGTAACAAAAATAATAAATAAATAGCTATAAATAATAATAAATAAAAGAAAGAAATAAATAATAATAATGATAATAATTAGTAAAAGAAAGAAAGAAGAGAAATAAATAATAATAAAATAATAAATAAAGATTAGGCAAAGTAAAGAAAGTAAAACAAAAACAAAGCAAAAGTCAAGAACTCAGCTACTAAGAGCATCCCAGCAAATGCCTTATATCACCTCCTTACTCAAAATAAGGGATTTTGCTATCAAAAAACACCCACATCAGATCCCTTAACCCACCCTTCAAATAAAAGTGTTGCTACAGTTGCTCTCTAAATGTAGGAAGCGACTATTCACCCCCCAAAAATATAAAATATAAAATAATTAAAAAATAATATTTTATTAGAATAGAGAAAGAATAAGAAATTTGTTGGGGGAAATAGAAGAAAAAATGATTCTTAAAATAGGAAATGAAATTTTTAATAATATTTTAGGGTAAATTTTTATTTTATTTCGTTTTGAAGGCACGCCTGGACATCCCCCGGACATCCACCCGGTCAACCGCTCGGTCATCCGGCCGGTCGATCGCCTTTCGCTGCAGAGAAGCTATCTTGCATGTTGTGCTCTTGCTTTTATTTTTATTATTTTATTATTAAAAAAATATTTAAATTTAAAAGTAATGAAAAATATTATTTTAATAGAATAGAGAAAGAATAGGGAGTTTGTTGGGGGACGTAAATGAAAAAGTGATTCCTAAAAATAAGGAATGAATTTTTTAATAATATTTTAGGAAAAAATTTAGGTAAACTGGTGGGGATGCTCTAACATCATCACATAAGGCGGGAAAAAAGAAATGGCGTTTGTGTTTGCATCAACATGCGAATAGCACCTATTTTTACATATACTCCTTATTTATTTATTTTTTGGTAAATTGGAGCATCATACAAATAAAATTAGGAGTAATGCTTGGTAGCTCGAATATGAAGTTGGCTCGAATGGCTGGAAATTCACTTTGCCAGTCGTTCGAGCGGTTGTTTGGTGAGGAGGTTGACAGCCGCGGTCGACAATGGTTACAACCGCGGTAGACAGTCTTTCACTTGGTCGTCTGGGCGGACGACCGGCCAACACAAATTCGGGCCATTCGAGCCCCTCCAATTCCAGCTACCAAGCTTTTTCTTAAAATTAGAGTACTACAATATCCTGGGGTAGCCAACCCTTACAACATCTAGCAATACAAGGAGGTGGGGAAGAAGACAAAAAATGAAGACCATCATCCAAAAATGCTCCTTGGTTGGAGAGAATGTCAACACATCTATTAGCTTTTCTGAAGATGTGGTTAAGCGAAACCACTACCAATTTCTCCAATAGGTACCTGCAGTCAGATATCAACAAGTTTGTAAGGTGGTGATTTTTGTGGTTGTTTTCCAAAATGATTTGTTTCACAAGCATTGCATTAGTTTCTACTTCCAAGTTCAAAAAGTGTTTATCCAAAACTAATTTAAGACCATCCCTCATTGCCCAAAGCTCGTCCATGATGTTGGAACAGTTGCCAATTCTTCTTGTGAAGCCACAGACCCACCTGCCCAAGTGGTCACGGATCAAACCTCACGCAAACCCTTAGCCTGGGTTACCCTTGGATGCCCCATTTGTATTCAGTTTCAATCGTCCTAGTTTAGGAGGGACCCAACTCACAATCTAGGTTGAAGGACGATTGGGCTTGGGTTCAACACTGGTAATAAACTGCCACTCAATTGCTTGGGCCACCGCTAAGGCAGGGGTGAGTAAACGGAGTGGGTTGGGTTCAAAGATGCAAGCATTTATATTTTTCCAAATAAGCCAGCAAGAGATGGGAAAGAGGGAAGACTAGTTGGTTGAGGATGGGTGTTGAGAGTAAGACAAACAGTTAGTTTTGATCCAGGGAATGAGGTCGTTTGAAAAGAAGATTAGAACATGACTGGACACACCCAAGAGATTCCAAAGTTTTTTTGCTTCGAAATAGTCTCTAATGGCATGTAAAGTTGTCTCTGGGCCTTCCCCACAAAGTGGGTATTGATCAGAATCAGTAATCCTTCTAGTAACAAGAAAGGATCTTGTGCATACGCGCTGGTGTAACACCAACCAAAAGAAAAACTTGATTCTAGGACTAGTTTGGAGCTGTTACACCCAATTCCAATTGGTGAGTGGAGAGGAGGGTTCCTTGGAAGACACAAGGTTGTAGACCGATTTACTAGAGAAATTACCATTAGCATATTTTCTCCAAATAATTCGGTCCGGGTTATTGTCGAACCATGAAAGTGTCAAGCTGTGGATGGTTTACAGAATTTCATACAAGAGGATGCATGAGAGCTTGTCAAAATTCCAGTTGTTATCTTGCCAACAATCCTGCACTAGCAACTTCATCTCTGTATCCAGGAGAGGTCCTTCCACACACTACCTAAGAGGTCCAAGGCCAGTCCAATCTTCAAACCAGAATGAAGGATCAGTGCCACTTCTAACTAGTTTTCTAGCTACTTTCAAGAAGAGAGTTTGACCATTACTTAAACTTCACCAAGTAGAAGAATCCCTAGTGCCACCCCCTCTACCATTTTTCGCTTTAACGAGTCTAGTCCATAGGGATGAATTTTCGGATTTCAGCCTGCAATTGAGCTTAGCCAAGGCAACTTGGTTAGTGATATTGATTTTCCCAATCCCTAGACCCCCATGTTTCTTGGCTTTCATGACACTCTCCTAACTTAAAGGATGAATTTTGCGTTTCTCCTCGGTAGAACTCCAAAGGAAGTTGTGACTGATCCTATTAATGGTTTTGGTAACCGAGATAGGAAGGAAGTTGCATTGCATGATATAAGTAGGAATTACACTATTGACAGCTTTAATGAGAGTGCATCTGCCAGCGAGGGAGAGGGTTTTAGTTTTCCAACCCATAAGCTTGTTATTGAGTTTATCAATGATAAATTGGAATGATCTAGCTTTGGGTCTATCATGGTGAATTGGACACCCTAGGGATTTGGAGAATGGTGGTCAGCTGCGTCTTAGTTCTCTTATCCACATTGTTTGAGAAAAGGACTTTAGACTTTGCAAAATTTACTTTTTGGCCGAAAGAAGGAAATTTTTTTGAAGGATTTCAGCAATGACAACACAGTTTGCTTCACTATCTTCTCCAAAAAGAATTAAATCATTCTTGAAGAAGAGATGGGATAGAAGTGGTCCTGACCTAGACACTAAAATGGGCTTCCAACTCTTATTTGCACAGGCTTCATATATGGAAATAGAGAGGTACTCCATGCAGAGAATAAAAAGGTAAGGGGATAAGGGATTTCCTTGGCGGATGCCTCAAGAGGAAACACAAGACATGATTAGTTTAATTCGCAAAGGGGGGAAATTGAAAAACAACAAAATTCTGCAAATAAAACTCCACTCCAATCTATCATAGGCTTTTTCAAGATCAATCTTAATTAGCATGTTACCTTTTTTTCCCTTTTTTGTATTTGAATGAGTGGACCACTTCTTGAACAATAACCACATTATCAATGCCATTACGGCCAAGGATAAAACTAGATTGACAAGGGTTGATGATCTTCTTAAGGAAAGGTCCAAGTCTGGTTACTAGAATCTTAGTGACCAACTTATAGCTGGTATTGCAAAGGGAAATAGGTCTGAATTGGGTTATAAGCTCAGGGCTGGTGATTTTTGGGATTAGACATATGAGGGTATGGTTTAGATGGGGATTCATGCAACCTTAAGCAAAGATGGTAGTAATGATTTGAATTACAGAAGGAGCAATAATAGCCTAACATTTTTGAAAAAAATGTGGGATGTAGACCATCAGGGCCCGGGGCTTTCCAAGATTTAAAGATGGATGGAACAACCTTGATCTTAGTAGGGTTAGAGATAACCAACAAGATGTTGTGGAGGCTGAATGAGGGAAACACGAGATTAGTGTTGTCATTCAAAGGTGTAGCTTTGGACTCAGAGGTAAAAATGGTGGAAATATAAGTGGTTAACAAGGATTCAAGCCTATGCTCTTCAAAAATCCAGCAATTATTATCATGTTTAAGCCTAAGGATTTTATTTCTTCGACGGTGAGAAATGACGGATTGGTGAAAAAAGTTTGAGTTTTGGTCATTTTCTAGAATGAAATTTGTTTTGGCTTTTAATGCCCAAAATTCTTCCTCTAATTTGAGAAGGCCATTAAGCTCAGATGTAAGGATTGTTTTCGAATTAGATAGAAAAAGGAGAAGGACCATCCTCCAAAGCTTTTTGAATGCTCGTTAGACCTATTGGAGCCAGGAGGATTTGTATTATGGAGGATTGGGCAATAGTCTAAGGATAGTCTAGCTAGGTGTCTAACTAAGGTTTTAGGGAAGAGATTGCGCCAACTCTCATTTCCCCAGCACTTATCAATTCGTTCACAAATAAGTCTAACACTAACTCTTAGGTTTGTCCAAGTGAAACGGGGTCCAGAGAAATCCAAGTCAATCATATCAAAATAATCAATGCAATTTTTGAATTTCATGGCTTTATTGGGATTTATAGGTTTGTCTCCTAATTTGTTTTCACTAGTAAGAACCTCATTAAAATCACCTATCCTTAGCCAATAGAAGGTTTGTTGGTTAGCAGCATATTTCCGATTTTCCCATAGATTTTTCTGAATATTAAAGTGAGGTCTGGCATAAATTCAGAAAATAAAAACGGAGAGGGTGAAGAGTGAACCTCCTACATGGTGTCAGAAAAAATGTCGCATTGGATGTCTTGGTCATTCCACAACAACCATATACCACTCGCGAAACCAACCGGATAAAAAATATAGACATTTAAGAAGCCCAAATTATAACTAAAGGCTCTATCTCGGTTGCCTCTGATCCTTATTTTTCTGATTACCACAATGGTTGGGTGATGTTCATTGGTAAGGTCTTTAAGATGCTTGTAGAAATGTGGGTTGGTTGCCCCACAATAGTTCCACAGAAGTATCTTCATGGACAAGTCCGAGTGTTAGAGAAATGGAGGAGTTACCTCCTAGACTGGTAAAGTTTCCTTTCTCTAATGTATTCATTCTAGGCCAAATGGTTTCTCCACTAGAGGTTTCAAGATTGATTGAAGGGTGACCAGATGGTTTAATGCTATGTTTCCTGGCAGCATGGAGGATTTGACGGAAATGCGAAGACATGGGAGTGCCAGGTCTAAAGTTATGACTTCCACCACATGTCTTTCACCCATCTGGTTGTATTCTTTCTTCCAAAAGGATTGGAAATGTTTTGATAAAAAAGGAGGGGGTGATGGGTAGACAAGTCTCCTTCGTCATTGCTTCTACAAATGTCTCCCAATTTGGTAGGTAGTTTATTATTGGGACCACAACTTGATTCATTTGGATGATGTGGGTTTGGTTGTTTGCTTGGTGAGTGTATGGTATGGATATGAAGGTTATAATCACTATTTGGCTGTTCAGAAATTGAGGAGGGATTGGAATGAAAGGAGATAAACTGTAACGTCCCGAAATAAACACTATATATATATATATCCATCTCATAATACCAATAAATAGCAACATAATTGAATTGATAACCTTTCATTAATTAGAGTTTGATATACAAAATGTGAGACATGCAATATACATTCATAAATAGTACATCCTAAATCTACAGCATGCGATACAAGATAGTGAAAAGAAGTGAAAGCTAAACAAATAATCATATGCCCTAAAGGCTTACATCTTTCCAAGTTAATGCTTGGGTACATCAAAAGTGAGTCTTAAGCTCAATACAAATAAAGCCCTAGGTTTGTACAAAATTAAATACAAAATAAAAAAAACTGAGCCTTCAGCTCCACAATCCTCCGAAGTTAAGTCCTTGATGGAGACATATCACCAGCACCTGGAAATGGTTTTTCCACATAGGGTGAGCCAAAAGCCCAGTAGAAACACTATAACACATTGTATAAATCTTAACAAAGCCATAAGGTTTTATGCATATACAATGCCCATGTCAAAACGTTTTACATTTCTGTCAAAAAACAATGCCATGCCCAGTTTATATCATAATACTCAAAACCATGCCCTTTACAATAGAAAACAAGGGGGAAATCTCAAACCAGTACAACCTTTCGTGAATATTTCGTCCGCGAAAAGCCGTCGAACGACACCCATGTAAACGTAGCCTATACAAATGCTACTATTGCCATTTTACGGATATTTCGTCCATGGGAATCGACACCCATGTATACGTGTGTTTTTTGGGACTTTTACCCTGGACACATATGCCAACTTGATTTAGTGATACACACCTCTTTCCCACGTTCACCCATTTTTCTCAAAATCAAATACATTTTTAACATATTAAATAAGAAACAATGTTCAATGCACATGGATGAGAAATTAGTTTTAGTTCACCTAATTCTTGTGCAATTTCTATAATACTCATAGCTATCCTCCTCCGATAGCCCAAAATAGATATCTCTAATAGATAGAAAATTTCAATAACAATATACATTATTATCATTTCCAAGATGTGAGCGATATAACATATCCAACTCTACTATCATCATCAATATCCTCCATCACCATCATCAAGACGTGAGCGATATTATAAAAATAACATCATCCTTCAATATTTTTCTAACACAAGTCAAACCCATGATTTTAGAGAAAAACCTTGTTTTCTTTTAAAATCATTTTTGAATAGAGAAAGACATCATTCCAATTACATAAACCCAACATCATTTACATTATCTTTACAAGATCAACATTTGAGATTTCTAAGGCAAAATCCCCATTTTCTTTACAAATCATTTCCAAAGGTAAAATCCCATCACTTCATCATATATCAACAATAAACACATTTCTACAAGCATTTCCAACAAACCATTTGAAAACTTCTCTTTTTGATTTCCAACCAAAACCCTAGATTTGCCCAAAATCTCCAAAAATCACAATATTATTTTAGAAATATAAAATAACTATGTTAAAACTCATTAGAGGGTGCGGAGAATCCCAACCTCAACTTAGAAGAGGAAGAAGGAAGAAAAGCCCAAAAGTTGACGGTGACAAAACAACGCTTTGCTTCTATCAAAATGAAGCCCTTGATAAGCTCTACACTTAATCTCAAAGGAGCAAGGCGAGGAGATGCTTCTAAGTGAGTAGATTTGAAGATCTTTGAGCAAAAAAGTGAGTTTAGAGAGAGAGAATAGTGACTCAGGGTTTAGAGAGGGGAAATAGAAGATAAAGTGAAGAAAATGGTAAGTGAGGGACCTATTTATAGTGCTAGGTTAAAGTGAAATAAAGTCCCAAAGTCAACTCAAAAGAACAAGTCAAAATCCCCAAGAAGTAGGGCCCAAAATCGAACTAAAATCTGGAAAGAAACTCACAGGGGTTGACCCTTATGTCGGTGGTGTCGACCCTTTAGGAAGAATAGACAATGCTAGTAACAAACAAGGTGTCGACCCTTGGACCAAAAGTGTCGACCCTAAATTTTAGCAACTAAACCCAGATTCTACAGTAGACAAGGGTCGACCCTTCCCAGACTGGTGTCTACCTTTCAGGTCAACAATAAAAGACAAATGTCAACACCACCAAGGCTAGTGTCAATTCTAAATTTCAGTAGATATTCCAAGAACATAGCAGTAAGGTGGTGTCGACACCTCCAAAGCTGGTGTCGACCCTAGGAGCATAACAAGACAAAGAAAATGAGGCAGTGTCGACACCAACAAAGATGGTGTCTACCCCTTAAGCCAAAACCAAACATAAAGAGAAAAGAATGACCATCACGAATATGGTTTCTTGGATTCAAAAGCAATAAATGGGTTGGGTCTAAATCAGGATTGCTATATAAACTCATCCAAATGTTTTTACTCTGAGTCGTACTAATCTAGAATGTGGACCGACTCTCATTGGATCAACAATATCGAAGGGTTGCCCATTCAATGATAGGTCCCCAAGAGCTTTGTGTACCATCCCGGCTGAGTTTGGTTGTTTATTTGGGGAATGTGGTAAAGAATGAAAGGTTCTGGGAGGTTTAGACTCAGCTTTGGAGATGGTTGAGTGGTAAAGCGGTTTGAGTATTTGAATCTATGATGGCGAGCCATGGTAAACAACAAAGGTGGGTACAATGGTAGTAAGAGTGTTACAGGTTTAGGATGGTGATGAAGAAGAAGGAGGTGTGAAGGTACAAAAGGTGGTGATGAGAGTTGATTTTGTGAGGCTTGGTGTTACGATTTTCGGAGTGATAGGTTTGAAATAAGGGTCAAAGGTGTAGGATTGGGTGCAAAGGACAAGAGGGGTGTTTGGGTTTGGTTTGTCATAATTTTTTGAAATAGGTTCCTCGTCAATCATCAAAAATGTATTATCTGCTCTGCCCAAAGGATGGCCAATTGGGTTTGGGAGGAAGAGTGTGAGTCGTCTTCAATACCAAGGCTTTGAAAGGGGTTGAAGTTAATGAAGTCATTAGATTGAAAGTTACTAGCCTTGTTACTAGGGACATGTGCCTTGGTGGGTGGAATACGGACAACTCTTTCAGGTTCAAAAACCATTGGTATGTTGGGAACTATCTTCTTTCTCCAGTTTAGATTAGGGTTTGGTAGTAAACCAGGTTTTTCCATTTTTGTACCTTGCTGGTTCAAACTTATCATCCCTGTTTTGGTAGTATTTTTCTTCTCAACTAGCATCTAAGGCCCAAAGTCACCTTCATTTTCAGCATTTTTTCCCCTTGCTTGAAGCATTTACATTCGAAAAAGTATATGAAGAACTGTGCACGGAGATTGTATTGCATGTCCCTTTAGTGTGAACAATTTTTCCACAATCAAAACATATCTTGGTAATCCCTTCATAAGATATTTTTTATATTATAGACCTGATCATAATCTTGGGGAGTAGCGGTTTCATGAGATCCACTTGAACGATGAGTCTAGCATATCTCCCTCGATCCCTTGTTTCAGTATGAATATCAATCTTTAATAGCTTGCCCAAGGCTGAACCCATTTTGTAGAGAACTTTCTGATTGAAAAATTCGATAGGTAGACCAATAAGTCTGGCCCATACCACTGTGGTAGAATTGGTAGCTTTGTTAGACTGGAATTTAGGTTCCCATTTCCTGACAGTTAGAAAGTTGGGGCCAATAAACCATGGTCCATTGGAGAGGACCTTAGCAAAATTCATTTCATCTGAGAACTTAATAAAAAAGAAGTGGTTTCCAAAGTTGATGCCATGAATGGTTCCCACTGGTTTCGAAATGGCTTTGAGTTTGAGCATCAAAAAGTTATACCCCACATTTCTACCATTGAGTTCCATAATGATGGACTATAACCAAGGATTACAAAGGCGGTTCCTCTCTTCCACTAAGAGGTGAATGCAAGTAATATCTAAGTATTTCCCAGTGTTGTCCTCATCTAAAATTGGGTCACTAGGGCCTGGTGTAGCACTATTTTCTTGGATATCAAATCCATCATCTACAGTGAAAGAGGTAGTTAAGGACTCTTTAAAGGTCTTAGAAAGGACTGTTGTACCTGTTATAGGGTTTACTTTTCTTTAATGTCTTTCCAGTAGGTCTTGTTCCTCTTCTATTTGTACCTTTTGCTTTCCTGTTGCTTTTGGAGTCTGGTTTGTAACGCCCAAACCCTTCACATCTCATCGATATTGTTTGCTTTGGGCCTCACCTGCACGGATTTGTTCTTCCCAGTGGGTCACCCATCCCAGAACTACTCCAGTCTAAGCACGCTTAACTGGGGAGTTCTGTTAGGGATTTTACTACCCAAGAAAAGGCCTCGATGCTATATAATGGTCAAGGTTTTTACTTTTATAGCCCAGGAACTCCCCTCTATTCCTAATGTGGGACACCGGGATCTTACAATCCACCCCCCTTAAGGCTGCATGTCCCCGTGCAGTAGCCTGCCAGCTCATAAGCCCGCCCACATGCACCGAGAGATGCCAAGGGCCCACACTCGGTACTCTGGAGAGTTGGCTCTGATACCATTTGTAACGCCTCAACCCTTCACATCTTATCAATATTGTCCACTTTGGGCCACGCCTGCACTGATTTGTTCTTCTCAGTGGGTCACCCATCCTAAAACTACTCCAGTCTAAGCACGCTTCACTGGGGAGTTCTGTTAGGGATTTCACCACCCGGGGAAAAGGCCTTGATGCTATGTAAGAGTCTAGATTTTTACTTTTATAGCCTAAGAACTCCTTCATGGTGTCCCACATCAGGAATGGATGGGGAGTTCCTGGGCTATAAAAGTAAAAACCTAGACCCTTATATAGCATCGAGGCCTTTTCTCGGGTGGTGAGATCCCTAGTAGAACTCCCTAGTTAAGCGTGCTTAGGCTGGAGTAGTTCTGGGATAGGCGACCCATTGGGAAGAACAAATCCGTGCGGGCATGGCCCAAAGCGGACAATATCGATGACATGTGAAGGGTTGGGGCGTTACAAGTGGTATTAGAGCCGACTCTCCACAGTACCGAGTGTGAGCCCCTAGCGTCTCTCGGTGCATGTGGGCGGGCTTGTGAGCTGGCAGGCTACTGTACAGGGACATGTAGCCTTAGAGGGGTGGATTGTAAGGTCCCGGTGTCCCACATCAGGAATGGAGGGGGAGTTCCTGAGCTATAAAAGCAAAATCCTAGACCTTTATATAACATTGAGGCCTTTTCTTGGGTGGTAAGATTTCTAGCAGAACTCTCCAGTTAAGCGTGTTTAGGCTGAGTAGTTCTGAGATAGGTGACCCACTCGGAAGAACAAATCCGTGCAAGCGTGGCCCAAAGCAGACAATATCGATGAGATGTAACGGGTTGGGGCGTTACATGGTTGCCGACTGCCATTGAATGACCCTTTCATCCATGCAAATCTTCCAACCCCATAGCTGAGGCTCTTCCTGAGTTGTGCTCTATCTTTCCCTTTTTCTCTCATTTTCTTTCTTTTTGTTGTTGCTTCTTCCACTGATCAGTGTTCTTCGCAATCGCCTTCTGCAAAGAAAGATAAACAAACAACAAAATATAAAAAAAAATATGGAGGCTTTGGAATTAATATATATATATATGTATCTTTCTCTCACTCTGTCTTAGAGAACACAACAAAGTGAGAAAGAGAGACATAGACGCCTCATTACTTCCCTATAAATAGCAGCCTTGAGAGTAAAATCAAAGGGAGTAATGCATAATTAGTAACAGTAAACAGAAAAAGAAAAACAGAGAGAAAAGAGAAGCCATTCGAGAGAGAAAAAGAAAGAGAAAGAAAAGAAAAGAGTAAGGTATTAACCACAAATCAAATCTTTGTAAGTATAGGTCAATTTAAACAACTTAAGTCAAATCTTTGCTCAATTTATGAAAGATTATCTAACCAAATCGAGCTGAATCTCTACCCAAATTAAAACAAGGTATAATATAATAATTTTATTAACTTGTTATAATATTTGAATCTCATTATCATCACATATTATTGTTTAGTGTTGGTAATATTTGTTATCATCTCATTAGTCTCATCATCATATCACTTCATCATATATCATTGTTGAAAATTAATAATATTTGTTAGCATCTCATGAGTCTCATCATCAATTCATTTCACCACATACCATTGTTGACTGTTAGTAATATTTGTTATCATCCTATGAATCTTATCATCATATCCCTCATTCACATATCATTGTTAAAAATTAATAATATTTGTTATCATCTCATGAGTCTCATCATCATTATTTCATCTCATTTTAATGTTAAAAGTTAATTATATTTGTTAATATCTCATAAGTTCTATAATTATTTCATTTCATCACGTATCAATGTTGAGATAGAATTTTTTATTTTAACATCAACATTACCAACCTCACTAACTATATATATGTAAATAATATATTATTATTATATATTGTTCCTTAGCCGAATGTATAGTTAATATACTGGTACGGACTTTTTCGGTCTTTATTTATATTTTTGTTATTTAAATACCTATACTATATATATGTAAATAATACATATTATATATTATTATTAGATACCGTCCCTTAACCGAATGTATAGTAAATACACTGACTTATACACTGTCCCTTAGCTGAATGCATAGCAAATACACCGGTGCGGACTTTTTTGGTCCTGATTTACATTTCAGTTATTTAAATATATACCAATACCCTATATATATGTCAATGATACATATTATTATATATCTATTGTCCTTTAGCTGAATGTACATTAAATATATCGGCACTAATTTTTTCAGTATTTTATTTACATTTGCAGCACTATATGTATATATATTATATTATTGTCCTTAGTATAGTAAATATACTATTATCTGGGCTTCTAACAAGCTAATCATTAATTATGGTATATTACCCATACATTGGGTTAGGTATATTAATACCAATAATAACCCACTTGCGCACAAGGCCTGCAAGTATATTAATACCAATAACCACCCACTTGCCACCAGGCTTGCAAGCAAATTAATAATAACAATAACCACCCACTTGCCATTAGGCCTACAAGCAAATTAAAAAATATAACAATTAGCACATTCTATTAATACCAGTAACCACCCACTCGCCGCCAGGCGGACAAGCAAATTAATAAACATCACAATCAAGACATTCTTATCTTAATAAACAATAAAATTAACAAACTAATAAATCAATCATTACAAAAATCAAAGCTCATGCACTTCAACAGGTTTCACCATATAAAGGGAAAACAATGCCGAAAGGACAATGTAGGGTGCCTAACACCTTCCCTACTCGTAACAGAAAACCCCCAAACTCATCTCTGATCCACGCAGACCATTAATAAGAGTCATTAAAATAAAACAAACCCTACATTGATAAATATAAAATATAAAAGTACTGGCTCATTAAAAATCTATTTTTTGGGTGGCCTTACACACCCAAACTCTATGTTAGGTGGCAACTCAACACAAATTTTTTACAAGTCTGAATACAGTAATAAAATTAAAAAAATATTTCAAACGTTGTTATTAAAAACTCAAAATTTTCCAAATAGCTATTAAAAGTGAAAATCTAGGTGTGACATTCACTAAAGACAAAAATAAGTAAAAAAAAAAAAAAAAAAAAAGACCCAAAAATAAGCAAACTGCAAACTAACAATATCAACTTTTAATTTATTATATACTCAATTATGTAAGGTCAACTACCTTGCTAAAACATTGTGAATAAATTTAAAGATTTTAATTGCGAGTTTCTAAACATAAAATAATAATACTGTGTAAGTGAAAAAATGAAGCGAGAAATTTGATACTTGAATTATATTTGTGCTCTAACTAAAAAGAATGGTAAATCTTTACAAAATGAGTTTCAATTTACATATAATAAATTTTTTTATTATAGTCATAATATGCATTATAATATTTGTATATTAGCATAATATCCGTGCTATGCAGGGGTATAAATAAGGAAAAATTAGTCTTACATCCCTCTTTAATTTTGGGTAGTAGAAGAGGTGCACAATTTTTATTTTTTTATTTTTATTTTTTAATGTTAGATAAGGTCCCTCACATCCTTTACTTCTATTTATTCATAAAAAATACAAACTTTACCCTTGCTCTTCTCTCTTCTCTCTCTACATATTTGGGTCTCTTTTCTCTCTGTCTCTGTCTCTCTCTGTCTCTCTCTCTGTCTCTCTCTCATCCATCACTCTCTTCTTAAACCCTAAAATCCAAATCCACCATTTCTCACTCTTCCACTGTAGAGACCCTAATTTTGTAATTAAATTTAAATCAAGGGTTTATTTCAATAAAGCCCTTGAATTTTTGCTTAATTGCGTTTTAAACCCTAGAATTAGGAAATATCGCTGATTAATTCGAGTAAACCCTAATCGATCCCGGTAGATTAATAATCACCTTTAAAATCCTATTGTTAATTATTAGACCTTATAATTATAGATTAATCACTGTAAAATCTTAATTCCTAGTAACGCCGTTTTCGCTTGGTTTCTCGCCTTTCTTTACACTTTAATTTAACGGGACCTGAATTTATTATTTTAATTATTTTCTAATATTAGTACATTAATAATAAATATCAAGGTATCATAAATTTAGACTCGGTCCCTATATGCTTCTATTTTATTTTATTTCATTCCAAACCTTAATTGTAATATTTTATTAGTTAATGTACTTGTGCCTATTATTTTATATATTTATATATATAAATACAAATATCTCACATATAGATATACATATATATATTTCTTGGAGCCCAAGTAGCTAGCCATGTGATGGATGAAAGGCCTTGATGGCACTTTGACAAATTTGCACTTAGGGAACTTAGTCCCCAAGAATCCTCCCTATCCTTTTTCTATATATATGTACACTTCTCCTCCTCATTTTACATAATTTTCAGCCATGCACTAGAGGAGTGAGAGAGAGTGATCTTGGAGAGAGAGAGTGATCTTGGAGAGAGAGAGAGAGAGAGAGAGAGAGAAGAGAAGAAGAAAAGAAAGAATTATGTTGAGTCTTGTACAATAAAGGTAAACCTACATCACCTCTTCTCTTAAGTTCTTTTACCACTTGTTTTTCCCATCCTAATACATGCTATTTGTATATATATGTTGTAAACTAGGCCTACACTCTTGTATAAATGTGTATTAATCAAAAAATGGTGTGCTTCTCTTTCTTTCTTAAATTTCCAGCAGCAAATCTTTTCCCTCTCTTGAATTTATTTTCATATAAAAACTCCATAAACGCAAAATCTATTTTTATGGGGTAATATTTGGTATGTCTAGAGTATGTGATAATTTTGGTCGGACCTAAGGAAGTATTTTTATAACCAAAACAATTTTTCTAAGTTTGTGACTCATAGAACCAGAAAAACAGTTAACTTTCTCTATCTTTAGAAAATTCCAGAAAAATAATTTTGAGTCCACTATTATGTCAAAATCTTAATCTTGGTGTTATGTTAAAACCTGGTCTATTGTCGTATTATATTACCATGATGTTCCCAAAATTTGGGGCGTCACATCCACACCACCACCTCAGCCTTCTTCTGCTCCGACAGTCACTTCATCATCGCTGTCAGTTTCCACTTCGGCATCATCTTTCCATTTATCTTCTCTCTTCTCTCTCTCTCTACAGATTTGGATATCTCGACCACCTCGCAATCTTCTCTTCTCAAACCCTAGAATCCAAATCCACATTCTCTTCATTCTTCGACATCGCCACCTTCGTCTTCTTCCATCTTGACGACCATTGTCCATGCCTTCGACGCCAAGTTTCGAACCCCCTCCGCTACCTTCACGGCCATGTTCCCCGTTGACCTTGTCCACTACCATGAAGATGGGTCCTTGATCTATTTGATGAAGAATAAAGAGTGAGTGATCATGGACAATAATAAACTCACAGATCTTGAGGAATTTGGAGGACCTGCTAAAATTTCTCTAGACCTATACTGAAGAATTTGAAGGACTTGCTGAAATTTTTATGGATCTCTATCATAGAAATTTCACTAGACCTATACTAGGTAATTTTCTCTGGACCTATGCCACAGGATTTGGAGGACCTGCTGAAATTTCTCTAAACCTATGCTAGAAATTTCTCTGGACTTATACTAGATAATTTGAAGGACCTGCTGAAATTTCTCTGGACCTATACTAGAGAAATTTCACTAGACCTATAGCAGAAATTTCTCTAGATCTATACCAAAGAATTTCAAGGACTGGTTGAAATTTCTTTGGATCTATACCAGAGAAATTTATTCATGAAGATAAATTTTCTTGAAATTTCACTGGACTTATACTAGAGAAATTTCACTTGAAACTATATTTGAAATTTCTCTGTCATATTGATCTTCCTTGGCCATCACACACTTGCAATTTGAAATATCATTAGACTTATATCTAAAATTTCTCTGTCATGTTGATTTTCTTTGAATTTTCTCTGCAAATGTAGTTAGGGAAAGTTACTTGCATGTTAATTTTTTCTAACACGTTTGATTTTTCTTTGAAATTTCTCTACAAATGTAGTAAGAGAAATTGACTTGCATTTTGATTTTCTCTACACATTTGATTTTCTTTGAAATTTCTTTGAAAATGTAGTCAAAGAAATTTACTTGCATGTTGATTTTCTCTAAAATTTCTTTGTAAATGTACTTAGAGAAATTTACTTTCATGTTGATTTCTAACTCAGTGAAATTTTATCAATTTTGTTTTTTGTTTTTTTTTTTCGGAATTTTATATTCATCATGGATTTTGTTTGATAGATCTCAAAGAGGGCATTTCAAAAATATAATTTTTGTTGAAATGGGACATCTAAATCAAAAATTATTGAATTTTTAAGTTTTGAAAATTTCAAGAAGTGAAAAAACGTTTGAATGTAAAATGCAAGGATATTTTGATCCAATAATTTTGGAGGGAAGAGACATGTTTTTGAGGGGCCTGAGGTATAAAAGTTTAGGATGTCCTTTATCTCCTAAAATTGTAATATTAGGGACCTTAAAAAAAAATCCCTATAAATACATAATCAAAAATTATTTCTTAAAATAAAATAATAATAATAATAAAATTAGTGAAACATCCCTCTCTAAGTTTGAGTAGTAGAAGAGGTCCAATATGTTTTCTCTTATTAGTTAAGGTCCATCAATAATATTATTAGAGAAATTTTAGCTTGTCATAGATAAACTTCAGTTTGTAAATTTTTTTTTTTTTATGTGAAGATGTTGAGGAACCCTGATTACTATGAAAATATTGCATGTTTTTTATCTTATAAAATTCTAATATCATGGACCTTAAACTAAAAACCCCCCTAATAATATAAAATTTATCTAAAATATTTAGTAAAAATGATTTAGAATCAATTAAATTTTATTCATTTTTATCAAAGTTACACATAACATAAGTTTTTATTTTTTTATTTTTATGTCATTAATTGTGTGTTCTAAGTTCTTAATAGAAATGCATGTAATAATTTAATTGGTAAAAATTAAATAATAAATTACAAAAATTATATTTACGATAACCTATAAATACATTTCATCTTATGAGTTTTGTAATTTTAATTTATATATGATAGTCGTAAATCACATTTGTTAATAGGGAAATTTTTTTACAGCTCCCTAATAATACTAATTTAGAGGCTAAAGGACATCCAAAAAAATAGTGATGTATGAGGTCCCTGAGCTACTTGGCGCGCGTTTTTAATTATTTTTCTGGACCAAAATACCCTCGCCGAAATCAACACAGAAACGATACTACTTCCGACGTCTGAGTTCATTCCAAGCATCCACCATTTTCACGAACACAAGAACAGCAAATTTAGGGTTTCAACATCATCTTCACGATCGATATTGGAGCTTCGTTCTCTTCTGCACAAATCAATCCCATTCCTTCCTCAAAAATTTCTCTGACCTTCCTTAGAGCTTCGTTTTCACTGCTCATCGTCATCTCCGTCCACCTTCGTGACGTCGCATCTCCATCTCAGGCCATATCAGCTCCTCATTCAAAGTTTCATCCTAACTCTGGTAAGTTTTTCTACAACTAGATTTTCTCTGGAAACACAGTTAATTGCATTTTATATTAAACTTCCATAAATTAGGGTTTCACATTCGTTTTAAAAAGCTACCTGAATTTGGAAAAAGTTATTTCTGTGTGTTTTGAACTTATTCTTGAACATGTTTGTGTGATTATTTCTCCAAATTTCTCTGGCATTTGAATTTCTCTGATTTTTGCTTGATGTATGTTTCTTCTTTCAGTTTTCTATGCCATGTTTATTTTGAAAAAACCAATTTCCTGTGTTTTCATCTAATTTTTTAACGTGTTTCTCTAATTTTGTTTCTGTACATTTCTCTGTAACATGTATTTTGGACTGGACTGAATGTTTCTTATCTGACATATGTATTTAGGAATGAATGTATCACCCTTTCTGCCATGTTTATTTTGGACTGGAATGAATGTTTCTTCTCTGACATGTGTATTTTGAAAAAAAAGATATTTCTCTGTGTTTTTATCTTATTTTTGAACATTTTTCTGCGATTGTCTATGAATTTCTCTGCTTTGAAAATTTCTCTGGAATATGTATTTTTCTCTGGAATGTTTATTACTTTCTTGCTCTGTCTAAGTTTGTCTGTATTCATAATTTTCTCTGACAAAACATCACATCACTTTCCTCCCCTTGTGTATCTCTATCATGGTTAACTTCCTCTGGTTGTGTATGTAAATTTCTCTGGCATTTCAATATTATGAATTTAAATTTTCTCTGCAATGGAAATTTACTCAAGAATGTGTAATTTCCTCCGGAATGTGTATTTATCTCTGGTATGTTTATTTTCTTCAATTCTTGGTTTCAATGTGGTGTAATTTTCACTGGATTGTTTACAATACTTTATTTATTTTATCTTGCTAATTGTGGAATGGAAATTTTCTTTGCCTTGCCATGTTTACTTTTCTCTGTCATTCATTTTCTCTGGTATGTTTACTTCTATTTGTAATTTTAAGAATTATTGAAAATTTCTATCCCATGTTTATGATGCTTTGTTGATTTTCTCTGACATTTAATTTTTGATGTCCAATTTCTTCTGGCATGTCCAATTTTCTGTAATTTTCCATCATTTGTAATTTTCTCTGACATCTTACAGTTTCTTTTATCTGTGATTTTCTACCTCATCTGTAATTTTCTCTGACATCTTACACTTTCTCTTATCTGTAATTTTCTCTGACATCTTACACTTTCTCTTATCTGTAATTTTCTAATTCATCTGTAATTTTCTCTGACATCTTACACTTTCTCTTATCTGTAATTTTCTCTGACATCTTACACTTTCTCTTATCTGTAATTTTCTAATTCATCTGTAATTTTCTCTGACATCTTACACTTTCTCTTATCTGTAATTTTCTAATTCATCTGTAATTGAATAAAGATTTAATGTTGAAATCTTTATGTTTTAATCATTGTCTAGCAATGGCAAAACGTCAAAGCACCGAAACACCAGAAACACCAAGCAAGAAACAGAAACTGTCTCAGTCTTCTTATGAGAAATTTTCAATTTGTAATTATATTCAAACAAATTTATTCAAACAATAGTTTCAATTTGTAATATTGTTCAAATTTGTTTACTTTTCTCTGTCATTCATTTTCTCTGGTATGTTTACTTCTATTTGTAATTTTAAGAATTATTGAAAATTTCTATCCCATGTTTATGATGCTTTGTTGATTTTCTCTGACATTTAATTTTTGATGTCCAATTTCTTCTGGCATGTCCAATTTTCTGTAATTTTCCATCATTTGTAATTTTCTCTGACATCTTACAGTTTCTTTTATCTGTAATTTTCTACCTCATCTGTAATTTTCTCTGACATCTTACACTTTCTCTTATCTGTAATTTTCTCTGACATCTTACACTTTCTCTTATCTGTAATTTTCTCTGACATGTCCAATTTTCTCTGGGATGTTCACTTTTCACTGGGATTTAATGTTGAAATCTTTATGTTTTAATCATTGTCTAGCAATGGCAAAACGTCAAAGCACCGAAACACCAGAAACACCAAGCAAGAAACAGAAACTGTCTCAGTCTTCTTATGAGCTGCGATCAAACACCAGCAGCAAAGCACTGGAAACACCAACCAAGAAGGAACAGCTCTCTCAGTCTTCCTATGATCTAAGATCAAAAACCAGCAGCAAATCCCCACAAACTCCACTCCGAATCACACAAGGTGATGAGGCAACTAGCATCCACATGAGTACCCCAACTTCAACCGACTCAACCTCAAGGGGCAAAAAACCTGCTAAACTCCACAGAAAGAGAGCTCACTACACCATTCAATTCCGATCCAACCTCTCGTCTGTCGTCTCATTTTTTCAAACACTTAAATTCAATTCAAAACAACTTGTAGAGCTTCAGAAATCACCATTCTGGTACTTGATCCAAGCTCTAACCAATGGAAGAATGGATCCAAAGAAATGTAGGAAATCTGATGATGATGTAGTTGCCATAATCAAATGTTACAATCAGAAAACAAAAGCATTCACTGTTGGTAAGAAGAGCCTGACCTTCACAACAAACGACATGACCTTGATTTTCGGTTTGGAAGGAGGTAAACAACCCATGTCATTAAGGTACTCCAAGAAGCCAAAATCTGCATTCCTGAGGAGAAGATTCCAAAAGGACACACGGCTGACTGGTCCTGTCCTTAAAAACGCCTTGCTCAAGACAATGAAAGGGAAGCAACCAACAGACTACAAAGATGTAGCAATCATCGTTACATTGTACTTGTGTCTGACACTATTTTTTGCAACAAGTGGGAATTCGATAGGCTGGGTTTTTATACAGTATGTCGAACCTCTTGAATCCATGAAACAGTATGATTGGCCTGAGGCAATCACCTCTACATTGATTGATTCTATCATGGCATTGCACAAAACCCCAGAAAAAGTTACGGGGTGTGTCATTGCTTTGCTTGTAAGTATAATATCCATTCAAATTTGCAGTTATCATACTTACAAATTTGTGCATTTAGAAAATTTTATTTACTTTAATTTTCATCACAGTATTGGATATGTGAACATGCAACCATCATTGACTCGGAACACAGCAACACAAATGACTTCCCGAGATGTGCAAAGTGGAACCTGCAAACCTTGACAAAACAGCTGCAGAAGACACCACTACACTCTCTTGCACCTCGACAGGTTAATTCCTATTGCTCCTAAAATCTCAGTGAAATTCCAAAAATATCTCTGACAACTACTTTGTTTCCCTCCTTGTGTATTGATTGTTTAAGATCAATTTTCTCTCAATTCTCAATTTATGCTTCCATCTTTGGTACAAACTTGTTCATTTCTGCATTGTAATCAATTTTCTCTGCAATCCAAAATTCTCTGACCACAATTGTAACACATTAACTTGTATGCCCTGATTCCTTTTCTCTAATATCTGAATTCTGCTGTTCCATAATTTTCTTTGGCCCATAACTTATTTGCCCTGATTGCTTTTCTCTAATATCTGAATTATGTTGTTTCATAATTTTCTCTGGCCCATTACTTATTTGCCTTGCATCTTTGATAAACACTGTTTATTTCTGCCATTCAAATGAATTTTCTCTGGAATCCAAATTTCTCTGACACAATTATAGTCAAACATTAACTTATATGCCTTGATTGATTTTCTCTGATATCCAAATTATGTTGCTCATTTCATAATTTTCTCTGCCTCATAAAATTAACTCCTTGTCTGTAATTTTCTCTGGCCCATACAATTTTCTCTGAAGTTTGTTTCCCATTAGTATCATTTAGATGAATTTTATTTTCCTCATTTTAATTTTCCTGTCAGTGAATTTTGTAACATTTCTCTAATAAAAGAGCCTCCTGTTACAGATAGATAACAAGCAACTACTCAAAAACCCATCAGAGGAGTTCTGTCTTGGTAAAAAGACAAAGAAAGAATCAAAAAAAGCAATTGTCAAATTCAAAAAGAAATTAGAAGATTCATCTGAATGTCAAGCAATTGTCAAATTCAATGAAGAAGCAAAACCCAGAGAAGAAAGTGAAAGCAATGGACAAGAAGCTCAAGCAAGCAGCGGAGAAGAAGAAGCCAGAGAAGAAAGTGAAAGCAGTGGAGAAGAACAAGCCGCAGAAGATAGTGAAGAAATAGAAGCAGAAGAAAAAGAACAGAATGAACAAAAAAAAGAAGACAGTGAAGAAGAAAATGAAGAAGAAGAAGATGAAGAAGAAGAAGAAGAAGATGAACAGCAAGAAGAAAACGAGCAAAGTGATCAAGAAGAACGTATTGAGCCATTGGACCAACAACAATTTGAGGAATCAAAGGACGCACAAATTGCTGATCTGCGTGAAAGATTGAAGGCACTTTCAAAATCTAAACAAGAAGAAGACAGAAATTGGATGGAAATACTTGCTCAAAAGGAAATTTCAATAAGAACCCTGACATCACTTAACTCAGAACTTCAAGAAAAAGAAAGCACAATCCAAATGAAACTAAGGATGTTGGAGCTTGAAAAGGAACATGATATGAAAACAATTCAACAGTTGAAGAATTCAAATTCAGAGCTTGAAACAGAAAATGCTAAATTGCATGAACAAGTACAAGAACTTTCAGTCCAACTAGCAACACAACCATATAGAACACCACCACAACTTCAACCACAAGGTCAGTGAAAATCTTGACCCACAAAAAGTCAAGTCCTTGAGTCAGCACAACTCAGAGAAATTTCTATTTATTATAATTTTCTGACATTGGTAATTTTCTCTGGAAGTTATATTTCTCTGAACACATTAGTTTCTGCCAATTATTTCTATTGATTTCTACTGCTCATTTCATCTTCTCTGTCTATTTTCTTATTCCATTTTTGAGATTTGTTTCATTTTCACTGTGCCTAGTTGGAATGCAAGTTGAACAACAACCAACAACCCAACAAGAAGAAATGGCACCCAAAGAACAACCAAAACAAAAGACGAAAGTCTATGGTAACTGGAAAATATTGAATCACATAAATTTACATATTAAAATATCATCTGTTACTTCAGAGAAATTTCAATTTTACTAATATTTTCACTGTCTACAGTCAAAAAAGATCCGACGTCAATGATCAAAAATTTAAAGGCAAAAGAAAGGAAGCAAAAGCAGCACGATCCCGAATTTCAATATCCAAAAGTTGCGAAAGTGACTAGAGCTTCAACACAAGCTGCAAAGCAAGCTGAGCAAAGCACGAAGGACAAAGAAGTGCTTGATGCTGATGCGTACATCTTGCCTCAACCTCTAAACATCAGAAAATCTTGGGTGTTTCCACAAACTCTTCCTATTTCAAAATTGATAAAAGAGCACGTAAAAGATAGGTTGCAGCACATATCAAACGTCTCTGGACTTGAGTAAGTACAACAAACAAAATAGAAGATAACAAACAACAAATTACAAACTTATATTGCATGAACAACAATTTAATTTCCACAAACTTGTCTTGTAGGGCATTAATTTGGACAAGTGAGTTGAACCTCATTTCCTTTGAAGACATTCAAAACCTAATAAAGCAAAAAGAAATTGCCAACAATGTAAGTCTTTCCCTTTCATCAAAATTTCTCTGCCTTTATAAACCAATATTTCAATTACAAATCATATTTTTCAGGTCATTGACGGTTATGGGGAGATACTTTTGGCTGACCAAATGAGAGAAAAACAACAACCAACCTCATTTTTTTTCACATCCATGAGCTTAGTATGTTACAACTATTTTATTTGATTTTCTCTGGAATTTACTTACTACTTTCTCTTCTTAAGATACTTCTTGGATTTTCTCTAAACATAACCATTTTTGGATTTTCTCTGAACACAGAATTTCATCAGGATGACAGAAAATCAATCTTTTCGAGTGTCCTTATTTGACAAACATATTGAAACAGCTTGGAGGAACTACAGGTTCCTCCATTTCCCAATAAACACTGGAGGTAATGAGAAGTCCACAGCTGGAAATCACTGGACCTTGCTTGTCCTAGACAAACAAGACAGTTTATGGAGGTTCTACAACTCACTGAGACCAAGGAGGGATGATGCAGAAGACAAATACGTCAAAGACGCAAAACAATTGGTAACCAGTGCAAATTTCTCTGATCCATCATAATTTTTATGTGATGATAATTTTCATACAATCCCATTGGTTTGTCTGTAAATTTCTCTGTTATTTAAAAATCATTTTCTTGCAGCAAGAATATGTGGAGAATTTTTTGAAAGATTGCCTTGAAAGAGACGCTCAATCACAACCCTCTTTCAAGTTGATAAACTCACAAAACACAAGTTACGACTTTGAGTATGTCAACAATGCTCCCCAACAAGAAAGTGATTCGTAAGTTTCATACATCTATAAATAAGATACTCTGATTTGCATGTTTCTTAAAACTAACCATTCCTATAATTTGTATGCAGTCTGGATTGTGGCCTCTTTGTCTGCTATATCATGAAACAATATAGCAAGCATGAACCAATCAGCTCCAAATTGTCCACACAAGAGATCAGGTTGATGAGGGCAGAACTGATAGAGAGATTTGTCACCGATATTGGCCGATCATGGACTGAACCAATTGAAATACCTCCAGAACAACCAGACATGTAATAGTGAAACTAGTGAAAGGAAGACAATGTACATAGCCAGACAGAGAAAATTGTCTCACATATATGTATATATCCATACAGTATTAACCGTTCAGTTTTTTGTTGACACATCAAAGGAATACTGATGCTTGACTTATCCATATGCATCCTTTCTTGACTAATGTAAATTTCATTTTTTTTTTATTTCAACTAATGACAATTTCATACCTATCGATGGTTAAATATATATATATATTTTTATTGTGATTGTCAACACAATCCCACAGAGAAAATTGTCTGCACAAATTTCTCTGGTATCATATTGCCAGAATTCAGAGAAATTTAACACGTAAAGTCCCAACGGGATGCCTATATGATCAGGTAATCTGTAATGCTTTGTGTTGTTACCAAACAATCATCAAACTCAACAAAACACAAAAGCGACACAGTAATATTATCTGCTACTATAAAATTTCACTGGATGAATTTGAAATTTCTGAGTTGTGAATTTCTCTGGGTTGGTGAAGAAAATTTCTCTGGCTTTGAGCAAAATTTATGAGTTGAATTCATTCTAGATAAATTCTTCCCTGGTCCAGAGAAATTCTTAACTCAGAGAAATTTCAAAAAAGCATGATTTTGTTTTTTGGTTGTACACACTGCAATAATTTTGTGTATGCTCTGTCTGGTATGCACATTTCTTGAAATGACTGACATGAAGTTACCACAAATTCACAGAGAAATTTAACTCGTATCATGCCAGAGAAATTCACAGAGAAATCTATTATGACTGAGATTATACATTGCATTATAGATCATGCAATCTATAATGCACTGTGTTAGTATAAAGCGATTATCAAATTCAAAAAACAAAATCCACACAGTACTTTTATCTGCCATTGTCAAATTTATATGGATGAATTTGAAGCTTTAAAACACATTACACAAAATTTTCTCTTCCATACCAAATTTCTCTGCATAAATTTGACAGGTATTACAAACCCAATGCCTATACTATATATCAACAAACACAATACACACTTCAACTCATATTGCAAAAATTTCTCTGGATGAATTTCATTGATATTATTATATACACTGTCCAAAAAACACATTTCACAAAACAAAATACACAAACTAATCATCAAATGTATTATTCAATCAATAAAATGTATTATCCTCAACTATTTAACAAAGGTTCCTTGCATGTCCTCTTATTATGGTGACCAATACTCCCACAACGACTACACTTAATCACCCTTTTAAACTCTCCAGTAGAAGCAATTCTGTTCTTCTTCGGCCTCCCAGCTGGTCTCTTGCTCAATGGAGGTAAAATCATAACATCTTCAATCCTACACACAGGTTTTTCAACAGTTGGAACTGGGCCAATCGAAAATGAGTACGCTTGACGATACATATCAGCATGAAAAAATGGTTCAACAAATGAATTCAAATTCCTTCCACTCCTAAAAATTGCAGCAACAACATGTTGACATGGATACCCATTTATTTCCCATTTTCGACACGAACAAGTTCTCAACCCAAGATCAACCATAACCGAAGGAAAACAATGCACTTCAAAGACATTATCAGACGACAAACTCACATTCCATGTCCTCCCATCCAAAAAATACTTCTCCAATACACTATCCATACGAGGACATAGAACTTTATTCCATTTACTAGAGAGCAGCCTCCTATCAGACCTCATATTCATAATTTGCAACCGTATCATGTCCACCAAATTTGTTATTGGCAAGTGCCGAGCATCTCGTATCCATGAATTGAATGACTCAGCAACATTTGAATACATCTCACCATAACGTCTCCCCGCAAAATATGCATCACTCCAATTTTCATATGGTAAACTTCTCAAGAAAGCAATCACAATGTCTCCTCCCTCACTTTTTAATTCATTTAACTTGAAATGAAATGATGCCTTTGTTGGCGCATATGCACATTCTGAAAACTTCGACACAATCGTCTCCCTAACCAAATTTGTGTTTCCCAATGACAACTTATCCCTCAGATTTCTCTTTAGATGTTCAAGACAAAATCCATGAAAGCAGTTAGGGAAAAACCTAGCAATTCCCTCCACAATACCACAATGTCGATCTGATATGAAACTTATCACCCTTTCTGATCCCAATACACCACATAAATGTTCAAGAAACCAACACCAATTGTCTTTATTCTCAGCATCAACAACAGCAAAAGCTACAGGGAAAAAACCTACAAAACAAATAGGAACAAGCATATCACATATACACATGCATAGAAAATTAGAACAATAAACAACCAGAGAAATTTGACACTGCCAACATACAGACAAAAAATCACTTAGTGCCCAACTCCAGAGAAAATTCACACATTGGCAACATCCAGAGAAAATTGACTTACTGACCAACTACAGAGAAAATTCACACAATCATAATATCCACAGCAAATTCACTCAGTGACCACCTACAGATACAATTCACACAATGACAAAATCCAGAGAAAATTCACACACTGACCAAAATCCAGTGAAAATCCACACAGGCCAAAACCAGAGAAAATTCAAACTGTCAAAGAAAAATCACATTCACTGAATTCCTACATGTATAGAAAATTCACATAGTTAGATAAAAATTACATATATTTACAATTACCTTCATTCCCATCTTTCGCCGTTGCAGCAAGCATAACTCCTTTGTATCGCCCTTTCAAAAATGTTCCATCAAGAAAAAGCAATGACCGACAATATTTGAAACCAGCTGTGCATGCATGAAAAGCCACAAACACTCTTTTGAAACGCTTGTTGTCTTCAAAATCTAACTCAAAACGACTACCTGGATTGTTCTTCAATGCCTCATCAAAATACCACCGTAATTGATCAAATGACAAACAAGGATCCCCATATGTAGTACGTTTTGCTTTTTCAACACCCAACCAACCACAGTTATAACTGATTGAGACCCCATACTTGTCTTTCATTTCTTTCACAACATCCACTGGACGAGTTAAAGGTTTTGCACTTACCTCGTCAACTATCAGCCCAGAAACTAAGCTGGAAGTCATCCTCGAATGTTTACTCGTACGAACCGCCACACCACACGTATGTTCATTCTTCAAAGTCCTTATGTAGAAGAACCCATTTGTTTTTTCAACAGAAGCATGTACACGCCACATACATCCCCTTGATTCCTTATATGCACATTCTGCCGTAACCCTCAGCTTGTCATTTTTAACATATGTAAACTGAAAACCAACCTCAATAGCATACTTGCACAAAAAGCTACGGAACTCAACCACACCACCCTCAAACTTTTGTCCAACACTCGTAATATTATTCCGCCAACGAGCCGACAATAACACCTTTTCTTGGTGAGAACAAAACTTAGAGAGTGAATTCCTTTCAATATCCACCAGCCTATCACACTCACCATCCACAACATCTACCCAATTACACCCCACTTCATCCTCTTCATCAGAAGTACCACATTTAGTAACTGAAACATCAACAATATCAACACCGTGTGCACAAACAACCCTCAACATATTCAAAAAATCAATATTATTTCGAACCATACAATTCGAATGGCCCAAAATAGAATATGAAATACACATACTCTCAGGTTTCAAATTCTCCCATGTTTTACACAAAATTCCAACCAATTCCTCAAAATTCAATTCAAATGAAACATTAATGACAATAGTATCATTCCCATATTTACACAGCAACAACACTGCACTGTCCATTGAAACTGAAACAAAAAACAAGAAAAATAATTTAGTTAACATAGAAACACTTCACAAGAACAACATAAAAGTCCAGAGAAATTTCTAAAAATAATAATTTTCTCTGAACTTAAAATAAAAACCCACATACATCTACAAACTGATATTCACCTTCAAGATAATAAAAAACAAAATCACAGAAACACAATCATACAAAAAAATCCAAGTCCAGAGAAATTTACAATCAGAGAAATTTACAAACTGAAAGGTAACAAACTTACAATTTTCTCTAAACTACAAATCCAAGTCCAGAAAAATTTGTGAACTTACATTCACTTTCTCATATTCTATCTGCATTAGAAACTTCTAATAATATGTCCACATGCACTTATAATTTTCTCTGGACTACAAAAACAAAAATGATGAAAATGAAATTTCTCTGGTTTTAAAAAACAAAACAAAACTGATATTCACCTTCACAAAACTGGAAAAAATTGTTTAACATACAAACACTTCACAAAAACAACATAAAAGTCCAGATAAATTACTAAAAATTATAATTTTCTCTATTTATAAAATAAAAATTTGTCTGTATTCAATTGCCTCTGTCTAACGTTGTCTGCATTCATAAAATAAAAGTCCAAACACACATCTACAAACTGATATTCGCCTTCAAGGTGATAAAAAACAAAATCACAGAAACTAAAATCGAAAACAAACCTGATTCAACTCCACTCAAAAACATACGCGATCAATACACTGTCAACACTCCTTGAAATTGATTAAAAAACAAAGAATCAAAACTCCGTCGAAATCTCCGACGAAATCAACACGATCGTAGCAATCTTTCTCGTCAAACACCACTCAAATCTCGACGAAATCTCACCATGAAATCTCCACTGAAATCTCCGACCAAAACTCCGACGAAATCAAAACGATCGTAGCAATCTTTCTCGTCAAACTCCACTCAAATCACGACGAAATCTCACCATGAAATCTCCACTGAAATCTCCGACGTAAACTCCCAAGAAATCTCCCCTGCGAATTCGGTTTCCAAATTCTATCAGTTAAGTCAACAATATTATATTCAAACAAATTTATGTTATATAGGAAGGGTAATTTAGGTACTTTATAATCTAAAATAAATTTCATGGACCTTAGCCATTAAAATATATTATTTTGGACCTTTCCTCCTATCAAAAGTAGAGGAGGGACCTTAGGCCAATTTTCCCTTGTTAATATACTAATTTGTTCATATTTTGTAAAACCTAGAAATTTGTCTACTCATGCTATAATGTGGGTTATATCCTAACTCTTACGTAAGAATGTATTAATATTGACTTGTAGTGTTAGAATTAGGCTAAACATTAGAAGTGACATAAAATGTAGTTGATTCAATATTTAAGCCAACTTGACCTTCACCTAATTTTTGGCAATTGTCTAGGTTTATGTCAACTTATGAATCATTTGACCTATTTATTTATTAAGTTGGCAAATAGATATTTGTAAGTATTTTTTATAATAAAAGATAAGAAATATGAACATATTTTATGCATACTTATCAAAACTTTGAATTTAGGTAAAAAAAATTATATATTTATGTTCAAAACAATTAATTGAATAAAAATTATCTAAGATAGAGTAGTCCTAAATTATAGGTCATATTCTAGCTCTAATATTACACTTAATCTAAAAAATTGATTAGTAAAAATATTCAAAAATAATAAATTTAAACTTTATGTTTAAATTATATTATAATTTATCAATTTGTGACCAGTATGAGCTAATTTGGAGGTTCCAATATTATATTAAAGGGTAAATTACACTTTGTGCCCTTACACTTTGCATCAAATCTCACTTTGGTCCCTACACACGAAATCATGATAGCCAACCTTTTGCACTTTTGGTCAAATCCCATTTTGGTCCCTACATCGTGACAATTAACCTCCTACACTTCTGGTCAAGTGTCAAATTTTTCCCTTCTGTTACTCCATTATTTAAGTGTTTAACAAAATCCAATCATGTAACAAATATGTGACTACGAAATGAGGGCAACAAAGGAAAATCACTCTCATTTCCCATCAATATATACTTTGTCCCACGTGATAAGCATTTGAGAGTTATACAAATGTATGTGTGTGTGTGCGCGCGCGTGTTCATATACTGCAAATTAGGATGAAGAAGTAAGAAAATAGAGCTTTTGAAATAAATAAAAAACACTGCAGGGAATTGAAGTCTCTATTACTATGGAAAGCAAAGTTTCATTATTTAGATTTTTGCAAAACCCTAGTTTATTTCATTAATCGTTCATAATTTGCATTTTGTTTTAGCTAAATACAATCAAAAGATGTAAATTTTAGGACAAAATGTGTATAGATGGAAAATTTGGGTGATTTTCCTTGTAACGCCCCAAAATTTTCCAACATAATCTAGGTACATCAACCAACATTCCTTAAAGAATAATAGCAATTCCCCAATCATCATAACATTGATCATTAAAGTTTGTACAAAATAGTCCCACATGCGAATTATACATTCAATGATATGAAATACATGAATCTATAGCATGTAGAACGTCAAATCCAAAAGTAAATAAAATGCCCTCAAGGGGCTTACATATTCCAAGGCTTATGCCGGTTACACAAAAGATGGTTTCTCGAACCCACACATATCTAGCCCTTGGCTTTACAAAAATATGGTCATAACAAAATAGAGCCTCGTGCTCTCGATACATACATTCACGCCCTAATTTGGTGGATTCACCACATCTTTTCCTGCACCAAAATCCCATAGGAGTGAGCATAAAGCCCAGTAGAGAATTCTTAACAAAGTATATACATTTATGCAAGATTCCCAATATGAAATGCATATGTCATGCTATGCCATTTAAAAGAAGATTACATTTTTCATCATTTGAAAACCACCGTGCTCAATGATAATTTGAAATCTCAACAATTCAGAAATTTACAATTAATTTCAGAGGGGCGGTAAATACGACTCAGGTAATCCCTAGGTTGGTGTCTGCAAGTAGGCATAACTAGCACTACCAAAACCCCACTTTATCGGTTGCTAACTGGAAGGGAAGTGGTACATTCTCCGCGCGTGTTTTCGGTCTTTCACCCCAAACACTCAGGCCATCTTAATTAATTTCATCTACACCTCCTATTCAGACTTACCAAAGTATTTATCCCAAAACAGTTCAATAATTCTCATTTCAAAATATTTCTTTTCTTAATGTAAACGTTTCCAAACTCAATTCAAATGCGCAATAATCAATTGAATGAGTATGTAATGCAACAATTATCAATGCCTCATAACATTTCTCCATTTTCAAGTATCTCAACAATAATATCATAACAAACAAATTTCCCTTTTTCCTCTCTTCAATGCTATTTCACAAATGGCCACATATTCAATTAAATCTATCAACAAGTAACGACATTTCCTCATCTTGTACATTTCTCAACAGTTTAGTCATTTCAAGACTACATCAACATCTTGCACAATAACTCCCAAAATCATCACTTCTCATAATTCATGAAACTCAACATTTATATATATATATATATGCATAGAGATAAGAGATTTTCCAATCACTTATTCATTTTGGCACAAGAGAGTTAAATAATAAATAAAAAGTCATCTATGGGTTTTCAACACCCGTTCAAAAACCCCAAATCTCTAGGTTTTCTCACCACAACTATATATACCCAAAATCTTTTGAAAGGATTTCTTCAAAACATTCTTTTTCCTCAATCAATATAGTTGAAAGCCCGCAAGAAAATGTTTTTTAGAAGGAACAAGGAGTAAATCCACCCCCAAACTACCCACATTGTAGAGCCCATTATCAAGTTTCAAAATTTATAAGAGAGGTTTCGAAAATTGACCCAAATCTTGCAAAAATATATATATAATTCTAAGAAATCCCCTACCTCAAGTTTGAAGGAGATTGAGAAGAAACCCTCGAATTTAATGGTGTTGAAACACGATCTTCACCGCACAAGATGAAACTCTCGGCTAACTCTTCAACTTTGATGAAGTAACTTGGGCTAAAATTTCAATGGATCTAAAGGAATCAAGGCTTTAATCTTGTTTGGTATAGGAAATATAAAGAGAAGGAGGAGAAAAGGCATTTTAGAGAGAGAGTGATATACAAACAATGATAAACACACAGCCCAAGGAAAGAAGAAAAGCTAATTTTCGGACTCAGCCCGTCCCGCACGTACAACACTTACCCCCGCACGTGCAGCCCTTATCCCTGCACGTGCGGCTCTTCCATTCCGCACCATTTCCCGCACCTGCATATAATGCAGTGAGCAAGTCCAGAATTCCCCTGGTTTTCGCACGTGAGGCCCTGGTCCTCCAACCCAGAATTTTCTTGGCTCAACTCCAAACATTCCAGAACCGACCTCGCACCCTCCAAAACAAGTGAAATTCAACACTGGAATAAACAAGAACAAAAATTTTGAGAAAAACTTATGAACACAACAAACCCAAACGATTAACAAGGTTCCAAGTCAAACCGACACCCCAACAAGACAAACCCAAGGTTAAGCGAGGGAAAAACGAAGCGAGTAGCACACCCGGTCATCATATTCCTCTTTTGCTCTCATTTTATAGTCATATGCCTGTCACATTGCTGATTTCAATTAAAGTCTTATATGGTGGAATAACAAAAGGGTAACATTGACACTTGACTAGAAGTGCAGGGAGTTTATTGTCACGATTTCATAAGTGCTGGGAGTTTAATTGTCACGATTTAATGTGTAAGGACTAAAGTGGGATTTGATCAGAAGTATAGGGGGTTGATTGTAACGATTTCATGTGTAGGGACCAAGTTGAAATTTGGTGCAAAGTGTAATTTACCCTATTTTAAACATAAAAATTTTAAACATAAAAAGTAGTATAAAAAATAAAGTTCGAGTCGATTTCTTTTGATAACAATTATTGGTTTAAGCCTAATCCTTTAGTTCATGTTCAATCTATGAGTTAATTGGCCCACTTATTTATTTAATATTTAATTATTAAATAAATTTTAAAATATTTTTTATAACAAAAATATGTCTTACGTACACATTTGTTTGGTATATTTATTAACAATTTTAAAATTTAATTAATAAATTATGCAGTTATTCTTGAAATATGTCTAATATTTTATTGTATCAATATTAAGGTATATTTACATCTGGAAAACTTTTTAAAGGCTATATTGGCCTAACCTGAACAAAAAATAGATACCAATTGTCAATTAATACATCAGAAAGTCACAAAATGTAAAAAGTAAAAACTAAAAAAGAGTAGTGATATACAAACATAAAATCAATACAAAAAACTTATTAATAATGATTTGATTGGGTTTTGATATATCACTTTATAACAAAGAGTCCGTTGACATATTTTTAATTATACAAATGACATTATCACATCATTTTAGTGTAAAATTATGTATAAAAAATCTAGTGAAATAATATTTTTGAACAAAAAATGATCATTAGCAAAATCAGAAAATGGTCGGTAGAGAGTAGAGAGAATACACAAAATATTAAATGCAAAAATAAAAAATGATTGAAAGTAAAAAGAAAAAGAAAAAATGGTCTACTTAAAAGATGTATGAGTTTGTTTAAATAATGTAAGAGACTAAATATAAACTAACCTTTAATCGTCTTATAAAAATAAGAAGGAAAAAAAAAAAATGAATCAAATCATTGCATGAATATAACATTTATAGGGGCGAGGATGATGTGAATGACTTGAAGGTGTAATGTATGACGGTTAGGGTTTTGGGATAAGAGAAAAAATTGGTTAGAAAGAGAGTACACAATGAAGACTTTTTTCATATTTAAAAAGCGACGCTCAATTAGCACACATTAATGTGTATTTGAGAGGAAAAATATTGAGTACACACCTAATCTTTGGTATAGTTTATAAAATGATTGTTTCAAGACTTGAACTCATAACCTCAAGATTATTAGGCTAAGGTTTTATCATTGAACCAATGGTCATATTTCTTTTTCTAAATCATAAATCATGGAATCATTATAGAAAATGAGATCCTTTTTATACAAACCCACTTTGTAAACCCATTTTCTGAACCAATGATGTGTAAGTGATGTGATAGATTAATGATTAGAGAATATATGAGAGAGAGTATTATCTTTAAAGAAGCAGCTTGCCTCCAGTCTGAGATCGAACTGGACGGTGTTGTTCTGCCTGTATGGGCCCACCACGGGTCCCCGTTTTGGTAATCTGAACCGTTAATATGTAGAACTCATCGAGTGCTATATGCTTAAAAAAAATCACATTGATCGGATATTGATAGCTATGTGATCAAATCAGTTTTGTATAAAAAAAATAGATAGTGAACAAATTAACGGTTGACAAAAAATTGATTTGATGAAATAGCTATCGATATCCGATCAACGTAATTTTTTACAGGCATATAGTATTCGATGAGTTCTACACATTGAACAGTTCAGATTATGAAAACGGGACTCGTGGTGGGCCCTTACGGGCTGAACAACACCGTCCAGTCTGATCTCGGACTAGAGGCAAGCTGCTCCCTATCTTTAATAGCCTAATTGATTGTCACATTATTGTAGGGGTGGGCGCGGGTCGGTTGCGGCCACGGAACTTTCAATCCGCTATCCGTCCGCCAGATTGGCGGATTGGAGAAAATCAATCCGCATCTGTCCGCAAATCCGACAGATGTGGATTGAGCGGATTGACGGTTTGGTGGATGGATGCGAATCAGTTTAGTGGTTTAAAATTTTATAAATTTTCAACATAATTCCACTTATGCACTGCCTCAAAAAAAAAAAAAAAAAGAAGAAAGTATTACAGTTAATGACTTAAAAAAATATTACAATCACTGCATGCATCATCCAAAGTAAGAAAGTTTGAAACTTTAGAATATCAGAATCACTGCATGTCTCATCCACATACTACAATCACAGCATGTCTTATCCACATAAAGTATTACAATCTGTGGTTATTAAAATATAAAAACAATTCAAACCACCAAAATCATGAACAAACCAGTAGTAGAGATTGTATATTTCTGTATTGTTACATCTATATTTGTTTTTGAAAACAAAAATCAACCAGTATATATCATATTTTCTATTTATTATTTTTAGAGATAGATTTAAAAACCAAAAAATATAGATAAATAATACATTTATTTATTTTAATTCAAAAAAGATATTCAAGTTAAAAACTTTTTTTCAACAGAATATTTAAACTATTTTTTAATTGAAAAAACAAACAACATATTTATACAAACTAAAAACACAAAGTTTTATAAATTACTAGGGGTGTTCGCAGTTTGGCGGTTCGGTTGCGGCCAAAAAATCTCAAATCCGCCATCCATCCGCCAGATTTGTGGATTGGAGAAAATCAATCCGCAACTGTCCACTCGTCATCACGCATCCGTCCAAAATACGGCGGATCGGTTCGGTTCGGTCGGTTTTGGGGATCGATATATCCGCTGCTCACCCCTACATTATTGGACTTAAAAATTAAGTCTAATTTTTTTTTCTTGAATATCAATGCTCATTTTAAAATTATTTTTTAAACTTAACAGTTCACTAATTATGGAATGTTAAAGCTCCAATATTTATTATAAAGTATAGATAAAATATATTATATTTTTTTTAAATTGTTTTATTATTTTTTAATTTTGGGCATAGCACAAGATTTTTGTAATTTGTAAATTTTTGTAAATTATTATTATTTTTTTTTGGTGAGAATAAGAGATTTGAAAATGTATTCTACAGAAAAATTATGTGTATGAAAAGATCGAAATATATGTTCATAAGAAGTCGATCTTTAAATATTTGAAATTTGAAATTTTTATTTTTCTATTATAGTGAATTGCTTCCTATATTTAATAGCAAAACAAATATACATTTTGAAAAGAATTAGTATAACAAATATGAATTTTTTTAATTGTTAAAAAATTAAAAATTCAAGAAAATTAGAATGCGGGTTTTGAGCTCCACGGGACTCCCTTAGTTAAAACTCTCAGTTTGCTTTATACTAGCCTATCACCCGTGCTATGCACGGGATAATTATAGATATTTATATTTGTTTTAATTTTTTTTAATATATAAATTAAATACATGGGGTTTGACCGAGGAGTTTGAAAGAATTTAATAAGTGTTTATTTATTTGTTTTTTCAAAAAACAAAACAAAAAAATTAAGAGGGAAAAAAATTAAGAGCCATTTACACAATAATTACATGGGTCTCTTGGGGATGTAAAAAGTAAGGAAATTAGGAATTCATTTATTGCGTTATTCAATAGTGTAATTATTATAATTTTTGAACCAATCACCAAGTCAATTTTTTTTAAAAAAAATATAAAAAATTAGGAAATTAGGATTGGCATGTTGGAGCTTCCACAAGCCTTGGGGTTTAAAAGACCCTTTTGCTTAATATATAGATATATGCATATATATATATATATATATATATTCTGGAAACAATCTTGTACAAATGAGTTTTATGAGATATTTATTAGGTATAAATAGAATCTCCCCTTTTAAGAAACTAATATCATTCCATCCCTCTAAGACAATGAGTCGTAGTTTTTGGCAAGCTGAAAGTTGATAATCAGAAAATGAAAATTAAAAACTAAAAATTAGAAACATTTCTCCCTCTACTTCCCAATAACAAACTTTTAAAAAAAAATTTGTTTAATTTATTTTTGTTTCATAAATTATAAGTAGAAATTGCAACAAATATTTTGACACGTATTTTCAATATAAAAAATATATATAACTTGTATGAATTTTATTAATAATTAATAAAATCTGAATCACTCAAAGTTTACATTTGTATTTATAATTAAAAAAAAAATCTTAATTCCACAAAAAAACAAATACTAAAAGCAATTTCTTAACCATGCCAAACACAAAGAAAATTAAAAATTTAAAAAGTGACAAATTATAGAAACAAAAAAAAAAAAATTTGAAAAAAAAATTATAGCCAAAATAATATTTATTTTAACCAAGAAATTGCCAAAAGAAATCTTTCTAATAATGAAAATGTCAAAATTAAAGTCTTAAATGATAGCAACCGACTAAAATCATGAGGTAATAGTGAGCCTTGATCGTTGGGTTGATTTGGATTGGACATGGGTCTTTTAGGTCAAATTTGACTACACCAAAACAATATTATGGGAGAAAGATCAAATTAATGGGACAGTTAAAAAAGTATTTTATTAGAGATGAAATCTTTTATGGTATTAGTGGTTAGGCACGACATGTAACACCCCCAAAATAATACAATAAATCTAATTCATAAGCGGAAGAATAATAGAAAAAAAATACTTTCATTCATCAGCGTTCGTTTACAAAAGTTAACACATGCGATACACATTCAAAAATATTCATCCTAAATCTGGAGCATGTGTTACAATGATAAGAGAATTGAAACTGAACAACTAGTCATATGCCTTATAGGCTTACATCTTTCCAAGTCATTGCTTGGTTACACAAAAGTGAGCCTAGCTCAACACAATAGAAGCCCTTGGCTATCCAAGAATATAATAAAAGGTAAAGAAGCTCTTGTTTCCCAAATCTCCCCAAACTACTGTCTTGGCGGAGGCATGTCTCTAGTATCTGAAAATGGTTCCCAAGTAGGATGAGTCAAAGCCCAGTAGAAACATACTAACATAATATATAAGAACTAACAAGATATAAATATGATGTACATGTTCATTGTCCTACGACAAAATCTCTATAACTCTTTCCAAAACCATGTTATGCCAAACTCAAATCTCAATTCATTCATTTTGGTTCAATAGATACATTTACTGTATTTAACCCATCAACAGAGGTTACACCTCATAAGTTTCCAATAGATAAAGTTATCATACAAATACATTCACTTCTATTTGCCATTTTACGGAAATTTCGTCCGCGGGAATCGGTATCCATGTATGCAAATGGTTTTCGGGACTTTCACCCTGGACACACAGGAAATTTCGTTCGTGGGAATCGGTATTCATGTACGCAAATGGTTTTCGGGACTTTCACCCTGGACACATAGGCCAACTTAGTTTAATGGAGTCCATTTCCTTTCTTCTCCTCAAAACATGGAGTACATCCCCTTTCTCCTCCCAAATACCATACATATACAATGTATATAATTCATAATCATGTTCAATGATAATGGTTAAGGGATTAGTTTCAATTCGCCTAATCCACATGCAATATCTATAACAATCATAACTATCCTCCATCGATAATCCAAAGGAGATATTTCTAAACAGATATACAATCTCTATAATAGATAAATCACCAAATTTTCATAGGTGAGTGATTAAACAAATCCAACAACACCGTTCATCTATACATTTCCCCAATTTCACATTTTCTATACCAATTTCATTATTTATACAAAATAATCATTCAAGACATTTTAGGGCAAAGCTTTACATTTTCCAAATATTAACCCAAATGCCAAAATGAACTATTTTAACACAAGATAACCTCATATCCAAACCCCATAATCATTTATATAACACCTACATAGAGACCCCTCTTTTCAAACTAGAACCCAAACCCTATGTTTGCTCAAAACATCTCCAAATCTTAGCATTTTCACACAACCACCTATAACCAAGTTAAAACTCATATTAAGGTGTAGAGAGTCCCTACCTCAAGAGGAGAAGATGAGCAAAGCAAGGTTGAAACTCCAAAGACACCGAAACCCACTTTTGTTTGGATGGAAAGAGAGCCCACGACGTGCTTTACCTTTTTCTCAAAGGCACTAGAGTGAAGAACCCAATGGATCTAGGTGAAATAGAAGAGAGAAAGTGAGTTTTAGAGAGAGAAACTCAAGATCTAGGATTTTGGAGAGTTTAAGAGAGAGAGAGAGAGAGAGGAATGAAAAAGTGAAGAAAAAGGTCATCTTCATGGACTGTTATACACGCAGTCCGCTCGAGCGTAGAAGGTGAAACTCGAGCGTTAGACACAAAGTTCCGCTCGAGCGTAAGAAGTGACGCTTGAGCGTTGAATACATACTTTCAGAAGTTTTGTAGACGAAGGACATCGCTCAAGTGCAAGATTGGACGCTAGAGCATCCACCCGCTCGAGCGTAGGAAACGCCGCTCGAGCATAGAATGCACTCTTTTAATATTTGCAGGTCTGCAAAAATACTGAGAGTTTGCAAAGCCCGCTCGAGTGCGAGAATGGCCGCTTAAGTGGAGGAGAAAAATTTACAAAGCCCGCTCAAACACAAGAATGGCCGCTCGAGCGGATGAGCAAAATTCTGGGCAACATAGGTTTGGAAAAATAAGCAACCAATCTGTTCCAAACACACAACTACAATCCAAATGACTAATCCAAGGAACAACAAGGGGAAAAGAGATGAGCAACAACTTTGAACCATGAATCCTGAGTCTGGAACATAATAAAATATTGGGTCAAAACCAGAGTCGCTATACGACACGTAACTTTTTATCAATTGTTAGTACTATGATTATACATATTTTTTAAAGTAGTATGTGATATGTGTACAAAGTATGGAGACTTGTATGGATAAATTGATCTGTATTCAAAATACAACTAAGTAAGAAATAAATATATAGTCGGCTGAAGAATTTAAATTATAAATGAGAAATTTTGCAAATAAAAATATTAATTTATAGTTAGATTGTTAAAATCACAATCTTATCTTAAATAATAAATAATAAACAAGTCATTTAAATATATAATATTACACAAATCTTTTTCTATTAACTTCCCACTTCAATTTTTTATAATCCGTACATGTAATACAATTGAAGGTATGAAATTAATTGCATAATTACACAATTTTATTTAATAATTTATTTCATAATACAAATTCATTGAACCAACTATTGTATATTATTTGCATTCTATTAGTGTAAGAATGCATTAATATCAATATGTAGTATATTTTTATATATCAAGAATTGTTGAGTCTCATTTTTTGTGTCACGAATATTTTGCATGATGAAAAATATAACATTAGTAATTAATATACAATTGTCATGAAAAAATAAATATAAAAAGTACAATTATTCTCATGATGTAGGTGTTTTGCAAAGCCTTAATTTGTTGTTGAAAGTGTTTGTTGTGGATATTTATTTGTATGACATGTATGTATATATGTGTTGAATATAAGTTGATAGGAGAATAGTACAAAATTCCGCAATTTTTTCTTAGCAAATATAACTATATTACTGAAGCGATACATATTAAAAAATTAAAGTATCCGATGGTAATATAACATTACAGATTGACAATGTACGAATACAATAACATATATAAATTTACATTTATATTTTTTATATATTTATATATGTAAACATTGACATATATAACATATAACATATCACAAAAGTAATATGTGAAATTTTTTGCAACAATATAATACATGTATCAATAATAAGTTAATTATTCATAATTAAATAGTTGGTCATAATGTAGATGTTTAGTATTACATTTTTGTGTGTATGGGCCATTTTTTAATTAAATTATTAAATTCACATACAAATTGAAAGGAATTTATGAATAATTTGTGCAAAGTTAGAGACCAATGAAGAAAGATATAAAAAAAAGAGAAATTTATATTGTTTGTTTGGTAATAATTTCGTTTTTAGTTTTCCGTTTTTATTTACAAAAATTTAAAAAAACTATCATAAAAACATGTTTGATAATTTTTTGGGTTTATAAATGGTTGTCTCAGTTTGCAAATTCGAGGAAAAATTGTAAGCTCAAAAAATGAGTTTACATTGGTTTTTAAACAGAAATTTAAAAATTTGACCGACAAATTATTTTTTTTTCAATTAATTTTTTTTTCAATTAATTTTTAGTTAAACAATTTTTTTTTTCAAAAATATCGTTTACGTTTTTGGTTTATGTTTACAAAAATTTTATAAACTGGTTTTTGTTTATTTTTAGAAAAACATAAACTACAAACGTGTTTGGTTTGAACAAAATATTTGAAAAATTTTAAAAGCATAAACTAAAAAATATGTTTGTTTAGGTCTAAAATATTTATATTTATTTTTGAAAAAAAATTATTTGAAAAAAAAATTTGTTAGTCAAAATTTTAAATTTTTGTTTAAAAACCAACATAAACTCATTTTTTGAATTTACAATTTTTTCCCAAATTTACAAACTGAGACAACTATTTATAAACCAAAAAAATTATCAAACAAGTTTTTATGATAATTTTAAAAAATTTTGTAAATATAAATTGAAAACTCAAAATGAAATGATTACCAAACAGGTTCCAAAACATAAAGAAGAAAGAAAAAAAATAGAGAGCAAAGAAGAAGAAGTAGAGAGAGAGAGAGAAGTCAAATCCAAGGTTGTTAAGAGCGGGATCCTACATTGGATCGTTTTGGGGGTCTGTTGGATCGGATTGTAGGATCGGATTGATGATCATAAGATCCTACTAAAATGATAAAAAAAACTATAATTTTTATATGACTAAGTAATACTATCAAAATTAGGGGTGAGCAGTGGATATATCGATCTGCCCAAATCAACTGAACCGATTCGATCCGCCGCATTTTGGACTGATGCATGATAACGAGCGGACGGTTACGAATTGATTTTTTTCAATCCGCCTAGTTTTGGACAGATGGCAGATTTAAGGTTCATTTGGCCACAACCAAACTACCAAACTGCGAGCACTCCTAATAATTTGTAAGACTTTGTGTTTTCAATTTGTTTAGATATTCTGTTTGTGTTTTCAATTGAAAAAGAGTTTAAATATTCTGTTGAATATATTCTGTTGAAAAAGAGTTTTCTACTTGAATATATTTTTTGAATTGAAAAAAATAAATGTATTATGTATTTATATTTTTTGGTTTTAAAATCTAACTCTAAAAATAATAAATAAAAAAGATGATATATGTTGTTTGGTTTTGTTCTCAAAAACAGATATAGATGTAACAATACAGAGGCATACAATCTCTACTACTGCTCTGTTCATAGTTTTGGTGGTTTGAATTGTTTTTATATTTTAAGAACCACATATTGTAATACTTTATGTGGATGAGGCATGATGTGATTGTAATATGTGAATGAAGCATGCAGTGATTGTAATATTTTAAAGTTTCAAACTTTCTTTCTTTGGATGAAACATGCAGTGATTGTAATACTTTTTTAAGTCATTGACTATAATATATATATATTTTAAGGAAGTGCACAAGTTGAATTATGTTGAAAATTTATAAAATTTTAAACTGCCAAACCGATTCGCATCCATCCGTCAATCCGCTCAATTCACATCTGAAAGATTGATGAACGGATGCGGATTGATTTTCTCCAGTCTGCCAATCTGGCAGACGAATGGTGGATTGGAGATTTCGTGGCCGCAACTGACCCGCGCCTACTCCTAATCAAAATGTATATAGAATGACCCCTCAAAAAAAGAAATATAGCAATTCAAAGTAGCATTCAAACATTTTTTCAGAAAAGAATTGGTATAGAGTTGTGCTGAACAAAATTTGTGGTTCAAATTAAAATAAATTTTTTTTAGCAAAGTTCAGGGAAAAAGAACCGAAGAAGAACAGCAGCAGCAACAAAGAAGAACCAAGAAAAATGAAGAAGAAAAAGGTAGTAAAAATGAAGAAACAGAAAAAAAAAAAAAAAATAAAATACAAGAAAAAATGATTCAAAATTCTTGCCAAATGTTTCAATCAAAGTTCTGGTTTTCAGTCTCTCATATGTTTGCTTTGATCAGGAACAAAAATAAAATAGACAAAAAATATATATATATATACAGAGAATAACAGTCGAACTACAGAACAGAGATGAGAGAAGAGGAGGAACAAAGAAGTCATGAGAAGAAAAACAGTGATTCAAACTACAGAGAAGAATCTAACACACAGAAGAAGAAGAAGAAGAAGAAGAAGAAGAAGAAGAAGAAGAAGAAGAAGAAGAAAAGCAGCGAAGAAAAAGAAAAAGACGTTCCAGCCTATTTGACATTGTAGCCCATGAAGTTAGTATCTTTCTTTCTTTATCTTTCTCTATTTTCTTGCTTTTCTCCTTTAAGCAGCTAGTGTATCCAACCATCCACTTGTGTAACTCATATTAAATTCCACATATCTCTACTGAAGATCCTTATGCCTATGGATAAATTAGTGGCATGGCCATCAACATGACATGTGACATGAATGCATGGGAACAGGACCATCACTTGCTATTATTCTGGGTGTAATGGTGCATACCCTTTCGGATATTGATTTTGTATATTCCTTGGTTGTTCTAATAATTAATTAATCCCGTATTTTTGAGTGTGATATACAATGTTCTGAAATCTGGATAATTATGCATTAATATCGAACAGTGACGTTATAATTGCATCATAAATATGTTGATAATTATGCATCAATAAACTAGAGCTATTAAAATTACAAAAATATATACTTATATCATCAATTTATTTTTAATTTAAGATTTTGAATAATATGCATTGTTATCTTTATAGAAAGTTGTAATGATTCTTAATAAAGTCGGAACAATAATAAATAATATATACCTTTATAGATGTAGTAAGTGCAGTGTGTAGTTCAATGTCTTGGGCTAAGCCTTTCCCAGCAGAAATGGAAATTCAAGTCTCCAACGGCAACTGGTTCTTATGGTTTACTTATTGCAGGTTCAAACGGTTTATCTAAGAATCACCGGTTCTTGAAAATGTCCAGTTCTAATGGTCACCAGAGCTTAGACTGGTCGACGGTTTAACCGGTGGTTTCAAAGACATTCGTGATGTGTATATGTTCCTAAGACTTTTCAAAATGTCTTTCGCTTCCTCTGTTTTGAATGTGCATTCATAAATGATAATTGTATTATTCCACTTTTAAAGTCCTTAAGGAGGGGGCATATTTGTGCAAATTTCTTTCCAAAAGTCCATATTGGGATCAGTATGGTTAGGTTTCTGCTTTCAGATCCATGCAAATTTGGTGTATGCTTTTATCTTTTTAAATACTTGTCATTTATACACCTCTTTTCTTGCACTTCTCCTTTATGCAGTCAGTTGACACTCCTATGGAATCACATGATTTCTTCACGGTCAACCCTCGAACCGAGACACAAACAAACAACCCGTTGCCGGACCCTCCTGCTTTGGACGAAGAGTGTGAATCAATGGATTCTACAAACTCCAACGATGGGGAATAACCTGTCCTGCAAAAGCTTGATAGTTCTCAGCACTGTTACCCTGTTATGTTTCCTACTTATATCACTCAATTCTTACCATTTTCGGTTCCATTTTGGCTCGGAGGGCACAGTACAGAGGCGGCTAAAATGGAGGAGACACACGAAGTGCTTAAGCCCACAGCAGTACATTCAAAGAGCCCAATTAATGTCGATGAGCTGGTTTAGAATGTTAAAACTCAGCATGGGGAATCCCTTAGGGATGCGAGCCCCTCCCCTCTCTCACTCAAACTACTTGAAGGTTCGTCTAGTAGGCAGTCGGCTTTCCAGGCTAATCCTGGCTTGGGGAGCTCACGTGTTAACTCGAGCAGCAATCCAATCCATGCAGTTTAGAACTCTATCTCGAGATTACGGGGTGCTACATACTGACGGGATCTAGATAGACTTGTTAATACAAGACAATAATGTGCAGTCTAGTTTGAATTCAGTTATAGTTGTCTTTGTTGGATAACCTAAGTTTTTTATTTCTAGGAATTGTTAACTTAAAAGTCAATTCTGACCTTGTAGGGTTTATATCAACTTGTGTCACAATTTCTTGAACTTTAAGCAATTTTGTGTCAAGTTCTTTTGATCTTCCTAAGTTTATTTTCTGTGGTATATTAACTTAGAGATGTCCTCTAATGTTCTGTTGTCAGTCTAACTTAGGGCTATAAATGAACGGAGCCGTTCGTGAATAGGCTCGAACTCGGCTCGGTAAGAGTTCGTTTGAACTCGGTTCGTTAAATTTTTTTTTGCGATCGAGTTCGAGCTCGTTAAATTTTTAATAAACAAGCCTGAACATTCTAAAGCTCGGTTCGTAAGCTTGGCTCATTTAATATTTATATATTAAATTCTATAAAAATATGTATAAAAAATAAGATAAATATGTTATTTATATATTTAAAAAAATATAAATGTAAATAATAGTTAACTATAGATAGTACATTTATATAATAGTGGTAGTAGATATTATTATTTTGATAAAATATTGACTTTTTTTTAGAATGTCTATATATATTGTATATATAATTGTATAATCAAAGTTTTAATTGTAACTTAAGTCACATACGCAAGTATGAATTTATAAAGTTTTTGGCTTGTTAAGGCTCGTAAATTGGCTTGAGCTCGAGGCAAACCTAAGCCAACTTGGCTCAAGCTCATTTCGTTAAATTTGGTTCGGCTCGGCTCATTTGCAGCCCTAGTTTAACTAGAAAATGAGATACAGTATGGAATTGGGTATTTGTTACAATTGCTTGAACTTTTTAGGGAGTCCTTTTGATCTTCCTAAGTTGATTTTGTGTGTTATATCAACCTAGAAATGTTCTATAATGTTCTGTTGTCATTTTAACTAGAAAATGAGGTATGGTTTGGAACTCGGTATTTGTAACGCCCTCAAAATAAACTCATAAATCATACATTCATGACATCCATAAGCTTAAGAGAATAAAGCATATTTCCATTCATCAGAGTATTAAGTACAAAAGTATTACATGTTGACAACAAAAGTAAATGCCCTACGGGCTTACAACTTTCCAAGCCAACACTTAGTTACAAAAAAAGAGAGTACTAACTTAAATACACATTAAGCCCTTAGCTTGAATTTACATGTAATACACAAAAAGCTAGCAACAAAAGTTCTTCAGCCTCTAAGCCTCCCAAGCTACGTCCTTGGAGGTGGCATATTACCTGAACCTGAAAATGATGTCCCATATAGGGTGAGCCAATGCCCAGTAGCGATATACTAAACCAATTATGAGCAATAACTAAAATATTAGCATTCAACAGATGGTTAACACTTATAAACCAACTTACAATACTTTTCAATTCAACAACAAATACATCCGTTTTTCATTTCCACTTTCCTTCACTTATACAACTTTGATTCACAAACATGGCTCAGAACCTGGCCAAACAATTAAATGAGACTATAACTTATATTAAAACACTTCCTTTATCCACAACAGATGTAAAGCCCTCAAAAATTAACCCATTAAATATAAAACAAGACATGCATTATTAAAAGAAACAGTATATTATTTCAATCATCAGAGTATTACGAAATAAAACATCATGATAAATGCCCTACGGGCTTACATCTTGCCAAGCCAATACTTGGGCACAATTCCATGAGTTCTAACTCAAAACAAATAAAGCCCTCGGCTTGAATGTTTACATAGTTCAGATAAAACAAATAACACAAATAAAGCAAATCTTCAAGTCCAATTCCTCACAAGCTAAGTCTTTGGAGGTTGTGAACCACCTGAACCTGAAAATGAAGTTCCCATATAGGGTGAGCCACAGCCCAGTAGAGAAATACTAAACCAAGCATAAGAATTAACTAAAGCAGTAGCACCCGATACATGGTTAACACAAAATGTTCAGTTTACAATATTATGACACGAATGTCTACATTGTCTATGACACATGGTCTATGACACAATACACTTTTCATTCATACAGACATGGCTCAGAACCTGGCCAAACAACTCAACAGATACAACAAATCAGGTTAAACCTTTCTTATAACAAATTAAACACACATGCTGGTGTTATGACAAATCTCAATCAAATCCACTTCCATACTTCCCAACTGACACACATGGTGGTGATGTATCATATCAACAACAAATAGAAATATTTCTATTATCAATAAGCACACACATATGTGATGCTACTGGAGTCCATCCCCTATCTCCTCCCAACAAATCCGGTTTAGAGGTCCATCCCCTATCTTCCCCTAAACCGTGGAGTTCATCCCCTATCTCCTCCAAAACCAAATGCATATGCAACATAATCAATACTTGCCATATACAACACATAATCAATACACGAATGTTCTGTATTAACCCTACAGTCAAATAAATGACTCAGTTTCAGTTATACCTAAGCCGCATGCAAGGTCTACAACAATCAATGGCTATCCTCCACCGATAGCCCAAAACAATTATTTCTAAACAAGAAATAAATATAATAACACATATAGTCTCAATTTCACAGATGAGTGATTAAATATCCAACTACATCAATTTATCTCATAATCCCCCAATTTCATGAATTAAACCCAATAACACACTCTTCCCTTAAATTAGTTTTATAAATTAATCTATGACAAACCCTAAGGTTTCTCCCAAAATTACCAAACTACCCCCACATACCAAAATACCACCACTTAGGATTAAAACGCATAAATGGAGTAGGAAATCCCTACCTCAAGAAAGAACCCAAAAAGATGATGATGAAGAAGGTGCTCGAAACTCCAGAGTGCTCCAAACCGACAACTGCTCAGATTAAATGGAAGCCCCCACTCTCCTCTATCTTATTTGTAAAAGAACTAGGGTAGAAACACACCCTAACTAGATCAAACCTAGGAGAAAAGGCGTTTAGAGAAGAAGAAAAGTCGGACTTTAGGGTTTGAGATAAAAAAGAATGAAAAACTGCCCTAAAAATCCCGCTGTTACGTTTAAATACTGGACAGGCTCGCTCGAGCGAAGACCTGGTCGCTCGAGCGACCAGACACAAGAAACTGACCTCGATCGAGCGAAGAGAAGCTCGCTCGAGCCAAAGACAAACCAGCTCGCTCGAGCGAAGAAAAGCTCGCTCGAGCCAACAAACACTGCGTTCAGGTCTAGGTACTGGACGCAATCCTCGCTCGAGCCAAGAAAGGCTCGCTCGAGCAACTAACCAAAAAGGAAGACCTCGCTCGAGCGAAGATAAGCTCGCTCGAGCGACCAAGCCAAAAACTGAACATGCAGACTTGGTTTCTAAACCCAACCAATCTGCAACCAACCTGCTAAACACATCCTATAACCCAAGAATAAGGAATTTAAAGGACAACAACAACAAATATAGCAGCAGAATCCACGGAACGTAAGTCCGGATGCAATAATCAAATGGGAAAAGACCGGGGTCGTTATAACAGAAATGAGACTACAACTCATATTAAAACACTTCCATACTTCAATTATCTACGTTATGCAAACGCAATTAAGATTTCGGGACTTTCACCCTGGACACTCCGGCCAACTTAGTTATCAATGGAGTCCATCCCCTATCTCCTCCCAAACAGGTTTGAGAGTCCATCCCCTATCTCCTCCCAAACCATGAAGTACATCCCCTATCTCCTCCCACACAACATACATACACAATGTATTTAAACACTTATAATATACAATGATCAATCAATACACATATTCGATGTATTATTCCAACCGTCATATTCAATGACATTTTCCAAATGATTAGTTTCAATTTTCCCTAATCAACATACAGTGTCTACAACAATCAAGACTATCCTCCACCGATAGCCCAAAGCAGTTATCTCTAAACAGATAATAAATGCATCAAACAAATAAAATAACAACATTTTCATAGGTGAGTGATTAATTTATCCAACTACACCAATCAACCTCATACTTTCCCAATTTCACAACTTCCAACTCAATTTCATATTCCCCCAAATTAATTATTCAAATTAATTATTCAACATAATTAGGGCATTTTTTCCTTTTTCCCATTTTCAACCCTAAGGTTCAATTACATCAATTTAACAACCATAATTCCATTTTCCAAGGTCTCACATACACATGGAGTTTTTAAAACACAAAACCCCTCTTTATATAATTTCCATACAAACCCTAACTTTCCCAAAATTACCCAACAACACCAACTAATCAAAATGACTAAAATTTATGTCAAAACTCATAGAGAGGAGTAGGTTATCCCTACCTCAAATGAAGAGACCAAATGGAGAAGATGATGAAACTCGAAATGCTTCAAACCCAAAGATTTTTGGATCAAAGCGAAGCCCACACCGAGCTCTAACTTTTATACAAAGGAAATATGGTAGAAACACACTAGAACTAGATGTATTCTTAGAGAGAAGGTGTATGTAGAGAGAGAGACAGCCGTTCTAGGGTTTGAGAGAAAAAGGAGATGAAAAAAAGTGATGTTTAACTCGCTGCTGTCAACTGATATACCAGAGGCTCGCTTGAGCGAAGGATTGGTCACTTGAGCGACCAGACACAAAGAAACCTCGCTCGAGCGCAGAAAGCCTTGCTCGAACCAATAATTTGAAGCTTCAGGTCTGCAACCCAGGAGCACGCTCGAGCGAAGAAAAGCTGGCTCGAGTGAAGAAACCCAAAACATACAACTCGCTCGAGCCAAGAAATGCAACCTTCAGGTCCAAAACCAGACGCAGATGTAAGCTCGAGCGCAAGACTTCTCGCTTGAGCCACCAGACATAACACTCAACTCTCGCTCGAGTGAAGGAACCCTGGCTCGAGCGAAGGAACTAAAACACAGAGCTTGCTCGAGCAACAAAAGCCTCGCTCGAGCGAAGACACCAAAATTTGGGCAGCAACCATTTGTTTCAAAACTCACCAACTTGTTACAAACCTGCCAAACACATCCTAAAACTCAAATACAAAGAATTAAAGGATGGAAACAAGATATAAACAACAATCAACACCATGGAACCTAAGTCCGGAATACTGTACATAAAGGGGAAAACCCGGGATCGCTATAGTATTGGTTATAAGAAAACCAGGCTCCTATAAGCTTTTGCAATTGTGCTGTTAGATAGAAAGTTGTTATTCGTAGTGTGTTTGGGTACTGGGAAAATTTGAAAGAAATGTTGATCCTTTTCTAATGGGCTTCCTTCTGCATGTTGATTTCATGTGTTTGAAAGGTAGGAATGAAGAATCCTTTTCAACTGTTTGTAGTTGCTATTTTACAATCATAGACGCCGGAACACAAGTAATTATTCTGTGTTTTGTGCTCGTTTAATAATAGGGGTTGTGTTTAAATGATCCGAAACATATGATTAATAGTGGGCACAAAACAACAACAATGATTGGTAGCCTGAATTTTCATGGCCTGAGTGGCTCGAATGTATCAAAACGTTTTGATACATTCGAACCATTCGGGCCACACAAATTCGAGTTACAAAGCATTTTTTCACAAAACAATACGAGAACATGAGTGTCATTCCGTGTCCTAAATTGCCATATTTTTAATAGGGAAAAATCATCAATCAAACTTGTGAATGTCAGTCAAAGCTTGTACTAATTGATGGATGAGTGTCACCATCAGAATCATTATCATTATCATCAGATTATCCAATAAGATAACAGTTTCTTAGGTTGCTAAATGACTTGAGACACTACAGGACTTGGACCTGAGATTTTGGCTTATGGTTTTGCCTGATCTGTCAAAAAAAACTTGCTGGGCTTAATCTGCAAACAGGCTTGGACATTATTTGTGTAGCCCAGCTCGTCCCGACCCAAGCATATGCTAAATCTTAATTAGGCGTTTAATACTTCTCGATAAGCTCGAATCCAAATCTTAATTAGGCGTTCAATACTTCTCGATAAGCTCGAATCCTAATCTTAATTAGGCATTCAATACTTCTCGATAAGCTCGAATCCAAATCTTAATTAGGCGTTCAATGCTTCTTAATTAGGCGTTTAATACTTCTCGATAAGCTCGAATCCAAATCTTAATTAGGTGTTCAATACTTCTTAATTAGGCGTTCAATACTTCTCGATAAGCTCGAATCCAAATCTTAATTAGGCGTTCAATACTTTTCAATAAGATCGAATCCAAATCTTAATTAGGCATTCAATACTTCTTAATTAGGCGTTCAATACTTCTCGATAAGCTCGAATCCAAATCTCCCTCTAGAAATCCATAATTACACTTAGGGCTGTCAATTGATCAGATTTAATTTGAATTCGATCAAAAAATCCAAATCCATTTACAAATATCCGATCTGGAAATCTAATAACCTGAATCCATTTAATCCATTTATTAAATGGATTGAATATGCAAAAATCTGATCCGATCCGATTATTCTCAATTTGAATGAAGAAAACACAAAATGAAAAAAATAAATAAAAATCAAACTATATAAAATTGTAGCTCAATAAATAAATAAATGGATCAGATCGAATATTTGAAATTATCAGATTCGGATTCGGGTGATCTACAATCGGATATGGTCTAAATGGATTTGGATCAGATTTGGGTTTGTCTTAATCGGATCAGATTCAGATTTTGACAGATTCAATCCTAATCCGATCTATTTACTGGCCTAATTACACCATTCAAATTCATATGTTGATCTACACATTTGTTCTCTAAGCGGTACATTTAGGACATTACTTCATAACTTTTTAGGATGTTTACACATGTAGAAACTTTGAAAAAAGAACAATGATCTATGTGTGTTTATTTAATTTATTTTAGGAAGTCTTACAAGAAAATGGGTTCGTAGAAACCTTATTGCCAATCCCAACTAGCATTACATACACAGATAAAGTAACTCAGATACCCAGTTCCACAAAACAGGGGAGTAACAGAACAGAGCATAACAAAATAGAGACACATACAACTCTCAATCCACCACAACTTTCATTTCTTACAGATGCTGTGGAAGCAGGTCTCTCCTGTTCCCAGCACGTTCTATTCTCCGAAATCCAAAAAAGAATAGTTTGGAACATTAAATAACTTGTATCCATAGAACATCTGGCGTGACATAAATAATAAATAAATAGGAGTTAATATCATTCCAATTGCCATTACAAAAGTAATTAGTATTTTTGGCATTAAAAGGAATTTTTGTTTGGTAATTATTTCAAAAAATACTACCAACTCCGCAACAAAACCACCCACACCCGGTAATGCAAGAGAAGCCATTGAAAAGCTACTGAACATCGTGAATATTTTTGGCATTAGGACAGTTATTTCTCTCATTTCATTGAGATAAACAAGACGTATTCTATCATAACTCATTCCTGCCAAGAAAAAAAGTGTAGCACCAATAAATCCATGTGAGATTATTTGTAAAATGGCTCCATTGAGTCCTTTATTGGTTATAGAACCAATTCCTATAATTATGAAACCCATATGAGATACAGAGGAATATGCTATTCTTTTTTTAAAATTACGTTGACTAGGAGATGTTGAAGCTGCATAGATTATTTGCATTGTGCCTACTATCATTAACCAAGGAGAAAATATAGAATGAGTGTGAGGTAATAATTCCATATTGATTTGAACCAACCCATACGCTCCCATTTTTAATAATTCCATTAGGCGTTCAATACTTCTTGATAAGCTCGAATTCAGATCTTAATTAGGCATTCAATACTTCTCGATAAGCTCGGATCCAAATCTTAATTAGGCATTCAATACTTCTCGATAAGCTTGAATCCAAATCTTAATTAGGCGTTCAATACATTTAGGACATTACTTCATATGTTGATCTACACATTTGTTCTCTAAGTAGTACATTTAGGACATTATTTCATAGCTTTTTAGGATGTTTACACATGTAGAAACTTTGAAAAAAGGACAATAATCTGTGTGTGTTTATTTAATTTATTTTAGGAAGTCTTACAAGAAAATGGGTTTGTAGAAACCTTATTGCCAATCCCAATTAGCATTACATACACAGATAAAGTAACTTAGATACCCAGTTCCACAAAATAGGGGAGTAACAGAACAAAGGCACATACAACCCTCAATCCACCATAGCTTTCATTTCTTATAGATGCCGTGAAAGTAGGTGTCTCCTGTTCCCGGCACATCCCATTCATCGCCTCCATTCTCGCGGAAGATAACCGATGATTCTTTGATAAACCCAGTTTCACACCATTTGGAATCGGTGGCAAATCATTGCTGACTCGCTTGCCAAAAATAGGGCATACAACAGATAGAACACATGTCTCTCATTACCTGGGAAAATGATGGAAGTCGGAGGTACCGAAGAAACCGAACCAAGTACTATCATTCCATAGCAAATTACACAGGGAATAGGCCGGTAATCGAAGTTCAGCTTCGTAGGTGAAACAATACAAGATCAGCATATTTATTTTCAGAAGTCTTATTTTAGAAAGTCTTAATTTATTTTAGGAAGTCTCGATAAGCTCGAATCCAAATCTTAATTAGGCGTTCAATACTTCTCGATAAGCTCGAATCAAAATCTTAAATTAGGTGTTCAATACTTCTTAATTAGATGTTCAATACATATAGGACATTACTTCATATGTTGATCTACACATTTGTTCTCTAAACAGTACATTTAGGACATTACTTCATAACTTTTTAGGATGTTTACACATGTAGAAACTTTGAAAAAAGGACAATGATCTGTGTGTGTTTATTTAATTTATTTTAGGAAGTCTTACAAGAAAATGGGTTTGTAGAAACCTTATTGGCAATCCCAATTAGCATTACATCCACAACTAAAGTAACTTAAATACCCAGCTCCACAAAACAGGGGAACACCAAAACAGAGCATAACAGAACAGAGACACATACAACCCTCAATCCACCATAGCTTTCATTTCTTACAGATGCCGTAGAAGTAGGTCTCTCCTATTCCTGGTACATCTCATTCGCCACCTCCATTCTCGCAGAAGATAACCGATGATTCTCTGATAAACCCAGTTCCACACCATTTGGAATCGGTGGCTAATCACTGCCGACTCGCTTGCCAAAAACAGGGCATAGAACAGATAGAACACATGTCTCCCATTACCTGGGAAAAGGATGGAAGTCAGAGACACCGAAAAAATAAACCAAGCACTATCATTCCACGCCGAATTACACGAGAATAGGCCGGTAATCAAAGTTCAGCTTCGTAAGCGAAGTAATACAAGATTAGACTAATAGTGGCGATCCAATTGGCCTTTTGTTACGTTTCGAATGAAGAAACATTTTGTCCTTGAAATTTTAGTTAGATGAAGGCAAGGAGCATTTGAGCGAAGACGGCGAGGACGACATCGTGGGAAGTGGATGGCAGCCGGAGGTGGGGGTGGGAGAGGTAGAAACTCCTCGAGTTCACAAATAAGATGTTGATGTTGTTGTTGTTGTTCATGTCTTGGATTTAAGGCCCTGTTGGGCTGATTATAATCTGCAAAAGATGGATAAGAATAAGTTAAAACACAGTGAGAAATAGGCAAAATCGAATGTATAAAGTATTGAGATACGAAAGAAGGGAATGAAATGGTTATGAAGCTACCAAGCTTTGATTTTCATTGCGTGAGGCATTTGTGGCTTTTATACTACTTTGCTAGGAGTTGGCTCAATGTGTTAAGGTCCTCTACAGTGTAAATCCTAGAGAAATCTCAATGATCCATCCAAGGGCTGATTAAGCCTCACCAAAATGACAGTAATTTGAAAAAAAAAAAAAAAAATATCAGATTGAAGCTCAGTCATACATGCACAGTGAGGGAGAGAGAGAGAGAGAGAGAGAGAGAGAGTCTCAGACTTAACGCCTTCAAACCAGGCAAAATTCCCATAAAAAATGGCAAAAAGCCACTAAAAAAAAATTAAAAAACCAACTATGAGATGATTTGGGAAGCTAGTTAAAAGTTAATTTTTAACTTTTAATATATTTTAAGTCACATTATTTTTTTCATTTTTTACACACACAAGGACAAAAAAACCAAAAATCAGCTTTTGACCAACTTTTCAAATCACTCCTATTTATATCAAAAAATCAAAGATTTCTTTTTCTCTCTACTTTTGCACATTTTTTCATAAAAAACTAAAAAATTATCCAAATATACTAATTTTTTTTTTTATCTATATTTTACTTAAAATTCAAAAAATTACTAAAATAATATGTTCCCAAGGCCTAAGGTGGTGTTTGGGAAGTTGGGGCATTTCTTTGACTGGAAAAAAAGAATGCAAAAAGGCTTGGATGAATTAGGCTATGGAAAGTTTGGGAAGATGGCTAAAACTTAGTTTTTTGGTTTTTTATGATTTTTTTTTATTTTTGAAAAAATGTATAAAAAATGTAAGAGATAATATAATCCAAAATAAATTAAAAATTATCTTTTGACTTTTTATTGTGTTTCCAAATTAGCCCTAGGTGGTGTTTTGAGAAGTTGGTAAAAAGTTAACTTTTTGGTTTTTTTAGTCTATTTTGTCTTTTTGTGGATAAAAAATGTGAGAGGTGATGTGACCCAAAATAGGTAAAAAGCTAAAAACTGGGTTCTTTTTTTTAATTCCCAAAAGACCCCTATGTTGATATACCTTACCAATGACTTATCTTCTCTCTCTAGATGAAGTGGACTATGGTAAAGTTGTTTCTTTGAGTTGTTGAGGTTCTAAAAACGACTGCGTTGGTTTACCTAACAAACATCCAACATATTAGACACTGATAAGATGATGTTGGTATTAGATGTCAATTTTTGTGTTGCTAGTGTAAGAGGTCAATTTTTGTGTTATTTGGCTCTGTAATACAATTGCTAAATGGTTGATTAGTGGTATTGATTTTTCCTTGTTAACCAAGAGAGAGAGAGAGAACGAAGAGAGAAGAGAAAGAGAGAGGCGGCTGATCAGTGCAGTGGGTGGGGCTCACTGGACTTTTTAATTATTTTTTATTTTATTTATTATTTATATATATGTATATATATATATTCTTAACACTCTTCAGGAAATTATTAAATATTTTCGGAATACTGTGTTTGTACTGCCTAATAAATTGTCATTCAATATGTTTTCTCATATTCCTCAATCACCTAACATAATACTTCACCTACCTATCTTCTTCACCAATCATAATATTATGGAATACCACGTGTCCATGCTTCAGAATTACTAAATAATTACCAAGAAGGCATTAATATCAATATGTAATATATTTTTATACATCAAGAATTGTTGAATCTCATTTCATGTGCCACGAATATTTTGCATGATGAAAAATATAATATTAGTCATTAGTATATTTTTATTTATGTAGAAAATATAGAATATTTTTGTAAGAAAATGGAATGATATTATAGTTTAATATTTCGATCGATATAGGAATTTTAAATTGTTTTTACAATATTTATAGATCCATACTTATAAGTGTTTGCAGATTAATTATTCATAATTAAATAGTTGGTTATAATGTAAATGTTTATTATTACATTTTTGTGTGCATGCCATTTTTTAATTAGATTATTAAATTCACATAAAAATTGAAAGGAATTTGTGAATAATTTGTATAAAATTAGATATTAGCATATAAAAATTTTAAAAAAGAGAAATTTATAGTGTTTTGTTTGGTTTGATTTATTTTTAAAATTTTTTATTTTGAATTTTTTGGGTTTCAAGTTTTTGTCTGACACTATTTTTTTAACGGGAATTGACCAGTAAATCCCATTTTTCCATCTTATAGATCATGTGGTCCTAATTGTTTTTTTTTTTAAAAACTGTTTAGTCCCCTTGAGTGTTTGTTTACTATTTTGCCATTGAGGTATTAATTGTGGTTGGTTTGGCGCGTGGGTGTGTTTGTGCTTTACGTCCCAATTAAAAAGGTACTAGTACTAATTTTTGGTGGTGTGTATTGCAGACAGGTGGATGTGGCTCGTGATGTAGGTGTAATGAGTGGTGTTTGTGTGATGTTGGGGAGTCGTGTAGTCACGTGATCAAACCCGCCAACCCGTTCTTGTATGATTGTGGATCCAGTGTAACCCGACCCAGTGAGAAGTTCCTAAATTTTGTTGATCGATGTATGTTTGGGTAATACGATTCCGTAGTGTTTGTCAATGTGAACTTCAAAATTTGTTACGATTATCCCCTTTTGTGATTTGAATTTCAAATTTCGGTGATTGCAAAACCCACATTACAGATTTAGGCAATATTTCATGCATTTGTTTGTGCATAAGAGAAGTTGTGGGGTTCAAAGTTGTTTATTTCGTGGTGGTCAAGAACCCTAATATCTTCCGTGGAAAGAGACTATTGCTCTGTGAACATTCTAGACCAGAGTGAAGTCTCATTGGCGGTGGATACAAAAGTATTATTCAAATGATTGATACAGGTAAGTTGGTAATGGATCGGGTTATTATTTTACCTTTATCAAACTATTTTGATGTGGTTAGGGTTTAGTTATTAGCGGATTGTGGTATATGTTCTTCCGCACAATCAAATATGGATGTATGCATTTCTTTTTAATTTGTTACTTCATGGCACGTTTCCCACTTTGTGTGTATTGTGTTGTTTTTGAACTGTTTTGATTGGTTTTGGAACGTGGGGAATATTGTACGTGTAGGGCCATTTTGGGATGGGATGTTGGGTGCTTTTGATTGGGATATGAATTCCTGAAGTTAGGGTTGTTGGGTTGGTACCCGTTCATGTTGTGGGTCATATGTGGCAAGATGATTGTGAAAGGATTAATTGGGTGTGGGGTGTTTTAATTTGAGCGAATAGGGCGTGGTGTGGGGGGACTGTAGGCACCTGTGTGTGGAGATGGTCAAACAATTTTGTAATGATTATGTTTGGGGAAGTCGTAGTTGATATGGCATGTTATTTGTTTTTGGGTTGGACGTGGCATATGTATGTAAGTTTAAAATGTAATTTGGTATGTGGCTTTATAATTGATGTTGTTTGTCAAAGGTTTTTTGCCGTCTATGGTGTACGTGGGCGTTTTATGAAATTGGTGTGAACATTTTTAGTTTGGATTTGTAATTAATGTTGTTCAATTACGTGATGATTTTTTAGATTATGTTGTTGTCAAGTTGTCGTTGTCGTTGAATAATTATTGTTATTGTACTGTAGTTGGTTGTGTTGGTATTGTGAGTGGGTTGGGTAATGTTTTTCGTTTTGAAATACTGAAATTTGTCTGTGTAGTGAAGTTGTATGTTTTGCTTATGTGAATTGTGGAACTGCAGGGGTTAACACGGGGGGAAGTCCGTGGAAACGGTCATGTGAGCGTAAACGGCAAGAGGCATTGGGCTTGTCATCAAAAAGTAAATTTGGGGTGAACACGCTTGGATGAGTCCTGTTCAAGCAGCCTAACATTGTGAGCCATTTCCAGTGGTGCTAGGAAGTGTGTGAAACTGCGGCTGAATTTCCGATCTAACGTTGCTGGGATCATTAAAATGGTTGACGTAGTAAAATTGAGGGAAGTGCACTTAGCACACTTGAGGAAGACACCATTTTGGATTATGATTGAAGCTATATTAATCAATCAGCTTGATCACACGAAGTTCCAAAAGGGCGACGATCTGATTGTGTGTATCGTAAGGTCGTACAGCGTATGGGAAGGGAAGTTTGTTGTTGGTGGATGTGGTGTTGACTTGACGGATGAGGATGTGAAGTTTTTGTTTGGGTTGCAAGGTGGCAATGCATTCCTTGATTTGACGCCACGATTGAGACTTGCGTCTGATTTTGTCCAGCGTAGGTGCCTCGGAACAAGTAGGATTACAGCGAAACTTGTGAGGGATTTGCTGACGGAGGCATCGGTGGGGGAAACGCCGCGCGATCACGAGGATACGGCCAAATTCCTTTGTTTGTACGTGTGTCGGAAGCTTTTTTTTGCAACGTCCGGCGAGACCATTAGTTGGACGTTGATAAGGTATGTGGACAACTTTGACGCCATGAAATTATATGATTGGAGTGTCGCTGTACGTAACATGCTGCTGTGTTCGGTAAGGGACTTCCATCGGACACCAGAGAAAGTTACCGGATGCGTAGTTGCTTTAACAGTAAGTGTACTATTTGTATTTTGGTAGTTGGTTTTTTTAGTAACCTAAATTAATGTTTATTGGTAAGACTTTGGTTGGTTGTTATATGGATTTTTGTTTTGTGGTGGCTTTGTGGTGCAGTTTTGGTTGTGTGAACACACGACCATTGTGAAAGCCAAATATGGTCACAGGTTTCCTAGATTCCTTAGATGGGACGTTGGTGAGGTGATATCTAGTTCGCAAGCTTTGAAACTATTTGATCCAAACAACTTTTAGGTAACTATTTGTGATTTGTTGGGGTATTTTTTAGCTCGTTCAACATTGTGTTTATGATGTTATTGTTATGTGTGGTGGCGCTAATTTTGGGTTTGCAATGCTACTGTTTTGGCTAGGTGATCACGGAAGAGTTGGTCATACAGGCACACAAAGTTTCAATGTTAGAAGGGAAAGGTGTGTTGGGGGATGGTAATGTAGGATTGGTTAAAGTTGAGGGTGATAAAGTGACAGGAGTGGGTGTTAGCGGGTTTGCAGATGTTAAAGTAGAGGGTAGGAGTTATGGTAAACAGCTTGATGGGAACATACAGAACGAACCGTGGACAGCAACGTATATTATGCAAAGTCGAGAACGTAGAGGCCTATCCAGTGAGGAGTTGGATGGGGGAGATGGTCAGTTTTTACCCCGGTGTAGTAGTCCGATGGGGCAGAACAGGTGCGAACACGTTAGTCCAGCTAGTCCTGATTTTGGGACTGGAGACGAAATGGACAGCCAAATTATAATGGAGTTGAAGAAATAAGTTGCTAGATTGAAAAAGAAGAATGAAATGCAATCAGTTAATCTGGTGGGAGGTTTTGAGAGCATTTTTAGGGTGAAAGATGAAGAATGCAAGAAACTTGTAGCTCAGAATGCCGAGTTGTGGCGCAGTCTTGCAGCCGTTGAGGAGCAAGTTGCCGAGCAAGCAGTGCATAGTGTGACGCAACGTTTCTGTAGTGTGAATGCCACGAACACGTGTGTTGATGAATATATTGTCAGCAATGTCGTAGGTATTGAAGATGGACGAGACCACTGCCAGACTGTTCATTATGGGATCATGATGGATGTCTCTCCCGTCGCATCTGTCCCCATGGTTGACAACAACGAAATGCATGGTGTCATTCAAGCAGATGATAGTGATGTTGTTCTTGTCAGTCCCTTGTTGGCGGAAGGTGGCAGTGTTGTGGATGGTACGAACTCCTTCGTATGTAAGATCAAAGGTAAAGTGAGGAAAAATCTAAAGTTGTCAGGGTTTGAGTACCCAGAGTTGAGGGGTAGGGTACGGAAAGTGAACAACGAAGTAAGCGTTTCAAAGTCCGGCAGGGTTGGGTGTAGTGTTGATGTGTTGCAACGTGAATGTGTGATTAATGTGGACAATGTTGGTGATGCGAAGAAAATATTCACAGGGTTTGGAATCACGAATCGTAACACAGTGTGGAAGATGATGACCGAACGAGAGAAAGATGTGATAAGCACTGCCTATGATTGATACGGTGATAGGTGAGTACCGTGTGTGTTTCTTTGTATTTTGTTAAAGGTCTGGAATACTCATTGCATTGGTAGTATTTCGTACTGTAAGACACATTTCATTGGTGGCAGTTGTACTTGTAATATTATCTGTTAACACGTGTAGGGCCCTTATGTGGGTTGGTCGAGTTGATGGGAATGCAATATATTTTTTGGATGTTAGATCACTGGTGAGGCAATCAGGTGTGAGGGGGAATGTAAGTGTTACCAATTATATTCTAGGTCAAATTGGTTTACTAAAATTTTTTTTTTGTAATTTTGTGTGACTATGTGAATATTGGTCTTATGTGGTTTGTGGCAGGTTATTGATGCCTTTGCGGAGGTGCTGTCGGATGAGCAAGAAAGGTTGAATATAGGGAAAGATTTCCCCGAGAACTCTTATTTCTTCAGCAGCATATGCTGGGTATGGTTTTGTTGGGTGTTTCATGTGTGACATAGTTTGTCAATGGTTTAGAGGGAATTTTATTTTTTATTGTTTGGGTTGATGTGTGCAGGACGTGATCAAAGGTGAGAACGTGGAGGCAAGATTCAATTATGTGACGAGCAATCTACATGCTGGTAGGGGTGCACGTTACATGCATTTTCCCCTTTGCCACCTTGGTCATTGGACATTAGTGGTTTACGACACCGATGGCGGAAGCTGGAAGCACTATAATTCGATGCGGAGTAGGTCCGGGTACCGATGGTGTGCATTATGCTGAGGCTGTCAAGCTGGTGAGTTGATTTCAATCATGTTAAAATTGGTCATTTTGTAATGGTAATGCAATTCCATGTTATTTATTCTCATTGGGTTCCATGTCATTGTGTAGAAAAACATTGTAATAGCCATTCAGCGGCAAGCGATGGTTGCAAATGGCTTGGATCAGCTGGTTGGTACGCAAGATTTTGATATGTCGGTGGAATCAGTTTCTGAGTGCCCCCAACAACAGGCGGAAACGTAAGTGCAACGTAATTTTTTTTTGAACAAGGTTGAAGGTGCACAAGATGTGAGATGTATGTTGTTGACGCAACTTTTTTATGTTTGTTGTTGTAGCATGGATTGTGTGATAATCGTTTACGCCATAATGAGACAGTATGTGAATCACGTTGATATGGGGCGCTCATTGGATGGAGGCAACTGTAGTGTGTTACATGCGAACATGGTGAAAAGTTTCGTAGGAGATCCTATACGTGGGGTAATGAGCAACATGGGCCGAATGGTGGGGTGATTGCAGTTCAGTTACTATTTCGTTACTTCGTATAACAACTAGTTCGAACAGTAGTGCTCAGTTAGCACGTTTAAATAAGTCCCATTTTGTTGGCAGTTTTAGTACCAACTGTTTATAGTTTATGTGTTGGTTATATGTTTTGCGTTCGCATTTGGTGTTTGGTGTGGGTTTTGTCATGGATTTTTTTGATTACACATAATCAGAAAAATGTTCTCTCGTTGAAGTTTGAACATGCTTTACGTGTAATGTTTTGTTCGTACAGGTTATTGGTATGCAGGGCTTACCCATCGTGAATTTGTTTGTTTTTTTCGTATGGATATGATGATATGAATGTGTTGTTCAAATGGGATTGACATGTCATTGACAAAGTGTTGTTCACTTTGTTTTGTTGGCGTTGTAGCAAGTTTAATATGTATATTAGGGTGCAAATGTTGGTTGGAAAGGGGATTGTGTGCATGAAGTTGTTGTTTATGTTCATGTAGGATTTGATGATGTGAATGTGTAGTTACACTGGGATTGAAATGTCAGTTACAAGTTGATGTTCACTTTGTTTTGCTGGCAATGTAGCAAGTTTAGTATTTGGAGTAGGGTGCAAATGTTTGTTGGAAGGGAGAATGTATGTTTATTTATGATGTATACGGGCTGTATATTTGTTATTAGCATCTTAAATGTGAGTTTGTTACATGTATGTTGATGCGTATGTATATTCACACAGCTTTCGTGTTTTGCAAATGAGGCATGTAGTAGGTGATACGTAAGCTACCTGTTGTGAATTTAGTGTTGATAAGTGGTGAGCAGGTATGCTACCATGCTGTAGTGTAGTTACGAAATTTGTTTATCAATGTATACCCACGTAAGACCATATGAATTCACAACAAAGTTAATGTTGTGTTGTAGTTATAAATAATGTAGTATAATATTCACGTAACAACATTCGCATGGTGGGTATGGTTTAACCTGGCCGTCTTGATACCAACCACGGATGTTGAATGTGTGTAAGACCGTATGAATTCACAACAGAGTTAATGTTGTGTTGTAGTTGTAAATACTGTAGTACAGAATTCATGTAACAACATTCGAATGGTGGGGATGGTATAACCTGGCTGTCTTGGTACCAACCACGGATGTCAAATGTGTGATGGAAATACCAAGTATGTTGTGGTGAAAACATTTATTGAATTACTTAAAGGAAAGCTGATATTAATAATTGAATGTGCCAATGATAGTAAATTGGCTATGACATAGTCGTGTGGCGTCACACACAATAATTGTAAAGGAAGCAATTAAACATAATTATTTCAACAAGGAAACAACTTGAAAAGTAGTAAGAAAGCAGTGTATTGCATATGGCGAGCAAGAAAGTTGCTAAGGTTTTAGTCCTGACGTGTGTGGTTTGAATGACGTGGTTAAATGGGTTCGTTGCATGTCTTCCTATTATGGTTCCCTATGCGTCCACACCTGCCATATTTGATTTGCTAAACATGTTCCCCCTTTGACAGTATCCTCTTCTTCTTTGGTCTACGAGGTGGACGTTTCACGGCGGGGGGCTCGATTATGTAATCATTTGGGTTGAAAGGCGGTTGCTCGACGGTAGGAATTGGGAAAATGCTTGCTACATAAGTTGAACGATATTCGGACACATGGAAGTATGGTTTGACCAATGTGTTCAAATCCCGACCACTTTTCCGGACGGCAACCATTGCATGTGCGCAAGGGAGCCCATTGAGTTGCCACTTGAAACATGAACAAGTGCGTTGAGCGATATCAATAGTGACTGATGGAGAAGAGTGCACTTCGTACACATCAGCGTTTGATTGGCTCACTTTCCATGATCTACCTTCATTGAATGCTTTTTCAAGAAGGGACTCCATTTTGGGACATATGGTGCCAGTCCAAGTTTGGGAAGCATCTCTACATTTTGCCATTTGTCGCATCAATTTGGTTCAGATGCTGTCAACCATTCTTGTGATTGGGAGGTTGCGCGCTTTCCAGACCCATGAGTTGAATGATTCTGTAGCATTTGAACACATCTCACCATAACGCCGCCCCCTGTAAAATGAGTTGGACATGTCCGCAAATAAATATGACCATTATGACAATATGTGTTGTACATGTGCATTTTTGGAGGAACATGTGGGACATACCTGAAAAATGCATTTGCCCAATGTTGTGGATGTGCATTTGCTAGGAATTCAGATGCAACTGATCGTCCCGATTTATGGAATTGTACAACTTTATGGTTAAAAGCGATAACAGTTGGTGCGTACACGCAATGTCGTAATTTGCTAACCAAACCAGTCCGATGCATACTGTTTGCGTAACACAGCCTGTCCCTCAAATTCCTCTGTAAATGTTGTAGACAGAATGCATGTTCTGCATTCGGGAATATAGTTGGCATCGCTTCAAGAAATCCGAGGTTCCGATCTGATACAAAGGTTAGAGGTCTGTCCCCATGCACTACCTAGGTGAGATGCTGAAGAAACCAAGACCAGTTTGCGGTGTTCTCGGAGTCCACCACCACATAAGATAAGGGGAACAAACCTGCGGATTTGAAAAAATTTGTAGGACTCATTATATTCTGTATTCAAGGGTTGTGACAAAAACATAGGCAGGGTGGGTCAATGCCGTAAAGAAAGATTATGAATGAAGTATGTTTGGTTGTACCGTTAACGGTGTAATGTCATTGTATAAGTTGAATGAACTGACCTTGGTTTCCATTTTTCGCGGTGGCGGCAAGTAAAAAGCCTTTGAAACGCCCTTTGAGGAACGTGGCGTCTAGAAAAAGCAGCAGACGACAATGGTTGAACCCGTCGATACATGCTTTGAATGAAATGAAGTATCGTGTGAACCAGTGTGTGTGGTCATCGTATTCGATATTGATGTAGGTCCCAGGGTTGTGTTCCAATACTGCATTACTATACCAACGCAACTGGTCAAACGAAATGGAGTGTGCATCGAACAGTTTGCCCCTTGCTTTTTCAACACCAAGCCATGCCACACGGTAAGTGATGTCGAGGCCGGAATCTTGTCTCAAGTTCAATATCACTTCAGTTGGATGGGTTAGTGGCCTATCCCGCACATGTTCAGCTATGATGTCGGCGACAAGATCAGAACCAACAAGTGGGTGTGTGGATGTACGCACAGCGACGCCACAAATGTGTTCACTGTTCCATTTACGTAAGTAGAAAAATCCGTTTGCCTCCAATTTTCGTTCATAGCACAGCTAGCCGTTACCCGGACGGAGTCGTTCTTAACAAATTTGATTTGGAACCCACATTCCACGGCGTATTTTCGTAAAACATTGCGAAATTCAAAAGCCCTACCTTCAAAATGCTGTCCCATGTGGGTAAAACCATTTGCTCATGGAGCGGAAATGAAGATTTTCTCCTTGTGCGGACAAAATGATTGCAACAGGTCGACTTCATCGTCCATTCCCAACTCATTTAGTACTGTAGCCCCTGTTGTGACCTGGGTGTGGCTTGTCATTGGATCACTGCCAGGAATGTTGTTATCCCCCCGAAGATGTTGTTCGATGACCACGTCAATTAATTGCAAGCGGAACAAACGTGCAAGGCAAATCATATTCTGCAAGTCTACATCATTTTGTAAAGAGAAGTTGTTATAGCCGGAGATCTTATAGAACAGCAGAATATTTCTTAGTAGGAGCCCGGCGAACTTCGAACAAACATAATCGACAAACTCGGCAAATGTGTGCGACGGTTGCAAACTATATGCGACATTCGTGGACCGGTAACAACATAGAAGCATCATAAAGGCGTCCATTTGCAAAACGACACAGGTATTGGTACAGAAATAAACACGATTAAGCATATGAAAATGAACCGTCAAACCGAAATGAACTAATTACGATAGAAATACAAATGCAATCCGAATTGTGCATCGTTGTGAATGTGCGGTTAAGAGGGCGTACCAGTCGGGAACACATGAAATGGGGTGTTGTAACTGGGCAACGAATGTTTATCTATAATCATTCCCATGACGGTGTGTTCACAAAATCAAGGAATTGTGCAATGGTGAGGGAGGAATTGTTCATGTGTAGGAATGGTGAGGGAGGAATTTTTAATATAAAATGCCAGAAATACCTGTGTGCAACGATGGTGTCGACGTAGGTGGAGCACTTCCTCTGTCACGCAAATCAACATGAACCCATAATGTAAACCCAAATTATAAAAACCTCATAAAGGAATCTTCACCACTGTCAGCCCCCACAATTCTTGGGATTGCATATACCAAAAACAAAAATAGAACATCCTATATAATAGGCGAGGGCATATCCGTCCAACATACACCAGAAACATTCAAAAAAGGACTTATCAGTAAGCAATCCTGCCTCATATGGAGTTGTCAATCAAACAAAAAATCAGCGGGATCAAACGGAACACAATTCAGCCATATAGGACTTTCCGATAAATTTCCCTCTTTTTAATGACCCTTTTTATTCTCTTTTTAGATTTACTTAATTTAACACTTTTCTATTTTTAATTTTATTTTTAGATTTAGATTCACTTAATCTAAATGCACTTAAAAAATCATTTGTTGTGTATTATTTTTAGAAAAGAAAGTATTAATATTAAATAATAATAATAATAATAATAATAATAATAATAATAACAAAAAAAATATTATAATAAAAAGCCAATACATGTTTGAATTTAAAAATAATTTTACCAATATTTTACTTTTTAATTCTATTTAGATCATTAGATATTAGATTTTCATATAAAAGTATAATTTAAATATAATATATGAAAAATTTTCAGCATCTTTAATCACTAAAACTGAAAAAATATGAAAAAATAAAAATTAAAAAACATATATAAAAAATAAAACCAACGAAAGTGATTTTTATTTAGAATTTTGACATCATATCTTGATTATTAAAGTATCATGTAAAATGTTACAGTTCATAAAATATAATTTAAACAAAAAGAAAGTGTATGAAGACAACTTGCGAATTTTAGAGATGCAGTACAAATTTATGTTTTAAAAATGCATGCGCTTTCCTCTATCTAGATTTGAACGAATGCAAACAACTTTAAGATTCAACCAAAATTATTTGTAGTGATTTGATTAATGATAGACAATTGTAAATATTGTGTATATCCGTATAAAAGCAAACATAGAAAATAGGAAAGAGTAATTATTTTTTGTTCTTAAATCATCATCAATATAAAAAATAGGGAGATGAAATTTTTTTTTTTTTGATAAAAAGGGAGACAATTTATTTATTTTTATATAAGACTTTTGAAAGCAGATATATCATTTTTTAGTGTTTAACTGAAAAAATAAAGAAATAGTTGGTTTATATAGGACTCTTCATTTTAGGAAACGTAGGGTTCGTTTGAGATGTGGGTTGACTTTTTGACTTTTTAACTTTTTGGCTATTTTAGCCTAGGGCTAAAAAGCCTCATTTTGGATAGGTTTTTTGGTTTTTTTTGACTTTTTTAAGAAAAAAAAAATGAAATGATTATAGTTTGGATGTGATATTTTGTCTTATTGGGCTAAAAAGCCTATTTTGTCTTTTTGTGACTAAAATAATTAAAAAGACAAAAAGTTGGAAATGCCAAACGAATGTATAATAAATTTAAGAAGATAAAATTAAAATTAAAAAAAAATAAAAAATATGTCAAGCTGTTCACACTTTATAATAGTAATAGATAATGTTACAACTTATTTGTTATAATTAGAAAAAAGTGTATCTACGGAGGAATCCGCGTTGTGCTTTTTGTATGTATGTACGACTTTGTGTGTGGTTTGGAATATTTTTGGTGGTGTTTGTGTACGTATTTTCTAACAAGGGTTTTTGTTCCCCTCACTGACTCATCCATGATGATAGTTGTTCCTAAAAGAACTTGTCAAGGAATGTTACACTTATATATATATATATTATTATTTTTTTATTTTTTATAACATTCAGTATGGCGGAGACTTCAAATTGCCACTCACTGTCTCAACAATGCCCATAGTGGTTCCTAAAAAAACTTGTCAACGAGTGTTACACTTATACATATATATGTATATATGTATATATTTTTATAACATTAGATATGGTAGAGACTTCAAATTAATTGATGCTAAGAAATGTTTCACTTATACAATATTTTGGATCTTTTTATAATGCATACTTTTTTTTTAAAGTTATAATAATTTGTGATATTGATACTATAAATGTCATAAGCAAAACAAGTACAATGGTCCGTTTCAATCCAAAAAAAAAAAAAAAATGCATAATAGTTTATCACTTGAGACACAATCAAAAAAATAACCAAAATATAGTTCATAACCAACATTACAATAAGCCATAATTAAATCATAACCAATACCAAAATGGGTAATAACCAAACACCACTTGAAGTATAATTAAAGGCTTCTTCAATCATAACTAAAATAACAACCATTATAAGTCATAACTAAATCATAACCAACATTATAAAAATCATAACCAAGTCATAATAAACAGAGGCGGACTTAGAATTCTAACATAGGAGGCAAACATATATACTAACAAAAATTTTAAAAGAAAATTATAAACTACAACATTGACTTCTACAATCATGAAAACATTCATAAATAAAATATTTTCTTATATTCATGTTGAGTCACAAAATATAGAGAATCAATGGTAAAATATATATTTTAGTATAAAAGAGATAATATTATTTTTCGTTAATACGAATAATGAATGATTGCTGGAAAATGAGATAAAGTATTTGCATGAATTTAAAAATAAATAAATTAAGCAAGCACAATTTAATTTTGCCAAATTTATAAGGCTTGGTGTACTTTTCTTAATTAAAAAAATTAGTGTAGTATCCTATAACTTTCTATTAACTACTTATTCACATAAAATACTTTCACCACTATCCATTTGCAATGGAGCAGAAACCTAAAAGAAATAATGGGGCAATTTGGGAAGATTGATTTTTCGCATATTTTTCAATTTAAATCCCAGAGTTTTAATTTTGACAAATTAAACCCTAAAGTTTCATCCATATTTCAATGTGAACGGAGGGTCCATCTCTGTCTCATTTCTTCTTCCATCTTTCAGATTCAAACTCACATGTTCAAACCCTTGTATCTCCTCTGTTGTAACTCCGTTTCGCCTCATTTTTACGTCGTTAGATTCACCTCATGGCCTAATTTTCATTTCACTCTTCATACGCCTTGTTCCACCTCTTTTTGCATGTTGTCGGAGCTCCGAAAATTGGCTAAAAAAAAGATTTCTCTCTCTCTCTCTCTCTCTCTCTCTCTCTCTCTCTCTTTTAGATTTAAACTCACATATAGCGATCCCGGGTTTTCTTCTTTATGTACAGTATTCTGAACTTGAGTTCCGTGGTTGAGCATTGTTGTACATATCTTGTTTTCCGTCCTTCAATACTGTGTATTTGAGTTATAGGATGTTTTGGGCAGGTTTGTTATAGGTTGGGTGTGATTGTGAGCAAATGGTTGTTGCCCAGATTTTGATGTCTTCGCTCGAGCGAGGCTTTTGTCGCTTGAGCGAGATCTTTGTTTTAGTTCCTTCGCTCAAGCCAGGGTTCCTTCGCTCAAAGCGAGAGTTGGGTGATGTGTCTGGTGGCTCGAGCGAGAAGTCCTGCGCTCGAGCTTGTGTCTGCGTCTCTTTTTGACCTTATGGTTTTGATTCTTGGCTCGAGCGAGCTTTCCTTCGCTCGAGCGAGTGAGCTGTATGTTTTGGGTTTCTTCGCTCGAGCGAGCTTTTCTTCGCTCGAGCGTGCTTCTGGGTTGCAGACCTGATGATTCGAATTGTTGGCTCGAGCGAGGCTTTCTACGCTCGAGCGAGTATCCTTTGTCTGGTCGCTCGAGCGACCACTCCTTCACTCGAGCGAGCCTGGTGTATTTCAGTTGACAGCAGCGGGATTACACTTCACTTTTTCATCTCCTCTTTTGTATAAACCCTAGATCCGGCTGCTCCTCTCTCTACACTTACCTTCTCTCTAGGGTTTCATCTATTTTTAGTGTGTTTCTACCCTAAGTTCTTTGTAAGAAAGATAGAGGGTTGTTTGGGCTACATTTTAATCTGAAAATTTGTGGATTTGGAGCACTTTGGATTTTCACCATCTTCTCCTTTGGTCTCTTCATTTCGAGATAGGGATACCCTACTCCATCTTATGAGTTTTGTCTTAAATTTCGGTCATTTTGATTAGTTGGTGATGTTGGGTAATTTTGGGGAAAGTTAGGGTTTGTTATGTAATTTATATAGGAGGGGTTTTCAAATATTAAAACCCATGTGTATGTGAGAAAATGGAAAATGGTATTATTGTTGTCAAATTGGTGAAATCAAACCTTAGGGTTGATATTGAGAAAGGGGGAAAATGCCTTAATTGTTGTAATAAATTAATTTGTATAATTAATTTGGGGAAATGTGGAATTGAGTTGAGGATAATGAAATTGAGAAATTATGGGATTAAATGGTGTAATTGGATTAGTTAATCACTTACCTATGAGAATGTTGATATTATATTTGTTTAATGCATTTATTTTCTGTTTAGAAATAACTGCTTTGGGCTATCGGTGGAGGATAGTCTTGATTGTTGTAGACACTATATGTTGATTAGGGAAAACTGAAACTAATCACATTGAATATGTCATTGAATATGACGGTTAGAATAATACATCAAATATGTGAATTGAACTATCCTTGTATATGATAATTGTTTATATACTTGGAATATGTGTATTGTGTGGGAGAAGATAGGGGATGTACTCCATGGTTTGAGGGAAGATAGGGGATGGACTCCATTAATACAGCAAATATGTGTATTAAATTGAAGTATTGATACAGCAAATCTGTGTATCATTTGTGAAGTATGGAAGTGTCTTAATATGATAATGATGCATCAAATATGTGTATCTATCGTGAAATATGGAAGTGTTGGTATATGAGTTATAGTCTCATTGAATTGTTTGGCCAGGTTCTGAGCCATGTATATGAAATGATTTGGATAAGTAAAGGAAAGTGGAACGTAACATGGACATAATTGTCATGAAACTGTATTGTGATATAACTGGTTTATAAGTGTTAACCATCTATCAAATGCTATTGTTTTAGTCATTGCTTATATTTGGTTTAGTATATCTCTACTGGGCTGTGGCTCACCCTATATGGGACATCATTTTCAAGTTCAGGTGATATGCTACCTCCAAGGTCATAGCTTGGAAGATTTTGGAGTTGAAGACTCTTGTTTTGGTTATTTTGTTAATTGGATATTACATGTAAATTCAAGCCAAGGGCTTAAAGTGTATTTGAGTTAGTACTCTCTTTTGTGACCAAGTGTTGGTTTGGAAAGTTGTAAGCCCATAGGGCATTTACTTTTGTTGTCAACATGTAATATTTTTGTACTTAACTACTCTGATGAATGGAAGGATGTTTTATTCTCTTATATCCATGCATGTCGAAAATGTTGGGTTTTATGCATTATTTTGAGGGCGTTACATCACATGTCCAAACCTTTGTATCTCTCTCGTTGCAACTCCATTTCACCTCATTTTCGCGTTGTTGGATTCACCTTATGGTCTAATTTTCATTCTACCCCTCATACACCTTGTTCCACCTTTATTTGCATGCCATCGGAGCTCCAAAAATTGGTTAAAAATAAGATTTTTCTTTTCCTCCCCCTTTTCTTGCTACTATCATGATAATATTCTTGGCAACAGAGAAACAATGGATGATGCTTGATTGGAAACCAAGGCGCCCTAACATGCTCACCAACCTATTTGGTTTTTTTATTTTTGTTGGTAGTTATATACCTATTACCACTCAACGGCACCGTCGCCGTTGGAGATTTGGTGGTCACCACGAACTCAATGGAAGGGCCATGAAGGAAGAGAAAAAAAGATAGAATAATTGTGGAAATAAATAAAGAAGAAGCGTGGAGATAGAAGATAGAAGGGAAAGAAAAAAGGAAAAAAGAAAGAAGAGAAAAGTCCGTTTAGTTTAGTTTTAGAATTATGATTTGAGTATGGAGTTGTGTATTGAGTTTTTGAATCATGATTTGAAAAGAGAAAATTTGTTTGGTTATGTGCTTAGAAAATAGTTTTGGGATGATTTGTAATTTTTTTAATTTTTTTTGATTGATTGATGTATAGAATGTGAGAGGAGAGAGGAGAGAGAAAAAGTGATTCATTGATTGATTAATAATAATAATAATAATAATAATAATAATAATAATAGAGAAGAGAGAAGTTTTGAAAGTAATTTTAAATTGTATTTTAAAAATATGTTTGGTTAACATGTTGCATTCAAATCATAATTTAAAAAATAGAGTTGAGTTTTGAAAAGCAAGCCAAATGCTACCATTATTTTGGGCCAATTTTCAGAGTTTTGACGGCATACAAAAAGAGGTGAAATAAGACATATGAGATGTGTGGAATGAAAACTGAAGTATAAGGTGAATCTAATGACAAAAAAATGAGGCAAAACGGAATTACGACGAGCAAGATATAAGGGTTTGAACAAGAGGGTTTGAATCTGAAAGAAGGAAGAAGATGAAGTGAAACTGAGATAGACGGAAGGTTCACGTTAAAACACAAATGAAATTCTACGGTTTAAGTCAAAATTGAAATTTTGGAGTTTAAATTGAAAAAAAAAGGGTGCATTTATATATTAGTCCTAATTTATGAATTTGTACTCCATTAAGTTCTAACTAAGATTTTTTGGACCTTCAAGTCCCATTAAAATTTTAATAGTCGGAATTGCCCTTCAAATAATGATTGTTCATTATTTATAATTATCTATAAAGGAACATGATGATTTGACATTTATTTTGATTTTCAAAACTTTAAAACATCAACTTTCAAATTGAAAAATCTAAAAAACAAATTATGTGAAAAAAAAACTGTTTTTGAAAAAATTGAATTATTTTTTTGTACAAAATTGAAAATTTTGTGTCTATAAAGGAGCATGATGATGGAACATTGATGTGCAGAATTAAAAAAAAAAAAAAAACTTTAAAAATGAAAAAACTGATAATGTTCTCAGTTTTAAAGCTGGAAAAAACTGATAATTTTGTGTCTATAAAGGAGAATGATGATATTCAAAATTGAAAAAAAAAAAAAAAATTGGAAAAAATAATTTAGTTTTAAAACTAATGTTCTCAGTTTTAAAACTAGAAAAAAACTGATAATCTCGGCCTTATTGGATAGTTGAATCAAACCATAAGTAGAATGGCAAAAACATTTAATCTTATGCGCTGTTTTTTTTTTCATCAGTTAGTAAAATAATTATTTGGAACATTGCCATACAAAATTGATAATATTCTTAATTTTAAAAATTAAAAAAACCGATAATATTCTCAATTTTACTAAATAGGACTTATTGGTTCAAAAAATCTTAAATAGGACCTGAGCTACCATAACATTTATAAATAGGACTTTTAGGTAATTAACTCTTGAAAGAACATGAAACCCTAAGAAATCACTAAAAATAAAAAAATGGTTAATTACAAAATACATCTTAGAAAAAATTACTCATAAATCCTATTTGGGGAATTGTTAGTCCATTTGCTCCTATATGTTTTTTTTTTTATAAACCAAACAATCCTTTTTATTTGTAGTACGTATTATTGTTTTGATTTAGTAATATTTGAGTTTACTTGTTTACTCCTTATTGTGGTTATGTTTTTGATGTTTTTTTAGGATTGAGTGTATGTGAATAAGGTATGATTTAATATTCTCATTTTTTTTAGGGATTTCGTAGAGTGATTGTAGGGATTATTGATGTTACTTACTTGGTGTTACATTATTGATGTTAAATCATTTGCATTTTCCTGGGGAGGTGTATGGGTTGTAACGTTCACATTTACCTACATAACATCAGCCCAAAGCCACATTGCCATACCATTAAGCCTCTCACTAACAACCTATAACATTAGCACCAAACACCAACCACATAACATAATATCGACACAGTCCAAAAAATCGTCGACAATTAACAGCCACTACCCCTTGCTACCACCAAATCCCACCAACACTTTCAGGCATACACCCTCCTATTAGCCCCCAACATTACAAAATACACACCCAATCATACCAACATTAGCTACAACACCATGTGTCTGTTACATTACATATATGCACAACATCACATTTACAATCATTGGTAACCCCCAAACCCGTGAAAATATTACGACATTAACTAACAAAATCATGTATCTGTCACATTACAAACATACACAACATCACATTTGCAATCAATGGTAAACCCCAAACCTGCGACGTAAACAAGATCACCTAAAACCCCACATGACGCACCAATTAAACAAAAACCCATTTCGAGCATTGACCTTGATGTCGTATTGCTCCACAAACAACCAAACTAACATTGAAGACACTCGTACTTGTTGTCATCGCACTAACACATGATCAATGATGCCACCGACGGATTAATTTTAAATCGCCGACGTTACGTCTTCAATGTTAATCGCACTTCAAGATGTCCCAGTGCCCACGTCGCTTCACCTCTATACATTTGATAGAAGGGGTTTCCATGATTTTCTAAGGTTTTTGTAATGTTATTTGGGTTTAATGAATTCTGGGTGTAACGTTCCCAAATCCAGCGTTCAATTCACACAAACTGAGGATCAACACTGCAACATCATCAAGAAACGTTGGTGTTCTCATTTTTGAGCTTCCACTTTGTTTGTAATAGAGGGAAAAGGAAAAAAAATGCTATAGTATACTTTTGGGCTTTTTGGTAATTACAACATCACCTAAACACCCAATATACCCCTCTAAATAGTCAACCCATGCGTTATATTCGTGGACTCAAGTGTAATTAATATTGACATGAGACCAATCAGTCTACAAAATAAATTGCAGGAATGGTTTAAACTATCTAAACTTGGAATTTATTGATGTTTTCCCCTAAATCTTAAGGTTTTATGTGTTTTTTACTTTAAATCCCTTCTGTTGCTGTATATTAAAATTGAAATATTGAGATTTAAAGTAAAAAACACATGAAGCTTTCAAAATTTTTTTTTTTTGGCTAATTAAACCCCAAAAGAAATTATTCTTTCTTTCCTTTTTCTTGCATATTTTCTCAACAACCAATCAGTACTGTTAAATCAAGGAACCATTTTTAGACCACCACCACCACCACCACCAATTGAAATCAAAACTAGTAATTTTCATCACCCAAGAAGAGAGAGAGTGTGATGGAATTTCTTAACTTCGACAACAGAACAAACATCAGATGGAAGAAGAAACCCCCTCTCAGATCATCCTCCTCTCTCTTTCCAATCTCTTTCCTCTTCCTCCCCATCTCTCTCCTCCTCTTCCCCTTCTACAAGCACATTTCCAATTCTCTCTTCTCCACCCTAAAAAATTCCCCCCAACCCCAGTCCCCCCACCTCTGCACCTCACAGCAAACCCTAACTGGAGAGAAATTCCTCTGGTTCGCACCCTACAGTGGGTTCAGCAACCAGTTGTCTGAGTTCAAGTACGCAATTTTGATGGCCACGATACTCAATCAAACCCTAATTGTCCCTCAGGTTCCGGATCACCGCGCAGTTGTTCTCGGTAGTTGGCCTAAATTTAGGGTTATGAGTCCCAACCGGCTTTGTTTTGCTGTCTGGAACCACATGATTGAGCGCATTCAGAGTCGTATGCAAGTAATTTGAGATCATATATATGTATATATGTACACGTTCTTTATATATAGAACTTTGTATAGATGTGAATTGTTCAGTTTCTCAAGATTGATTGTGGGTCTAATTGTCCTGTTAATTTTTGCAACTTTACATCTAAATTTTTTGGCAATTTGACAAATAAGGAAAATGGGTTGAATTTGGAAACATTTATTATGGGAGCAGTTAACAATTTGGGTTTCTTGAAGAAGAAAAAAAAGTGTGACAAAGGCGTTTGCAATTTAACATCTAAATTTTTTGGCGAATTGACGAATGAGTAAAATGGGTTGAATTTGAAAACTATTTGGTGTATTTACTGGACTAGTTAATAGTATAGGCATACCTGGGGGCAAAAAGGTGTGACAAAGCTTCAAAATTGTTTTGAGTTGTGTGCTTTATATAAAAGAATAGATATACACACAAATGCTTTTATATACTTGAATCTCAAGATTATGTTCTGGCTGTAATTGGGTTTTTCTTCTATTTTTCGCACATGTACTTTATTGTGGAGATATTGCTGAATTTTGTAATAATAATGAACTTTTTTGTTTGCTTGGCTTGCCTTTAGTTGTCATAGTTGTGTCACCATGTTTGGTTTTTGATTGAATAGAAGATTAATTTAGAGTTATTTTCTGATATGTTACTTAATTTACTGGTTGCAGATACGTATCCATGGCTGATGTAACTGACATTTCAAAATTAATAACTGCTTCAGATGTTCGAGTAATACATTTCAGTGTTTTAATATCTATCTGGTGTGGTGTAAATATAGACTTGGTTTGCTCTGAAGAGTCAAAGAAACAGTCGTCTTTGTTGAACACCCTGAGGCAATGTGGGTCTCTATTATCTGGGTACAATGGTAATGTAAATAATTGTTTATATCCTCTAGATGAAGATTGCGGGACAACCGTTTGGACTTATGGGAAAGATGGTGAAGATGGGACATTAGATTCATTCCAGCCTGACGAACAACTTAAAAAGAAAAAGAAAATTTCATATGCCAGGAAGCGTCGAGATGTATATCACACACTTGGACATGGTTCCAGAGCTGAATTGGCCACTGTTTTGGCATTTGGAAGTCTTTTCACTGCACCACATAAAGGTTCTGTGCTATACATTGATATTCATGAATCTCCAAGAGATCAAACAATGCAATCGTTAATTGAGAAGATAAGCTTCCTCCCATTCGTCCCTGAGATCATGAGTGCAGGAAAGGAATTTGCTTCCAAGACAATCAAATCTCCTTTTCTGTGTGCTCAGCTTAGATTGTTGGACGGGCAGTTCAAGAACCACTGGAAGACTACTTTTCTGGGTTTACAACACAAGATAGAATCTTCAAGACACGAAGGTCCTCTCCCAATTCATATTTTTGTGATGACTAATCTTCCACAAGGTAATTGGACTGGAAGTTACTTGGAGGACTTATCAAGAGATTCTGATGCCTTCAAGCTTCATGTTCTGAGAGAAAAATATGAGCTAGTGACAAGAACTGCAAAGAATCTTGCAACGTCTGCAAAAGAGATGAAGTTTGGTTTTCTTTCCGAGAGTCTTGATAGAATGAAGCAATATTGTCGTCCTCCATATTTACCTGATATGCTTCTATACATTGAGGAAGCTGTTTGCAGCTGCGCTTCACTTGGTTTTGTTGGAACTACTGGGTCAACAATTGCAGAGAGTATAGAGCTGATGAGGACACATGGTGTATGCTCGAGTTGAGGCCCCACTGAATTGTAACCATTTGTTTTTATTATAAAGGTTTGAGATTCATTGATAGTGGAGTTCATGTTCTCATTTCAGAGATTGCATTTCACCGATTGCAAGTACACCCGGAACCAGCCATTTTCGTTGGGCAATGCAATCTTCTATAATTTGGCTTTTCTAAACTTCCATGGCAAAAGTGAAACTCTGAAACATAAAGTGGCTAGCTGCTCTTATATCAATTTGTTCTGACTCATGACTCTTAACAACCCAGCATGCTGGCTTGCTAGAAATCTTGGTACAAGCGAGCTTCCCATTCTCAAAGGATGGATTATCTCTGTTGAACTTGGCTAGTGTTCCATTTTGTTGAGAATGACTATATTTGGACAAGGTTAATCTAGAGAACAAGAAGAGCTGCTCATTCATATTTTGAAGGTCATGGTTCTTCATTGGTGGTTATCGTCTTTCAACCAGTGCTTGTTTCTCTACTTGGACAATCTCAATCATAGTGGGGCGCTTTGTGCACTTTTATCATTGTAAGAGATCAGTTAAAATATGTTGATGTTTGCTGATTCCATCTTCTGGTCCATTAAAGATGATTCTGTCTCTATGTCCAGTTTTAACTTGCTGAGAGTGGAGTAACTGGAATGTCACCTTGGGTTGTTTGAAACTCAACAATCTCTGATTCTACAAAATAATGGATAGGTTCCAATTTACAATTCCATTGGTCATTTTGATTGTATCTCAATTTAAATCATGGTGGAACATTGCCTATTGGATGCATATATTAAATAATAATAAAAAATCCTATTGGATTCACCATTTCAAAATAATGCACCATGCGACCCTGCCCAGTTGATTTCTTTTGGTTTGTTTGCTTGGAGGATGTTGTGGGAAAGAGAATTTTCCTTGGCTAAAATGATTACATTGAATTCGGCCTAATGCCATGAGACTGGTTGATGAAATTACTACTTTTGTGTTATTTGTTTGTTTTTAAGTCATTAAGAATTATCATAACAAATTTTATGTTCACCATTCCGTGGGCTGCATTTATTTAATTCGAAAAATTAGAACTGGAGTGTATCATTTCAAAAGAAGAAATATAGAGAGGGAGGGGGTGAAACCACGATATCCTTGCCCATCCCCCCTCTCTCTCTATATATATGCATCATCCACTCACTCACTCTTGCCCATTTTCCACAATACCCAGACTCTGATGTTGCAAGTAGGAGGTGCCCTAACTGAAAAATTCTTAGAATTCATGTTCATATGATGTGCCTATAAGTTTATGTTGGCTGTCAGATTACCACAATTCTACTTTTTTTCTCCAGACTTTGGTTTGGTTGTGTAAACAATGAGATGCTACTAAACACGATATAGTGAAGTTCTTCTAGAGTAGACAGTAGAAATCTTGTGAACACTAGAGGCCAGTACTAGACTAGGGACATTTGAACTTTAGATAGAGATTGTTCTTAAGCTGAGATTATGATCTTTTGAGATTCTTCGGATATTGACACCAAGACATCCACAATATTTGAGAGTGTTTTTAAAGGCTCAAGGCGCACTAAGGCATTAAAGGTTTCTTGAGGCCTAGGCACAAGGCGAGGCACGGGCTTTATTAAAGCAAAGTACACATTCTTAGTAAAAAATAGATAAATTGACATAGACTACTGATTTATACTAGTACTAAGACAATTTTTTTAAAAAATGGTAATCTAGGCAAATTATAGAATAATTCTCAAAGCCATGAAAGTGCATATTACATAGCATTCCACATTCAACAAAAACCACACAAAAAAAAAAAAAAAAAAACATAAACACTAGGGGCTTGTTTGGTAACCATTTCGTTTTCAGTTTTTAGTTTATATTTACAAAATTTTTTAAAAATTGTCATAAAAACTTGTTTAATAATTTTTTTGGTTTATAAATGGTTGTCTTAGTTTGTAAATTTGAAGAAAAAACATAAACTCAAAAAATGAGTTTACATTGGTTATCAAACAAAAATTTAAAAATTTGACTAACAAATTTTTTTTTCCAATTAATATTTTCTTCAAATAAATTTTTTTTCAATTAATTTTGTTTAATTAATTTTATTTCAATAAATTTTTCTCTTTTAATTTTTTCATATGTACAGATGTTTGACGACTAGCTTACTAATCACATTCAAACACCTGAAGAAATATGGGTGTTCTATGAAGACAAAGTTCTCAGACTAAGTAGATCACTTGTTGAATTGCTTAATCAAATAATTGACTTTCTGAATGATATTCACGAAAGAAATAGTTTCAATGATAATCTGTTGAACAATTTAAGGATTTGTTGTAGATACGTTCGGTCAAGGGTAACTTGGAAGGTAGAGTTTGTTAACAACCCTCCTCTAAATCCGATACATGACCCTTTACATGGTATAATAGTTGATGTTCAACACTTCCGAAAGATAGTATATGAAGCGACGGAACGATTTCATTTATAAGTTTATCCCCCCAATTAGTCTCCTCTTTTTTCAACCCGCCTATGATTTTTACCCGCGATGTGGGTACTATCATACTTTGTCTTATGTTAAGAGAATTGCATTTCACAACTATTCCCATCCACTTTTTTTCAATAAAGTCAGGATGACACACTTTATTTATAAAGTTTATGAAATACAAAAGAGGAATCCATTTATTTTCAACTGATATATTTGTATAGATAATACAACGCCTCTCATAGACATGGGTTCTTGGTTGGCTAGAATGCCATCTGTTCCTTACTTTCAGTATTGGGATGGCTGTCAGCCGCCGCTGCAACAAGTTCTATATTATCCTCCTCATGGAGAAAAACCATTATATAAATTTTAGACTGTTTTTCTTCAGACATATGAGGTGATAAAATATTTGAGGACCGTTTGTGAACATGCTAGGGATGTCATTCAAAATGCTTGGTCTGGAAAAATTCTCAATGAGCTCTATCAAGTTTTCCCTGACGCCTTGCCTAAGATACATTTCCTCATGTGTACTAAGTTCAATGATGATAACAATTGCCAAAAGTATTTGTCTGCTAAAAACATTATTAAGCTAATGAGGCACGGTCCTTTTGGCTACAACGGACTCAAGTTTTCAATCGGTTGTGCAACTGATGAGGTATGTTTATTTATCACTTCTTTAGTTATACTTTAACTCAAATTTTTAAAGTTATCTCAAGGGGAGTTGACAAAATCAAGTAAATAAAGAATTGGATGTCGTCTTACAGCTAAAAAAAATTAGTTTCATCAGAACATAATTTACGTTTCTTGGGTTTTGATAAATAGGATAGTCCGTGTTAATATATTATGATTTTATTTGGTTTGCCTGTTTCTGTAACAAACTCGGGCTTTTTATTTTTTCTTAATTGTTGGAGACCATTCATAGTTTGCGTAAGGGCTTTCAATGAGACAAAACATTCCCAATTCTATTTTGAAATACAAGGGATTATTGCATTTTTTAAATTCATTATTGAGCGTATTGAATCAATGTTGAGACTATGTGGCATTTTGGTTTCCATCATCAATCATTTTAAAAGTTATTTTCTTCATATACATATTTATTATAATAGTATATATTTTCTTATTAAGTTTTTGTTTTAGTAGTCTAGGCTTTTTGGGTTTTGCCTTGTGACATTTGTGTGCCTTTTAGCGTGTGTATTAAGTTTTGTACATTTCTTTTTGGTAATAAAATCTCACTTGCCAAAAAAAAGATCATTTTATTCGTTTATTTATTTAGATTGGGAGAAAAACTTAATAAGAAAATATATACTATTATAATAAATATGTATATGAAGAAAATAACTTCTAAAATGATTGATGATGGAAACCAAAATGCCACATAGTCTCAATATTGATTCAATACGCTCAATAATGAATTTAAAAAATGCAATCATCCCTCGTATTTCAAAATAGAACTGGTAATGTTTTGTCTCATTGAAAGCCCTTACGCAAACTATGAATGGTCTAAAATAATTAAGAAAAAATAAAAAGCTCGAGTTTATTACAGAAACAAGCAAACCAAATAAAATCATAATAGATTAACACGGACTATACTATTTATTAAAACCCAAGAAATGTAAATTATGTTATCATAATACTAAATTTTTTTAGGTGTAAGATGACATGCAATTCTTTATTTAGTTAATCTTGTCAACTACTCTTGAGACAACTTTAAAAATTTGAGTTAAAGTATAACTAAAGAAGTGATAAATAAACACACCTCGTTAGTTGCACAACCGATTGAAAACTTGAGTTCGTTGTAGCCAAAAGGACCATGCCTCATTAGCTTAACAATGTTTTTAGCAAATAAATACTTTTGGCAATCGTTATCATCATTGAACTTAGTACACATGAGGAAATGTATCTTAGGCAAGGCGTTAGGGAAAACTTGATAGAGCTCATTGAGAATTTTCCAGACCAAGCATTTTGAATGACATCCCTGGCATGTTCACAAACTGTCCTCAAATATTTTTTACCCCATATGTCTGAAGAAAAACAATCTGAAATTTATATAATGGTTTTTCTCCATGAGGCGGATAATATAGAACTTGTCGCAGTGGCGGCTGACGACCATCCTACTACTGAAAATGAGGAACAGATGGAATTCTAGCCAGCCAAAAACCCATGTCTGTGAGAGGCGTGGTATTATCTATACAAATATATTAGTTGAAAATAAATGGATTCCTCTTATGTATTTCATAAACTTCATAAATAAAATGTGTCATCCTCATTTCATTGAAAAAAAAAGTGGATGGGAATAGTTATAAAATGCAATTCTCTTAACATAAGACAAAGTATGATAGTACCCATATCGTGGGTTAAAATCATAGGCGGGTTGAAAAAAGAGGAGATGAGTCGGGGGATAAACTTCTAAATGAAATCGCTCCGTCGCTTCATATACTATCTTTCTGAAGTGTTGAACATCAACTATTATACCATGTATGGGGTCATGTATAGGATTTAGAGGAGGGTTGTTAAAAAACTCTACCTTCCAAGTTAACCTTGACCCAACGTATCTACGACAAATCCTTAACTTGTTTAACAGATTACCATTGAAACTGGTTCTTTCATGAATATCATTCAGATAGTCAATTATTTGATTAAGCAGTTCAACAAGTGATCTACTTAGTCTGAGAACTTTGTCCTCATAGAACTTCCATATTTTCTTCAGGTGTCTGAATGTGATTAGTAAGCCAGTCGTCAAACATCTGTATAGATGAAAAAATTAAAAAAGAAATTTATTAAAAAAAAATTATTTACCAATAAATCCCAATTGTTGAACTTATGATCCAATTAGTCCCATATGTTTTTTAATGTTTCGTTTGGTCCTATATGTTCTGAAAGGACATTGTTACCATTGATTTATATGTTGGTGTAAGTGGGACAGCCGGTTTGGTGTGTTGCCCCGCCTTAAATTAAGGTTGGTGTTTGGCACGTGACACATTTGTGGGGGCCACACACTTTGAAAGGACTGTAAGGCATTTTATGATCTAGTGTTGGATGTGTATGGTAGTAATGTGTATGGTAGTAATGTGTTGCACCTTCATATTTTGACCAGTTTGTGGGTTATGTGTCACGTTCGTGGGTGCCACACAGCATCCAAGGACACTAAGGCATTTTATGCTCTATAGTGTGGTGTTTGTTGGTTTACACGGGTCACACAACCCAAACCCGTACATGTGTCTCCATCACCTGTAATAAGTGAACAAATCGATACCATTACAAGCACACACCCCCACATAGTCCGGAAATGCAAACACCAGTAACTACGTAGCCACAAGACACACAACCCACCCATCCTAACACACAAAATAGAACCCCCTACCCGACACACACAACCCACAAACCAGGTAAATGCAACAAACATGGGAGAACATCCACAAAACGACACCCACCCACACCCATCCCAAAACATGGGGATAGTAGGGGAATGCAAAATAGTAGTAAATACATAGCCCCACATCCCTTCCACATACCAAGTAAATGCCCAATACATGGGAACAGCAAGGAAATGCACATACCAGTAAAAACGCAGACACAAAACACAAACCCCACATCTATCCAAAAACACAGCACACAACCACCACGACACACACAACCCACATACCATGGAAATTCACAAAAAATCAACGTCGCTAAACAAACATGATATACCTGCAACACGGAGGATGTGTGGACGTTTGAATTGCTACGTATGCAACCCAAACAACCAGCCGTCACAACAAAACGCCTTGATGTCAAAACACAAAACCCTAACAAAAATGGGCCACTCGTCTATGGAAGTAACATTTGACTTACCAAATATGCTGTCCAACATAACCAAAAACAAAACGAAATCTCGTGATTCATGTCCCACACAACAAAGTGAAGGGTAAAACAGTCCACGCAGCAACACCAGGCATGCAAAATAGGATGAAAGAGAACAAATTTCTCTACCAATGGGACTTATTGGATCAACAGATTAAATTGGGGATTGATTCGTATAACTGTTTGTGAGATGGGATTTATTGGTAAATAATCCAAAAAATTAATTGATAAAAAATAATTGAAAAAAAAAATTTGTTAGTTAAATTTTCAAATTTCTGTTTGAAAACCAATGTAAACTCATTTTTTGAGTTTATGTTTTTTCCTCAAATTTATAAACTGAGACAACCATTTATAAATAAAAAAAAATTATCAAACAAGTTTTTATGATAATTTTTTAAAATTTTTATAAATATAAATTAAAAACTAAAAACGAAATAGTTACCAAATAAACCCTTCGCCTTCTCTCCTCTCCTTCTTTTCTTTTATAGGCTAAGAGCAACCTGCAAAAGACAAATAAAAAAGTAAATAATATAATATTATATAATATATATAGATTGACAGGGGTGGTTGAATTTTATCTCTCCCATTAATAGATTTTGTTTTTATTTTATTTTTTATTTACTTTTTATTATTACAATAATTTGTATAATATAATATATACATATGGATTGCACGTGAAATTTCGCCGCGGATAGATTTTACTTATTTATTTATTATTTATATAATATTATTAAAATAATATAATATAATATAAATTATATTACATTATAATATATACAACAATTTATATATAAACATTTAAAATGTATAAAAACACATAATACTATATAAAATTATAAAATAATACAAATAATGGATTAATAGTGTATATTGGCAGGTCAAATGTGTAATATTTAGACTCCGATCAATAAAATTTCTCATTTATTATTTAAATTTTTTAGCTGAGTATATATTCATTTTTCGCTTAGTTGTATTTTGGATACAGATTAATTTACCCATACAAGTCTCCACACTTTGTATATATATATATCACATATCAATTTAAGAAACATGCATAATTACAGTAGTATTAACAATTAATAAAAAATTATGTGTCACGTGTAACACAAGTGTCTAACCACTAATATATCTACTATCTACTACTATTATAAAATTGTGAAGAACTTACATGTTTTCTACTTTTTTTAATTCTCAATTTTATCCTCTCAAATATACTATATTTTCTAAATTCTGAAGAGTTCTATATAAATCAACTATTTCTTTATTTTTGGAATTGAACACTCAAAAGTTATATATATTTGTTTTCAAGAGTCCTATATAAATATAAACAAACCGTCTGCCTTTTTATCTATAAAAAAAAAAAAGAAGAGAAGAAGCCATCTTCTTATTTTTTACATTGATGATGATTGAAAAAAAAAAAAAATTACTCTTTTTTATTTTTTGTGTCTGCTTCTATATTGATATACATTATATTTATAATTCTCCATCATGGATCAAATCACTATGAATAATTTTGGTTGAATTTAAAAATTGTATGCATTCGTTTGAATCTAAACAAAGGAAAGCGCATGCGTTTTTAAAACAAAGATTTGCGCTACATCTCAAAAATTTGCCGGTTATCTTTATATACTTTCTTTTTGTTTAAATTATATTTTATGAACTGTAATTTTACATTGTACTTTAATAACAAGGTATGATGTTAAAATTCTAAACAAGAACCACTTTTGTTAGTTTTATTTTTTCAATCTGTTTTTCAGTTTTTGGTTTTTATATTTTCTCAGTTTTGGTGATTAAAGATACTAAAATTTCTTCATATTTTATATTTAAATTATACTTTTAATGAAAATCTAATATCTAATAATCTAAATAGAATATTAGTAAAAAAAATTTATAAATTCAAACGTGTGTTGATTTATTATTATTATGTATATTTTTTGTTATTATTATTATTATTTAATATTAATAATTTTTTTTCCAAAATGAATACACAATAAATTATTTTCTAAGTGTATTTAGATTAAGTGAATCTAAATTTAAAAGTAACTTAAAAATAAAAAGTATTAAATTAAGTTAATCTAAAAAGAAAATGAAAGGGTTACAAAAAAAAAAGTGTCAAAGACAAAAAAAACATGAAAATAAAAAAATTCAAAACAAAAGTTTGAAAGAACAAACCAAACCAAACACTATTATAAACTTCTATTTTTTTAAATCTTTTTTCACTAATCTCTAATTTACACAAATTATTCACAATTTCATTTCAATTTTATATGAATTTAATAATATAATTAAAAAATTGTGCGTTCACACAAAAATGTAACACTAAACATCTATATTATGATGAACTATTTAATTATGAATAATTAACTTTTCATTGTTGCCTATATTATATTGTTATAAAAGATTTCACATATTACTTTTGTGATATCTTATATATGTCAATGTCTACATATATAAATATAAAAATATATATATATATATATAAATTTATATATGTTACTATATTCATACATTGTCAATCTGTAATACTATATTACCATTGAATACTTTAATTTTCTAACATGTATCGTTTTAGTAATATAGTTATATTTGTTAGGAAAAAACAATGAAATTGTGTATTATTCTCCTATCAACTTATATTCAATATATATATACACATACATGTCATACGAACAAGTGTCATTGACAAACATTTTCAATAATAAACCAAGACTTTGCAAAACACCTTCATCACGACAATAATTGTACTTTTTTCCCCTCACAAAAAAATCACATTATTGAGGAAAAATGGATTTTGAAATTCATAACAATATGATATCGCCTCAAATTCTTACTCATCAAAATATTTTTATTACAATGAGTTATAATGGTGAATAAAAAGAAAAATAAGAAGATGGTGAAACAAAAATTACAAAAGATCTATTGCAACATATTCTTCAAGCAAAGTTAGACGAGTTAAAGTAGGAATTGTCCTATCTGTTGTGAAGTTCAAGAAAAATAATGTACCTCATGTGCACATTTTATATTTATAAAATTTCTCATTTATTCTCATTTATCATTTAAATTCTTCATCCGAGTTTGTATTTATTTCTTACTTATTTATATTTTGGATACAGATCAATTTATTTATACAAGTCTTCATACTTTGTATACATATCACATACCAATTTAAGATACATGCATAATTACAGTACTAATAGTTGACAAAAAATCACGTGTCACGTGCAACGCATGTGCCCAACCACTAGTATATATATATATATGTACAGAAGTATTCTTTAGCTAATATATATTAAGATGAGAATTCTATGATCTTATCCTATAGAATTCCCAAACAAAAAAACAAGATCTACCATCGGACTAGGGCAGCTCATTTGAGTTGCCCCACATTGACGCTGCTTGCTCTCACATGTTTGCTGCAAAATATAATGAGGAAATATCATTTTGCTTCTTAAACTATCATGCGTTTTTTAATTTGACCCCCATGCTTCAATTTATTTCAATTTAATACCTGAACTTTTAACAAATTGATCAATTTAACCCCTGTCGTTACATTCCGTCTACAATTGAACGGAATGTACTGACGTGACACCAAAGTTCATTTAGAGTCATTTTACCCCCAAACTATATCTTAAAAATCAATTTATCCCCAAATATAAAAAAAATTAAATTTAAATATTTAATAAATATTTTTTATCTCAATAATGAAAAAATTAAATTTTAAATAATATATACTTTGCAAAAAAATAATAAAAATATAAAAGTCCTCATTTAGAATTATCTTGAGACTATGAAGCATAGATACTTCGACAAACATATCGTATCTATACTAGTTACTTACTGAATTTGGAAAATTTTTTCCCACTCAATTTTGCAGTTGCTATTAGTTGATCAATTCTATTGAAATTAATTTGGGTAATAAACTAGTTACAATTGCGTACGCACACACATAGAGTAGTCAAGACATTTTCAACTCAATAAGTTTCTCTAGGATCAAATGGAGATAATTTGAGACTTATGAAGCATAAGTGTGGGTATGAGTACTGGAATTGGTACGATATGAGTACATTGACATGGTGAAATCTTAAAAATGTAGGATACGAGTACTGGTATGGTTTAATACGTTTGTAAAAAAATATTTATTTTTAATTTGAAATAATAAAAAAATTGATTAAATGGTTTAATTTGTTAAATACAATATACAATTGACATTTAATGCCAAAATCATAGGTATAAGATAAAATTAAATATTATTATATTAAATAACTTATAAACCATAACTTAATTTTAAAACCATACTAAGCACAAAACTGATAATGAAAAAGAAGTTTAGTAAAAAGAATTTTATCTTTGTAGTAGAAGAAAAATATTATTTTCGATTGAAGTACGGCACGGCTTGGATATATATTAGATATATCTGGGTAGGTCAAAAATTAAGAAAGAAAATTTTGAGCACATATTTTGCGTACCCTACATATGCAGAAATATTTTACGTCAGTAAGTACCTGGTACGGGTACAATATGTTTGTCAAATTATCCATGCATCATAGTCTCAACATAATTCAAATTGAGAATTTATATATATTTTTATTATTTTTTTGCAAAGTATATATTATTTAAAATTTAATTTTTTCATTATCGAGATAAAAAATTATTTATTAAATATTTAAATCTAATTTTTTATGTTTGGGGGGCAAATTGATTTTTAAGGTATAGTTTGGGGGATAAAATGAAATCCCAAATGAATTTTGGTGCCACGTCAACACATTCGGTCAAATTGTAGACGGAATGTGATGACAGAGGTTAAATTGATCAATTTGTTGAAAGTTCAGGTACTAAATTGAAATAAATCGAAGTATGGGGGTCAAATTGAAAAACGCATGATAGTTTGGGAGGCAAAATGATATTTCCTCAAATATAAAATTGAACACTAGATCGAGAAAATTTTCAAATGCCAAAAAATTTCTTAAATGGTTCCATAGTCTCAATCAGTTCAAGCGCTTGAGTTATGTTTAAAAGGAGTAGATTTAAGAGGTGTACTTAGTTGGATCCATGGTTTCAAATTCGAAAAAATCTATTTAATTATTTAGTAGTCAAGCAATTATAAGTTGCGGCTTTGGTTGGTAGCTCAAAAATTAGTGGCCCTAATGGCCCTAATTTCCATATAAAGTAAAAAAAAAAAACAACAAAGTAAAAAAAAAAAAGAAAAAGAAAACAGACTTACCCAAAAAGGAAATTAGGGCCATTAGGGCCACTGTTTTTAGGGCCACAAAACATTTTTCTATAAGTTGTGCGGAGAGCTTTCAAAAAACTCAACAACACCAAAGTTGATGATCATTATGTAAATTGAGGACAAGAATACAATTAAATATTAAAATAGTGAGAAAAAGACAATCATACAAGACATTAAAGAATTACGTGATTCGGCTCAGCCTACATCCATGGGTAATCTCACAAGTAATAGTTTTCACTATCAAACAAAACAAGTGCTCATAGAGCTACAATGGTGTATCTCTCAATCTCACTCTACTCAAATATGAGTATGAAAATACCCCCAAATTATTGCCATGTTTACTTCTTGCAAATTGCTTTTGAAGAGTGAGTTTTATCCAGAAGATTTCTATCATTTGGTTTTAGAATTCATAGGCTGAATTAAGATGCCTATTAAACTGTTGAATACTGATTGATAGGTAAGTGAAGCTTAAAAATTTGTATCTAATATTTCCCTGAGAAAATTATGACCCTATTTGGTGCAATTTACTAAATTACTTATACTTTTTTTAATATTAAAAGAAAAGTTATCATCCAAGCGTCCCAATCATCCATTACACCTGAAATCTTTTCCTCAACAGCTATTCCACTTCCAAGATTGGGTTGGGTCAGCCCCATGTAGGTGGTCAAAGCTCATCTTTAGAAAGAAGAAAAAAAAAAAAAACAATTTTTGTGGTAGTGGAATAGCTAGTCTAGAAAGCCAGCCAAAATAATTAAAGTGAAATTCTAGGTATTACATGCGACAGCCATGAGAGAAGAAAGTGCAGGTTTGGTAGTAGTCATTTCGTTTTTTCACCTAAAAAACAAGTAGTAGTCCTTTCATTGCTTTGATTGGATGGTCTGTTGAACTTCGATCATTGTGAAATTTGACAGAAAAATTATTTGAAACTCTTGAGATGCACGTGTTTGTGATTTTCACTAATAAACCTAAATTATACTTTTTGTTATTTTTCAATCACTCAATACAAAATTATGAGTCTCACTTTCTCCATTAATTAGAACAAATCTGAGGCACTAATATACATAGGGGTAAGTGTCACGTCATGTTCGATTGTATTTATGTTGTGTCATCTTGGATTCATGTTAGAATTACCTCAATACTTCGACTCGTTTATTAATTCATCTTATCGTACCCTGTCATTTTCGGTCCGTGTTTGGTTTATATCGTGTTAACATGTTATGTCAAAAATATTTATTATTAATTAAAAATATTAAATTTAGAATAAATTACAAACACATCTCCTAAGGTTTACTAAATTATAAATTACCCCTGTGGTTCTAGAAATTACATTATATCCCCTAAGGTTTCTAATTTCATAACAAATAAGTCATTTTATTTAGAAATCATCAAGTTAATTAATAGTTTTTAATAATGTTAAAATTTGATTTTAATTAATAATTCAGATAATTTTATTATTGTATAGGTGAACAGTTAGAAATTTCACTTTTTTAATTAATTCTGTTAAATAAAAGATTTTGACAATGAGGTATTTGTAATTTTCCAAACCACATGGGGCAATTCGTATTTTAAGTAAATCTCAAAGAGTGTATTTGTAATTTACCCTTAAATTTATGAAAAACAATTAAAAATTTCTTCACAAGTTAAATTTAATAAAACTAATAGCTAGTTAATACATTAAGATGAAAATTCTATGATCTTATCCTACAGAATTCCCAAACAAAAAAACAGGATAACTTGCCTCACGTTGATGCTGACTACCCTCACACATTTGCTGCAAAATATAAAATTAAGGGAGAGGCCTCATCAAATACTTTATACTAGTAAAAAATCATGTTGATCAAACCCCTTAATCGGAATACATTTTTGTCATGTTGAATATAATTTTCACTATCAAACGAAACTAGTTCTCATAGAGCTACAATGGCGTATCTCTCAATATCACTCTACTCAAATGAGTATAAAAATACTCCCAAATAAATTGCCCAAAATGTGTTGGCTGCTGAATCTTCACTTTGTCAAATTGTTTTGTTTCATTAGGCATGCCTCGTTCATTGAATCTTCACTTTTGTCATGGAAATTCAATGGACTAATAGTAAGGTTATTGGCTGTGGACTTGGAGCACAGCCAACCATTGTTGACCTGAGGAGAGACCCAATTTGAGTCTTCCATATCTTCATTTTGTGATCCTCATATCCCTCCACTCTTATCTTCCTTCATCGTCTCATTCTATCAGTTGATTGCCAGTCCAAATCCTGTGTGCTAACCACATATTCGATCGTGTAGGGATCCAAATCTGAGAAATATGTCAGCTTTTGACAGTGGGAATAAAACTACAAACGGTGTGTATCAATCCGCAGAATTGTGCCGTTGGTTTTTATTTGTTGAGATTCAATCTGCGACCAACAATTTCGATGATGCTTTGGTCATTGGGAAAGGTGGATTCGGTAAGGTGTATAAAGGGTTCATCGACGGTGGAGCTACCACTGTTGCCATTAAGCGGTCGAATGCAGAGTCCAAACAAGGGGCAGCAGAGTTTTGGACTGAGATCAAGACGCTTTCCAAGCTCAGGCACACACATCTTGTGACTCTAATTGGCTACTCTGATGATTGCGAGGAGATGATACTTGTTTACAAATACATGGCCAATGGGACGCTTGCCGATCATCTCTACAAAAATAGTAGGAATGGAAATGGGAATGATATTTATCATCTTACTTGGGAGGAGAGGCTCAAGATTTGTATTGGTGCTGCCCAAGGATTGGACTACCTTCATACAGATACTGAGGAAGGTGTCATACACAGGGATGCGAAGACCACAAACATTCTGTTGGACGAGAATTGGGTAGCTAAGATCTCAGATTTTGGATAGTCTAAAATGGTAAACACAAGCCATTTGCAAACCCACGTCAGTACAGATGTTAAGGGCACATTCGGTTATTTAGATCCAGCATATTTTTTGACTCGTAGACTAACCAAGAAATCAGATGTGTATGCCTTTGGTGTGGTTCTGTTTGAAGTGTTATGTGTGAGGCCAGCAGTGGATACAAGTGTTGAGGAGGAGCAAATCGGACTAGCCCTATGGGCTCAAAAATGCATCGAAAAGGGAATGCTTGACGAAATCATTGATCCCTCTATAAGAGGACAAATATCACCAAATTGTCTGAAGGTGTTTGCAGAAGTTGCTAACAAATGTTTACATAATCATTCAAAAGGAAGGCCTACAATGAGTGAAGTTGTCGAGAGCCTCAAGCATGGAATGGCATCACATGGCAATATCCGTATATCTCGACACAAGGGAATAATAAGCAATCTGTTTTTCAGTACTGCAGAAGTAGTAGCTAAATGTATTGATCTTGGGTGGAGAAAGTGGAAGAGCAAAGGTCCTAAGAACTGTTAGGGAAAATATGTGATTCCCCACAAGTAAATCAATCAATGGAAATAAAAACTAATGCGGAAAAATTAAATCAAAGGCAACACAAGAATTTTACGTGGTTCCCTCAATGTGAGGTACGTCCACGGGATCGAAATCCGATTCCACTATCAACCAAATAAGTTTCAAACGATTACAAACGAGACACTAATGGTCTCACAAAACTACCCTTAGGTGAATTCCAAATAATCACAAATAAACCAGAGGAAAGACCTACCAAATAGATGAACCAAAATCTTCAAAACCAGAGTTGTAGAAGACCCAAAATAACGAATCAAATCAGCTTCACCAAAATAACGAAATATTCACCAACTTGATTCCACACAAAAAACCAGTGCACCAACTTGAATATACACCCAAGAATCAAAGCACCCAAGGAGCAATGTTGCTGCTGCTTTACTCAACTTTGGCAAAAACGAATTAATTAAGGCACTACCGTTGCACTCCTACGGCACACACAAAAACAATATATATATATTGTGAATCTAAGGTTTTTGTATCAAACCCCTAGTTGTTACCAAATTGGATTGGGTCTCCACAAATTAAATATAATATATAAAAATATATTATAATTAATACTAAACCAAATTAAACTCTTTTTCTATAACCAATTAGGTCCCACACTCCAATAAGGAGGTATACCCAACAATTCTCCCCCTACCGACTTAGGTGGAGACATCAACCATACCCGCCAAAGTTTGACACTTTAAATGTTTGTCCCTCGACAAAGTCTTTGTCAACATATCTGAAATATTATCATCTGTGTGAACCTTTTCGAGTTGTAACAATTTCGAATCTAGCACATCACGAATCCAATGATATCTCACATCAATGTGTTTCGATCTCGAATGAAAAGTCAAATTTTTACTCAAGTGAATAGCACTTTGGCTATCACAATAAAGCACATACTTTTCTTGCTTTAAACCCAACTCTTGCAAAAATTTCTTTAACCATAACTCTTCTTTACAAGCTTCTGTAATGGCAATAAATTCAGCTTCGGTAGTTGAGAGAGCAACACATTTTTGTAATTTAGATTGCCATGCCACAGCCCCCCCTGCAAAAGTCATCAAATACCCCGAAGTAGATTTTCTAGAATCAACATCACCAGCCATGTCAGAATCTGTGAACCCATCAAGCATCGGCTTACCATCCCCAAAACACAAACACACCTTCGAAGTCCCTCGAAGATATCTTAGAATCCATTTTACCGCTGCCCAATGTTCTTTACCTAGATTAGAGAGAAACCGACTCACCACACCAACGGCGTGAGCAATATCCGACCTTGTACAAACCATGGCGTACATCAAAGAACCAACTGCTGAAGCATAAGGAACTTTCAACATCTTTTCTTTGTCTTTCTCACTTGTAGGACATTGATTCGAACTAAGTTTGAAGTGACCCGCAAGTGGACAACCAACCGGCTTTGCTTTATCCATGTTGAACCTCTCAAAAACTTTCTCAATGTATCTCTCTTGAGACAACCAAATTAGCCCCTTTTTGCGATCACGAACAATTTTCATACCAAGTATTTGCTTTGCCGGTTCCAAGTCTTTCATAGCAAAAGATTTACTTAACTCCAATTTCAACCTGTTAATCATGGTAGAATCTTAACCCACAATTAACATGTCATCAACATAAAGTAAAAGAATAATAAATTTGCCATCTGGGAAATTTTTCACAAACACACAATGGTCCGAAGTGGTTTTAGAAAAATCATTATTCATCATGAAAGAGTCAAATTTTTTGTACCATTGCCGTAGAGCTTGCTTGAGGCCATACAAACTTTTTTTCAATTTGCAAACAAATTTCTCTTTCCCTTTCTCCACAAAACCTTCTGGTTGCTCCATGTAAATTTCTTCTTCAAGATCACCATGAAGAAATGCGGTCTTCACATCAAGTTGCTTAACTTCAAGGTTCATACTTGCAGCCAATGTTTTTTAAACCGGACCGGTGAGCGAACCGGAAAAGGGACCGGGTGGACGGGTCACCGGTTCAACCGTCGGGTCAAAGCGGTCGAACTGTGACGTCATAATTAATATTATATAATTAAAAAATATAATTATAAATTATAAATAAATAAAAATATATATAAATAATCAAATAAAAATAACAATTGTTATATAGTATTTATTAATAATATTTAATAAAGTCATAATTGATAAAAAAAAGTCACTTATTTCAAAGAAATTAAATTTTTTAAACATTCCCTCCAAATAAATTGATTGATTGCTAGATTTAATTTTGGAGGGAAATAAAATTTTCAACTCTCCCTCCAATCAATATGTTTCAAATAATTTGATTGAATCCCACATAGAATTTTGTAGGTTCTCTTTGAAAAATCTTTTCCTATAAATGGGAATAGACTTTCATAATCTTCTCCAACTTCCAATGAGACTCTTCCTTATGAGAGGAGACTCTTGAAGTAAGAATTTTTAGTCAAAATTTTAAAATATATTTATAATATATATATATATATATATAAATATATAAGAAAGAAAGAAAGAAAGAAAATAAAAAAAAAGGAAAAAGAAAATAAAAAAAAAAGGGAAAAATCCCCGGTCCAACCAGTCAAACCCGGTCCGGGTCATCGGTTTTCCCGGTTCGACCGTCGGGTCCGGCGGTTTTGCATTTCCAGGCCGGTTTTGCTCCAAGTCCGGTTCTGGAGGGTTGACCGGACCGGAACAAGGCCCGGTTCCCGGTTCGACCGGCCGGTCCGGTCCGGGTTTCACAACCATGCTTGCAGCCATGCCAAGTACAACCCGAATAGAAGACATCTTCACAACCGGCGAGAAAATCTCATCAAAGTCAATATCTTTTTTTTGCCCAAAGCCTTTCACAACAAGACGTGCTTTGTACCTTAGATTCTTCCTATCATTCTTCAATTTGAAGACCCACTTATTTTTCAGAATTTTCCTCCCTTTAGGCAACTTCACTAAATCATAAGTCTGGTTTTTAAGTAAGGAATTCATCTCCTCGTCCATGGCCTTTTTCCAATCACCTTTCTTTGCATGCTCAATTGCTTCTTGGTAGCTCTCAGGCTCCCTTTGATCAGAAATCAACACAAATTCATTGGGAGGATACTTTCTTGAAGGTTGTCGGTCCCTTGTAGATTTCCTCAACTCAAGTTGTGGTGGCGGTTCTTGAGTTGGATGCTCTTCCTCAATTTCTGGCTCAACTTCATTAGGATTAGCATCATCTTCTACATCTTCAATGGGTGGCTGCACATCTCCCCCATTTTCATCATCAACTAAAGATGAAGGAGATGGATCCATGTCAATGAGATCACTAGTTTTTGGCTCCGGTTGATCACCTTTACCAAAGTCTTCAATTGTTTGGTCTTCAAGAAACACAACATCACGGCTTCGAATGACTTTCTTATCGAACAGATCCCATAATCTATACCCGAATTCATCACGCCTATAGCCAAGAAAAATACATTGTCTTGACTTACTATCAAGCTTGGACCTCTCATCCTTTGGAATGTGAACAAAAGCTCGGCAACCAAACACTCTCAAGTGCTCATAAGACACATCTTTACCAGTCCAAACTCTTTCAGGAACATCACCATTCAAAGGATAGCAAGGACACAAATTGATCACGTCAACCGCTGTACTCATTACCTCAACCCAAAAGGATCTTGGCAATTTAGCTTGTGAAAGCAAACACCTTGTTCTTTCCACAATGGTGCGGTTCATCCTCTCGGCAACTCCATTTTGTTGAGGAGTCTTCTTAACTGTCTTTTGATGCCGAATACCTTGGCTGCGACAATACTCATCAAATGGCCCAATGTATTCACCACCATTATCTGATCGGATGCACTTCAATTTCTGTTCTGTTTCTCTTTCAACCATGGCCTGAAAATGCTTAAATACTTCTAGAACTTGATCTTTAGTTTTTAGTAGAAAAGCCCAAACTTTCCTTGAATAATCATCAATGAAAGTAACAAAATAAAGTGCACCACTATGTGTTCTAACTTTTAAAGGACCATAAACATCCGAATGAATCAACTCCAAAATATTTTCCTTTCTAGAAGCAACATTTTTATGAAAAGAAACTCTATGTTGTTTACCCGCCAAACAATGAACACAAGTTTTAAGATGTGTACCTTTCAAACCGGGTAGAAGCTCTTTCTTGAACAAAACTTGTAGCCCCTTTTCACTTATATGGCCAAGCCGTTTGTGCCATAATTCGGTAGAAGTATCATCTTCAAGTGCATTGACAACACCTTTACAAATTTTTCCTTACATCGAATAAAGTGTATGAGTCTTCTTGCACTAAGCCACCACCAAAGAACCTTTTGTGAGCTTCCATATTCCATCACCAAATTTGTTGTTGAAGCCTTCATCATCTAGCTTCCCAGTAGAGATCAAATTGAGGCGAATGTCGGGAACATGCCTCACATCTTTAAGCAACAATTTGCAGCCCAAATTTGTTTCCAAGCAAACATCACCCATACCAAAAATCTTGGACAAACCTTCATTACCCATTCGAACAGAACCATAATCTCCTTTGGTGTAGGTAGTGAAGAAATCAACTCGAGAAGTCACATGAAAAGAAGCACCGGAATCAATCACCCAATTACTCTCTTGGCCCACAAAATTGATGCAATCATCTTCACAAACGACCATGAGATCATCGGTAGTAACTGCCGTTGTGTCTTCTTGCTTCTTATCCACACTTTTGTCACGCCTTTTCTCCTTATTCTTGAGCTTTCGGCATTCCCGCTTCATGTGCCCTTTCTCATAGCAATAATAACACTCAATGTCTTTCTTTGAAAAAGAACCATCTTTTGATTTGTCCCGACTTTGATCACGACCATGAGGAGTCTTACTCCTCTCCCTTGTTTTGCTTCGGCCTCTAACAACAAATACTTCTGAATGAGAGGAACCCGCTGATTTTCTTCTAGTTTCTTCATTTAACAAGTTACTAGTGACTTGGCCCATTGTAACAACTCCATCAGGTGCCGAATTACTAACTGTCACAACCAAAGTCTCCCAACTTTCGGGTAAGGAACTAAGTAGCATCAAAGCCTACAACTCATCATTAAAAATAATTTTCATAGAAGCAAGTTGGTTAACAATACTCTTTATTTCATTCAGATGTTCCGGAATAGGGCTACCCTCTTTATATTTTAAATTAACCAACTTACGAAACAGAAAGGCTTTATTTGTGGCTGATTTTCTATCATAAAAACTCTCTAATTTTTTCCATAAATCATGTGCTGAAGTTTCAGTAGCAACATGATGAAACACACCGTCATCAATCCATTGACGGATAACACCAACGGCTTTTCGATTAAGTCTCTTCCACTCATCATCTTTCATATCATCAGGTTTGCCACTATCAGCCTTCATAGGCCCATACAAGTCTTTACAAAATAATAGGTCCTCCATTTTAGTTTTCCAAGTTACCCAATTGCTTCCATTGAAGCTAGACATACGACCCACATTCCCCTCCATTGATTTACACAAATAAATAAACCCCAATAAACCGTAAGCTCTGATACCAGTTGTTAGGGAAAATATGTGATTCCCCACAAGTAAATCAATCAATGGGAATAAAAATTAATGCGGAAAAATTAAATCAAAGGCAACCAAGAATTTTACGTGGTTCCCTCAATGTGAGGTACGTCCACGGGATTGAAATCCGATTCCACTATCAACCAAATAAGTTCCAAACGATTACAAACGAGACACTAATGGTCTCACAAAACCACCCTTAGGTGAATTCCAAATAATCACAAATAAACCAGAGGAAAGACCTCACCAAATAGATGAACCTAAATCTTCAAAACCAGAGTTGTAGAAGACCCAAAATAACGAATCAAATCAGCTTCACCAAAATAACGAAATATTCACCAACTTGATTCCACACAAAAAACCAGTGCACCAACTTGAATATACACCCAAGAATCAAAGCACCCAAGGAGCAATGTTGCTGCTGCTTTACTCAACTTTGGCAAAAACGAGTTAATTAAGGCACTGCCGTTGCACTCCTACGGCACACACAAAAACAACATATATATATATTGTGAATCTAAGGTTTTTGTATCAAACCCCTAGTTGTTACCAAATTGGATTGGCTCTCCACAAATTAAATATAATATATAAAAATATATTATAATTAATACTAAACTAAATTAAACTCTTTTTCCATAACCAATTAGGTCCCACACTCCAATAAGGAGGTATACCCAACAAGAACGGCATGTCATGGCAGTTGTGTAAGGATCCATTTGCGGATGGTGTTATCCAATTGTACCATCGTTTCTCTCTTGCAGAGATTCAAGCAGCTACAAATAATTTTCATGAGCATATGGGGATGATGCTCCGTGGTGACATCAAAGTGTATAGAGGCCATATCAGCAGTGGGAATCTTGAGGTGGCAATTAAAAGGTGGAAAGAAGGAACATCAAGAGAGAGGAACTTGGACCAATTTAGGTCTGAGCTCCAGGTGCACTCCCATCTCCGTCACCTCCACATTATTTCTTTAATTGGATACTGCATCGATAAGCGTGAAATGATCCTTGTCTACGAATATATGGCCCATGGGTCTCTCTACCATCACCTCCATGAAACCAAGTATCCACTTAAGTGGGAAAAGCGACTTGAGATTTGCATTGGTGTTGCACGAGGACTACAATACCTCCATGCGGGTACAAGGCAAACAATCATTCATCGCAACCTGAAGTCGACCAATATTCTGTTGGATGAGAATTGGAATGCAAAAGTGGGAGCCGTCATTGAATCAAGTATAGGCACCGTGGGATACATCAATCCAGAATACCATGTCAATGCAAATTTTACTATAAAATTTGATGTGTACTCGTTCGGTGTCATTTTACTTGAACTGTTGTGTGGTAGGAAGCCAATGATCTATTCAAGGGATGAGGATCAAGTGAATTTAGTTTGTTGGTTCAAAACTAATATCAAAATGGGCACCGTTGATCAGATCATTGATCCGTATCTAATTGACAAAATAGCACCAAAATGTTTGGAAGAATATGTCATGAATGCAGAAAATTGCATGTGTGATAAGGGGATTGAGCGTCCATTGATGGATGATGTGTTGGGTAACCTCCGGTATGCACTGCAACTGCCGGAGACTTGGCAGAATAGTAATGACCAGTTCAATACAGTTAAGTCCCCTGAGGCCATTCCTAGTTTGGATGGCACCGTGATTGTTGAATTAGCCAGAAGAGGAGATATTGATGAGATGAATTTGACAAGTATAGGGGATTCGGATTATTTTTCAGGTAATCTAGCACGGTAGCACAACTCTTTGGTCTTTACAATGTGCAAACGTAAGGCCTTTCCAACTGAAACAGAATAATGCTGCCCCTGTTAATGGATTGCTCTCCCATGTATGATGTCTGAAGCTATCCACTTCCTATGTTAAAATAAACTTTCTATCATAATGTAATCCACATATTTTGTAGATTTTTGTGTATTGTACAGTATGGTGTTCCAACTCTTGAATCAGTTATACCTAGCAAATTCTACCACCAACTCAACATCTTATTTCATTGACATGAAAAAGAGATTTAGACCCACCAGATGATTTAGGTCTAGCCTTGAGGGAATTCATTTCAAGTCAATACCAATGCCAAAGGACATTGTTTACATGCCTTTTAGTGTTTACACCTCAGACATACCAAACTAGATGCATGCTTGACCAGAATGCATAACTCATATTCTAGAGCAAAACTTTCTTTAATCAATGGAAAAGTTTAACACCGAGTATAGTAGATGAAATATTATATATATGTAGTCCCCTATTTCTCCTCGAAAAGTTTAATTTTTCTCAACCATTGAATAATCTCAATTCGATCCTTGTTCATCATATATTCATGCAAGAAAACAGAAAGGTCATCATTTACCCCCCTTGCCTTCAAGATGTCAAAAAGTGCATTCTGAAATTTATTATCCAATCCCTAACAGCAACCAAATAAAAAACCAAACAGAGTCATGACCAAACCACAAGTTTGCAGACTGACACATTTATGCTTGATTAGGAAGAAGTCATGAAAAAAGAAAGTGAACAAGGACTCTCATGAAACTAGCCCAACCAGAAAACCATAAAAAGATAAGTATTCATACAATGTCCTGCTATCTAAAATTTTATTAGTCAGAGACTAGTTTCCTCATTGCTTCAGTCAACTTCAAACTGGGTTCTCAAATTAATTTGAAAAAGAATTGGGTTGGAAAAAAAAAAAGCATATTTACTAAAAGCTTTATCTTGAGATGAACAACTCAGAAAATTCAATGAGATACTCCTAAAATATTTTAACAAGAAATAAATAATCAATTCAGCTTGTCATCAGCCAAAAACTAAATAATCCAAACTGAAAGGTCTACAAAAAAAGAGAAAGCTATTAACAACTCATTGAAGAACTAAAACATTATATATGTTATTGTGATAATGCTAGATAATGTGAAATGAGGTCCCACGTAAAGCTTCGATTTTTATAGTTTTGTTCTCTTAAAATTTGCCTCTTAATGTAATCCACTGCTTGCCAAGTCGATCTTCCTCATTGAAGGCAATGAATTTCGTAGTGGGCTATAGAATTTTAACACACAATGTACACTAATACACAGAATTAGATTTTAATAGAAGTGATTGCTTAGGGATTTTAGGGACTAAAGACTAATTGATAATGTTCTGTTTGGTTGCTGAGAAAATGAGACAGACAAGAACAAAATAAGAACTAAACAATTGACATCCCACTTCAGAGGCATTAAAATGTAGGAATAGATAAAGGAATCAAAATTGAGAACAAAAGAAGCTCTGTTTGGTTTCTAGGAAAATGTAGGATAAGAAAAGACATAAGAATGTGGACAAACATTATCTAATAAAACCAAAACCTTCCAGTTAATTGAGCCTAGTGAAAAAAACTCCAAGTAATTGAACATTGCGAAAACTATTTGGGTATATGGAGATGAATTTTTTTGTTTAATTAGTACATAAAAATGTTCAAATTTCCTTTTTGTTTCTTCAATTTCTCCATAGATTTGGGCTTTTTACTTAACTGGGTTGGCTAATTCTTATTTCAATAAATCAAAATTTTCATAAACACTGACTTCTTTACCAATTCTCTTATTTTCTGAGCAAAAGGGTACATAAGAATCCACATTAGTAAAATTTTAGTTCGAAAAACGTTTTCTGCTTTTTAAAAGTGAAAAATATTTTCTTTGGCTTGTTTCCATTGACTATGAAAATATTTTCCGTTGACTTTTGTTTTCTATTATATCAAACACAAGAAAATATGAAAAAGAAATTTCAAAAAATATTTTCCGTCAAACCAAACAGAGCCTAAGATATGGAAGGCAAAGTGCAAATGGGCACTAGATTATGATATTATTGTCTTAAAAACATCAATAACATATATTGTCCTAAAAAATTAGTAAGTATGCAATGAGCTTCACAATTCTGTTTAAATCCCAGAACAACATCCTAATAGAAGGTATTATATGTAATAAGATAATAATTTGAGATGGTTAGTTTTGAAATTAAGAGACAAAATGCAAATAGGACTAGTTTAAGAAGTTTATTGTAATTTTATTTAACTTATTTATTTATTTTTTCTACAAATCCAATTTCAACAACATTTCTCAACAGTTCCTTTCAAGTGAAGTTGAAGATCACAACTCCAGGGCTTGAACCGTTTTATGTTTTTTTAATTCAAAATTAACTAAATAATGTACAGGTAAATTTTATTTCCAAATTATGGTAAAACATGATTAGCAGTCACATTTTTATTGAAAACCATTATTACTAACAACACTTTTTACTCGAACATAAACACTTCAAATAAAAAAAGTTACTCACATAGCATTATGCAATAAATAAACATTAAGAAAAAATGCAGTTAACGACCATCCTTCTTAAAATAAAATAAAAATTTTTTGATTGCTAACCAAGTTTTACCATAATCTGAAAAAAAAAAAAAGATTTGTCCGTACACTATATGTTTAATTTTGAACCAATAATAGGATTAAACACCCATTAAAAGTCTGAACAAGTGAACTATTTCAAGAAGTTATCTATTCGTTGGTAGGTAAGACATCATGCATTTTCCATGCGAACACATCTCATAAATTACAGGACCTGAAGTGTTCCTTCAGAGATGAGCTTTATAGTTCATTTCAAATCTTTGATGAAGAAGAAATATTTATATACATATATACATGTACAGAAGCAATCAAGAGAGGAAGCTGGAACAGAGATGATAGCAGAGAAACATTATTTACAGTTAATTCACTCCTCAGAGTTGTCCAAAACTTTATTGACTGTGAAAGCCCAAGAAGCAAATCCATGGTGGGTAAGCCAACTTAATCAACCAAAGACACTCTCAAGTAATGCCTCCAACGCTGGCATTTACTTCTGGGTTCTGCTTGGCAGCTTCAATAACTGAGTTCAATGCTGGGTCTTCCAACTCATTCTAGTAGGGTTTTTACCAGTGGCTTTTTCGGCATTCAAACTGAAAAATCTAGAAATCCCTTAGATAATGATTTGTGATTATGTATCAATTTAAGCCAGTAAATAGCAATCCCAATCAAACAATCAAAGATAAATCGACACACCGATTTTACGTGGAAAAACAACAATTAGAGTGCCTCCAATTGTGATAAAAAAACCACTAGCAAAGATCACAAAACAATCTACTAAGAAGACATAAAGGAATTACATAAGTGTACTCTCAATTACCTAATGAATCTACGCCCAAATCGAACCGACCCCTATGTGCCTCTTCCAGCCTCGTCTTCACCTCGGAATCATCTTGTGCAATGTTGAATCCATGATGATGAGTCACTCTAGAATCCACCAAAGCTTCTGGCCCAAGTTCTCCAGAATCCACCGAAGAATAACTCTCTCTTTTGTATTGAACGAAACAAACAATCATTTGATGTATACTTTTCAAACTATGAGTTAAACTCAAATAAACATCAAAGAAACTAGCAAAGAAGCTCCAGAAGAAAACCCTAACAACCAAGAAGAAGTTTTGGAAGCCGTATCCTAAAATCGGACTGAAACACATATTTATAGAAAACAGATCCGCGATCTCCGCTCGAGCGCAAGAATGGCCGCTTGAGCGGAAAAAAACAGCTCCCAGCTCGATCCCCGACATAGTCATCGAAGTGGCAAACATGATAGGATTAAGATCACAAAGTCCTCTGCATAGGCACAATTCGAGTTGGATTCGCATCTAAAACTTATAGCCTCACTGAAATAAAAGATCGAATAGAATTACAACTGAAAGGAGTTTTGTCAAATGGGATTGCCAAGAATAAAAACGTAACACAAACCAACATCTGAAAGCTGCAATCTCTTCTTATGTTCTTCCTCATCGTTGGTTTTGGAGATACTTGACATTTTCTTTAATTCAGCTACTATCTCCTGCATGGCCGCCTCTAAAGCATGAACTCTTGATTTTAAGTTTGCAAACTCTGAATCAGACCCCATTCCTTCCCTCTTTTCTATGACTTGAAATTCTATTGCATGATCCTTTCATTCTTCCTTCTTTTTCTGCTCAGCTCCCTCAGAAAACATTTTGAGTAACAAGATCACCAGAGTTGTAAAACTAATATAATTTGCCAAAAACTATCAGTTTGATTGTTGGAGGCCAAGATGCAAATGAAGGCCTTTTTTGGGAATTGCCTTTTTTTTTTACTCCATGTCTTATCTGTCAATAAGAAAAAATTTTAACTACCCAGAAAAAATTTATAAAATTTCTAGGAGCTCCTACTCGTTGGGACCTAGAGAGGATTATTATAGTTTGATTAGCCTCCATTTGGGCCCCTATAATCTGATTTGCTTGTGCTGCATCTCAAAATTCTGATCAGATAAGATTCAACTACATCAACTTTGTTCTTTTTTAGTAATCACCATCCTTGATAAACTGAACTAATTCAAATTGTTTTTCTTTGTAATCAAAATATCCTATGACATTCAAAAGAAGCATAAAAACGAAGCAATTGGGTGTTATTTCATAGGCCAGAGCAATTCTTTCCTGCTTTTAATTACTCTTCTTTTGAAGAGTGAAACATTCTTTAGTTTGAGTAGAGGAGAATGGACATTTTGGTCTTTGATTTCCACATAAAAAACATGATGAGAACAAAGTATTCTTTAGTTAATATATTAAGATGAAAATTCTATGATCTTATCCTATAGAATTCCCAAAAAAAAAAAAAAAAAAAAAAAAAAAAAAAAAAAACAGGATCTACCATCTGACTAGGGAGAGCTCATCTAACTTGCCCCATGTTGATGCTGCCTACTCTTACACGTTTGCTGCAAAATATAAAATTAAACACTAGATCGAGAAAGTTTTTGAATGCTAGAAATTTCTCAAATGGCTCCATAGTCTTAATATGTTCTAAGTACTTAAATTATGGTTAAAAAATGTAGACTAATAGGTGTAACTAGTTGGATCCATGGTTTCAAATCCGTAAAAACCTATTTAATTATTCAGTAGTCAAGCAACCATAAGTTATGCGGATAGCCTCTAAGAAACTCAACCATACCAAAGTTGATGATGGTTCTGTAAATTGAGGAAAAAATACAAACAAATATTAAAATAGTGAGAAAAAGAAAAACACTTGACACCAAAGAATTACGTGGTTTGGCTGAGTCTACATCCATGGGCAATCCCATAAGTAACAATTTTCACTATCAAACAAAACTAGTGCTCATAGAGCTACAATGGCGTATCTCTCAATGTCGCTCTATTCAAATATGAGTACCAAAATACTCCCAAATTATTGCCCAAAACACATAGATGAGTTCTCAATTAACTCACTGCTTTGATGATTTAGTAACTCCCCTGAATGGGGTATTTCTAGTAGAGGTTTGGCACTTAGAAGCCAATTGATTTCTACCTAAAACCAATCTACAACCTTTTCCATGGTAAAGATTTGCAATACAAAAACTGGCATGTGTTGGCTGTTGAATTTTCACTTTGTCAAATTGATTTGTTTCATTAGGCATGCCTTGTTTATTGACTCTTCACTTTTGTCAAATTGAATCTTCACTTTTGTCTTGGAAAGTCAATGGAGTAATAGTAAGGTTATTGACTTTGGACTTGGAGCACAGCCAACCATTATTGACCTGAAGAGGGACCCAATTTGAGTCTTCCATATCTTCATTTTTGTTGGAACAATTCATCTTGAATTCTTCAGTTGGTGGTCTTCGGGTCTTCAAAACTTGGCGATGATCTTGTCTATGTAGAATAGAAATTTGGTGCTTCTAGTCACATTACTTAGTCGCTTTCCTAAAGACAATATTTGCATCCACTAAGAAGGTGTGTAGGGAGTTACAGCAAATTTGCTTCCAGGATACAATGAAGCCTGATCTAAAGATCAAGTTTACCGGCGTTTGCACTAATGACAGTAGATCATAATACTCTTGATATAATCAAAAAAACCAAGACACTGATAATCAAGTCTACAGAATTGGATTACCAATAAGAAAAACAGAAACTTGCTTAAAAAACTCTTGGTCGAAAACTCTAAATCAAGAGGGAGAGAGAGAGAGAGTGTGTGTGTGAGAGAGAAAGAGAGAGAGAGAATTGCAGGAATGATTTATGAATTTTGGATGATTGAAATGGCTAATTTAGCAGCCTATTTATGGGCCTTGATGCACCTGATCGAATGGTCATGTCCCTTGATCACATCCGATATGGTTTGACCGTTGGATCGACAATCTATGGTACAAATCATTCTCACACCAAATAGATACATTGACTGATCGTACCTGATCACGATCAAGTGCCATCTTGCCTGTACAATCACGCACATCTCAAATCAATGGTTATGATCAAACCGCTCTAGAACGTCACCCATGCCACATCATCGCTCTAACCTGTTCGATGCAAATAGAAAAGTGCCTTCATGGCGCCGATGCGTTCGTGCTAAGTGCAAAGTCCGCCATCAAACGCCACACAGCCCACTGTCTATGCCACGTGCGCACACGTGTGCGTGTGCGGATGGTGCGAAGCACCATCCTTGTGGTGTGAGTGCATGCACACTAACTTTCACCTCACAATTCCATATTAAAAGGAATATTTCATGTAGCACTTTATTAAGTGCTCCATGTTGTGCTTTTTTTTTTTAATGTGGGACAAAGTCCCCAAACTTATTTCATGCTTTCGAAAGAAAAACATGGAAGGTTTTGAAAACACCCAAAACTAAACAATAAATTTTGAAAATTCCCCAGCATTCCCCCACCATTTTCAAAATATCAGATGATGATTCTTGGTTCAGTTGGCAGCCTTATGCATAGGTGAAGATATGTTACGATTTGAATCATTCACTTAGTGAAGACACCTCAAAGTTAGTCAAGATGGCATAGTGGACTTGTCTTTGAACTAGCAATCTTATACGACTAACGGGACATGTCTCACGCACAGTACATGTTACATTAAGTATTCAAACAAACCGATACGTGGATTGGCCTTATGCCTATATCCTGTTTCATGAGCACTCTAGAGTCAAGCCCTTGGACTCATAAGAAGCGGCACCACCTCCTGCACTCACATAGGTAAGCTTATTGAGAGTTCCCCCGTAATTTGCAGTTAACAACCCAGTTGTAAGCTTATTAAGAGTTTGCTAGCTCATCCTTCTCTTTTCACATTACAGGTACCAAGCACTTCAACCTTGAGATGAAAATGAAATAAAACTAAGTGCTTGCAATCAAGACATATGGTGTACGTAGGCTCATTGAACTCAAGACTTCATGTTTCTCAATATAGTGCGACTGGGTAAGAATCAAATTATTGTCCTCTCGTTTGATCTTAATACCCAGAATTATATCAGCCAAGCCCATGTGTTTCATACTAAAGCTAGACGACAAGAAGCTTTTAGTACTTTCAATGACATCATTGTCAGTACAAAAACTAAGCATGTCATCTACATATATGCATATGATCACACCTTTATTGCCAGAAACTTACTGTGACGACCCCACCACGTGTAATATTTTTACATTTAATTAATTAAAGAGATTTGGATTTTAATTAGTCATTATTTTGATTTGATTTGGGATTTATGAGGTGTTCAATTGAATATGTAATTTATTGACGAAGATTTTGAAATTAATATAAAATTGAAAGCCTTAATGATTTAAGAAACCAAAATTGAGGATGGAAATAAGTTTAATTCAGTATTTGGAGCCTCTTGAGAGCTTGATGAAAAATCTGATTTAGATTGATAAATTTAAATATAATTAATTGGGCCTTAATTGAAGTCAATTAGACTAATTAAATTATGTGAGATTTATGATTAATCAAGATTAATTAAGACTAGGTGATGATTAATCAAGTTAATATGTAATTAGCAAACTAATCTAATCCTACTCAAAAATTAATTAAATTATTAGTGTATGCCTAATAGAATTGAGAGTATATGTGGGTGTGGGTGTACTGAGAAATTCTGTGTGTGCAGAGAAATCCGTGTGTGTATGTGTGTGTGTGCATGTGAGTGTTATGTCAGAAGCCTTAGACAATGTGCACGTGTGCATGTGGAGTCAAGAAGTATAGGTGTGTGTGTTTATTTTCTTTGTGCTGGAGCATTCTTTGTGGGAGTATTGAGTTCACCAGAGAGAGAGAGAGAGTAGAGAGCTCAATTCTTTGTTGAAGAATGATTCAACTTGCTGGAAATTTTTGAAGAAGTTCAAGGGAAACCCACTTTTGTGCTTAGTGTTGAAGATGAAATAGAGAGCTAAGGAAGAAATCAACTAAATTTGTTGAAATTAATGTTTAAGGTATGAAATTTATGCTTAATTTATGTAGAATCTCCTTATTATACTTGAGATTGAGAAGGGTTTGGAATTATATTTATGGAATTAGAAGGAAATTAATTTGGAAATTGATTATTTTGGGTTTGATTTTGAATATCTTGCATGAATTTGAGTTGTATTTCTACATGCGTGGACAAATCCTACAAGTCTTAATACTCTAATTGTACATGCATCATATATTTCTTAGAATTGATTTCATGTTTTGATAAAATAAGAACTAAGCCTTGGAAAATTATGAGTTTATGAATAAATGAGTTTAATTTTAAATTAAAGGAATTTTGATGTAAATGATTTAAAAATTGATCATATTCTTTTTGATTAATTAGGAGTTTGTGTGTTTTTAGACAAGCCATGTATGAACCCAAGTTTTGAGATTATATTTTGAAAGTTTAATTCATATTTTAGAATTTATGAGTTTGAAATTGGGTTCGATATGAAGAAAATTAATTTGGATAAATTAAGAAATTAATTATGATTTAGAATTTGACAATCAAGAATTGACTTGATTTTGATTTGAATTTCATACTTGCAAATATTTGTTCTAAGAGCTTGTAGCTTAATTTTATGTTTTGTAAGAAAGGAAGAAAAGTACTAAAGTCATTAAGTTCATGGAGATTTGAGCTAAGAGTTAGAAATGACCTTATATACATGTTTTTGGGAGTGTTTTTGTACAATAGAACATGTCATGCATGAAATTTGGAACTTTAAATGTGTGTTTGAACTTCAAACAAAATTCTGGAAATTCCCAGAATTCGACCTGTTCGCTCGAGTGAAGAAAGTATCGCTTGAGCATAAAAATTAAGCTCCCACAAGTTTTGCAGAGTTTTACAGACCGCTCGAGCAACAAAAGTTGCGCTCGAGCGTAATGCCCTGTTTTAGAAAATTTTGAAAAGTTGTTTCATATTTTGATTTCAGTTCTCTTTCACTTCTAAGCACTCTTAGGCATGTACTGAGCATTATAAATGAACTATAGAGTTAGAAAGAGCCTCAGAGAATTAAACGAATTAAAGACCCGATTTCTATGTGTGTATTACCAATTGTGTAGGGTCAAGTGCAAGGATGAATAGAGCATCGGAATACTGTGAGTAATATCTTAGTAAATATATTTTCATGTATATTATTTTCCAAATGCTACTCTTGTGTAAGTTTTCTGGACTTGTGAATTTGAATTATGAATGAGCATTCTATTTGTTTGATACATTTGATAAGATTATGAATTAGGCCTGAGGCTATTTGCCATTTGAAACGTTTGAATATTTTGATGGGCCAAAGGCCGTTTGAATATTTTGGTGGGCTAAAGACCGTTTGAATATGAATGTAATGGGCCAAAGGCCGTTTGAATGAAAAGTGATCATGATCATGACTATGATATGTGCATAGACACGAATATGGAAATAATGGGCCCGAGGCCGATTGATAAGTTGAAGTGTTTGAATTGAGCCCGAGGTCGTTTGATGAGTTTGACAAAGTTATGCAGTGGGCTCGAGGCCATCTGACATGTTTGATGCAATGGGCCCGAGGCCGTTTGATATGTTTGATAAGGATCTAAATTGGGCCCAAGGCCGTTTGACATGTACGAGAAGAACACAGAATGGGCCTAAGGCCGTTTGTATATGAAATTTATGGGTTCGATGTACTTAACATTAATCTCATTCGTATAACCTCTTTACTATGGTATTATTCACTAGGCTTTCGCTCACTCTTTGTATATATGTATGTAGGTAAGTAGCAAGATACCTAACCCCAACCATAACAAACCCAAGAAAGAATGTCAAGTTTTGTGGAATCAATCATGACACGCCTCACGAACGAGGCCGTAGTTTTAGAACTTTCATTTTGACCTTTTTGTCTTCTTTGATGGTCATGTTTGACCTTATCTGTATATAAAATATGGTTTTGTATAAATATGGTGTTGCATAGATCTAGACATAGAATGTCTTTTATGTGGGTATGTTTGGTGTGAGTTATTAATATAAGAAAAGTTTTTGTTCATTCCATTTAGGCACAAGCTCGTTGGACAAATATTATCTTTTTGCTTTCGCTTTTGGCCCCATATGATTATTTCAAATTTGTTTTTTTTGTCTGAGGCCGTAGGTAATCTAATGATTACTGGCTAGTTATGATCCTAACCTTTAGGGGCGGGTTCGGGTCATAACACTTACTGTACACACACTTATCAGATTCATGTATCCTAAAACCATTTGACACTATTACTTTCTCAAATTTCTCATGCCACTGTTTTGGAGCTTGTTTCAGTCCATATAGTGACTTCATGAGTTTACACACTTTGTATTCTTGACCCTATACAACAAATCCTTCCGGTTGTTGCATGTAGATTTCCTCATCTAACTCTCCATTTAGGAAAGCGGTCTTAACATCCATTTGATGGATTTCAAGCTTGTAGATTGAGGCTAAGGGAATCAACACTTGAATGGTGGCGATTCTGGCCACTGGAGCATATGTATGAAAATAATCGATACCCTCTTTTTGAGTAAAATCCTTAGCAACTAATCTTGCTTTGAACTTGTCAATTGTGCCATCAATTTTCATTTTGCTTTTGAAAATCCATTTACAACCAATTGGTTTGGATGCAGGTGGCAAATCAACAAGTATCTAGGTATTGTTACCCATGATAGAATCCATCTCATCGTTTATTGCTTCTTTCCAAAAACAACATCTTGAGACTTCATAGCCTCCTCAAAGGTGAATGGATTTGAATCCATATTCAAAGAAATCATTGTTTGCTTATAATAAGCTTTCCTAGTTCCTTTAACAAGGTAAACAATGAAATCAGGGCCAAATGACTTCTCAGTCCTAGCCTTTTTACTCCTTCTTAACTCAACAGGCTCATTAGGTTCATTAGGTTCAATGAGTTCATGTCATTCACTTTCCTCTATAGACATCAAAGAAGTTGATTCATTTCCTTAATTAGAATCCAACCTTGGAATGGTTGTGAAACGATTTTCATAAAATACTGCATCACGTGATTCAATGATGGTATTTGTTTCCAGTGAACCATTGGGCTCTACTACCAAAAACCTATATACTTTGCTATGTATAGCATAATCAAGGAATATGCATTCAATTCCTTTTTCACCAATCCTTTTAGATTCAGGCAATCTGACTATTGTTCTATAGCCCCATGTTTTCAAGTAACCTATATTAGGTTTCTTGTTTTTCCAAAGTTCATAAGGAGTAACATTTATTCCTTTGAGAGGAATTCTATTAAGTATGTGACAAGTAGTGAATAAGGCTTCACCCCAAAAATCAGAAATTAAACTGGGGTAAAAAAGTATAGCATTAATCATTTCTGTTAATGTTATATTCTTTATTTCAACTATCCCATCTTTTTGTGGTGTGTAGGGTGCAAACTTCTCACGAATAATACCAACATTTTCACAATATTCTGGAAAATGGTATTCACCACCTTTATCAAACCTAAGTCTCTTTATTTTGACATTACACTGATTATCTACTTCTGTTTTTCTACATTTGTCTCAAAAATCTTGAATTTATCAAGCATCTCATCTTTTGAATGCAAAAGATAGATATGACAGTACTTAAAAAAAATCATCAATGAATATTACAAAATATTTCTTACCAGCTCTAGTGGGGGTACTATGCATGTTACATACATCACTATACACAAGTTCAAGCAAAGATGTGATTTTATCTACTTTAGGAAACGAAATGCGAGTAATTTTAGATTGCACACAAAATTTGCATTTTTCAAACATATCAAAATCATACTTAGGAATTAAATCTAAATTAACCATATCATGCATTTTCCTAGTATTAACATGACCTAAACGAGCATGCCATAAAGAAAGAGAATCAACAATATAAGTAGAAACAGATGTGTTATTGATAACGTTAAGTTTGAACATTCCCTGATAAATGTAGCCCTTCCCAACAAAAATCCCATCCTTGGATAGGACAAATTTGTCCGACTCAAATACTAACTTGAAACCATGCTTATTAAGTAGGCTTCCAGATACAAGGTTTTTCCTGACATCAGGTACATGATAAACATCATTAAGACTTAAGACTTATCCAGATGTGAACTCTAGATCCACCGTCCCTTTGCCTTTGATAGCAGCAGTTGAAGAGTTGCCCATGTAGAGAACTGTTCCATCACTCACTTGTTCATAAGTAGTGAAATGGCTCTTGTCGTTGCAAATGTGCCTTGTTACTCCTTAGTCAATTATAGACCCGACTTTTTTCGTGCCCCCCTTTTGGAGAGCTCGAATTGGTCCTACAGTTCGGACTCTTGTCACAGTTCTGAATCTAGTTTCACAAAGTACAATGTGAGACTGATAAACACCAAAGAGTCCAATCCGGCAAATCTTTTTGGAAAATTGATTTTAGATCAAATAATGCCAAAACTGGACTACTTTGCCAGATTACAGAGTTGCCACCTAAATATTTTGTTTTTGGGAAATTTAGGAAACCTTGACTCGTGCCAAAGGCCACGTGTCCGTCATCACCAAAGTTGCCTCGGCTCGGGAACTTGGGTATAAGAGGGGAAGGTCCTGAAATGAGAAGCCCCGCTCGCCCGATCAAAGGATCGGCCTCTACTAAGCATGATATGTTGTTTGATAAACACATGTGCTCTTGTTCTGATTATTAGCTAATTTATTATGTGATGCGCACAGCATACAAGTATAGACTAAATCGCGAGACTTTGAACAAATCAATTCATGTTTGTTTTCGAAAATGGTTTGAAAATGCCATCCTCAAGTGGGTTAAAGCGGATTTGCCACTCTCAGGTGGGCTTAAAACATGATGTTTTGCCACTTCACAAAGTGGACTTAAAATTCACATTTGATGAATTGTTTCAATTCAAGCAACAAAACCTTCATCCACAGGCATTCATGCAGTTAATCACTTAAGCAAATAGTCTCATGGCAAGCATGCAAAACATGGCAACACTTACACTCATGCAAGTATGCTAAAGCGTAAAACTTACAGTGTACTCCAAGCCAAAACAAAAGCTAGTTAGAAATATGCATGATCCTAACTATGCGAGATGCCTAATACAACACATGCAATATGAAATTAATAGGCTCAGCTACTAATATGGCATATGAATGCAACATTTGATACATGTATTCAAATAGGTATTGAAATACAATGTAGTTTGAATGATGTGCCGAGCCCCGTACATGCAAGACAAATGAATGATGCACGCATGCGAGCATAAGGTATGCTAATTGAAAATGATTCCTAATATAACTATCGAAAGCAGTTAAATAAAAGGGAGAAAGATGTGGGGTTGGAAGACATGCACACACGCACGCATACTTATTACAACATTGTGCCCTCGTGAAGGCGGATCCGAATAGATAAGCTAAGTTACACTAAGCTAAGCTAATTATTACAAACCAATTAATTAACTATTCTAGCTAATTAATTACAACACAATTGAAATTAAATAACTACCTGGCTGCACAAACTAATTAAGTACAATACTCGAGTCAAATAATTAGCTACAACTAACTAATTAAAGCAAGTAAAGTGGCCTCACGGGCGAGGGAGACATGCATGCTTGTTTGGCTTTCTCCCGAAAATCTATCGCCTTGCCGTCGGTTGTCTTTATTTGCACTCGCCTTGTTTTTTGAAAATTGTGCCAATCTCCATACTGCCTTTGCTTCAAAACAGGAACCCTCTTGCATAGAAATGAACTGGTGGCCTATTGGCCACAAAAGGTGGCTGTCGGTCACCCTAACTGGCCGGTCGGCTAGTTTAGGTGGCCGGTCGGCTACCTCAAGTGACCGGTCGGCCACCTGCTTTTCCAAAATGCTATTTTTGCTGCAACAGAGAACAACACAGGCAAAACAAGGCATTTTGCAGGAAATGTATGTATTGCCACTCTCTTCATCATTTCTCAAGCTTAAAGGAGTGTGGCGCTTGGCTCTCAAGCCACCAATCAAGCATCACAATGCATGATGGCCAAAGGACCAAGCTTGTACAAGCTTCATGAATGCACACATAAGACTTAAATGGCCACCACCTTATCATGCATGATCAAGGGTGATGACGACCAAGAAATGTGACACGTTTCATCACTTCAAGTATGAAACGTCCCACATTTCTTGTGTTTGGATTAACGTCCGATCCAAACACATACAATGCAACACAAATGCTTATCTTGTTCATGTTTTACTTGGTTCATTTTATTTACACATTTTAAATTACCAATTAATCCTTTAATCGATTAAGTCCAATGTGAAAGTCGTCTAATGAGGGAAAGGTCAACCAAAGGATGATTTAAGACATGAAAGAGCTCATGCCTTTGGCTAGGAGGAACCCTCCAAAGAGAGTTAAAGCCATTGAGCACAAGCTCTATCTTAAGCTTAAACATAATCATAAGGTTAACCAACCCTCAAAACAAATAGAAAAATGAAGAAATGAAGGAGGTTGCAGACTTATAGTGCTGAAATGGCATGCTCAAGACATTAAATCATGCAATCAACATATGCACAACATGTTAAGGGCCCAAAGCATTGAAACTAGTGAAGAGCACTACACTAGAGGCATGCAATATCAAACTCAAATGGCCAAACCAGCTCTGGACAGAGCTTAAATATGCCAAAACAATGGTCTAAACATACTAAGATAGAAGCTCAAAAGACTAGGAAAACATGCACACATGTTAGCTCACAAACAAGGCACAATACACAGCCCTCAAAAACAATGAAAGAGTGAAATATGTGAGAGTCCGACAGAGGTATATGCATTGAAATCACATATTAAATTATGCTATATCATGCAATCATTTCATGCAAAGCATGTTGGAGGCCTTGAAACACAAAGCTAGTGAAGCCAACTACACTATAGCCATGCAAGGCAAAGCACATATGACCAAGACCACCCAAAACAGAGCTAAAACATGTTAAATCAGTAGCAAAAATGTGTTGGAGTTAAGCTAACACAAGCTAGAACAATAGGCTAAATCATCAAATATGCTAAGCTAGTAAGCATGATTGCACTATAAGTACAAAAAGCAAGCAAGAAGTGTTCCAACCAAACAAAAACAAAGTTGAAGCATGTTAAAACAAAGCCAAAAACATGTTTGAACTAAGCTACAAAAAGGGAGAAAAGCATGCTCACATCTTAGGCTATCTACACATGCAAACAAGATACAAGGAGGAGAGGCCACCCCCTCCTATTTTGGACCTCAAAACCAAGTTTTTACCACTGAAATTCCCCTAGAATTCAGTGGTTAAAAGGCCAAAAAAGAGTTGTTTAAAAAACTTTAAAAGATGGCACAACACTTAGCAAACAAGCTACAAAAGAGAGTGGACCACCCCTAACTCCAAAAAGGCCTTAAACCACCATTTTTAAACCTTAAAAACAGAGGTTTTTGTAGTTGAAAACTAGGCCAAAAATAGCATGCAAAGGTGGCCAAACTAGTGTGCAAAAAAAAGCTTGAAAGGGGTAAGCTTTATACCTTTAAAGCACAGCAACAAACAGCCACTTTTCTGAGCTAAAACCAGCTTTGAGAGCTCAAACAAGACCTCCAAGAACCTCAGCTCCAAGATGAAGGTGTTTGGCTAAGGGTCTTAGTGCAAATGTGTAGAGAAAACTCACTTTCAAGCACAAAATAAGAAGAGAGAGAGGATTCTAGAGAGAGAGAGAGAGAAAAAAAAATTGCTCACAAATTTTTGTAACCCTCAAAATGGGGGAGGGACCTCCCCTTATATAGGAATACAAGCCAAAGGCTTGCTTCCATCCCTCCATACATGTGTATGGAGGATGCATTCAGTGATCAACAGCTGGCACAATTAGCATATAAAATATCTGAAAAAGAAGAAAAATGGCTGTCGGCCACCTAGTGGCCGACAAGGGGAAAAAGTGGCCGACAAGGGCCAAAAGTGGCCGACAAGGCCTTTCCCCCCTCCAGGCAAAGGGGCACCAAGGTCTAGCCCAAAAACAAGGCCAAAACACAGAGAGTTTAGAGGCTCAAAAACAAGGCGCTCCGCCGAGAGCTTCAGGCACTCAAAATGAGCACAAACATACACAATCATCGAGTGCGCAAACGATGACATCTAAGTCTTGAGGTCGGTCAAAAATGGGGTTCTACATCAATCCACCAGTCACTAGCATCTTCAAGCATGTTCACCTCGAATACAACAGCCACAAACTTGTTTTTGGCATTTGATGCTTCTGGCTTCTTCTTGTATGACCAGCATTTAGTTCTGAAGTGCCTTGGCTTGCCACAGTGCTAGCAAGCGCTTTTCGATGTCTTAGCATCTTTCTCAGGTTGGGGGTCCTACTTATGCTTCTTTTTGTTGGACCTCTTACTATCATCCACCATGTGAATCTTGGAAGTCTAAGCCAATTGGATTTCTTTACTTTCGAGAAGTCTTGACTCTTCCTTAACTTGGAGGTGTTGAGCCAATTCCTCTAAAGTTATATCTTCCTTTTTGTGTTTCAGAGTTTTCTTAAAATCCTTCCAAGAAGATGGCAGTTTCTTTATTATAGATGAAACTACAATAGATTCATCCATGTTCATATTCTTTTGTCAAAACTGACTTAGAATATGTTAGATCTCATGGGATTGTTCCATAATAGGCTTTGTATCAATCACAGTAAAACGCATAAAATTACTAACAAGAAATTTCTTATTGGTGGCATCCTCGGTGAGGTACTTTGACTATAATATGTCCCAGAGTTGCTTTGTTGTTTCCAGATGTTGACACATATCAAACAGAGAGTCTGATAGCACTTTCAAAATGTGTCCTCGGCAAATGTAGTCGTCATTTTCCCATTTGGTTCTAATACGAGTTTGCTCCATAGTCTCGTCTTCTTGCTCTATCGAACAGGGGGTAGTCAGCACATGGACCACTTTGAGAGTGGTGAGCAAAAAGTGCATCTTCTTTTGCCAGCGTCGAAAATTTCGGCCATCAAAACAGTCAAGCTTCATGAAATCTTGAGTCACCATATCTAAACATTGTCTTTAGATTATTGGAACAATTCGTCTTACATTCTTCAGTTGGTGGTCTTCAGGTCTTCAAAACTTGGTGATGATCTTGTCTATGTAGAATAGAAATTTGGTGTTTCAAGTCGCGTTACTCAGTTGCTTTCCTAAAGACAATATTTACACCCACCAAAAGGTGTGTAGGGGGTTACAGCAAATTCATCTCCAGGATACAATGAAGCCTGATCTAAAGATCAAGTCTGCCAGCGTCTGCACTGACGACAGTAGATCAGAATATTCTTGATATAATCAAGAAAACTAAGGCACTGATAATTAAGTCTGCAGAATTGGATTACTAGTAAGAAAATCAGAAACTTGCTTAAGAAACTCTTGATCAAAAACTCTAAATCAAGAGGAATAGAGAATTGCAGGAATGATTTCTGAATTTGGGATGATTGAAATGGCTAATGTCATAGCCTATTTATAGGCCTTGATGCACCTGATTGAATGGTCATGTCCCTTGATCGCATTTGATCAGATCTGACCGTTGGATCGACGATCTATGGTGTAGATCATTCTCACACTAAATAGATGCGTTGATTGATCATACTTGATCATAATCGAGTGTCATCTCATCTGTACGATTGCGCACATCTCAAATAACCGACTATGATCAAACCGCTCCAGATCAGACACACAACCGTTCAATCGGTTGGTTGACTCATCGCCAACGGACTCCACGTCATTGCCACATAGAGCTGACTGTATTTCACATCACCTATGCCACATCATCGCTCCAACTTGTCCGATGCAAATAGAAAAGTGCCCTCATGGCGCCTTGCTAAGTGCAAAGTGCACCATCAAACACCACACAGCCCATTGCCCACGCCACGGGTGCGCACGTATGCGTGTGCGGATGGTGCGAAACACCATCCTTGAGGTGTGAGTGAGTGCACACTAGCTTTCACTTCACAATTCCTTATTCAAAGGAATATTCTATATAGTACTTTATCAAGTGCTCCAGGTTTTGCTCTTTTTCCAGTGTGGGACAAAGTTCCAAACTTATTTCATGCTTTCCAAAGAAAAACATAGAAAGTTTTGAAAACACCCAAAGCTAAACAATAAATTTTGAAAACCCATTTTGAAAATTCCCCAACATTCCCCCAGCATTTTCAAAATATCAGATAATGATTATTGGTTCACTTGGCAGCCTTATGCATAGGTGAAGATATCTTACGATTTGAATAATTCACTTAGTGAAGAGACCTCAAAGTTAGTCAAGATGGCATAATAGACTTGTCTTTGAACTAGCGATCTTATACGACTAACCGGACATGTCTCACGCACAGTACAAGTTACCTCAAGTATTCAAACAAACCGACACGTGGATTGGCCTTGTGTCTATATCCTGTTTCATGAGCGCTCTAGAGTCAAGCCCTTGGACTCATAGGAAGTGGCACCACCTCCTACACTTGCATAGGTAAGCTACTGAGAGTACCCCTGTAATTTATAGTACCCTAACAATTCACTAATATGAGTCATAATGTGCTGGAGGGGCTCCAAAAACTCTTCTAAGAGTTAATTTGGGTCTTTATTCTGGAGTGTTTACATGTTTTTTTAGTATTTACAACTCAAACATACTAAACTAGAAGCATGCATGAGCAGAGAGCACAACACAAATTCTAGAGCAAAACATTTTGTGATCGATGCAAAAGTTGGAAATACAACACCTACTATAGTAGAAGGAAAGAAGTTTTTGAAATTTTCAAATTATTTATGCCTCAAAAAAGAGTACCATATGAAAATAATGAGTTTTTTTTTTTTTTTTTGCCTTCCCGAAACTAGTTTTTGAAATTTTTCAGAAAACAAAGCCATCAAATGTATCAAAACCATTGAATAATCTCAATTCTATCATTGTTCATCATAAATTCATGCAAGAAAACAGAAAGGTCATCATTTACCCTCCTAGCCTTCAAGAACTCAAAAAGTGCATTTTGAAACTTATTATCCAAATCCTTGAAAGCAACCAAATAAGAAAACCAAATACGGTCATGAACAAACCACAATATTGCGTACTAACACACATTTATGCTTGATTAGGAAGAGATCATGAGAAAACGAAGGACTCTCTTATGAAACTGGCCCAATCAGTAAACCAGAAAAAGATCAAAAGTATTCATACGATGTCCTAAAATCTATAAATTTTAGTAGCTAGAGAATAGCTTCTTCATTGCCCTCAATCGGCCCCAAATTGTGTTCTCAAATTAATTTGAAGTAGAATTGGGTTGGAAAGAAAAATATATATCCATATTTATTGAAGAGCTTTATATTGAGAAGAACAAGAAGAAAATCCAATGAGATACTGCTGAAATATTTTAACAAGAAATAAATAATCAATTTAGCTAGTCATTAGCCAAAAACTCTATAATTCAAACTAAAATATCCACAAAAAAAGAGAGAAAGATATTAACAACTCATTGAAAAACGAAAACATTTACATGCGTTATTGTGATAATAATGCTAGATCATGTGACAAAATTGATATCCCATTTCAGAGGCATTAAATGTAGGAATATATAAGGGAATCAAAATTGAGAACAAAAAAAGCTCTGTTTGGCTTCTAGGAAAATGTCGGAAAAGAGAAGACATAAGAATGTGGAACCAATATTTGTCATTCACCTAAGACCCAAGAAAACTATAACCTCCAGTTAATTGAGCCTAGTGAAAATTCAAGAAGACGGCTATGTTTGGTTAGGGGATTTGAGGAGGGATTTGGAAAGGGAAAAGGAAAAGTTAGGTGAAATGTGAATAAAATATACTTACATTTCATCTAGTTTCACACACTTTTTCCCTTTCCCTTTCCAAATCCCTCCCCAAATCCCTTAACCAAACACACCATAAAACTCCAAGTAATTGAACCTAGTGAAGACTATTTTGGGTAGATGGAGATTAGTTTTTTTGTTTAATTAGTACATAAAAATGTTCAAATTTCATTTTCATTTCTTCAATTTCTCCTTAGATTTGGTTTTTATTTTTATTTTTTTAATTTAAAAAAAAAAAAAAAAAACTTAACTGGGTTGGCTAATTCTTATTTCAATAAATCAAAATTCTCTGGGACACTTGACTTCATTTTCAATTCCCTCATTTTCTGAGCAAATAGGGTACATAAGAATCAATGTTAATACGTGTATTTGGATACTCAAAGCTGAAAGTAATTAACAAATAAATACAGATCCTCAACAACATAATGGAGTGAGATTACCAGGTGGGAAGTGGCCTATTGGAATTGGCACTGCATCTCAAGTTTGGGCGGGAAAATTGGGTATGGGTCTGTTTGGAATTTAGTCATTCGGGTTTAAAACTTGCAAAGATAGAGAAGTGATTCCAATTAGGCTTTGAGCCTTCTCAATTCTATTGATTGTTTTATACAATATATAAAAATAATAATAAATAATAAATATGTAATTAATAGAATGATAATGACATATCACGTAATCTTTTGCCCGGATCTATTGTAATATATATATATTTTTTCAAAATACCCACACCCGGTTATCCTCCCAAAAAATGAAAAGAATTTGTGTTCTCCAAAGTACCTTGCACAACCCGAGCCATTATTTCGACTTGGTTTAATTTTATGTTTATACCATAAATTTTATTTTATTTTTCTTCTTTTTGGTTCCTAAATTTTATATTTTACTTCATGTGATCCAATTAAAAATAATTATTCAAATCATTAAACATTAAAACTTAATTTAATTGCTCCAAAAGTCATTTCAAAATTTAAATAATACTCCGTTTCTCTAGGTGAAAAATAATTTCTAATGAAAATTATTTTTTACGGAATTTTTTTTTTTCCAAAAAATGTTTTCTGGAGGTAGTGGAACAAAGGTGGAAGTGGAGGTAGAGATAGTGACATGGTGGTGAGGCGGTGGCTACGGTGAGAGCAATGGTGATGGTGGCAGTGGTGATGATGGTGTGGTCGTGGAGGTGAGAGTGACAGTGGTATCGTGGTGGCATTGGTAAAACTTTAGTCTGCAAAATGTTTTTCACTTTTTAAAAGTGAAAAAGATTTTCTATCCATATAAGCTTGTTTATGAAAAATGTTTGCCATTGACTTTCATTTTCCATTATACCAAACATCAGAAAATACAAAAAATATTTTTCAAAAAATATTTTCAACCCAAACAAATAGAGTGTAAGTTAAACCATACATTCAAATACTTATTTTTTTATGAGCTAATTACATCAATGATCCTTCTAGTTTCATCTAAGTTTTAGTTTGGTCCTTGTACTTTAAATTTCGTCAATTTGGTCATTAATTATACTTTCTATCTTTTTCCTGTTTGGTTATTTTTGCTTTATAATCTTGACCCTAAGGTTTTAGTTATTATATTCTTGCCTCTTAAGTTTTGTTATATTATAAAAATACATTTTTATTTTATCACACACTATTTTTTCATTTTTCTAGTGGTATTAATACAAAAGATTACTTTGGAGAGTTTCCCCTGTAATGATAAAGATAATTATTTGTCGTGTTTTCTTACTTATTTTTTACAATAACTAATTGTTTACCTTTATCTAATTGTAGATGTCCAATTTTGTGTATAATTTCTAGTAGATTTTTCTTAAGATTTTTGTTAAGTTCTTTTAATAACATTATTATTATTATTTTGTTCAATTATTATTTGTAATGCAGTACTATTATTTAAATTATTTGATTCGACTTCTTCATTATATCTAATGCTCATATATTTATATTGGCAAGACTAATAGATTAGATTCTAATACCAATTCTAAACACATGCAATTTTACAATTGTTTCATAACTATACTAATAGGAAAATATGGCATTATAGTAATTAATAAACTTTTGGGTTTATACTTTGTTTCCATGTTTTTTTTAGGGACTAAATTGATTTGGAATTGAATCTTGAGGGATAATTAGCACAATTAGAATTAAGGGACTAAAATGAAACAGGTGTCAACCTTGAGAGATTATGACTATAATTCACCTTATTTTTATCTATATGACTAACAAATATATAAAAAGTCCTATAGTTTTGACATAATTACACTGATCTCTATTTTAGTAACGCTATAAGGACTATAAATAATGCAATTGGTTACACTCTTTTTTTGAAAATTGGGTTTCTTATTTTCTGATTTTTTTTTTGTAAATATTTTTTGTAATATTTTAAGCATTTTTTTAGGTACAATACACTTAAAAAATATAATACTTATGAATTGATTTTTTTTAAAAATTCACTAAATACAAAAATTACAAGAAAATAAAAATAAATTCAATACATTTCATATTTTATTATATTCAGTGAATTTTTAAAATATTTTTGCACAAATTTTATATTTGGTAAGTATATCAAGATTAAGTGTATCTAAAAAGTAAAAACAATTATTAAAATATTTTTAAAAATCACTAAAAATTAAAAACTCAAAAAACTATTTTTGAAAACTTCAAACCAAATAGGGTCGTTGTTTTTTTGTCCATACGAATAATGGATTATTGATTAGAAGTGAAGGGGGTCTTTGATAATTAGATTCAACACTTAAAACTGAATGTAATAAGTAATAATCCATTAAACCTATTTGATAATCATAATTGATATCACTTAAAAATTTAAGTGTCTCTTAAAATGTAAGCTAAAATTAAAAAAAAAAAAGTCATATGAAGCTTACTTAATTTTAACTGAATTTATAAATACTAAACATAAGTATCAATATATACTATTACAAAATGTTTAAAATTATCCATTATTACAAACTCACCACCACCACCACCATCATCGTTATCATTGCTACCACCATCACCATGCCACTGTTATCACTACCACTATCACCGCCACCACTACCACCACTACTACCATCACCTCCTTTATCACTATTGTTAAGAAGCATCATCATCGCTACTGCTACCACTACCACCACCACTACCACTATGCCACTGCCACCACTACCACTACCGCCACCGCCGCCGCCGCCGCCGCCACCATAACTACCACCACCTTCATCACCATTATTATAGTTGCCAGAAGCACCACCATTATTTTACTATCGATACTGCTACCACCACCACCACCATTACCACCACCATCACAATATAAAAATCAAAATACACAATTTAAAAATAATAAATTTCAAATTTGATCGTATACGTATCAAACAACTTATTTTTAGTTCAACATTTAAATTTTTATCACACAGAGCTTAAAAAATTTAGCATTCAGTTTTTAATACCTAATTTTCAGTCTTTAATGTTCAGCTTTATCAAATACTACCTAAGTGATAAGTGAACTAAAAAATTAAAAGAACCCAACGTAATATGTTAGAATTATAAGATCTATTATATTTTCTCCAAATCTCAAGAGTGATTAATGTAATTTATCATTTTTATTACTATTTTGAACAAATTATATGCTTCAACTAATTTTGATAGGTGTTTAGTTGCGTAGTTAAATTACGTAAATTTTAAAATGATTTTTTTACCATCAAAACTAGGTTTTAATAGTAACTGATTCGCACAGAACTTGTCCTTGAAGGGGAACAACAATTGAAAACGACTGGTAATATCTAAGGGTGCAATTTGGGTGGGCTCAACCTGAGCAACTCGAACCCAACCCGGATTTTTTAAAAGCTTAGACAAGATATTTTCAAATTCGGTACGGGCTTGGATAAAAATTCAAAAGCCCGAATTAAATTTGGGCGGGCTTGGGACGGATGTCAAACAACCCGAGCAACCTGAAATCCGAATTATACATATATAGAAATATAAAAATATTAAATATACATATAAATTATTAGCCGTTACATGATATTAAAGTAATTTAGATTATTAAATTATACTGAATATATATCTTATATATACAAATAACATAAAATTCTACTTTTTTATTTGTTTATTTTCACTCATAAATTGTAAAGACTACAATAGCGGCATCTATCTTATATTATATAAATTATTTTTTTTGATGGTATTAATGATTTTCTATAAAAAAAATATAAATAGAGTCAAACTTTAATAATTTAATAATGCAGCTAGAAAAAAAAAAAAAAATTTTTGAAATTCATTTACAATTCGGACAATTCGAGTTTAACTCAGGTCAGGCGGCAACCTCGGGTTACAATTTGGGTCTAGGTAGGTCTCAGCACAATTTGGACTGGGTTTGAACAACCTCCTAATCCGACCGAACCCGCCCGAGTTGCACCCCTACTAATATCCGTATTTTAAAAACTAAACAAATGGAATTGATAGTTTATGAATAAAAAATAAAGATTGGTGATACTTTAATGGAAAAAGTATAATTAATACTTGTGACTCTGATTTTGTTTATGAACAAATAGTTAAAATTCTTAAAACATAATGTATAAATAAATATATCTCAATGACACGAACTATAATGTAAAAAAATTTATCTATCATTACTCGTTTTAGAGTTACATAAGACTAGTACTGATGGCCTAAGGTTGCTTGCCCCCTATCTTCATGACAACTGCTTAGATTATTTTTAATCATACTTTCAGCTTTTGAGAATGTCAAATTTATTTTAAAATATAAGTATCATTTTGACATTTTTAAATTTGATATATCTAAAATAAACACTCCTACCAAAATGTCAATTTATTATTTGTATTATTTTTTTACTTTAATGCTTTTTCATCACTCCACTACAGGAAATATCTGTTTTGGAGGCGTTTTTTTAATGGCGTTTTTGAAAACGTCACTGTTTCTAATATTTAACGACGTTTTGTAAACGTCACCTTTTCGTTTAATCAAAACGGCGCCGTTTCATGAATAGAAGACGCTTCTAAACGCCTTCAAATGGTGTTGTCCCACGCCCTCCTTATCTTTCTCTTTTTCACCTTTATTTTGAATCTAATAAGCGAAAATGAAAATCTTGAGCTCTCTCTCTCTCTGCCCCGTCTAAGATCTTTCAAAATCGAAGTCAGAGCCATTTCAAAGATCTCACATCGGTGATTCATCAGAGCCATTTCGAAGTTCTCTCTCAAAATCGATTCAGATCGGTGAGCTCTACTGCTGTCTAAACCCAAATGATCTCAGAGATTCAGATCGGTGAGCTTTACTGCTGTCTAAACCCTAATTATCTCAAGGATTCAGCTCGGTGATTCAGAGATTCAGCTCGGTCTCAGCGAAACAGATTGGTGATTCATCAGAGCCATTTCAAAGTTCTCTCTTGAAATCGAAATCGAAGTTCATCTCAGCGATTTAGATCGGTGAGCTCCACTGTCTCTGTCTCTGTCTCTCTCTCTCTCTTTCTCTCTCTCTCTCTCTCTCAAGCTAAACTGATGGTGCAATGTCGATTTGGTTATTGAAATCAATCCTGTGAAATTCTATGAATGGTTTTGATATTTTTGAATGTTGATGTCCTGTTGTTTCTTCTCACTGAACGTGCTGATTGTTTGTTGGTTCATATTTTGTTTCTGAAAATATTTCATTTTATGCTGCTTTTGAATGGTTTTGATATCCTTTATGCTTGTTCAGCATGGCTATTATTCTGTAGCTGGGATTTCAGAAGTGACAAACCTGCACGATCACACCAACACAAATTAGTGTTATGTTCAGATCATGGATTTATCAAGTGGAAAGTAAAAAAAAAGAAAAAGAAAAAGAAAAGTCTTATTTCACTTCATTTTCTTCTTGACTTTTCCCACCACAAGTCAATGATCGAAATATAGCCCAAGGAAAAAGCTGTTAAAATTGATTGTAGGATCTTAGGCTTGTGGTAAGAAATTTCTGATAAACTTGTTCTCTAGAAATAAGAAGCTCTGTTTCATCAGCTGTTAGGACAATAGGATGATGAGTGTTTGTTTTTACCATGAATGCTCTTTCTTTTCAAAGCTATCTGTTATGTAAAATATCTACGGTTTTTCCCTTTCAAGTAGTGATGTGGCTATGAATTATTTTAATGGCACCCCACGTTTTTCTCTATCTGGAATCTAGATATGATGCATCACTCCAGAATTTCATAAAAGAAAAGCCCTTAAACAATACACTACTCTTGATCAACGATAGTGCTTATTTTGTTTTCACATAGAATTCCAAAGCCATTATAAATTATTATTATTGTTGTGAAATTTTCAGATCAACTGATCAAAATCCAGAAGTGGCTATTTGGATTTGGTTTGTCAAATCTTGTATCTCCTTTATTACGAATGCATTGAAACATAGATCATGTTGTCATTGAGATGATCATGTTGTTTGTGGTGTGTGAGTTAGTGTTAGACTGAAATCATTTAGCTGCTAAGTCAAAAGAAGATAAATGAATCCCAATAGAATGAATTAGTCATGGAACCCATAACATTTTTAGTTAGTTAGATGGTACATACATTTGAAGAATCTTGTAACTGAATCACTAATGTCAAAAAATAGATGGCTTTCTTTACATCATCATTAGATACAATAAAGTACGGTCACTACTAATATTCAGGTGTGCACAAAACAAAACAAATTTATTTGTTTATAGAACCAATATTGCTTTTTTGCTTCATTTATGTCATTCTTGAATCATCATGTGATTTTTTACTTCACCAGTCTCTTTTTTAACCGAGGCATGCCTATTCTGAGTCTTGTGCCTTATGCAGTTTGGGTTGGACCTAGGTACTAGGTACTAAGTGGGTTTGAAAGGGCCGCCTAGCAAAAGCCACAGGTGATGCCTTGGGCTTTTATGGTGCCTAATAAGTGCGTCTTTAACTACTATTAGCAGGTTGTAAATTGTCTTATCATGTGTGTACAGAATCTACAGATGTATAAATATCATATTTTCTTCCTAAGCTATATAGTTTGTGCACTCTTCTTATCTAAATATATTACACTGATAAGTGCTAGCATTCTATTTGGCTGTTTTCTTTGTTTGCATTGTCCTAAGATGGAATAGTTTGGTTCCAGTCTCGTCCATTGATTGGGTGTAAATTGCACTGCATCTCAGGCTGATGCCCTCGTATTGAAACTTCAAACAATTGATAATCAAGAGATGGATGTCAAACCAACACTTTTAATAGCAGCTGACACAGTATGTCCTGTTTCATTTCTCTTGATGTACCCTATTTAATCAATTTGGTGGATCAAATCAAGATTGGGATCGCCTAGTTCCATCTATGCAACGAGGATATATTGCATTTTGAAGGAGATGGGACATGCCTTAAAACATTGTCAGGGATTTGCCCCCCCCCCCCTTTTTTTTTGGAGAAATAAAATTACATTTTGTTACTTATTTCATATTCCTAACTTCAAATGATTTGGAGGTGGTTGTCTATGAAGGTGCAATAAGGGAAAAACCATCTAGTAAGGAAGAAGCTCGCCAATTCATCAAAGGTTTGCTTCATACTTTTACCACAATTTTCTGCTGTCGTAGTTTATGGTTCTGCCAATCTTACCATTGCACATAATAGGTTATTCTGGTGGGCATGCGGCGACAGTGAGCTTTGTTCTTGTTATGAATCTCAAGACTAGATTCAGAAAAGGAGAATGGGACAAAGTGGAGGTACAATTTACTTCTACTCATTACATTATGACTTGTTCTGATATCCTTATAAGTGAAGTTCTTTGTGTAATTTTTTAAGACCTCAATGCCTTGTGACTTGTTCTGAAGATTTTTGTTATTACATAAGAGATTTTAGACCAATTAATAACTCAAATTATTTGACACATATACCAGGCCAAAGCTAAAAAAGAAAAAGAAATGATTGTGTGACATGACACCAATTATATGTTCTCTGATAGGTGTGCTAAAAATATCTTGTACTAGGGTCATATATTGCTGTAACCTAATAACTTAACCAATAATGTATAGGCTGAAAAAGTCATCTTTCTTTACCCATCTTTTATTGCAAACAAATTCTTTATAGGGGCAAGCTTATAAGTTTGGGGTTACAAAAAAAAAAAAAATTCATGACTCTTTGGGATTTGAGAAAGACTGTTGGAATGTAGAAATACATTATTTACCTGTGATGTTGATGTGGAATTATTGTTATTAGTATAATTTTTTCTATAATCATCAGATGTGTAAGCTCCTCTGGTTGCTTGGTGTGCCAGAAAACTTTGAAAATTTATGATGTGCAAGAACTTCTTTGTCAAAGATATTTCATATTTTGTAATCCAAGATATCTATCTTTTAATTTGCATGACATTCCCTTTTCTTTATGCAAAAAAGTATTATTTTCTAGTGTTGTGTTTGTTAGTTGGTGCTCTTTTCGCACTGTGAATCCTTCGTGTTTTTTTTTCCTAAAGAATTATCATGTATAATATGTTGAAACTACACTTGTGGTGATGACTTGCAGATTTATTTCCATGACATACTGGATCAAGTCATTGATAACCTGGTATAGTATGTTTTCATTATAATTGGTGGTGGTTGTATTATTTGATCAACTGACAAGTCGACTTTTGTTTTCTTTCTTTCTCTGAGTCCAGATTGAGGAGGGGTTTGTTCTCAATGTTGCTGGAGGGTTGATCATAGAACATCCTTTGATACTACCCTACGTTAAACAAGTGGTTGGTTTCTTGATGTCTGCCTAATCTTCTAATTTCTAATGTCATTGTTGATAAATTGTAGTCATAGGAGGCACATTCATATTGTATGTGCATAATACATGGACAATCAAATACCTCCAAGCCCATAGTATAGTATGGCTTGCTAAAATCCAAACTTGGGCCTATATACTATGAGCTCAGCTAACCCATTACTAAGCAGAGTAGTTATACTCGAAAAGAACAGATTAAACTTTTTTTGGAATAGCTTTTTGCCCTTTTCCTTTTTTATTTTTAATTTTATTTTGCTCTTTATAGCAGATAGAATTGGTTAAAGAAAAGGCTCGTATGTCCATGGCCCAAAATGCTCTCTCATTGTCCAACTTGTTCCCAAATAGTAAATGTCAAGAATGCCCTTTAGCATCCGTTTCCAATGCAACTCTGTTCATCAATAATTTCCAAATCTTTCTCCGTCTTTATGTCTTTTCCCCCCTTAATCATAAAGAACTTTATTTGCTATCATGGAGTTACGGATGAATCACTTTATTAATGGTCTTCAGGCATTAACATCAATCAGTGCTTTGCTATATGCAAGTAGGAACAACCGATAGCGTGATGGGACTCCCGAAAGATCTTACAGAGAGACTGATAAAGGAGGTTCTCTAGTAGTATGACTCTTTTTCCAATTTTACTTGATTATACCTCTTTTTCCATGTTAGGTGTATACATTCAAAGAGCTTGAGGATTTTGTAGTTAGTATTTTAGTGATAATTTGATGCCCATTTTCAGATTGACTCTATACCAGCAGTTTTTGGTGTTACTCGAGACCCTTCCGTAGTTTTCACATCTAATTTCTTTGCCATCTCAGGTAACTCTTGGTCTTCATTCTTCTTATTTTTCTCGAAAGTAATTATAATTCAAGCTAAATTCCATCCGTTAAATTTCCCCCGTATTTATGTGATCACTTATGCATAACACAAGTTTTTGGCGAACAAGAGTAAAGTGAAGAAGAAGAACTAACAAGGTAAAAGTACTAACATCACTGGTTTTTAATTTCTCACTTTTCTAAATCTATTAAAACATGATGTGATTTGTGGAAATCATATTTTATTGTCTTTTCTTTTTGGTATATTTCAACATACACATATCTCTCTCTGCTGGGAAATCTACAAAGCTCTCAACATAATTGCCAGATAAACATGCTTGCTCAGAAATCAGTACACACCTGGGTTCAGGTTAGCAAGTGTTCTACTACTCTAGTTAGTTAGTGTGAGTGTATTTTTGGATCAATTAATGCTTTATGTTGTCTATAATTCTAATTTGTGCTTAACTACTTAATCAAGCATATATAACTTTAGAGGGTGTCATTTTCAGCTCTTGCATAAGAAGAGGTTAGTCTGTGAGTATTTGAAATTTATTTGATTTCTGTAGGTTACCATTAAATGTATTAGTATTTTAGCTAATCATGAAAGAAAATCATTGACTCTCATGATTTTCTTGTATGGTGGGATATGTACTTGATAATTGTTGTGATAAGTGTTCACACTTGATCTGGTCTGCAAGCAGCATGGTCTGCAATTTCTCAATAGCGTTTTTATTTTTATTTTTTCTAACATCTGAAACATGCCTTTTTAGTAGTTTAAGATGCACAACCGTGGGAAGTTGAATGAACTGTGAGGGAAAGAAAAGGTGGTAGTACAAAGTTGTGGCCTAGCAGTTGGTAGGTAGCATAGCCTAGCAGTTGGAAGTTAAATGAACTGGTTGTTAATTTCAAGTCCTCAAGATTAGTTGATGTGCGCGCAAGTTAGTCCGTACAATTGATTATCAATAAAAGAAACTGTAGCAAAGGGTCGATAAGATTTTATCAATTTTGTAATTTCGTCAATTAGTTTGAACCTCTTTTTAGTACTCATTTTGTATGTATTTTGTTAGATTATTAATTCAGTTATTTACGAGATCATGTCCACTCAAAACACACGTGTTTGTGCTTATGACTAAGTTTGGTTAGGATGAAAATGGTCAAAAGTGAGGAAATTTGAAAATATATATATATTTATATTCTTTTTCTTTTCCTTTTACCTTATTTTGTATAATTTTTACTTTCTATAATTTATTTCTTTTTAATCAAAGTATAGGAATTTAGTTGGATTTGCATCTTTTATTGAATTGGGCTTGTACACTTGTTTAAATGGGTATTTCAAGCTTCAATGATCTTGTATTCTCTTTCTGTTTTTTTATAGGTTTTGTAGCCTCTTGCCTGGATTCGAGTTCATGAATACTCTCTCTTGTGTGAAATTGATCATACATTGAAGAAATTGTTGGCAATTTTTGCAATTTTTTTAGAAAGAATGGTGTTTGCCAAATTGGAGAGCATCGGATGGTGCCATCAATTATTTTTTTTATTGTCAATTAAAGGTTTAGATTTGTTCGTCATAGACCTGTTCAACATTGGACCAAATGTTTGGTTGGATTTAAATTTGAATTTGTACGTGATGGCAAATCTCAATTTGATAAGGTTATACACATTCTAAAAGAAAAAATATGTTAAAGACCCTTCAGAAGTCTTGCCTAATTTGATGAGTGGGAGTTAGATCAAATGGCCTCTAAATTTGTTTATGCTATGAGAGCATTATTTATTTAATTTTACATGATTCTCATGTGTCTGTATTGTCTTTGGGTATGCCCTTTTCTTTATATGTATTTAGTGCTTTTTGGTATGTGATAAAATTTCTTGTTAGTGCTTCTTCAAGTACTGTTTATAAGTATTGGGTACAAATTCTTTAATTTGTGTTTATTTTGGTAAATCTGATTGCAGTTTATGTTTTGATGTAGGCATGTAGACCAGTGAAGATTACAAATTTAATGCTAAGACATTATTTTTGGATATATGTTAGTTTGTGGTTAATGTTAAGACATGATTTTTGGATATATATTAGTTTGTGGTTAATGTTAAAACATGATTTTTGGATATGTTAATTTTGTGGGTAATGGTGATTGGATATTAATTGAATGAGAAAGTGAATTAATGCTTCATTACAGGTATTTTTTTAGTTTAATCAAATAAAATTAGCACAATTTAAAAAAAAAAAAAAAGGGTATATGATGGCGTTTCAACAAACGCCTCTTAAACCCTACTAACGGTCATATTTAAAAAAAAAAGATATGACGGCGCTTTTTCAAAACGTCGCTAAATATCGTCAGTGACGTCAGCGTGTGTTTAGTAGGACATTTGGCGGCGTTTTTAAAAACGCCGCCTATACTAATATCACGATGTTTTTAAAACGCCACAAAGCTATAGCGACGGCCGCATCCTCGGCGCTTGGTGCTAAGCGTCGCAAAAGGAATTGGTAGCGTTTTTGGCACTTATAGCGGCATGTTTTAAACGCCACCAAAAGTTTGTTTTCCAGTGGTGCTCCAACAAAACTTTCTCAAAAGTGAGGCCCATTTAACAAACAGATGAAAAATAATAATTTAAACGTTCATAAGTCATATGCATTTATTTATTTATTTATTTATTTTTTGAGAACTGTTATATGCAAAATTTGAACGTAAAGCAAGGATGCCAAATAAGATTTTGACGCTTTCGTTGAAACATTCAACACTTTCAAATCTGATTACATTGCCAGTCACCTAAGATTTGGCATCACTCTTGAAGATGATCTTAGTATATAATATATATTAAAATCTCAGAATAATTATATAAAGACAAGGTTTTCCTCCAATCCATTCTGGAGGAATTTTTGTTAGTCCAAATTTGATAAATGAGATGGAAAGAGACAAAATAAACAACAATTAGTATTGTTTCAAGACGAGTTATAGCATCGCTTTCTTTAAGACGATATTTGCCCTCACCAATTCCGTCGAATATGATGTGCACCGAGTTACCCTCGAGTCTGCCTCCAGGATACAATGAAACCTAGTCTAAAGATTGAAGTCAGATAGCGTTATACACGAATGAAATCAAATCCCGAATACTTGTGAATTTTTCTAATCCACCAAGTATACAGGAAAATAACAATATGAATGTTAGAGAGAAATTCCATGAATGTTCTATGGATTACTTCTTATCCAATTGTCAACCCATTTCGCCTTTATATAGGCATGCATTTGTATCCCTTAGACCAAATGTTGTGTCCTTTATATTCAATAGTGGCACTCTTTAAATCTAAGAGTCATGTCATTTTGTTTAAACTCTATGGTTATACCCTTTGGTTTAAATCCAAAAGTCGCATTTCTTCAATAATTCATATAACTATTATAACGCCCAAAAAAATTGGGCAGGGTATATCTATTTATACAACAAACCCACCTGATAGACAAAATACATCTATATAGCTAACTATTCCATACATCCATTTCCATTTAATCCCAAATGCCAAATACATGCTATTCACATCTCAATGCCCCAGTAACAATCCCAAGCATGCATTTTACAACAAGTATGAAATAGAAGCTAAACAGATAATAAGTGCCCTATAGGCTTACAAATTTATCCAAGAACATTCTTGGTTACACAAATGGAGTTTCAACTCAACGCAAATATAACCCTGGGCTTACATTCAATAAATAACCATAAAACAAAAATGAAGTCTCAGCTCTGATTCCTCCCAAGTCAATGCCTTGGTGGAGACATAACACTTATACCTGAAATGGTTTTCCTTATAGAGTGAGCCACAGCCCAATAGAGATATACTACACAACATATGGACCATGACATGACTAAAGAAGAGTATGCTTATGCCATGCTCATGATAAAACAGTTTATCTCTCTTTTTATTAAGCATGCAATGTTGAGATGCAATAGCAGATATAAACCATTTCCATTTTGAACCATATTTGTTATATGAATACAGGCTCTGTGAATCTCTAGGTGAGTGTCTACAAGTAGGCCCTAATGCACTACACTGTCATTTTTACTAGTAAACTGGAAGGCTCGACACCTAACCACGCGGTTCTACACCTTCTACCCAGATTCACCAAGTATTTATCTTTTTGCAAACAGATACATTTCCAAACATTTCTCAAAAACAGATACAATTCCAATTAAATGAATGTAATGTAATCCCCAATGCAACAAATGAGGAATGTGGTTCAATTTATCTAAGTCTCATGCATTTCTACAACAATCATGTCTATCCTCCACCGATAGCCCAAAACAGATATTTCTAAATAGATATTTAAACAATTAAATTCCAAAAATTTCAATAAATACAATATATTCCATACCTCATCAAATATGAACAACTACACTAGTTTTCATATCACAATCATGTCCGGTAACCTCTCAAGGTCTATTTCTAACCGTGACGGTTTTATTTCAATAGATACATTAAGCAAAATAATACCGTTAATGCCCAAGAAAACATCATTTTCTTTCCAAACTCACTCTCCAAGCATTATTCAACTATGACATCCTATTTTGATCAAAAGCCCCAAAAGTTAAACATAATTCCTTTGTTTTCTTTAAAAATGCTCTTTTGGTCGCAAACCGGTAAAAATTTCAAAACTAATCGAGTCAGAGTCTATTTTTGTTCAAACTTAAAATATAGCTCTTTCATAACCTTACAAACTTATTCCAAGTTTACACTTTCATAATTTGGGTATCAACTCTTTATTTTTCTCAAAATTTCTCTTTTGAGCAAATAAATCGCAAATTTTTCAAAAATTCTAATTAAATTATATACAATTCTAAGCTCCATATAATCAAGTAAAAGTGCATAAAATAGTGTAGGAAAAATCCCTACCTCAAGCCAAGAAGCTTTCAAATTTTTTTCGCAACAGAAATTAAATCTGTTCAAAGCTAAACAATGCCTTTTTCGCCCTCTATGTTTTGATCCAAAGCACTAGGGGTCAAAAATGATTTACATTAGATCAAACCCATGAAAAACCAACTTGGAACCTCTTTTTTCTTTCCTCTAGGCAAGAACTCCCAAAAGTATGAAGAAAAAAATCTATTAGTTTACTATTTATAGATATTTTCTTTTTGTTGTTTTGTTTTTAACTAAACAAATATCTAACCATATATATATATCAATTAAAAATACATTTCAACATCTTTAATGACAAAAGTAAATATAATATTTTCTCACAACAAATTATATTCGTTTAATGGTACACACCATAAATATTCACAACGCTTTTATGGTAATCAAATAATAAAAATAAAATCAAAACAATATTACATGGTTACTAACGGGTCACGATTCAATCAATTAGGTCCAAAATAAATGGAGTTTAAAGTTTAAAATAAATCCCTAACTGAGATTAAAGTATAAATTCAATTCGATTCAACTCGTTACAACCTTCCCCCCTAAAGGAATTTCGTCCCCGAAATTTAAAATAGATAACCTCGTTGAATCAAAATCAATTTCAACTGTAGAAACGCAATCATGGCATGATAACACAACCTCCCAGTTAAACATAAGAAATTGACCCTATTCCATAACATACACAATGTACATCCTAATATCAAAATAACATTTCTATTACAACTCTCAAACATCAATAAAAAAGTCTGGATACTTCTCACGATTTCAACCTCATATTTCCAAGTTGCCTCCTCAACCCTGCAGTGTCTCCACAACACTTTCACCAAGGGAATTGTCTTGCCATGGAAGACCTGATCCCGAGTGTCTAAGATCCTCACTGGTCTCTCCTAATAAGAGACATCCTCATCCATCTCTAACTCAGTCCAATCCAACATGCGTGATGGATCGGGCTCCGAAGCATAGAAATATGAAAAACATCGTGAACTCCAGATAGTGGTGGTGGCAAAGCTAACCATATGCCATTTCCCCAATATGCTCCAAAATCTCAAAAGGCCCAATAAAGCGTGAAGACAACTTTCCTCTCTTTCCAAACCTCATCAAACCCTGCTTAGGTGAGATCTTAAGAAATACATGATCCCCATCCTCAAAAGATAATGGCCTCCTCCTACGGTTGGCGTAGCTCTTCTGACGACTCTGAGCTATAACCAACCTCTTACGGATAAGAGCAATCTTCTCCGTCATTTCCTGAACCAACTCTGGGCCTATCATAGGTGTATCACCTACCTCGGCCCAACACACTGGGGATCTACATGGGCGGCCATACAAGGCCTCAAATGGTGCCATGGCAATACTCGACTGGAAACTGTTGTTGTAGGCAAACTCCATTAAAGGCACGTGTTTCTCCCAAGACCCCTTGAAATCAAGAAAACAACCCCGAAGCATATCCTCCAGGATCTGAATAGTACGCTCTGACTGTCCGTCAATCTGGGGATGATAGGCGGTGCTAAAAGTTAACTTAGTGCCCAAGGCACTCTGTAGGCTCTGCCACAATCGAGCCGTAAAATGTGGATCTCTATCCGAGACAATAGTCACTGGAACCCCATGAAGTTGGACTATATCTTGAATATAAAGGTCGGCAAGATGATCTACAGAATCAGTCATGCGCATAGGTACAAAATGCACTAACTTAGTCAGCTGATCCACAATTACCCAAATGACATCACTACCTCGCTGAGTCCTCGGAAGACCCACAACGAAGTCTATAGTGACATGCTCCCACTTCCACTCAGCTATAGGCAAGGGTTGCAACAAACTCGCTGGTCTCTGGTGCTCGGCCTTTACTTGTTGACAAGTAAGGCATCTCGACACAAACAATGCTACGTCTCTCTTCATCCCCTTTCACCAAAACTAGCGGCTGAGATCATGGTACATCTTCTTACCTCCCGGATACACCACAAGGCGTGAGTGATGAAACTCACAGAATACCTCTTTCCGGTAAGACTCTGGCATAAAAAGTCGGTCAACATATCTAATACTCGAATCAGAATGCACATTCAGACCCCTCTCCACCTTGCCACTAGCAATCTTCTCCCGGATGGTCTCAACTTCTAGATCACCCCTCTGTGCCTCAATAACTCGGCTCACTAGTGCAGGCTGTGCAACTACAATAAACAAGGTAGCCAACTCAACAGACTCACCAAGATGCAAGTCAAACTCGCTGATAACACCCAACATCTCCCATTCTCGGACTGCAATACAAGCTGCACTACCAGAGGATTTCTAACTCAAAGCATCGACCACAACATTGGCCTTCCTGAGATGATAATATAACTCAAAGCATAGTCCTCCATGAACTCCATCCACCTCCTCTGTCTCAGATTCAGATCTTTCTGAGAAAACAAGTACTTCAGACTCTTATGATCCGAGAACACCTCGAATCTCTCGCCATATAAATAATGTCTCCAGATCTTCAGGGCAAAGATCACTGCTGCTAACTCTAGATTATGAGTAGGGTAGTTCCTCTCATGAATCTTTAATTTCCGGGAACCATAAGTAACTACCTTTCCCTCCTGCATCAAGACACAGCCCAAACCTTCCTGAGATGTGTCACAATATACAGCATAACCCAAGCCCCTCTCTGGGATAATCAAAACTAGAGCAGCAGTGAGTCTAATTTTCAACTCTTGAAATGACTTCTCGCAAGTCTCACTCAACACAAATTTGATTCCCTTCCTCATCAGTCTGGTCAATGGAGTGGCCAGACTAGAAAAGTCTTTCACAAAACGGCGATAATACCCGGCCAACCCCAAGAAACTTTGGATCTCAAAGGCGTTCTTGGGTTGCCCCCAATCTTGCACTGCCTCTATATTGGAGAAATCCACAGTCACCCCTTCCTCAGATACCACATGGCCTAAGAACTTCACATCTTTCAGCCAAAACTCACACTTCTCGAACTTAGCATATAACTGATGGACTCTAAGCAACTCCAACACAACCCGTAAGTGTTCCTCGTGCTCCTCCTTAGAGGGTGAATAAATCAGAATGTCGTCAACAAAGACAACCACAAAACGATCAAGATACTCACAAAAAACCCGATTTATCAGGTTCATAAACAAGGCCGGTGCATTAGTCAACCCAAAATGCATGACTAGGAACTTATAGTGGCCATACTGTGTACGGAATGCCGTCTTTGGGATGACTTCCTCCCTCACCCTCAATTGGTGATAACTCGATCTCAAGTCTATCTTTGAAAAGCAAGAAGACCCCTTTAACTGATCAAACAGATCGTCTATACAGTGCAATGGGTACTTGTTCTTAACAGTCACTCGGTTTAGTTTCTGATAATCAATACAAAGCCGTAATATACCATCATTCTTTTTGGCAAAAAGGGCTGGTGCTCTCTAATGCGAAGTACTAGGGTGGATAAAACCCTTGTCTAGCAATTCCTGGAGCTGAATCTTCAACTCACTCAACTCAGCAAGTGCAAGCCTATACAGAGCCATGGAAATCGGTGCCGTGCCTGGCACTAGGTCAATAGAGAACTCAATCTCTCGGTGATGTGGTAAACTAGAAAGATCCTCAGGAAAGACATCTGGGTACTTACAGACCACCCAGGACAGCTCAACCCAAACTATATCACTCTCTGCCCCAAGAATGCAGCAAGAAAGAGGCTAAGCTTGCCCCGACCATGAGGGTCACAAATCTGAAACAAAGCTCTATCAACCCGATCTCTTAAGAAATAAAAGCAATCACCGCTCGAGGTACACACAGTAACCCTTTGATGGTAACAGGCTATAACAGCCTGATACGTAGACAACCAATCCATACCCAGTATAACATCAAAACTCAACATATCAAGCAAAGCAAAAGAAAATGAAAGTCGACAATCGGCAACCTCTATATCACAACCTCGACATTCCTGTTCTAACACAATCTCACCCCCAACCGGTGACTCTACACAGAGTGGCAATGTTAACCGAGCCAACTTTGACCCCAATGCCGATGCAAATGCAAATGAGATAAAAGAATGTGATGCACCCGTGTCTATCAATACGTTGGCAATAGAACTGCAGAACAAGAAGGTACCTCTCACAACCGAATGTGCTGGCACTAACTCTAGTGTAGTAACAGCATACACACGCCTAGTAGGTCTCTGATCCACCTGTTTCCCTCCCAGAGCATAAGTCAGATGTACAGACTGAGCCGAAGAGGCTTCTGGAGTGGCCCTCGAGGCCTGTGTCGATTGTGCTGGTTGGTGACTTTCAGTTTGCCTTGATTCAGATGCACCAGGTGTACCACCCAACTGTGGACAATACCTCTTCATGTGTCCTGCCTATCCACATTGAAAGCAAGTCAAAGACTGCCCCCTCCTTTGACATTGGCTCGGTGGACGAATTGAAGACGGAGCAGACCGCTGTCCTCCCCTATTCTGTGGGCAAGAAAAGGACTTATGACCCAATTGGCCACACTTGAAACAAGAAAACCCTCTCTGGCCACCTCTCCCTGCCCCTGAACTCGGCATTGGAAAATTGGACCTAGACTATGCCCCATGAGACTGTTGTGGTGTAAAACCCCTCTGCCTCTTGCTGTCTTGGGCCTCACCCTGCATCTTCTGGCCTCTCTACCTGAAACCTTTCATCTCCCTCTCTCCAGCTCCTAACTGAGTTTCCATATATGCCGCTGCCTCAACAAGACGACTATAATCCCTCGTCATAGACCCGTCCACACAGTAGGCAAGCTCATCTCTTAGTCGAGTCTCAAACTTGATACAACGACGCTTTTCTGTCACCACAAGCTTAGGAGCAAATCTGGATCAAACTAGCAAAAGTGGCATCGAACTCTGCCATCGGTGTGCCAAACTACTGTTTGAGGTTCTTGAACTGTTCCCTCAACCTCTCTCTGACATTAGTAGGCAGATACTTCTCCTGAAAGGCATTGACAAATGCCTCACAGGTCACCCCAATACATCCTTACACTGACCCGTTCTTCTTTCAGCTGAAAGGATCCCAAGGTCACCCTCAGAGCATCGTCTTCAATGTCTAGCATCTCGAACGTCTTAACTGTCTGCTCTAGCCACTCATCAGCCTTCAGTGGCTCTTTAGGATCTCCCACAAAAATATCTGGATTAGTCCGGAAGAACTCCTTTTTTAGTAGGAGTGGTCTTGTCTCTACAACTGGGCAGCTGGGGCTTGTGTTACATTCTCTGTCCTCAGTATGTTCAGTGCCCCTGCTATCTCTCATGCTAAAGCACCCATGGCCTGTTGTCCAGCTGGCTCAGCCACATTTGCCTGCCCTATCCCCTCCTCCTATGCCGGAATCTCATCCGGTATTGGCATCTCGTGCCTCTTGGGCCTACCACGCCTACCACTGTCCCTTCTGCATCCTAACATCCTAGTAAAGGTAACACTCGAAATTAGCACAATCACAATTGTGCCGAAGCTAACTCACTCACGTCCTAGGGCAATGGACAATAGTTAATTCATTCTACATAAGGACATAGTCATAGAAGACCATACAGATTTTCTTTTTAGATAATGATTATCCCATGACATTGCTAGAGTTCTACTCAGAAATAGCAGTGATCAAGTGCTCTTCTGACTAGACTTCCAAGAACTCACAAACCCAATCATCTTAGAAATCAAACCCCATACCCATATAATCACATAAGCATGTTATCACATAGCATCTCATCATACAGATATCTCTATCAAGCGAGATAAGCCCACTGTGGTACTAACCACTCCCCACGTACCTAAAGTATTCGAACTCAGTATGCTTTGATACCAAGTTGTAACGCCCTGAAAAATTGGGCAGGGTATATCTATTTATACAACAAACCCATCTGATAGACAAACACACACACACATATATATATATATAGCTAACTATTCCATACATCCATTTCCATTTAATCCCAAATGCCAAATACATGCTGTTCACATCTCAATGCCCTAGTTCCAATCCCAAGCATGCATTTTACAACAAGTATGAAATGGAAGCCAAACAGATAATAAGTGCCCTACAGGCTTACAAATTTATCCAAGAACATTCATGGCTACAAAAAATGGAGTTTCAACTCACCGCAAATACAGCTCTGGGATTACATTCAATAAATAACCATAAAACAAAAATAAAGCCTCAGCTCCGAGTCCTCCCAAGTCAGTGCCTTGGTGGAGGCATAGTACCTGTACCTGAAATGGTTTCCCTTATAGTGTGAGCCACAACCCAGTAGAGATATACTACACAACATATGGACCATAACAAGACTAAAGAGGAGTATGCTCATGCCATGCTCATGATAAAACGGTTTATCTCTCTTTTTATAAAGCATGCAATGCTAAGATGCAACAACAGATATAAAACCATTTCTATTTTGAACCATATCTGTTACATGAATACAGGCTCTATGAATCTCTAGGTAAGTGTTTGCAAGTAAGCCCTAATGCACTACCACTGTCATTTTTACCAGTAAACTGGAAAGTTCGACACCTAACCGCGAGATTCTACACCCCCTATCCAGATTGACCAAGTATTCATCTTTTTGCAAACAGATACATTTCTAAACATTTCTCAAAAACAGATACATTTCCAATGAAATGAATGTAATGCAATGTCCAATGCAACAAATGAGGAATGTGGTTCAATTTACCTAAGTCTCATGCATTTCTATAACAATCATGTCTATCATCCACCGATAGCCCAAAACAGATATTTCTAAACAAATATTTAAACAATTAAATTTCAAAAGTTCTGATAAATACAATCTATTCCACATCCCATCAAATATGAACAAATACACTAATTTTCATATCACAATCATGTCCGGTAACCTCTCAAGGTCCATTTCTAATCGTGACGGTTTTATTCCAACAGATACATTAAGCAAAATAATACCGTTAATGCCCAAGAAAACATCATTTTATTTCCAAACTCATTCTCCAAGCCTTATTCAACTATCACATACTATTTTGATCAAAAGCCCTAAAAGTTAAACATAATTCCTTCGTTTTCTTTAAAAATGATCTTTTGGTCACAAACCGATAAAAATTTCAAAACCAATTGAATCGAAGTCCGTTTTTGTTCAAATTTAAAACATAGCTCTTTCATAACCTTACAAACATATTCCAAGTTTACACTTTCGCAATTTGGGCGTTAACTCTTTATTTTTCTCAAAATTTATCTTTTGAGAAAATAAATCACAAATTTTCCAAAAATTCTAATTAAATTATATACAATTCTAAGCTCCATATAATAAAGTAAAAGTGCATAAAAAAGTGTAGGAAAAATCCCTACCTCAAGCCAAGAAGCTTTCAAATTTTTTTGGCAACAGAAATTAAATCTGTTTGGAGCCAAACGACGCCTTTTTCACCCTCTATGTTTTGATCCAAAGCACTAGGGGTCAAAAGTGACTTACACTAGATCAAACCCATGAAAAACCAACTTGGAACCCTTTTTTTCTTTCCTTTCGGCAAGAACTCCCAACAGTATGAAGAAAAAAATCGATTAGGTTACTATTTATACATATTTTCTTTTTTGTTGTTTTGTTTTTAACTAAACAAATATCTAACCATATATACATATATATATATATATCAATTAAAAATACATTTCAACATGCTTAATGACAAAAGTAAATATAATATTTTTTCACCACAAAATATATTTCGTTGAATGGTACATACGATAAATATTCACAACTCTTTTATGGTAATCAAATAATAATAATAAAACCACAACAATATTACATGGTTACTAACGGGTCAAGATTCAATCAATTGGGTCTAAAATGAATGGAGTTTAATAGTTTAAAATAAATCCCCATATGAGATTAAAATATAAATTCAATTTGATTCAACTCGTTATAACTATATTATATATTTAAATATATATAAATATATTATGGAAATTTTCCAACAATCCCCTACCATTTTCAAAATATATGAAAATAACAACTTTGATAGATTAGGAAAATTTATGCATAAATGAAGATATCTTTCGATTTGAATCATTTACTTAGTGAAAACACATCAAACCTAATCAAGATGGTATAGTAGACACAAATTTTCTTCTCATTAGGTAATTCAAAAAGCCGACACATGAATTGGCCTTGTGTCTATATCCTGTTTCATAAGCGCTCTAAAGTCAAGCCCTTGGACTCATAGAAAGCAGCACCACCTCCTACACTCATATAGGTAATTTTACTAATAGTACCCCCCTATAACTACAATACCCTAACTCACCATTATAAACTTTTTAAGAGCTAAGTAGCTCAACCTCCTCTTTTGCATTATAGGTCTTAAGCATTTTACCTTGGGATAGTTATAAAATCAAAAATTTAAGTGCTTGCAATCACGACATATGGTGTACTTGGGCTCATTGAACTCAAGGACTTGATGTTTCTTCAAGTGCTGAGTCGAGTTTTCGCCTGGAGTGATATGTTACTTTGGCTTAAGACCTGTCCCTTTTGATGATCTCACATCAAATCCCTTGCAAGTATTTCTTAGGCAATTAACAATCACGTGGACAAAATTTTACATAACTATGTATTAGCACAGTTTATCACGTGATCAACATGTCCGGACTAACAATCACTATCATAACTATCAACTCTTATTGATGATGAGTTTGCATCTTGAAAAATTCAAGAAAAACCACGACAAAAATACAATGTCAGTTCATCTCTTTTGTTACAAGAGATTAACAAATTGGAAAAATCATCTCCTTAATTCTAAGAGATAAACCCCCACCAAGAGTAATCTTTATTTACTCTAAGCCATAGTTTTAATGCTAAGTATTCAGATAGGCACCTTTGTATTATTTCCAAAAAAAAAAAAAAAAAAAAATTGGATACCCACTTTAACATATAAGCTAACCATTTTTGATAAATTAGAGAAATAAATTGTAGGACTTAAACAATCAAATACTCAGGATATTTAAAACTAATACTTTCTTATATCTTAAGTTTCTTCATTTGTACTTGTATTTGTTTTGAGTCATAAATTAACCAACCAATATGAAATTTCCATTCAAATACAAGCTACATAAATTAGAAATTCTAATTTAATTACATTTAGAAAATTCACCAAGTATACAATATATACTCTATATTTTCTCAAGTTTCAAGAATTTGCAAACCAAAAATCATACATGATTTTTATAACTAAAATCATAATTTGATTTTAAAAATACATTCTTAAAACTTCCACAAAATATATACTAATAATTGTGGGCTATTCCTTAAATCCAAAAAAAGGATTTAAAATTCAGTTTTTTAGTCTCATCCTTAATCCATTAAATGGATTTATTAGATTGAGAATACTATTTGGGCATTTATTACTTAAAGAAAAAAAACTTGGGCCTTATCTGTAAACCATATCATTATAAAATATAATGGCCTAACTCAAATAAGTAAAGGGAAAATTACCCACAAGTCCTGTTTAGAAAGTGTGTATTCTATTTAATCCCAAAACTTTTTGGATAGACTCAAAAGTTCTATATCCATTTATCTTCTCCTCTCTTCCCTACACCTTACTTCTTCTCTTTATCTCTCTTTCTCTGATATCAGTAGCGATGACAACGACCACGACCACGACCACACCCACGCCTTCATTGTCACGCTCCACTTTTTATGCCAATGGATACCATTACTAAATCCTTTATTATAACAAAATTTCAGAGATCATGCATGGAAATTTAATACAATAACGAGTACTATTATTAAAGGTTCTCTCATTCAAATATGAAGTGAATGCAACATGAGTTAAAAATAAATAAATTGCTCGTAGGCTTACATCTTTTAAATTAAAAGAAAGGGTATAACCCTTGTACATCAATAGCATTCTGCCCACAAATAAAAGGCCCTGTGGCCAACACATAAAGAAGATCCTCGATCTTGAAACACTTCTCGACGTTCACCTGAAAATGGATTAGCAATGTGGAATGAACATAAAGTCTAGTAGGGATCCCAATATGATCGTAAACAATAACAACATACAGATAGCTATGATCATGAATGCTTTAAATCATATCATATACATAATGTGAAGGTTTATATAGAAATATACTTATATAAGAATTTTTCTCAAAATCATTCATTTCATTCGACAACATAAGCCATTCACTTTTCTTTCTTCTTGTTACCTTTTACCAAAATTCTTATGACAATAACAAATTCCTGAAAACAATTTCACCAAGCTCATTACGTTTTCTCCCACCTTCCGGACTTATATCTGATTTGCCTTTTTGAAACCTGTTCACAAGTATTTGATGTCCATCACATTATTCACAGTCTCAATACAGTACTTACGTTCGTTTTTAACACATTCATATTTGTACATATATATATCCAGTACAAAAGGAAAACAACAAGCAACCAACAACTATCTACTTAACAAATGAGACAACTCGGCCTTCCAAAACCATAATCATCATAGCCCATAATATACACAGATACACTAAGACAATAATTATAAATAAGTTATGCTCTACCTGCCTTAAGCACGGTAAGCCAAGGATACACATTTCCATAATGAAACACCAATTTATTAGACACAAGCTAGAAGGTAATGGTACCTTTGCCAAGTTCTCCAAGTGCTAGCAGGAAGGTACTAGTACCTCTCATTCTAAGCGCGGCCAATTCTCCAAGCGCCAGCTGAAAGGTATTGGTACCTCTCATTCGAAGCGCAAGCACAGTCCCAACCATCACATAATTCAACAAAAATAAATAACCCAAGTGTACTACATATACATAATCTATTCAATATCACAATATCATCCTCCACCGATGACTAAGGACAAAACCTCTAAGCATAAATATTTAAATACACATAATTCAATAATCCGATGTTCACTTGACCTTAAGTCCCAACAATAATGATAATAACGATATTCAAAAGCTTTAAAATCCATCCCCAAGCATCAATTCTAGATTTACAACATGCCATGGTTTCTTTCTCTTATGAAAATCAACTCTTTTGTTTTCCAAGTTAACATGTTCAAATCTTTATCCAAAATCCATCCTTTTTAGTTTACAAAACTAAATCCATTCTCCTTGTTTTGCAAAACCAAAATCCATTCCCTTTGTTTTAGAAAACTAAAATCCATAAATGTCAAAGCCATAGCTCAACTCAATTTGACATGATTAATCAAGGATAATTCCAATACCATGGTTAATCCACCATTTTATCAATTAACACAATTACACAATCCATATAATCAAACACAAAATATTACACAACTTTCTCTCATCTTAATCCATTAAGTCTATAATATTGAATTAGATCTTTTTCTCCCTCTCAACATCAACATACTAAAATATTCCCCGAAGAACCCAAACAACAATTTATATAATGATTTCAAACCCCCAATTAACAAACCTTAAAGTCTCTCATATGCTTTTTCAAAAAGAACTCCAATATACATGGCTTTTAAGTAGTAAAAATTATCACATAAGTATCTATAGATGAAGTATTGAAGAGGAGCAAGAAATCCCTACCTCTTGAAGCGAAGAGGAGGCAACCCAAAAATCACCGGCGACGAAACCATGAGTTACTTGGATCAATAGAAAGCCCTTGACAAGATCTACAACCTTGCCTAGAGGACCAAGGTGAAAATGACTCTAGGTGAGTAGATCTGAATATCTAAGTGTGAAAAGTCAAGTTTTAGAGAGAGAAGAGAGAAATCACGGTTTGAGAAGAAAAGAGAACGAAAAGTAATGAGAGGAGAGTGTTTTGGAACCTATTTATAGTGGCTAGGCACTAATAGAACAATAGCTCCAAAGTCAAATGAAAAGAACAAGTCAAAAACTCCCAAAAAAGTATGGCCCAAACCGACCCAAAAAGCTGAAGATTACACACAAGGGTCGACCCTTCGGGCAGAGGTGTCGACCCTTCAGGTAGAAAAGCAAAGTGTGCAACAGGCAAGGTGTCGACACCTCCCAGGCTGGTGTTAGCATTAAATTTCAGCAAGCATTTCTAGATTCAGCAATAGACAAGGGTCGACCCTTGAGGCCAACAACAAAAGGCGAGTGTCGACACCACCAAGATTGGTGTCGACCCCAGAACAAGATTTCTAAGTTCCCAAAAAACTTTTCAATGTAAACAAGCATGAAGGAACAATCCCAACAAGTTTAAATTGATTTGTACTCCTCCAAAACCAAGATACAACAACACCAAAGATTCCCAAAATACAATAAAGGATTCGAATACACTTCCCAAAAGTTTTAAAGGATACAAGTGCTATATTCATTCTTTTCTTTCTCTTTCTAATCTACAATCACCGGCAATTAGCGACCACCATTGATTGGGGTTCACGGGTAACCACTGAGCACCAACTCCTTGCTTCGTGCTCATCGACGGGGAAAGAGATGAGTTTCAAGGAAGAAGATGAGTAGATCTACTCAAATATACATTAGATCTTAGTAGATCTAAGTTAGATTCGGTTAGATCTAAACCAAAAAATAGTTATCGGAGTAGAAGTATTTCTCTATATTTGTCTCTTTCCTTCGATCTCTCAATTTTAATACTTTGTCTGTACTACACATTTCTATTTTCTTGTTATAATGGAGAAAATTTTCAAAATTTGCACTAAGCCTTAACTTTGTCCCCATTGCCGCTTGTAGACTTTTTTAGAATCTAGACACAAATTTTAGGTCTCTATCCAAAACAATAGACACTGGAACTCAATGCAAACAAATAATTTCATCAACGTAAATGGTGGCTAATCGGTATGCATCATACATAGTTTTTACAGGTAGAAAGTGTGCAGATTTAGTCAGTCTATCAACTATAAACCAAATAGATTCCATACCTCTAGGCGTTCAAGGTAGGCCAACAACAAAATCCATGGTTATGTGCTCCCACTTCAATTCCGAAATAGGGAGAGGTTGAAGTAAACCTATCAGTTTCTGGTGTTTAGCCTTAACTTGCTGACACTGAAGACATTTAGACACATAGTCTGCAATCTCACGTTTCATATTTGGTCACCAATAACTTCGCTTTAGGTCCTGATACATCTTGTTATTACCTGGATGCATAGCAAACATCGATTTATAGGCTTCATCTAGAATTCTTCTCTTTAACTCGGGGACATTCGGAACACACAATCTGTCTTGGAATTTCAACACTTCAATTATAACACTATATCCTGATTTTGGATTTGCTTCAAATTTATCAACTATCCTTTTGAGGACTTCATCCTCTTTTTGTTTCCGTTTGATCTCATTGATGATTGCCGGTTCGACTGAAATGGCGGCTATCATTCCACTTTGCTCATGTAATTCTACTTCAATCCCAGGTTTCTCAAAATCCTGCAAGATTTCCTTTTGTTCAGTAAGTCAGCAAGCTAAACTTCCCATCAATTTTCTGCTCAAGGCATCAGCAACTGTATTGGCTTTTCTGGGGTGATACTGAATCTGAAGATCATAATCTTTTATTAGTTCAAGCCATCTTCTCTGTCGCATATTCAACTCTTTCTAAGTAAAGAAGTACTTCAAATTTTTGTGATCCGTGTAGACTTTGCATTTCGCCCCATACAAGTAATGCCACCAAGTTTTGAAAGTGAATACAACTGTAGCCAATTCTACGTCATGTGTTGGGTAGTTCTTCTTATGTGGTCTTAATTATCGGGAGACATAAGCAATTACCCGTCTATCCTGCACTAATACACAACCTAGACCTTTATAAGATGCATTACTATAAATCACAAAATTCTCCGTACTTGTGGGCAATGTTAACACTGGTGCAGTAGTCAATCTTGTTTTCAGTTCTTGGAAGGCAAATTCTCTTTCATCGTTCCATTCAAATGGTTACCTTTTGTGTGTCAGTTGGGTAAGAGGCACAACTATTTTTGAAAAATCCTTCACAAACCTTTTGTAGTACCCAGCTAAACCATGAAACTACAGAATTCTGTTACATTTGTTGGTGTAGGCCAGTTTACAATTGCCTCTATCTTTTGTGGGTCTACTGAAATCCCTTCTTTATTGATAACATGCCCTAAGAAAACAACCTCATCTAGCCAAAATTCACACTTCTTTAGTTTAGCAAATAATTTCTTTTCTCTGAGAGTTTGCAAAATAGTTCTCAATTGTTGTTCATGAGCAGTTCCGCTTTTTGAGTATATCAAGATATCGTCAATAAAAACCACAACAAACTCATCAATGTAAGGTTTAAATATTTGATCCATAAGATTCATGAATGTTGCAGGGGCATTAGTCACTCCGAACGGCGTAACAAGAAATTCATAGTGACCATACCTCATTCTAAATGCAGTTTTCTCAACATCTTCTGCCTTCACCTTCAATTGGTGGTATTCGGATCTCAAATCAATCTTAGAAAATACTTTTGATCCCTGCAACTGATCAAACAAGTCGATAATACGGGGTAAAGGTATAGACACCCCATTTTTGATCGCCCTTATGACTTTGACACCATTGCTTGCACGCCCGATGATGATTCGTATATGCGTGTCAAGTGCTTGAAGTTCTCAGCAGAATGCCACAGCTTCGAGCCTTCAAACCCTATACACCTCTTACCTTGTTTTAGACCAAAACCCTAGTTTTTCAAGCCTAAAAACCCTTGGACCTGCAGGCGTCATTTTTTGGGCTGCCGACCATTGATCTTGGCTGCCGGCCATGTATGCGGCCAGCCAGCCAAAATTAGTGGCTTGCTGGCCAACATTAGTGGCTTGCCGGCCACAAGTGTATTTTTGCAGATATTTTGGCTAGCTGTGCTAGCTGTTTTCACAGATGTATGAACCTGCCTACATGTGTATGTATTGATATATCTAAGGGAGTTTCATTGTTTTCTATATACAGGAGACCTCCCCTTCCATTTTTGAAGGCTGGAAAATTTGGAGAAAAATATTTTCTCTCTCTACAATTCTCTCACTCTCTTGCAAATTCTTGAGCCTTTGCCTATACACTCTAAACCAAACCTTGTGATCTTTGAGCTAAGGTACTTTTGAGCCTATTTTGAGCTCTTGAGGGTGTGTAAGTGTTGATTTGTTTCTTAGAAAGTGTTCTCCTCTTCAAGAGGTATAAGCCTTTGCTTATTTCTTTGCTTTAGTTGCTATTTTTCCTACTATTTTTGGACTATTTTTGGGCTGTTTATACTCTGTATATTTGGGCTGAAACTTGTGGTTTAAGGCCATTAGGGTGGAGGGGTGGATCACCTTTCTTTGTTCCTCATTTCTTAGGCCTTTTCCCTTGTGTTTCCCACCTCTTTGTCAACTTTTTTTTGAGATTTTAAATACTGAATCACAGAGACTTTTCAGTGGCTAAAACCATGTTTTGAAGTCCCAAAAATAGAGGTGTTAGCCTTTCCTCCTTGTGCTTATTTACTAGGTTAACAAGCTTCATGTTTTGGCTTATTGTTCTAGCTTTTGTTAGCTTAATTCCAACATGTTTTAGGACTGTTTTTAGATTGTTTTAGGACTATTTTTGGTTGTTCATTGCATTTGAGCTTTGTATGGCATGCTTGTAGTGTAATTGTCTTCATAAGCTTGGTGGTTTAGGCCTTAGCCACCAACCTATTTGTGTTGATAGTGTTTATTTCTTGATTTCCATACTTGTGATCACCTTTAATCACCTCTACAACCTCCCTCCTTTCTTGGCTTTTTTTTTTTCTTTTTGCTTTGAAAGTTGTTTCAAACTGGTTGTTTGTTTAAGCTTGAGATTGAGGTCTTGTGCTTAATAGTTTAATCCCTTTAGGGGTTCATTACCAACCACATGATGTCTCTCTCATGCCCAAAACAACTCTTGGTTTGATGCTTCTTTCCATTAGAGGACTTAATCTTCACTATTGGACTCAATGAACTAAAGAATGGTTGGTAATTAAAATGGAGTAATAAAATTGAGACTAAAATGATGCAAGATAATAACTTGGTTAGGGTTTAATCGGACATTAATTGACCCCTTGAATCTTGAATCGTTTCATACTTATTTGTGATGAAAATGGTTCAAGAGTCATTGTCAACCACTTCTCTTGATCAATCCATGATAGAGAGGAGGTTTGGGAGTCTTTTTTTATTGCATTTATTGAACTTGTACCCCTTGATGCATATGTCATCATGCAATGAAATTGCATCGATTGATGGCTTGTGAATTGACCTTGCCACTCCTTTGAGCTGTTTTGAGGATAAGGAGGGGTAAGGTGTACAAACATGCCTTAAGAATACCCTGTTTGTGCTCTATATGCTTCTGCTGCAGCAGGAAGAACCAAGCATCAGTGGTCGGCAGGCCATTATTTCTAGACGGCAGACTACCATTTGTGGCTAGTAGGCCACCACTTCTAGCCTTTTGGCCACCTTTGCAAAACCAAGCAGTGGCTTTTTGAAATAGAACATAGCTGATTTTGAGGTGAAAAATAGTGCAAGTGTTCTAACTATGCAACATAGGCTTTCTAGCAACAAAACAGTGGCTTTTTCGGGTGGAAATCCGCTCGCATGCATGAGCACTCCTCGCTTCCTGGGGCTGTTTAGTTCAATTACTTAGCTTATTCATTTCTTTAAATTTTGTAAAGTGTTGTAATTAATTAGTTATAGCTAGTTAATTTTGTCTTCTAAATAATTAGTTAGTTTTGTGTTCTAATTATTTCTAGACTAGTTATTTAATTTATTGTTGTAATAATTAATTCGCTAGTTTAGTTAATTTATTTCATTTGTGTTTGTAATAGTTAGTTAATTAGCTTTAATTAGTTAGCTAGTTAGTTTATTTAGACCCTCCTGCGTAAGGACGCACACTTGTAATAACCTATATGTCTTCCAACCCCACGTCTTTCTCCATTTTATTTACTTGCTTATGATGGTTAGTTTAGAGCATCATGTTTCATTTAACATACTCCATGTTCGCATCCACTTGTATTGCATGCATCGAGGCTCAGTTCATCATTCTAACTTGCATTGTTAGTTTAACGCTTCTTTGAATACGTGCTTAGGTCACATGCTATCAAATTGATTCACATGTTATGTTAAGTAGCCGAGCCTATTTAGAGTGCATATTGCAAGCGTTGCATTAGTCATATCGCATAGTTAGGATCATGCATTTTTCTAACTCTTTCATCTTTTTTGGCTAGGAGTGCTAGGTGAGCATTCATTGCTTTAGCATATTGCATGAGTGTGTTAATGTTGCCATGTAAAGCCTGTTCACCATGAGGCTAAGTGCTTATCTGATAAATTGTTTGAATGCCTATAGATGAAAGCTAATTGCTTGAATTGGGATAACTTGATTAATGTAAATTTAAGCCCACTTTTTTGAGTCACATTCACAAACTATTTTCAAAACAAACATGAAATCAAGTGTTTCAATTTTTGCAAGTTAGTCTATACTTGTGTGTGCACATCACATAGTAATGCTAACCCAATAATTGGAACAACAGCATATAATGTAAATAAGATTCACATCATGATTAGTAGAGGCCGATCTTTGATCTGGCGAGCGGGGGTGCTCAATTCATGACCTTCCTCTCTCGTACCTAAGTTCCCGAGCCGAGACAATCTTGGTGATGACAAACATGTGGCCTTTGGCACGAGTCATGGGTTTCCTAAATTTCTCAAAAATATTTAGGAGACGACTCTGTATCTAGCAAAACAGTCCATTTTTGGCAATTTCATTCAAAATCAATTTTCCAAATGATTTACCGAATTTAGAGTCTTTGGTGTTTATCAATTTCACATTGCATTTGTGAGATCAGATTCAGAACTGCAGGAGTTCGATACTGTAGGGCTAGTCATTCTCCGAAAGGAGCGCAAAAAGTCAAGCTATAGTTTCTGGCGACTCTGCTAGGGAATTAGAGAACTTGACTTGAACTTCATGATGTCAAATTTTATCTACACTTATCTGTTTCTTTGCATTGCATTTGCATTGGTACACTTAAGTCACTGTGTTTGCCATCTGCTATTCCTGGATGGTTTGCCAGAGGCTTGCCTAAAAGCTTGCCAAAAGACTGACCGGTCATAGGCTCTGCCATGATGGGAACACACATGATGGGAACACAGCCCTTGGATCTGGATTGCCGCTGTACTGTTTGATCCTCCTTTCACTTCTCGGTGTTAGGTGCGAGAGGTATATTAGGTAGTCTTGCTGAGGTACCCTTTTTGACCATTGGGCCTAGTTGCATATAAAAAAGCCATAGTGACTGATCCAAACTAGGACAGGATGCTCACCCGAAAATGCAAGAATGCGTGAAACCGCTTGATTGAATAGTAAACCCTAGTTCCTGATGAAACCAAGATAGGGTAACCCTACCCCATCATAGGGGTGTTTTGGCTCTCTTTTAACTATTATGTGCTTCATAGTGAAACTCTACAGGAATGTGCATAATAGTTTTGGGGGCATAATTTAGTGTGGAGTACAGTCTTACAGCTTTGATCATGTCTGTGTTGATAACGTCTTAGTTGAGGTGCTGTGCGGTTTCTGATTACTGCTTTCTTTTGCTTTATTTCTTTTGCTAGGTAGTCTAAAACCATAGCTTCAGAAAGTTCGTATATCCCCCAAGTACTCTGGACCTGAGTCAAAAGGCTTTGTAAAGCCGGGGATCTTGTTCGGGGACAACTTGTGTTTACCTCACTCCCACTGGTTACAAGACAGAAGAGAATTAGGCAGAGTTCACCGGTTTAGTTTTTACAGTAGTCACCCCTCAATTTATCTGTGTCTAGTCAAGTTCGGGAACGGTCATCTACTTCTAGCCCAACACGAGATCGATTACCTATTCCAATGGCACAATATCCCCTAGTCAGTATGGAAGAATTGATACATTATCTGCAACAGACAGTTGAAACCCTACAGCAAGATGCAGCTTGTCAGGCCGAGGTTATAACCAGACTACAACAACAGCAACCACAGCCGGCTATGGCCTCTGCATTCCATGCACCTCCCATAGGTATCCCAGCACCCAGAGCCACCGCTTATACTGCCAATGTCCAAGAAAAACCAAGGCAATCCAGCAAAGCCAATCCCAGCACAAGCCTCCAAAACCCCTGTTTATCAGACTGACGCTCTGTTTGAGTTTGAGGTTGACCCAATTGTACTCAAGGTCAATAAACTAGAAAAGTTATTCAAGAGAGCACATTGGGTTAACTCCATCTCAGACATAGAGGACAGGTACACCGATTTTGTAGTGACATTACCAGATCGGTTTAAAATGCCACACATCGATCGATTCTACGGTTCCAGAGATCCAATGGTCTACTCACAGCTGTTTTTGGACATGTGCCTGATGGGCTTGACTAGAGTACAAAAGTTGTCTCTCTTTGGCCGTACCATGTAAGGTATAGCAGCTATATGGTATGCTAAGTTGGAAGACTTTGTCAAATAGAATTGGGAGGAGATGGCCGAGGCCTTTATTGCACAATATTCGTACAATACTCAAATTGAGGTCACAACTCGTGATCTCAAGGCAACACGCCAAGAGCTGAAGGAGGGCTTCTCTAAATTTGTAACAAGGTGGAGAGCTAAAGCCTCGATGATGACCACGAGGCCTTGTGAGAAGGATCAGATTAGGGTGGTTGTCCAGAATCTACACGGCAAGCTGCTGCAAAAGATGATTGTCCTACCTCTGTTCACATTTATAGAGCTCCATGAAATGGGAGTGCAAATTAAAGATGCCATGAAATAGGGGCTTATTACAGATGAGAATGAGCCAGCAAAAAGGTCGTTTGTTCGTAGTTCTAATGCTGCTGAGGGTAGCACAGTTGCAAGGACGTCAGATGTAAGTGTTGTCACCACAGCCAAGATTGCCGATCCCTTTGCCAACATAAGCTCACAAACACCGTCCAATCCCACCTGATCCTAGAGGACTTTCAACCAACTGTACATGACTCTCTCTTAGGCTGTGAAAGTGCTAGTCAAGAAAGGGCACCTCAAATCTTTAGAACCCCGTCCACTTCCTGATCCTCTTCCACTCAAACACAACCTCACAAAATACTGCACGTTTCACCAACATCATGGTCATGACACCGACCAGTGCTCTCGATTGCATCATGAGATTCAGGATCTCATTGACAACAAGGTGATTGCTCCACCATGAAAGCCAAATGTAACCACAAATCCACTCCCAACCCATAACCAAGTCCCCCCACCTCGAAATCTTAACTTGATCCATACACTGGCTACTCCTTATGACCCCAGTGTATATATTACTCCCTCCCACTTACCAAAATTGACGTTGTTCATTCCAGAAAGCGTAGATCTGTTCATGATGGACACGTCCAACCCCCAATCCAAGCCTGTGGTGATAAGACTTATAGTGGAAGGGGAGTCTACCTTAGAGGAAGGTACTAGTCCGTTACTGGAGTGCCTTGAGGACTTACCTAATAAGGTGTATGATCCAAATTGTTACATTGTGCCAATTGATTAAATCAAGCCTGAATTGGTGCTGCCAGCCTCGGTAGACATCAATGTCGTCAGAGAGGATGGCTCGAGCCAGGGGTTAGATGATTTAGCAGAACTTGAGGAGGATTTGTACAACCTGTAGTTCTTTGACGAACATGATCAAGGGAATGTATAAATTGACTTGTTCGACCTGAATGGATCAATTGATAAAACTGGATGGCTAAGTGTTGAGCCAGACAAGAAAGAAGAAACTAGAATGAAACTAGAAGGAAAAGAAGCAGAGATCGCTATAGTGGCCAGAAGGGCCGATGAGAAGGGAAAGCTGCTGGAGAGCGCTGGTGTGGAAAACATAGCCCCGGAAGTGGGCGTTGTGAACACTATGGATACCGAACAGGAAGTTGCGCTAAGGCAGTTTGAACGAGAAAGGATTGAAGATGGCGAGGAAGCTGTAATTTCACAACACCTTGTGAGGGGCTCCTATGATGTGAAGGTGGTACAAGCAAAGCCGGACAATTGTTTGTCGGCTATTGAGGGTGAATGGTGGGACAATGATGATCTCCATCTGGCCCACACCGATGAAGACTGGGGTGAGTTCCTTCCGGATAACACATGGTATGCCGAGGAAATAGACGATTTAACAAGAAGTGGGTGGTATTTTAAACCGCCGCACTTGGATCAAGCAGAGGTGTCTGGAAAATACAAAGAGGCCGAGAAACAGAAAGAGAAACAAATAGAAGAAGAAACAGTGTTGAAACAACTTAAGAAAATCCAAGTTGACATCTCCATCTGGGGTCTTCTCATGGCCTCCCAAGTACACCGACAGGCAGTGTTATCGGTAATGGACAAGGCTAAATTGTCCATTGAAACCATGCCCGAGCAGCTGGTGGGTTTGGTTTTTCCAAGTGGTACCAGGCCAACTCTGACCTTCTCTGACAAAGAACTATCACCGGAGGGCTCGACTCACAATAAACCATTGAACATATCTGTGGAGTGCATTGAGAAATGGGTGTCGGTGGTGTTGGTAGATGCCGGTTCGGCTATCAATGTTTGTCCTTCTCGCACCGCCTTTGTAATTTCCCTCAAACCAGCGGACTTTGTTCCCACAGCCCAAGTAATATAGGTGATATGATAATACGAGCAGAGAGGTCATGCGTACAGTACAAGTCAGAGTCTAGGTGGGTCCAACTGAGCAAAAGGTCGAGTTTCATGTCTTGGATGTGTTGGCTACCTTCGATTTGTTGTTAGGGAGGCCCTGGTTGCATCATGTGAAAACCGTCTCCTCCACTCTCCACCAGATGTTGAAGTACCCTCATGGGGGAGGAGTGGCGATTGTTTTTGGGAATTCATCCATTCATTCACTGCCAGAGGTAATTACACTAGTTCTGGAGATCAACCATGGCTAGAAGGATGTATTCTTCTCGGGATTCGCTTTGGTTGAAGCCCGGGTAGTGTAGACCATTTTGGCCGCAGACGAAGGAATGTACGTCAGCGCCCAGTCTATCTATTTCACGAACAAACTGCAGCATGTTCCAGGAATGGGGCTTGGAAGAAGTGGCCGGAAAGGTGTTGCCGCACTAACAGATGAGCCACATAACCCACATGCCTTCGGTTTGGGCTATATGCCCACCAAAGAGGACTGGATCATAAGGGAGAAGAAATGAGAGGCTGAGCCAAGGCCAAGCAAGCTGGGAAACACTATGAGCTCATCCACAGGCCAATCTAGGGGACACTGAATGGTCGTTTTGTTTGAGAAAGAGAGGACTTCCCTTTTTGTGGTTTTCTTGAACCTTGGGTGAATTCCTCGAAGCAGCGTGTCCCCGGGTTCGAGATTTTCTTTGATCTGTAGTTGTAGAACAATGATGATGAGGAAAGGGTTGAAACAAGTATCAAAGCTAAACAAAGCATGGAAATTGACTTAGATGGCAATGAACTTGGAGTAAGGGTAGCACTAGCTTGTCTCCTGACAGATCCTGCGGCCAACCTAGAGAACTTGGGCGATAACCTTACTGTCTCCGTGATCAGGACAGAACCGAGTGTGAACCCAACCAATGGCATTTTGGATGCATCAGGGGCACCATCTCTTACCTAGCAGTTAGAGAAAGGCTATTTGTCCAGTTCTGAATCAGGTGATGAGCTAGAATTTGATTCCACTGAGTTTATGGGGTCAAGATCAGATTCAAGTTCTTCTGGGTCTGAGTCTAGTATATTTGGGGGTGGTAACCCGGATACCAAAGTCCTGTCTAGGTCTTCATTCAGCTTTTCTTTTGAGTCTGTAACCAAAGATCTGGACCTTTTGAATGAAAACTCTGTAGATTTTCTGTACTTTTCTATGCCGTTGGTTTGTTGTATTGACCAAGATTTTTAGTATTTTAATGAAAATGAAGGGGAAGAAATTCCCCTGGCTTTGAAAAACTTGATTAATCGAGAGGAGAAGAGGTTTGCTAAACCTTGTGCTGATAAAATCATTGCCATTAATGTGGGTACTGAGAAGGATCCGCGCTTGGTCCAGATCGGGTCCACGTTGTCTTCGGAGGAGCGTGAGCGTTTAATCGCTTTGTTAAAAGATTTCGAAGATGTTTTCACGTGGTCCTATAAAGACATGCCTAGAATCGATCCTGAGATTGTATAGCACCAGATCCCTCTTGACCCCGAGCCTCGACCACTCAAGCAGAAGCTACGAAAAGTCCATATGGATTGGGTGCTAAAAATCAAGGAAGAGGTCACTAAGAAGATCGAGGCAGGTTTCTTGTTAGTATCTGAATATCTGACTTATTTGGCCAACATCATCCTAGCGCCAAAGAATGATGGTAGAATCCGGGTGTGTGTAGACTTCCAGGACTTGAACAAAGCTAGTTTGAAAGATAACTTTCCTCTGCCGCATATTGATGAGTTAGTGGACTTCACTGCGGGCCATGCATTGATATCGTTTATGGATGGGTTTTCTGGGTACCACCAGATTCTGATGGTGCCTAAGGATAGAGAGAAGACCGCATTCACTATGCCATGGGGAACCTACTGTTATCGAGTTATGCCGTTTGGTCTAAAAAATGCTGGAGCTACCTATGAGAGAGCTGTGACCATTATTCTGCATGACATGATCCACAAAGCGGTCGAGGTGTACGTGGATGATATGATTGTCAAGTCCAAACAATAAGAGGGCCACTACACCACCTTGAAGAAATTCTTTCAACGTATCAGGGAATATAGATTCAAGTTAAAGCTACAGAAGTGCACCTTCGGCATAACGGCAGGAAAAATGATGGGCTTTCTGATCACACAAAAGGGCATTGAAGTAGATCCTTCCAAAATTAAGGCCATCCTAGAAATGCCACCACCAAGGACTGAAAAGGAGATGCGAGGCTTTATGGGTAAAGTGCAATTCATAAGATGGTTTATTTTCAAATTAACCATGACTTGTGAACCACTATTTGGTCTCCTGAAGAAAGGGAAGAAATTTTGATGAAATGATCGATGCCAATTTGCCTTTGAGCAAGTTAAGCAGTACCTCCAGAATCCGCCTGTGTTGTCACCGCCAGAGTTGGGGAAACCTTTGATTCTATACTTGTCAGTAACAGACATGACCATAAGACGCATGCTCGCTTAGGAATCTAAAGATAAGGTGGAGAAACCCATCTACTACTTGAGCAAGAAAATGCTAGATTACGAGAGCCGTTATACTCTATTGGAGAAAGCTTGCCTAGCCTTGGTATGGCCTACCAGGAAGTTGAGGCACTACTTGTTAGCTCACTCTGTAATCCTAGTTTCGAGATTAGATCCCATCAAATATCTCTTTAAGAAACCGGCACTTACGGGTAGGCTGGCTCGTTGGTTGCTTCTTCTCTCTGAATTTGATCTCAAATATATCACCCGCAAGTCGATCAAGGAAAGAGCTATAGTGGAGTTCCTGGCAGATCATTTGGTAGAAGGAGATGAGGTAGTGGAATACTTGTTCCTAGATGAACCCATTCTGCAAGTTGAAGAGGAAACTTGGACGATGTACTTTGATGAAGCGTCCAATCAGTACGGTTATGGGATAGGTGTGTTGCTTTTAGCATCGACGACTCCCATATACCTTTAGCCTTCAAACTCCGGTTCAAGGTGTCCAACAACGAAGTAGAATATGAAGCATGTATTGCTGGTTTAGAAGCTGCCCTGGAACTAGGGGCAATAAGGTCGGATGTCATCGAGGACTTGAACTTGGTTGTTTCTCAAGCAAATGGAGACTTGAAAGTCAAAGAAGAGAAGATGAAGGTTTACCATCAGACCCTGGATGTTCTAATTCCTACGTTTGAAAAACTAACATTCACGCATCTACTAAGAGAGAACAACAGGTTCGCTGATACTTTAGCAACTCTATCTTCTATGGTAGACATCCCACTTGAAGTCCAGATGCGTTCGATTATTATTTAACAGAAATATACGCCGGCTTATGAAACTATTGCCGTGATAGATAAAGTGCAAGACAAAAACCCCTGGTATTATGATATTTGAAACTTCTTGGAAAAGGAGGCGTATCCACCAAGGGCAAATGCCAAGGACAAACGTGGAATACGGCGAATGACCGTCCAATTTATCATCTGCGGGGGTAAGCTGTATAAAAGAGGTCATCTGGGAATGCATAAGTTGTGTGTGGAAGAAGAGGAATCGAAGTGCCTCAGGGAGGCTATCCACGGTGGAGAATGCGGGGCGCATATGAATGGTGTGATGCTAGCCTGAAAGATTCTCAAGCAAGGATATTACTGGTCCACCATGGAGAAGGATTGTATTGGTTTTGCTCGGCGATGCCACAAATGTCAAATTCATGCCAATTGCATGAATATTCTGCTGTCAAAGCTTTACAGCATGACTTCGCCATGGCCTTTCTCAGTCTGGGGAACCGATGTAATCGATGCTGTCTCGCCAAAAAGGTTGAATGGGCATTAATATATCTTGGTGGCAATTGATTATTTTACAAAGTGGGTGGAAGCTCAGTCCTATGCAGTGTTAAATGCATCGTATGTGGCCAAATTTATCAAAAAAAATATCATCTGCTGGTATGGAGTTCCGAACGAGATCATATCAGATAATGGCTTCCACTTTAAGAAAGAGGTGATAGACTTGCTGGAGAAATACAACGTAGTTTTCATAAGTCATCTACATATAGGCCACAAACCAATGGAGCTATTGAAGCCGCCAGTAAGAATATCAAGAACATCTTGCAGAAGATGATTGAGACCTACAGGGACTGGCCAGATAAATTGCCATTTACACTCTGGGGCTACAGAACTTCGATTCGGACATCTACAGGGGCAACCCCTTATTCTCTCGTCTACAGGATGGAAGCCGTTTTGCCAATTGAAATTGAAGTCCCATCGCTACGAGTTATGGCTAAGTGTCACATATGGCTATGTGTCACATAGTGGAGGCGGATTGGCAACAGAGCAGATTTGAGGAGTTAATGTTGTTCAATAAGAGAAGGCTCAAAGCATTGTATCATGTTCAGGGCTACCAGAGCAGAATTGCCAGGGCTTTTAACAAGAAAGTTAAATCTAGAAATCTTAAAAAGGGAGACATGGTGCTGAAAGACAACTGAGCTCCCATTCATAACCCTAGGGGCAAGTTCAGACCTAATTGGACTGGTCCTTACATCATCAAAGCTATCTGGTTAGGAGAGGCAGTTATTCTCATGGACTTAGATAGCCTGGAATTTTCATAGCCGATCAATATGGACAAGTTGAAGAAATACTACCCCTAAGAGGCTCTCTAGGACGAAAACCCGAAAGGGTGACCTGGCCAAAAGTTAGAGCATGAAAAATTAGAAATAAAAAAAAACTGAGCTCACAAGGTTGAAAACCCTAAAGGGCGACTTTGGCAAAAGTTAGAGCTCAAAAGGAGAGAGTTAATACTCGAGTGAACCCGAACCGAACTACGTAAGGCCTCATTCTCGTCTTTAGGATATGTAGGCAACTTCATCCTGAAGTTCAGCCATAACCATCTCCAACTCAACTGGCCTCTCCATTTTTCTGATCAGGTCATCTATGTTCATCATCTGTTAGTTCGGTTGTGATCTTCATTCTAGGAAGAAGAGCTAGTTACAATGCAGAGCAGTAGTGGTATTTAAGCAGGGGCAGTTATGATTTGCCGATTCGGAGTTGTACATCTTGAGGATCAATTCCACGTGTGTCAGGTGGTGATCATTTTCAAAAATGTTTTTGGAAAGTTTTAATAAGAGTTGATTTTGTTCAAAATTTTACCTTTTACAACTTAGACCATTTTTTGACCAAAAGGAAAATCTATAGTGCTCACAACTTTAATTCCATTGATTTCAACATAAAGTTCTCCAACTCTCTGATACAAATCAAAGTTGCTTTACATCATAAAACTTGAAAAGGAAGGTCAAAGCAATAAACTAGGGGCATAGGTGTGTTAGTTGCTCCCGCGTCCTCTGTTCGTGCTTGTGGAAGCTTTTATAGCCAAAGTGGGCCCGGTTTGTGTCTCATCATTGAGCCAAGCCATGCCAAACACTCACCAGAAAGGGCATAACTGAAACTAGGGGCAGGGGCCAGAAGCTCTCTCGTCCTCTAGGTAGTAAAGTACCTAGCCAAGTGTGAAGCACGAATCGGGAATGAAGCCGGGTATTCTACCCCCTCCTTTGGGCAGGTCTGATTATGTCCAAACTGACGTCTGAACCGAAAGAAAAAGTAGAACGCGCAGTGCATGAGGCTAATCAATTGTATACCAGGCTGCTGAGTCATGCCGTAACTCATCTCAATCAAATGAAGCCAGGGGCAACGCCAAGCTATGTCAGCTATAGATCTGCTACACATCCAGTTGCACCACCATCTATTGTTGGGAAAATCCACTAGTCGTTGGCGGAAGAAATAAGCTCGAGCTGAATACTCGGGGCAAGAGTCCACCATCTTCAGCTTATCCATAAGCCATACCTGGGAAGGAATGAAATATAAGAGAGATTAAAGGATAGAGAGATGTGTGTGGAGAGAAAAGTAAAGAAAGGGCTTTGAGAAAAAATAGAGCATGAGTGCCGAGTGATGTGCGAGGCATATATCAGAAAGGCTGGGAAACAATACCTAAAGAAGTAGTGGACTCCTTGCAAACCTGGTGGTTTTTCGTCGATGAAAAGCGTCTAAGCCCATCAAGGTCTCGGCCAATGCCAAACCGATACAACTCTTACCTTCTTTCAGACATTGGGCCACTTCAATCAATCGAATGCTAGTTCCGCCGCAACCAAGGGCAAGAAGGTAGCGTGCAAGCATACATAAACAGAGGGCATGTTGCCGACAACCTCACCAGAGAAGGTCTCCTTTGTCACCAATGTCAGAAAATCGATGAATCAAGCTGGGTATGTCTAGCTCTCCGTCATGGGCCATAGATCGAGCTTCATGCAAAGTGAGCCCACACATTCGTCCTAAAGCTTGGGTGTGACCAAAACAGGGCTGAGGCATGATTTCCTTATTGCGTCAAGTTTCCATTAATGCCCGAAATTCTTCAAGAGTCGGGCACATTTCTCGTGTTCCGAAGCAAAATCTATGCATAATTAGGTCCCAGCATCGGGCCGCGACATGGAGGAACCGAAAGCAAAGTGGAGTATGGCTCAACGGAAAATGTGCATTTATATTGAAACACCAGAAATTTACCTTTTCCATACCATCTAAAGTGGCTATCCAATCTGTGAGCTTCTCGGCAACGAATATCTCTATTTGTGGAAGAAACAACAGCTGAAATGAGGTTCTGGAGAAGAAATCACGAGGGAGGACCTTTTATAGAAGACAAGGCTGTGAGTGGAGGCCAGCTATCAGCTCTCTGGAGATTCCTTACATTAGTGGCCGACAACCCACCTTTTGTGTCCGTCAACCCCCCTTCTTGGCCTGCCGTCCACTTGCGTGTCGGGCAGTGTTGGTAGCCTGGTTTTTTGTCTTGATCTTTGTGTTTTAATGTCTTGTTTTGAGTCTTTTCGTTTTAGCAAGTGTGTATGTTTGTGTTTGAGTTATGTTTGCTTTGCTTATCGAGTTGTATTTTTTTATTTAGGTCATTGGTTGTCTCATTACCTGATTAAGTACACCGTTCCAATACAAGTTTTCATTTTCAATTCAAACTCAATTCCATTTTCATTTATACAAGTATGGTGCTCATGATGCAGAAACAAAACACTTTTTAGAAAAACTACGAGGTTTTATTCCAATCATGGTTTTTACAGAAGGCAGTACAAGTTTCAGAAGCAAAGTAAAACCCATGTGAAGCTATACATGTGCTAAGCTACTAACCAAAAAGAAACTAAGCAAAAAATACAAAAATTGGGGCCAGTCATCTCAAGTTGGAGAGGCCCTCTTCGTCCTCTTCCTCAGAGGGAACTCAGGGTCATTGTCTCCATCAGCACCGCTGTAAGAATTAGATTCTGAGCCAGAGCTGGTATCATCTCTGCTCTCTACCTCAGAACCAGTCTCAGCGTCATTTTCGCTCCCGAATCCTGAGTCAGCATTATCACTCTCACTCTTCGATGACTCAGAATGTGGACTCGCTACCTCCTCAAAGTCGCTGGTCTCAGCATCATCATCACTCAAAACTGGCTCTGAAGGATTGCTCTGGCCTCGGGTACCCCTATCCCTACCTCAACCGCGGTGTAGATCTCGGCCATGTGCTGGGGCCTGCCTCTCTCTCTCTCTCTCTCTCTCTCTCTCCTCCCTACTACTGGAGAAGGTGCTACTGATGCTGGTGTTGCTACTGCCACTGGTGCCCTGGGTATAGATGGAATTTGGAAAAACAGTTGTCAACATATTAGCTGCAACGTGTGTATCAGATATAGGCATAGAATGCAGAATGAGTGTCATGCAGAAACTAGATGCAGTATGAGTACAGTGTGCCAATGCAGTGTATCAGTGCAGTTTGGGGAAGATTACAGTGGAAGTGGCAATGTATTAGTGAGAATATGATAATGTGGTGCCCAACAGAATTAGTAGTGAAATGCATGCTAAAATGAAGGAAATTACCTGAATACCGTGGAGACCAAGCAGCCTCTTTCTCCTCTGTACCATGCCAATCAGAGAAGCAACCAGCTTGAGGAGGCTCTTTGTGTACTCCGTAGGTGCCTGCAAGTGCATTTGACTAATCAATATCTGGAATAAACATATCTGAAATGGAAATGTGGGGTGCAAATTGTAAAGTGTGGTCCATACCTGAGGTGCGCCTCCAGCTCTGATATATTCGTGTCCTACCTTTTTTGGCTCGAAAGGAATCTGATAGGCTATCCCGGTCGGCCGCTAACATGTAAGCACAGTGGGAATCTCCAGCCAACCGGTAATCTGCCCAATAGGAGGGGCCCCTCTAGTATCTGCCCTGGTCGCCCGAGTTGCCTCACCCACCACAGGAGCTCTTGTTGCCTCGCCTGCACGAACGCCCGTCAGAGAGGGCATGAGATGAGTCTAGATGAACATCGCGTAGGTGCCCTCCACTCTGAAGAAGTCAGCGTCTAGGCCCACCATGAACTGGATAATTGCCTCAACATGCAGGCTATCTGTTGTCCTCAAAGACGCTGGAGGTGGCATGGGAATGACTGGATCAGGCGAGCCTACGGTCTGATGTACAAACCGCTCGCTCAAGAACTAGGCCCGACAGACTAGGCCCTCCAGTAGAATCTAAAATTGAGATGTGGGCTAGGCCCCAGTGTACTGGTCTCTCACACCAGCAGACATCGTTACCCAAGGCTGCTACATAATCTGCAAAACAGAGGATGTACAGATTGTTAGTTGCCGTCAGTTGTCGAAGTATGAGTCATAACAGTAGTAAAGTAGAAATGACTATGAGTTTCGGATTACCTCATCAGCAGCCACCGTATCGAAGTATCAAAAGTAGAAGGCAAAGGTCATGTCGTCGCGGCTCCGACACTGGCACCGGTCGTCATACCATCGTGAGTGCAACACTACGGGAGGGACCTTATCTGTAGGCTTTGGAGCCAGAGCTGGGAAGTAGGCGTAATCCCATAGCTGTAAGAAAAGGACAACAGTGTTATCAACAATGCATGAACAGATGTGGAAACAGAAAGTTCAAAGAAGATAGCGCAAGTTGTGAACAGATGTGAAAATAGAAAGTACAAAGTAGAACGCACAAGTTGTGAACAGATGTAGAAATAGAAAGTGCAAACCAGAAAGCACAAGTTATGAATAGATCAAAAAGCAGAAAGTGCAAAAGCAGAAAGGCGTGGTGCATACCTCCCAGGCTCTCCAGTAGACACCGACCCGCTTTCCCTTCATGTGGGAAGTGGAGCTCTTTATGTCTCTGATAGTAGCAGGCCCCGTAGTATTACCCGATTTTGGGACGGGTACGATTGAACTAACGGCTGCTTCCCACATTTTTGCTGTTCAGTTTGGGTGCAGTCCCTTGCCATATGCCCCATTTCACCACATCTGTAGCATGCCCCAGAAATAAGGTAACAACCCCGCAATGCTTCTTACTACATTAAGCACATGTTGGTGCCGTATTTCCGGTGGAGCCCGAAGTGCTTAAGGACCCCGTGTTTTGTTTCTTTGATGATTTCTTCCCTGAGAAAAATACTTGCCTCTTAGCCTTCCAGTCGGCTGGTGGTTTACCTCAGTTGGCCATGTTAGCTTTTGACATCAAAGCTCGGTCTAACACATCAACATAAGTGGGCAATTTTAGCACATTCACCCTTTCCAGAATGTCATTGCAAAGACCATTTTCAAAATTTCTCACCTTTTTATAGTCGGTGTCAACCATATATACGACGAATCTTGCCAATTCAGTGAACTTGGCTTCATAGTCAACTATGGTCAGATTGCCTTACTTTAGTCCTTCAAATTCCGACACCTTTTTATCACAGACACACTGTGGAAAGTATTTCTCATGAAAGAGTGCAAGAAACTGTACCCAGTCAACACCCTTGTTATCATAGCAGATTAGCACCCACTACCTTCTTGCTTCATCTTCCAATGTAAAAGTGGCCAATTGTACTTTCTGTGTCTCCAGACATGGAAATACCTCAAATAATTTTTCAATACCAAGGACCCAAGCTTCAGCCTTCAATGGGTCCACACCCCCGTGGAACAGTGGTGGCTTCATTTGCTTGAATTCTTTAGTGAGGGCTATTGTTCGGTCGTCATTTTGTATATCTGGTATAGGTTGTACTGGAGGTGGGGGTTGCGGATGTTGCCATTGCTGTTATTGCCTTAGTGTTTTTGCCATGCCTTGCATCATTCTCTCCATTCAGTCTAGCCGAGTAGTGGAGGACTCTTCTAGCTCATCGGCTATTGTTCTCGCCATTATCTAATAAGACTTGCATTGTAATTCATACAAAAGATATACATAATATTCATGTACAAAAGAGTACATTTATATACCTAGGCAATAATTATATATCATATAGTTGCACACTTCAATTCACTTAGCAAGTTCTCAATGCATTCCACACATGTACTTATCTGATGAATGCAACTTAGGTCTTTTCTAGACACTCTATCGCGCATTTGGGACAAGTGTGTGAGTTATTACTCGTGCTCTGATACCACTCTGTCATGACCGAAACCAGCCCCCATGGACTAGAGTCATAACCGGCCAGTAATCATGAGATTACCTGCGGCCTTAGTCAGAAATCAAATCATATTTAATAATAAGGGGCCAAATTGCGGAAGCAAAATTTACAAAGATTGTCCAATGAGCTGTGCATACATGGTTCAACCCAAAACATTCTCATATATGAAACAACTCACACTATACAAACATTTATATTATGTATGTATTACATAAATCCAGGATCATTCAAGGCCAGTATTAACAAAATCCAAGGTTATACACAGGGTTGGTCATACATGACTGCAAAAGAACAAAAGGAAAAGCAAAACAAAAATAAGGCCTCTTGCGTGAGGCGACCTTGGTTGACTCCTTAAAACTTGGTTTCTCATTGCTCATTGGGGTTTAGGCTGGACATCCTGCTGCTCACCTACATACATATAAATAAGGGGTGAGCTAACGCCCAATGAATAATACCAAAGCAAGGGAGTTCATGAACAAAATTGTTACAATCAGAACTCACTATTATGCTTGGAAATCATTAACAAAGCAAAATGACCTCAAGTCCTTTTTTATAATTTCTCAAACACGAAACGATCTCAGGTCCATGTAGCATGCAAAACGACCTCGGGTCCAACTTATACACAGAACGACCTTGGGTCCATTACACACAGAACGACCTTGGGTCCATTACACACAGAACGACTTTAGGTCCAATACACATACACATTTGTGGGCACACATTTAAATCCATGGTCATATACATATTCATTCTTGTACCCAAAACAACCTTAGGTCCATTCAATTCCTTATCCTGAACAACCTTCGGCCCATTTAACAATTATACAGAATGGCCTTAGGCCCTATCTACATCCTTACTAAATATACTAAACGGTCTTAGGCCCATTTCATACCTATACGTCGATCACTTCACATATTCCATTCCGAATTAAGTGATTAGAATATTCTTTCATTAAATCACTTCAAAAATTTAGAACCTTACCACATAGGCATCATTTAGAAAATAATGCATATACAAAAATATCTTTTCTAAGATATTACTCACAGTGTTCCGATGCTTGATTCTTCCTTGCACTTGACCCTACATAATTCATAACACATTGGGTCATAATACCATTCAATCAGTTCTTTAGTTTGCTTAATGTTCTTAGGCTTCTCTCGTGACCTTTAATTCATTTACAATGTTCAATGCATGCCTAAGAGTGCTTAGAAATGAAAGAGAACGGAAAACGAATCATAAAATAACTTTTCAAAATTTCTGAAATGGGGTTCTCCGCTCGAGCGCAACTTTTCTTGCTCGAGTGGACCCCTTTGGTCTGCAAAAGCCTTGGTTGCCTCATTTTTGTGCTCGAGCATGACTTTGGTTGCTTGAGCCAACAGTCAAAACATATGAGTGGGCGCTTGAGCGCAATTCTTTTTGCTCGAGAAACATCAATGTTTGCAAAACTTCAGGGAGCTTGATTTTTATGCTCGAGCAACACTTTCCTCGCTCGAGCGGACATCACGAATTCTGGAATTTCCAGAACTGTATTTGAAGCTCAAACTTGATGTTCAAAGGTCCAAAGCTCGTGTTTTTGGTACAAAAACATGGAAAGACATTATATAGCATGAGAACATAGGTAATTTGAGACCAATTGTCCAAAACCATGATCCAATTCTCAAATCATTTCCTATTCTTCTTGACAACTTCGAAACACATGCAGCCAAGCCTCATAACTACATGGATTATGCATGCATGTGTAATATAGACTCTAATACTATTTCAAATGGTAGAAATGATGGTCAAAATCGTGTGGCTTAACAAAATTATGCATGCATGAGCACTTTGGCACCAAATTCTTCATATTTAGTTTGTATTCGACAACAATTCACCAATTCTTCTTGAACACACATATTCATGAACTTTAACTTACGAATTAGAGTTCAAATACCGACTTGGAGCCTTCAATCCTTCTAACTTGATCAAATTCTTTAGCTTGGCTTCCTAATTCTTCAACCTTGAAGTCAATTCTCTAAGAATTTGGTCTCTCTCTCTCTCTCTCTCTCTCTCTCTCTCTCTCTCTCTCTCTCTCTAAATCAAGTGTTTTCCCTCTCTAAAGTGTATAGACTCAACGAAGAGGTAAGAAATGAGCTCAATGGTATGAGCTAAGCCCCTAATTAGCACATAAATAGGTCTCACTAATCATATTGACTAATCAAGGCTTAGGCCTAATCAAATGAACTTAATTAAATCGAATTAATCTGATTATTTTGATCCAAATCAATTTTTAATTAAATTTCACCGTATGCTCTAAAAATTAGGTTAATCGCAATAACACAGTCAATTTCGGTTTATGTTACCTCTACGGTCTTCAATTTAAATTTTATAACAGAAATCAAACAGATTTTCTTATGGTGAGCAGATAGAAATTCAAAAACACATATAATCATATAATTAGCATTCAAAATCATATCAAGCTCATAATTATAAGCACAATTAAGATTAATTAGCATAACACAGAGTAGGGTTGTCACACTCAAGAACATAATGGAGGGAGATTACCAAGTGGCAAGGGCGGACCCAGGATTCGTCGATGGGGTGGGCTAAAATTAAGGTAAAATTATACAATATATTTTAAGTATAACCACATAAGAAAAAAGAGAATTCAATAATATAATCTAAATTAATATTTAAATTTATTGATTAGAAACAATCTAATTAAGTTGTACTCGACGAGTCTCCAAATATTCGAATTCATCGATTACAAAATTTAGATCAATTTTCAATGTAAGGTCTCATTCAAGGTAGAGAGACAAGCAATCGGCAAGAAACTCATCCCCCATTGAATTGCAAATGGCAGTTTTAACATATTTCAAAGTTAAAAAACTAAGAGCAATATAGAACATTGAACAAGGCAGCATCATAAAAAAACTAAGAGTAATATAATATTTGTTGCATAAAGACAAAATTTTAAAACCATTGTTAATCAATTCCATTCTCAACCAACGAAATAAAATAATTGATTAATTACATTTACCAAAAATGTTAGGAAATTGGAGTTGCTGTAGGCTATTAGAGACAACGGAGAAGAAGAAGAGAGGGCTGCTTATGAGAATTGTTTTGGAAGATTTGTTCTTTAAACAAATACAAACCTATTAGCCTGCCTATCTATTTTTTTGAGTAAATATTAGGCAGCTATTGGGCTGCCTATTTAAAAAACAAACAAAAAAACTATTGGCCCTTATTTGGGGCGGGGCTGGGCTGGGCTAGGCTGGGAGAGGTTGGGAGGCTGGGTTGGGTGGGAAAAAAAATTTCTACAAATTTTTTAAATTTTGAGCTGGCCTGCAGCCACCTATGCCCAGCCCTAGATCCGCCCTTGCCAAGTGGGAAGTGGCCTATTGGAACTGGTACTGGATCTCGGGTTTGGGCGGAAAACTGAGTATGGGTCTATTTGGAATTCTATCATTTTGGTTTGCAACTTGCAAAGACAGACAAGTAATTCTATTGATTGTTTTATGTAATATATAAAAATAAATAATAAATATGTAATTAATAGAATGATAATGACGTATCACATAATTTTTTGCCCGGATCTATTGTAATACTCTCTTTGTTTCAAAGTAATAGTCCTTTTTAGAGAATTTAATTTTTTTTTAATGGTACAATTATTGCACATTACAAATATTGATTTTCCAAAATTACCTTTTGATTTTACATTTTTTTAAGAATATCAATCTTCATAATTATACTTTTTGTGTTGTTAATGAATTTTAAAAAAAATGACAAAATAAGAAATTCATATTACTTTAGCCCTTAATTTTTTTTTTAAAAAGACTAATATTTTGAGACAATAAAAAATAAAATAAGGAACTAATAATTTGAGACAGAGGGAGTAATATTTTTTCAAAATACCCACACCTGTTTATTCCCCCCCAAAAATGAAGAGAAGTTGTGTTCTCCAAAATACCTTGCACAACCCGAGCCATTATTTTGACTTGGTTTAATTTTACGTTTATACCCTAATTTTGTTTTATTTTTATTCTTAAACCGTCAATTTTATCTAATTGGTCCCTAAATTTTATATTCTACTTCATGTGATCCAATTAGAAATAATTATTCAAATCCTTAAACGTTAAAACTTAATTTAATTGCTCCAAAATTCATTTCAAAATTTAAATAATACTCCATTTTTTTGGGCCAAAAATAATTTCTAATGAAATTTTTTTTTACGGAAATTTTTTTTTTTCCAAAAAATGTTTTCTAGAGGTAATGGAACGAAAGTGAAAGTGGAGGTAGAGTTAGTGGCATGGTGGTGGGACGGTGGCTGCGATGATATAGCAACAGTGATGGTGGTTGTGGTGATGATGGTGGTGGTTGAGGTGACAGTGGCAATGGTATCATGGTGACATTGCTAATTAATCTAGAAAACGTTTTCCACCTTTTAAAAGTGAAAAATATTTTCTACCTATATAAGCTTGTTTTCTATTGATTATAAAAAAATGTTTTCCATTCACTTTCATTTTCCATTATACCAAACATTAGAAAATACAAAAAGTATTTTTGAAAAATATTTTCAGCCCAAACAAACATAGCGTAAGTTAAACCATATAGTTAAATACTTATTTTTTTATGAGCTAATTACATCAATGATCCTCTTAGTTTGCTCTAAGTTTCAGTTTGGTCCTTATACTTTAAATTTCGTCAATTTGGTTCTTATACTTTCTATCTTTTTCCACTTTGGTTTTTTTTGCTTTATAATCTTGACCCTAAGGTTTTAGTTATTATATTCTTGCCTCTTAATTTTTGCTATATTATAAAAATACATTTTTATTTTATCACACACTATTTTTTCACTTTTCTAGTGGTATTAATACAAAAGATTACTTTGGAGAGTTTCCCTGTAATGATAAAGATAATTATCTGTCGTGTTTTCTTACCCATTTTTTACAATAATTGCTTACCTTTATCTAATAGTACATGTCTGATTTCATGTATAATTTCTAGTAGATTTTTCTTAAGATTTTCATTAAGTTCTTTTAATAACATTATTATTATTATATTGTTCAATTATTGTTTTTAGTGCAATACTATTATTTAAATTATTTGATTCAACTTCTTCATTATATGTAATACTCAAAAGCATGCAATTCTAATACCAATTATATATATTGGCAAGACTAATATTGGCAAGACTAATAAATTAGATTCTAATACCAATTCTAAACACATGCAAATTTACAATGGTTTCATAATTATACTAATAGGAAAATACGGCCCTATAGTAATTAATAGAACTTTTGGGTTTATACTTTGTTTCCATGTTTTTTTTAGGGACTAAATTGATTTGGAATTCAATCTTGAGGGATTTAAATAGCACAATTAGAATTACAGGGACCAATATGAAACATTTGTCAAACTTGAGAGATTATGACTATAATTCATCCTATTTTTATCTATATGACTAATGAATATATAATAAGTCCTATAACTTTGATATAATTACACAGTTCTCTATTTTAGTAAGGCTATAAGGACTATAGATAACGCAATTGGTTACATTGTTTTATTGAAAATTATGTTTTTTACTTTCTGAACTTTTTATAAATAATTTTTGAAATATTTTAAGCAATTTTTTTATTTTTTAGATACAATACACAAAAAATATAATATTTGTGATTTTGTAAAAAAAAAAAAGAAGAATTACTAAATACAAAAATTACAATAAAATAAAAATAAATTCAATATATTTTTTGTATTTTATTATATTTAGTGAATTTTTAAAATATTTTTTGCACAAATTTTATATTTGGTAAGTATATCAAGATTAAGTGTATCTAAAAAGTTAAAAAAAAAAAAACGATTAAAATATTTTTAACAATCACTAAAAATAAAAAAATACAAATTAAAAACTCAAAAAACTGTTTTTGAAAATTCCAAACCAAATAAGGTCATTGATTTTTTATCTATATGAATAATGGATTATTGATTAGAAGTGAAGAGGGTGTTTCATAATTACTTTGAACATTTAAAACTGAATGTATAATAATCCATTAAACCCATTTGATAATTATAATTGATATCACTTAAAAATTTAAGTGTCTCTTAAAATGTAGGCTAAAATTTAAAAATAAAAATTAAAAAATAAAAAAAGTAATATGAAATTTACTTAATTCTAATTGAATTTATAAATACTATTCATAAGCATCAATATATACTATTACAAAACATTTAAAAATATACACTATTACAAACTCACAACCACCACCACCACCACCACCACTACCACCACCACCACAACCACCACCACTATCATGCCACTGCCACTACCACCACTACTACCACCACCACCACCATCACAACCACCATCATCGTTATCGTTACCACCATCACCATGCCACTATTATTACTATCACTATCACCGCCACCACTACTACCACCACCTCCTTTATCATCATTGTTAAGAATCACTTTCATTGATACTGCTACTACTACCACTACCATCATGTCACCACCACCACTATTAATGCTACCACTACTACCACCACCACTATGACACTGCCACCACTACCACTACCACTTCCGCCATTGCCACTACCACCGCCCCCGCCACAATTACTAGCACCTTCATCACCGTTATTATTGTTGTTAGAAGCACCACCATTATTTTATTATCGATACTGCTACCACCACCATCATTACCACTATTACCGCCACCATCACTATATAAAAATTAAAATGCACAATTTAAAAATAATAAATTTCAAATTTGATCTTATACATATCAAACAACTTATTTTTAGTTCAATATTTAAATTTTTATCAAATAATTTTTCAGCTTAAAAAATTTAACATTCAGTTTTTAATAGTTAATTTTCAGCTTTATCAAATATCACCAAAGTAATAAGTGAATTAAAAAATTAAAAGAACCCAACGTAATATGTTAGAATTATATGATTTGTTATATTTTCTCCAAATCTGAAAGAGTGGTTAATGCAATTTATCATTTTTCTTATTATTTTGAACAAATTATATGCTTCAGCTAATTTTGATAAGTGTTTGGTTGCATAGTTAAATTATGTAAATTTTAAAATTATTTTTTTACCATCAAACTAGGTTTTAATAGTAACTGATTTGTACAAAACTTATCCTTGAAGGGGAACAACAACTGAAAACAAAATATTCGTATTTTAAAAACTAAACAGATGGAATTGATAGTTTATGAATAAAGAATAAAGATTGGTGATACTTTAATGGAAAAGTAGAATTAATACTGTAGACACCTCATTTTTGACGGCCCTTACGACTTGGACGTCCTGGTATGCACACCCGATGATGAGTTTATATGTTTGCCAAGTACTTGAAGTCCTCAGCGAAATGCCACAACTTTAAGCCTTTCAAACCCTGTACCTTTGTTGTCCCAGTTTTGGACCAAGCCAAGATTTTCCAACCTGCAGCCTCTGGTGGCCTACTGGTCACCACTTTTGGGTTGCCGGCCATCACTTTTGGGCTGCCGGCCAACAGTCTATTTTGCAGATATGTTATGCCAACTGTGCCAGCTATTTGCATAGATGCATGTATCCATCCCCACGTGTAGGGCCAGATCTCCTTGAGGGAATTTTATGTTTTCTATATATAGAAGCCCTCTCTCTCTTGTTTTAAGGTTAGAAAATTTTGAGCTCAAAAATTTTCCTCTCTCTACCAAATCTCTACACTTTTACTTACAATTCTTCAACCTTTTCCTATACACCCTTAACCAAATCTCTCCACCTTTGAGCTGAGGTATTCTTGAGCTTGGTTTGAGCTCTAGAGGGTGTGTTTACTTGGTTTTGTTGCTTGGAATAGCTTCTTCCCTTCAAGAGATATAAGACTTTGCTTGTAGCTTTGTTTTATTTGTTGTTATTACTACTATTTTTCCATTGTTTTGGGCTGCCAAAACTCTATGTTTTTTGGGCTGAAGCTTGGGTTTAAGGCCAATAAAGGTTGAGGGGTTGATAGCCCTTCTTTATACCTTGTTTTGGAGGTCTTTGCCCTTGTGTTTCTCACCCTTTTACTATCTTTTCCCAATCTTTTAAACACTGATTTTTAGAGCTTTTTCAGTGGCCAAAATCATGTTTTAAAGTCCAAATTTTGAGGGGTTAGCCTTCCCTCCTTGTGTCTTGCTTACTAGCCTAGTTGGTGCCATGTTTTAGCATTTTAATGTAGGCTTTTTTAGCTCAATTCCAGCATGTTTTAGGACTTATTTTAGACTGTTTTAGCACTTTTTGGGCTGTTGTTTGCATTTGATCTTTGTTTTGCATGCTTCTAGTGTAATAGTCCTCATAAGCTTGATGTTTTAGGTCTTAGACACCATTTATTTGAGTTGATAGCACTTATTCTGGGCTTTTCATACTTCATTTCAACACTAACAATTTCTGCAACCTCCCTCCATTCTTGGCTTTTTATTTTGCTTTGAAAGTGGCTTCAAGTCACTTGCTTGCCCAAGTATGAAATTGAGGTTTCATACTTAATGGTTTAATCCCTTAGGGGGTTCATTACCAATGGTATGATGCTTCTTTCATACCCAAAGCAACTTGTGTTTTGGGCCCTCTTTCCATTAGAGGACTTTAATTTCACCATTGGGCTTAATTTGATAAAAGAATGGTTGGTAAATTAAAATGAGTAACTAAAACTTGGAACTAAAAATGAGAAAGGTAATAATTTGGTTGCGTTCAATCAAACGTTAATTGAAGACATGGAAGCTTGAACCATTTCATACTTGTTAGTGATGAAATGATTCAAGGTTCCAAGGTCAACTTCTTCCCTTGATCTTTCATGAAAGGAAGGTTGTATGAGTCTTGTTTTGTTGCATTTATTGAACTTGCACACTTGGTTTCACAAGCCATCATGCAATGAAATTGCATCCGTTGATGGTTGGTGAACCGAACTTGCTACTCCTTTAATTTGTTCATGCAAAGGAGGGGTGAGTTGTTCAAACAAACCCTTGAAAATACCCTATATATGCTCTGTTTGTCCTCTGTTGCAGCAAGATGAACCTGTGCAGCAGTGGCCGGCAAGCCACTTTCCATGGCCGGCAGGTGGCAGACAGACCACCATTGATGGCTGGCAATCCTCACCACTGGCCGGTTGGCCACTGATACAAAGATCAATAGTGAGTTTGTAAGGCAGAGCAGAAAGGGCAGCAGTGTATGTGTTCTCTATGCAAACAAAGGCTTCCAGAAGCAAAACAGTGACTTTTCGGGTGGAAACCGAGCATGTACATAAGCATCCTTCGCATTCTGAGCTTATTTAAAGTTTAAATATTTAGATTAAATGTTTGTTGTAATTAATTAGTTGTAGCTAATTAATTTTGTTCAAGTGTCGTAACTTAATTAACTAGAATAGTTTGTTGGTTCATATGTTGTAATTATTTAATTAGTTAGTTAAGTAGTTTGTTAATTTGAGTGTTGTAATAATTACTTAAGTAGTTTATCTAATTTCTTTTGTTTTGTAATAGCTAGGTAATTAGTTAGCTAGTTAGCTTAGTTTATTCATTCGGACTCTCCTTCGTGAGAGCGAAATGTTGTAATAATGTGTATGTCTTCCAACCTCACGTCTTTCTCCCTTTTATTTACTAGGTTACGATGGTTAGTTTAGGGACATCATGTTTCAATTAGCATTCTCCATGTTTGTATCCATTTGTATTGCATGCATCGAGGCTCGGTTCATTATTCTAATTGCATTGTTGTTTAAATACTTCTTTGAATACTTGCTTTGACCGCATGCTATTTAATTGTCTCAAATGGCATGTTAAGTAGCTGAGCCTATTTATTTGCATATCGCATGTGTTGCATTAGTCATATTACATAGTTAGGAATCATGCATTTTTCTAACTCTTTTGTTTATTTTGGCTTCGAGTACTAGGTGAGCCTTTACTCGCTTTAGCATCATTGCATGAGTGTTGATGTTGCCATGTCTAGCATGCTTGCCATGAGGCTAATTGCTTAATTGATAAACTACTTGAATACCTGCGGATGAAGGCTTGCTGCTTGAATTGGAATAATTTGAGTAATGTTTATATGTGATCATTTTTTCAAGTGGTACATATTTCGAAACAACTTTCAAAACAAACATGGCTCGAAGTGTTCCAATTCTTGCAAAGTTAGTCTATACTCGTATGTGTGCGCATCACCTAACAATGCTAGTCTAATAAACCGGAACAAGAGCATATAATGTACATGAGATTCATATCATGATTAGTAGAGGCCGATCTTTGATTGGGCAAGCGAGGGTGCTCAAATGTATTCATGACCTTCCCCTTTCGTACCTAAGTTCCCAAGCTAAGACAATCTTGGTGATGACGGACACGTGGCCTTTGGCACAAGTCATTGGTTTCCTAAATTTCCCCAAAACAAAATATTTAGGTGGCGACTCTGTATCTGGCAAAGCAGTCCATTTTTGGCAATTTTGATTCAAAATCGATTTTCTAAAAGATTTGTTGGATTTGGACTCTTTCGTATTTATCAATTTCACATTGCACTTGTGAAATTAGATTGAGAACTGCGGGAGTCCGAACTTAGGGCTTATATTTGAACTTTTGAAAGAGGGTACGAAAAAATCAAGCTACAGTTTCTGGCGACTCTGCTGGGGAATTTAGAGAACTTGACTCAAACTCATGATATGAAATTTTATCTACATTTATATGTTTTTTTTGCATTGCATTTGTATTGGTGCGCTTAAGTCACTGTGTTTGCTATCTGCTATTCCTAGACGGTTTGCTAGAGGCTTGCCTGAAAAGCTTGCCAAAAGGCTGACCGGTCACGGGCTCTACCATGATCGGAACACAACCCTTGGATTTGGACTACCGTTGTACCGTTTGATCCTTCCTTCACTTTTCAGTGATCGGTGTGAGAGGTATATTAGGTAGTCTTTCTGAGGTACTCTTTTGACCATTTGACCTAGTTGCATATCGAAAGCCATAGAGACTATTCCAAACTAGGACAAGATGCTTACCTAAATTCAGGATTGCGTGAAACCGCTTTGTTTGAATAATGAACACTAGTTCCTGACAAAACTAGGATAGGGTAACCCTACCCCCTCATAGGGATGTTTTTGGTTCTCACTTAGCTGGTATGTGCTTTACAGTGAAACTGTACAGAAACGTGCGTATCAATTGCAAGTTGGGTATCAGTTTTGGGAGCATAATTTAGTGTTGAGTGTAGTCCTACATCTTTGATTGCATCTGTATGTCGTTAACATTTGAGCTGAGGTGTTGTGCAGTTTCTGATTACTGCTTTCTTTTTGCTTTATTTCTTTTTGCTAGGTAGTATAACATCATTGCTTCGGACAATTTGGATATCCCCTAAGCGCTCTAGACCCATGTTAGGAGGCTTTACAGATCTAGAGATCTTGTTAGGGGACAACCTGTGTTTGCTTCGCTCCCACCAGTTACTAAACGGAGAAGAGTTAGGCATAATTCACCAGTCCAGTAATCACCTGCATCTAGTCAGGCTCGATCTTCTATATCTAGTCCAGCACGAGATTATTTACCCATTCCGATGGCACAATCTCCCCAATTAGCATGGAGGACCTAATCCACCACCTTCAGCAAAGCAGTTGAAACCATGCAGCAAGACGCTGCTTGTCAGGCCGAGGTCACAGCATGCCAGGCTAAGGTCGTCAATAGGTTGTAACAACAACAGCCATAGCCGGCAGCGACTTTTGTATCTCATGCACGTCCTACGGGTATCCCAGCACCCGGAGCCATAGTCCATACTGCTAATACCCAAGCCGAGAATCAGGGCAATTCGGCAGAGCTGATCCCACCATAAGCCTCCAAAGCGCCTGTGTATTAAACCAAAGCTCCATTTGAGTTTGAGGTTGACCCGACTATGCTTAAGGTCAACAAGTTGGAGAAGCTTTTCAAGAGGGCATAGGGTGTTAACTCAATCCCTGATATCGAAGATGAATATATTGACTCTACAGTAACCTTGCCAGATCGATTCAAAATGCCACATATCGATCGATTCGATGGTTCTGGAGACCCCATGGTTTATCTTCGGCTGTTTTCAGACATTCTATGGCCTATAGGCCAAACTAGATTGCAGAAACTCTCACTATTGGGCCGGACCGTGTTTGGTATAGCTGTAATATGATATGCGAAGCTGGAGGATTCTGTGAAGTAGAGTTGAGAGGAAATGGCTGAGGCCTTTATTGCACAGTACTCCTACAACACCCAAATCGAGGTCACAACTCGTGATATCAAAGCAACGTGCCAGGAGCCAAATGAGGGCTTTTTAGAATTCGTGACGAGGTGTAGGGCCAAGGTTTCAATGATGACTACACGACCTTCTGAGAAAGATCAGATAAGAATGGTAGTCTACAATTTGCAAGGGAAGTTGTTGCAGAAAATGATCGTCCTACCCTTGTTCACATTCACCGAGCTCCATGAGGTGGGAGTTCAGATTGAGGACGCTATGAAATAGAGGTTGATAACTGATGAGAAAGAGTAGGCCAAGAGGCCTTTTGTGCGCAGTTCTAGTGTAACCACTAGTGGTAGCACAGCTGCACGACCGTCTGATGTGAGTGTTGTCCCCACCACAACCAAGACCGCCAATCCCTTTGCTAGCACAACTCCACAAACTTCAAGCTACCAGGCCTAATCCTAAAGGACCTTTACCCTACTCTACATGCCTTTATCCCAATCCATAAGGGTGTTGATCAAAAAGGGACACCTCAAGCCATTAGAGTCTCGCCCACTACTCGATCCTCTCCCACCAAAACACAATCTATCCAAGTACTGTGCGTTTCATCAGTAGCACGGCCACGACACCGAGGAATGCTTGAGGCTGCGTCATGAGATTCAAGACCTCATCGACAACAAGGTGATTGCACCACCTCAAAAGCCAAATGTGACTACCAACCCACTCCCGGCCCACAACCAGGTTCCCCCACCTCATAATCTAAATCCAATCCATACACTGGCTCTCCCGTATGACCCCAGTGTATATATTACTCCTTCCCACCTACCCAAACCGACGTTGATCATTCCTAAAAGAACAGATTTGTGCATGATAGACATGTCCACACTTCAACCTGAACCCGTGGTAGTGACAGTGGTAGAAGAAAGGAAGTTGGCCTTAGAGGAGATTACGAGTCGGCTGCCTGAGGGCTCTGAGGATTTGTCTAAGGGAGAGTATGATTCGAGCTACTACATTGTGTCGATTGATCAAGTCAGGCCAGAAGTGGTAATCCCAACAGCAGTGGAGGTTAGTGTGGTTAGAGAGGATGGCCCGAGCCAAGGTTTGGATGATCTGGCAGAGCTTGAGGAGGACTTAGACAATCTGTAGTTCTATGACGAACAAGATCAAGACGATGTACAGATTGATTGGTTCAATTTGAATGGATCGACGAACAACTCAGGGTGGTTGAGTGATGAACCTGACAGGGAGGAAGGAACTGAAACAAAACCAAATGAAAAGGAAATAAGAATCACTGCAGTGGCCAGAACGGCTGATGAAAAGGGAAAACTGCTAGAGAGCACCGGTGTCGAGAATTTAGCTCAAGAATTGGGCATTGTGAGTACCGTGGACATAGAACAAAAAGCTATGTTGCAGCAGTTTGAACAAGAGAGGATGGAAGACAACCAGAAAGCTGGAATAGCCTAACAACCTGTGAGGGATATTTGTGATGTAAGAACGATCAGAATAGAGCCAGACAATTGTTTGTCTGTTGCCGAAGGTGTATGATGGGAGGATGACGATCTATATCTGGCCCACACCGATGAAGATTGGAATGAGTCCCTGCCAAACAACACATGGTACGCTAAGGAGATTGATCACATGACTAGAAATGGGTGGTATTTCAAGCCACCACACTTAGACCAAGCTGAGGCCTTTGGGAAAGATAGAGAGGTTGAGAAGCAGAAAGTGAAGCAGTTAGAAGAAGAGGTAGTGTTGAAGCAATTGGAGAAAATCCAAGCCGATATTTCATTCTGGGGCCTGCTCATGGCTTCTTGAGTGCATCGACAGGCTGTACTATCAGCAATGGACAAAGCCAAACTGTCAATTGACACCACCCCTGAACAGCTTGTGGGAATAGTTTGCCTAGGTAGTGCCAATCCAACCCTAACCTTTTCCAAGAAAGAACTCTCGCTGGAAGGCTCAACACACAACAAACCCCTATATATATCTGTTGAGTGCAGAGAAAAGTGGGTGCCAGTAGTGTTGGTCGATACTGGGTTAGCTATCAATGTATGTCCATCTCATTTAGCTTATGCCATCGGTCTGAAACCAGCAGATTTCATGCCCACAGCCTAAGTGATTCAGGCATATGATAACACAAGCAGGGAGGTGATGGGCACAGTACAAATCCGAGTTTAGGTGGGCCCAGTGCAATAGGGTGTCGAGTTCCATGTCCTAGATGTGCTGGCCACTTTCAACTTACTGCTAAGGAGGCCCTGGTTGCATCTTATGAAAGCAGTCTCTTCTACCCTCCACCAAATGCTGAAATACCCTTATAAGAAAGAAATGGCAATTGGGTTCGGGAATTTGTCCATACATCCTCCGCTAGAGGTAACTACACCAGTGTTGGAGATCGTTCATGGTAAGGAGGATGTATTCCTTTTAGGGTTTACTCTGGCTGAGGCCCGAGTGGTACAGAACATCTTGGCAGCAGATGAGGGCATGTATGTTAGTGCCTAGTCTGTGTATTTCATGAACAAACTCTAACACGTGCCAGGAATGGGACTAGGAAGAAGTGGCCGAAAAGGCATCACAGCATTGGCCGATGTGCCACATAATCCGCATGCCTTTGGTCTTGGCTATACGCCCACCAAAAAGGATTGGGCCAGGAAAAGAGAAGAGGTGGCAGGCAGAGCTAGAGCCAAGCAGGCTAGGAAACGCTATGAGCTTGTTCACAGGCTGATCCGGGGAACGCTAAATGGTCACTTTGTTTGGGAGGGAGAAGACTTCCCATTTTGCGGCTTTCCTGAGCCTTGGATAAATTCTGCAAAGCAGCGTGTTCCCGGCTTTGAAATCTTCTTTGACCTCCAATTGCAAGAAAGTGATGCTGAGAAAAAGGCTGAACCAACTGCTGAAGCTGAAAAAAGCATGAAAAGTGACTCGGACAATAGCGAGCTTGGAGTAGGAGCAGCACTGGCGTGTCTCCTTGCAGATCCTCTGGCCAACTCATAGAGCTTGGGGGATAACCTTACCATCTCCATGATCGGGGACCAACCGGGTGTGAACCCATCTAGCAGCATTTTGGATGCATCTGAAGCACCATCTCTTGTTTGGCAACTGGAGGAGGGCTACCTGTCTAATTCTGAGTCGGGTAGTGAGCCAGAATCTAATTCCACAGAGTCTGTGGAGTCAAAATCAGACGCTGGTTCTTCTGAGTCTGAGTCTGGTATTCCTAGGGGTGATAACCTAGATGCCAAGGTCTTGTCCAGGTCTTCTTGTTCTTTTGCTTTTGAGTCGATTGTAACTGAAGAGCTAGATGAGTTGGACTTTATGAATGAGAATGTCGCTGCTGATTTTGAGTACTTCTCTGTGCCGCTTGTTTATTGCATTGATCAAGATTTTCAAAATTTAAATGAAAACGATGAGGAAGAAAGTTCTCTGGTTTTGAAAATTTTGATTAATCGAGAGGATGAGAGGTTTGCAAAACCCCTTACTGATGAAATCATTGCTTTCAATATGGATACTGAGAAGGATCCGCGTCCAGCCCAAATCGGGTCCACATTGTCTTCGAAAGAGCGCGAGCGCTTAGTCGCTTTATTAAAAGATTTCAAAGATGTTTTCGCATGATCCTACGAAGACATGCCTGGAATCGATACTGAGATTGTATAGCATCAGATCCCTCTCGACCCCGAGGCCCGACCCGTCAAGCAGAAGTTGCGGAGAATACGTCTAGATTGGGCTTTGAAAATTAAGAAAGAAGTTACCAACAGATTGAGGCAGGGTTCTTGCTTGTGTCTGAGTATCCAACATGGTTGGCCAACATTGTTCCAGTCCTAAAGAAGGATGGTAGAATCAGAGTCTGTGTCGACTTCAGGAATCTGAATAAGGCTAGTCCGAAGGATGATTTTCCCCTGCCACATATTGATGAGTTGGTAGACTTTACCATAGGCCATGCATTGCTCTCCTTCATGGATGGATTTTCCGAGTATAACCAGATTCTGATGGCACCCGAGGATAGAGAGAAAACCGCCTTCACTACGCCGCAAGGAACCTACTACTACAGGGTGATGCCGTTTGGGTTGAAGAATGCCGGGGCTACCTATCAAAGCGCTGCAGCCATAATTCTGCATGATATGAACCATAAAGAGGTTGAGCTGTACGTAGACGACATGATTGTCAAGTCCAAAGAAAGAGAGGGCCACTACACCGCCTTGGAGAAATTCTTTCAACGGATCAGAGAATACAGACTGAGGTTGAATCCACAGAAGTGCACTTTCGGCATAATGATAGGGAAAATGCTGTGCTTTTTAATCACCTAGAGGGGCATCGAAGTAGATCCTTCCAAAATCAAGGCCATCCTAGAAATGCCACCACCAATGACTGAAAAGGAGGTATGAGGCTTTCTGGGTAAAGTGCAATTCATAAGACGGTTTATTTCTAAATTAACCTTGAGTTGTGAACCACTATTTAGTCTTCTGAAGAAAGGAAAGAAATTCCGATAGGATGATCGATGTCAATTCGCTTTTGAGCAGATTAAGTAATACTTTCAAAATCCGCCTGTGTTGTGGCCGCCAGATCCGGGGAACCCTTTGATTCTGTATCGGTTAGTAACAAACACCACAATGGGATGCATGCTTGCTCAGGAATCTGAGGATAGGGTGGAGAAATCCATCTATCATTTAAGCAAGAAAATGCTGGAATATGAGACCCGCTATACTCCATTGGAGAAAGCTTGCCTAGCCTTAGTATGGGCTATCAGGAAGTTGAGGCACTACTTGTTAGCTCACTCCGTAATTCTGGTTTCGAGATTAGATCCCATTAAATATCTCTTTGAGAAACCAGCGCTTATGGGTAAGCTAGCCCGTTGGTTGCTTCTTCTCTCCTAATTCGATCTCAAGTATGTTACTCGCAAGTCAGTCAAGAGGAGAGTTGTAGCGAAGTTCCTGGCAAATCACCCAATAGAAGGGGATGAAGCAGTGGAATACCTGTTTCCAGATGAAGCCATTCCCCAAGTTGAGGAGGAGATTTGGACAATGTACTTTGACGGAGCGTCCAATCAATATTGCTATGGGGTAGGTGTGTTGCTAATTGCACCCGACAATTCCCATAAACCTTTAGCCTTCAAACTCTGGTTCAAGGTCTCCAACAACGAAGCAGAATATGAGGCTTGTATCACTAGTTTGGAAGCCACCCTGGAACTAAGGGCAAAAAGGTTGGACGTCATCGGCGACTCGAACCTAGTTGTTTCTCAAGCAAATGGAGACTAGAAGATCAAAGAAGAAAAGATGAAGGTTTATCACCAGACCCTGGACGTTTTGATTCCTAGGTTTGAAAAGCTGACTTTCACTCATCTACTAAGAGAGAACAACAGGTTCACTGATGCCTTATCAACTCTATCATCCATGATAGACATCCCGCCTGGAGTCCGGATGCGCCCGATCATGAGCAGAGATACACGTCAGCCTATGAGACTATTGTCGCAATAGATGAAGTGCAAGACAAGAACCTTTGGTACTACGATAGCTGGAACTTCTTGGAAAAGGAGGTTTATCCACCAGGGGCAAATGACAAAGGCAAAAGGGAAATACCGTGGTTGGTCATTCAATTTATCATCTGCGGAGAAAAACTGCACAAGAGAGGTCATCTCGGAATGCACAAGTTATGTGTCGAAAAGGAAGAATCAAAGCGCATGATGGAGGCCATCCATGGGGGAGAGTGCAGAGCACACATGAACGGAGTAATGTTAGCCCGAAAGATTCTCAGGCAAGGTTACTACTAATCCACCATGGAGGAGGATTGTATTGGTTTTGTTCGGCGATGTCACAAATGCCAAATTCATGCTAATTGCATGAACATCCAGCAATCGAAGCTGTACAACATGACTTCACCATGGCCTTTTTTAGTTTGGGGAATTGACGTCATTGGAGCAGTCACACCAAAAGGGTCGAATGGGCATGAATACATTCTGGTGGCAATTGATTACTTCACGAAATGGGTGGAAGCTCAGTCCTACGCAATGTTGAAAGCAGCGCATGTGGCTAAGTTCATTAGAAATAACATCATTTGTCAATACGGAGTCCCAAACGAGATCATTTCAGATAATGGCTCCCACTTCAAGAAAAAGGTGATAGACTTGTTAGAGAAATACAACGTGGCTTTTCACAAGTCATGTACATACCGGCCGTAAACCAACGGAGCTGTTGAGGCCGCCAATAAGAACATCAAGCATATTCTGCAGAAAATAATTAAGACCTGCAGGGACTTGCCAAATAAATTTCCATTCACACTCTGGGGCTATAGAACTTCAATCCGGACGTCCACAAGGGCAACTCCTTATTCTCTTTTCTATGGGATGGAAACTATTCTACCAATCAAAATAGAAGTCCCGTCGCTATGAGTTATGGCTGAATGTCAGATAGCAGAGGCAGACTAGCAACATAGTAGGTTTGAGGAGCTGATGTTGTTTGATGAAAGAAGGCTGAAAGCATTGTATCACGTTTAGGGTTATCAATGCAGGATTGCTAGGGATTTTAAGAAGAAGGTTAAGTCCCAAGATCTCAAAGAAGGGGATTTGGTGCTGAAAGACAACCGAGCTCTCATCCATAACCCTAGGGGCAAGTTCAGACCCAATTGGACTGGTCCTTACATCATCAAAACTATCTGGTCGGGTGGAGCTGTTATTTTCATGGACCTGGATGGCCTAGAATTTTCCTAACTAATCAACATGGACAAGTTGAAGAAATACTATCCCTGAGACGCTTGCTAGGCCAAAAACCTGAAAGGGCGACCTAGGCAAAAGTTAGAGCATGAAAAATTAGAAATAAAGAAAAATTGAGCTCGCATGGTTGAAAACCCTAAAGGGCGGCCTTGGCAAAAGTTAGACTGCAAAAGGAGAGAGTTAATACTTGAGTGAACCTGAACCGAACTACGTAAGGCCTAATTCCCATCTTCAGGATACGTAGGCAACTTCATCCTGAAGTTGGGTCGTAAACACCTCCAAATCAACTGTCTTGTCCATGTGTTTGATCAGGTCATCCTTGTCTGTTCTTTAATTGAGGGTTCGATTACGATCTCTACTCTGAGAATAGCTAGTTACAGTGCTGAGCAGTGGTGTTCAATCAAGGGGAAATTTGTGACCTTTTAATTTGGGGTTGTACATCTTGTGGATTGATTCTGTGCATGTCAAGTGGTGATCCTTTTTGAAAATGGTTTTGGAAAGTTTTAATAAAAGTTGATTCTGTTCAAATTTTACCTTTTACAACTTAGACCATTTTTGGACCAAAAGGGAAAATTTTTAGTACTCACAACTTAATTTCATTGATTTCAATACAAAGTTCTCCAACTCTCGATACAAATCAAAGTTGTTTTTATTACATCAAAAACTTAAAAACAAAGATCAAAGTAATAAACTAGGAGCATAGATGAGTCAGGTGCTCCTACGTCCCTCGCTTATGCTTGTGGAAGCTTCTAAAGCCAAAGTGGGCCCGGTTTGTGCCTCCTCATCAAGCCAAGCCAAACACTCGTCAGAAAGGGCATAATTGAAACTAGGGGCACGAGCCAGAAGCTCTCTTGTCCTCCAAGCAGTGTGGTACCTAGCCAACTGTGAACCACGAATGGGGAATGAAATCGGGTACTCTACCTCCTCCTCTGGGTAGATCTGATCATACCCAAACTAATGTCTGAACTGGAATGGGAAATAAAACACACAGTGTGTGAGGCCAATCAACTGGATACCAGGCTGCCGAGCCATACTGTAACTTATCTCGGTCAAATTAAGCAAGGGGCAACGCCAAGCTATGTCAGCAATAGACCTGTTGCACATCCATTGGCACCACGAACCCTCACTTGGGAAATCCACTAGTTGGTGGCGGAAAAAATAGCCACAAGCTGAGTATCCAGGGCAAGAGTCCACTACCTTTAGCTTATCCATAAGCCACACCTGGGAAGGGATGAAAAGAAAAGAGAGATTAAAGAATAGAGAGACGTATGTCGAGAGAAAAGTGAGAAAAGGGCTTTGAAAGAAAAATAGAGCATGAGTGCCGAGCGATGTGAGAAACACATATGAGAAAGGGTGGGAAACATTACCTGAAGAAGTAGTGGACTCCCCGCGAATCTGGTAGTCTCTCGTTGATGGAAGGCGTCTAAGCCCATCAAAGTTTCGGCCAGCGCCAAACAAATGCAACTTTTGCCTTCTTTTAGGCCTTGTGCCACTTCGATTAAGCAAATGCTAGATCTGCCAAAACTAGGGGCACAAAGGAAATGAGCCAGCATACATAAGCAAAGGGCATGTTGTCGAAAACCCCGCCAAAGACAGTCACCATGGTCACCAATGTCAGAAAAATGATGAATCAAACTGGGAATGTCTAGCTCTCCGTTGTGGGCCAGAGATCGACTCTCGTGCAGAGTGAGCCCACACATCCGTCCTAAAGCTTGGGCATGGCCAAAACGGGGCTGATGTATGATTTCCTCATCGCGCCGGGATTCCATTAACGCTTGAAATTCTTCAATTGTCGGGCACATTTCTTGTCCCTTGAAGCTAAAGACATGTGCAACACCTAGCCGTGGCATGAAGGAACGGAAAACAAAGTGGAGTTTAGCTCAATGGAAAAAGTGCATTTATGCCGAAACCCCAGAAATTGACCTTTTCCAAGCTGTCTAAAGTCGCTATCCAATATGAGAGTCTTTCAGCGAAAAATGGCTCCATTTGTGAAGAATTTGCAGCTGAAATGAAGAATTCCCGAAGTCTAACCTTTTGTAGAAGATTAGGCAGTTAGTGGAAGCCAGCTGTCAACAATCTAGAGGTTTTGCACATTAATGGCCAGCAGGTGGCCAACAGGCCATTTCTTATGGTCGACAGGTGGCCGGCAAACTTCACACTTGGCCGACAGCCTCCCTCTTAGGCCTGCTGTCCATCTATGTGCTGAACAATGCTGAAAGCATGTGTTTCGTTATGCTCTTTGTGTGTTTTCAGGTCTTGTTTTAAGTCCTTTTGATTTTAGCAAGTTTGTTGAGTTGTATTTGAGTTGTTTTGTTTTGTTTTGTTTTTTTTATTTTTTATTTTTTATTTTTATCAAGTTGTTGTTATGTTGTTTATCGAGTTGTATATTGCATTTTGTATTTTGTTTGTTGGTCGGTTCATTACTAGATTAGGAATTTTTTTCAATCAAGTGCTCTTGACCGTTTCAAATGCAATGTCCATTTCATGCATATATGGTGCTCATGATGCAAAAATGATAACAACACTTTTTATAAAACTGCGAGTTTTTATTCCGATCATGGCTTTTTACAAAAAAGGAGTACAAGTTTTAGAGCAATAAAACCCTCCTGAAGCTATACAATGTGCTAATGCTACCAGCAAAAATAAACTAAGCAAAAAGTATAAAAAAAAATCAGCGCCAGTAGCCTCATGCTCGAGAGGCCCTCTTCATCCTCTTCCTCGGAGAAGAGGACTTTAGGGCACTGTCTCCATCGGCCCCGCTATTTGAAGCAGCCTCTAAGCTGGAACTAGAGCCAGCATCGTCTCCCCTCTCTGCTACAGAACCATCCTCTACATTGCCGCCTCCGCTCTTGGAACCCGAGCTAGCATCATCATCTCCGCTCTCAAACGATCCAGAATGCTGACTCGATACCTCCTCTGAGCCACAGGTCTCAGCATCATCAACGCGCAATATGGGCTCGAGAGGGCTACTCCGGACTCGAGTACTCCTGTCTCTGTCTCTCCTCCCTGCTGCTGGAGGAGGTACTGCCGCTGCTAGTGCTCTGGCCGTTGGAGTAGTCAGTATAGCTGGGATTTGAAAAGGACAACTATCACATATCAGTTTTAGTGTGTGTATCAGATGCAAGCATAGTATGTAGTGTGTGTATCAGATGCAAGTGTGGTGTGCAGAACATGCCAAATCATGCCTTTGTTCATTTTGCATAGAATATGCATTATCACTATATTGGACATTGTTCATTTTAGCTATGCTTTCACAAATAGGAAAGTTCTTTTCTTTCTTCGTTTGTCAACACAGACAAACGATATTGTATGTACGGTTCATTCGCTCTGTGCATCTATCGCACGCATTTCCTTTGTGCATCTATCGCACACATTCACTCGTTCACTTTGTGCATCTATCGTACTTGTTTGCTTTGTGCATCTATCGCACTTGTTTACCTTCGTGCATCTATCGCACACCACTCTCTTGTTTCTCGGGACATGCGAAGCACGCGCCCGAGCGGTTTCCTTGTTTCTCAGGACGCATGAAACGCGGCCCTGGGTGGATTTTACCTCGGGACGTGCGAAGCACGCACCCGAGTGACTGTTTCTCAGGACGTGTGAAACGCAACCTCAAGCGCATTTTATCTCGGGACATGTGAAACACGACCCCGAGCGGGTTCTCTTGTTTGTCAAGACGTGTGAAACATGACCTCGAGTGGTTTTCTCAGTCTCTCAGGGTGCGTGAAACGCAACCCTAAACAGTGTTTTCTTTCCTTGTCTCTTGTTTTGGCATGGTTAGAGTGCATTTTATTTCTTGTATGGAAACCTATGTTGGTTTTAAGCTTGAAGTTGCTCATTCATGTGTTGTTATCTTGCTTATTGTATTCATTCTTGCTTATCGCATTTGTTATTGCCTATTGCATCATCTCGCATGATCATAAGTTTTCAAAATAGTCGGCTTCGCGAAGCGTGTGAGTCTAGCTTTCAAAGTTGCATTCTGCATATTATTTGCACTTTGCCCCAGAACTATGCTGGTTTGATTCCTTGCAAAGATATACGTAGGCAGCCCACGGGCACAACCATTTTTGTTGCTGTCTTGATTGTTTGTCCAAGTCTTACGGCCTTGTCAAAATGGGTTGTCTCTGGGCTTTGACATTCACTCACGTCATTACATGACTCGGAGTTCTATCAGAGAGGGGCAACTGTAGACACTCCATTTTTTACGGCCCTTACGACTTGGACGTCCTCGTATGCACACCCGATGATGAGTTTATATGCTCTCCAAGTGCTCGAAGTCCTCAGCGAAATGCCATAACTTTGAGCCTTTCAAACCCTATACCTTTGTTGTCCCAGTTTTGGACCAAGCCAAGCTTTTCCAGCCTGCAGCCTCTGGTGGCCTACGGGCCACCACTTTTGGGTTGTTAGCCACTGATGTGGCTTGTCAGCCGCCACTGATGGCCGGCCGGCCACCAGTGTATTTTGTAGATATTTTATGCCAGTTGTGCCAGCTATTTGTACAGATGCATGCATCTATCCCCACGTGTAGGGATGGATCTCCTTGAGGGAATTTTATGTTTTCTACATATAGGAGTCTCGTCTCTCTTGTTTTAAGGTTAGAAAATTTTAAGCTCAGAAAATTTTAAGCTCAAAAATTTTCCTCTGTCTTTACCAAATCTCTACACTTTTGCCTACAATTCTTCAACCTTTGCCTATACACCCTTAACCAAATCTCTCCACCTTTGAGCTGAGGTATTCTTGAGCTTGGTTTGAGCTCTAGAGGGTGTGTTTACTTGGTTTTGTTGCTTGGAATAGCTTCTTCCCTTCAAGAGGTATAAGACTTTGCTTGTAGCTTTGTTTTATTTGTTGTTATTACTACTGTTTTTCCATTGTTTTGGGCTGCCAAAACTCTGTGTTTTTTGGGCTGAAGCTTGGGTTTAAGGCCAATAAAGGTTGAGGGGTTGATAGCCCTTCTTTATACCTTGTTTTGGAGGTCTTTGCCCTTGTGTTTCCCACCCTTTTACTATCTTTTTCCAATCTTTTAAACACTGATTTTAGAGCTTTTTCAGTGGCCAAAATCATGTTTTAAAGTCCAAATTTGGAGGGGTTAGCCTTCCCTCCTTGTGTCTTGCTTACTAGCCTAGTTGGTGCCATGTTTTAGCATTTTAATGTAGGCTTTTTTAGCTCAATTCCAGCATGTTTTAGGACTTATTTTAGACTGTTTTAGCACTTTTTGGGCTGTTGTTTGCATTTGATCTTTGTTTTGCATGCTTCTAGTGTAATAGTCCTCATAGGCTTGATGTTTTAGGTCTTAGACATCACTTATTTGAGTTGATAGCACTTATTTTGGGCTTTTCATACTTCATTTTAACACTAATAATCTCTACAACCTCCCTCCATTCTTGGCTTTTTATTTTGCTCTGAAAGTGGTTTCAAGTCACTTGCTTGCCCAAGTATGAAATTGAGGTTTCATACTTAATGGTTTAATCCCTTAGAGGGTTCATTACCAATGGTATGATGCTTCTTTCATACCCAAAGCAACTTGTGTTTTGGGCCTTCTTTCTATTAGAGGACTTTAATTTCATCATTGGACTTAATTGGATTAAAGAAGTAACTAAAACTTGGAACTAAAAATGAGAAAGATAATAATTTGGTTGTGTTCAATCAAATGTTAATTGAAGACATGGAAGCTTGAACCATTTTATACTTGTTAGTGATGAAATGATTCAAGGTTCCAAGGTCAACTTCTTCCCTTGATCTTTCATGAAAGGAAGGTTGTATGAGTCTTGTTTTGCTGCATTTATTGAACTTGCACACTTGATTTCACAAGCCATCATGCAATGAAATTGAATCTGTCGACGGTTTGTGAACCGAACTTGCTACTCCTTTGATTTGTTCAAGAAAATGAGGGGTGAGTTGTGCAAACAAACCCTTGAAAATACCATGTATCTGCTCTGTTTGTCCTCTGTTGTAGCAAGATGAACCTGCGCAGCAGTGGCCAGCAATCCTCACCATTGGCCGGTTGGCCACTAATGCAAAGATCAACAGTGAGTTTGTAAGGCAGAGCAGAAAAGGCAGCAGTGTATGTGTTCTCTATGCAAACAGAGGCTTCCAGAAGCAAAACAATGGCTTTTCCGGTAGAAATCGAGCATGTGCATAAGCATCCTTCGTATTCTGAGCTTATTTAAAGTTTTAATATTTAGATTAAATTTTTGTTGTAATTAATTAGTTGTAGCTAATTAATTTTGTTCAAGTGTTGTAACTCAATTAACTAGAATAGTTAGTTGGTTCATATGTTGTAATTATTTAATTAGTTAGTTAAGTAGTTTAGCTAATTTCTTTTGTTTTGTAATAGCTAGGTAATTAGTTAGCTAGTTAGCTTAGTTTGTTCATTTGGACTCTCCTTCGTGAGAGCGAAATGTTGTAATAATGTGTATGTCTTCCAACCCCGTGTCTTTCTCCCTTTTATTTACTAGCTTACGATCGTTAGTCTAGGGACATCATGTTTCAATTAGCATTCTCCATGTTTGCATCCATTTGTATTGCTTGCATCGAGGCTCGGTTCATCATTCAAACTGCATTATTGTTTAAATACTTCTTTGAATACTTGCTTTGACCACATGCTATTTAATTGTCTCAAATGGCATGCTAAGTAGCCGAGCCTATTTAGTTGCATATCGCATGTGTTGCATTAGTCATATTGCATAGTTAGGGATCATGCATTTTTCTAACTCTTTTGTTTATTTTGGCTTGGAGTACTAGGTGAGCCTATACTCGCTTTAGCATAATTGCATGAGTGTTGATGTTGCCATATCTAATGTGCTTTCCATGAGGCTAATTGCTTAATTGATAAAACTTGAATGCCTGTGGATGAAGGCTTGTTGCTTGAATTGGAATAATTTGAGTAATGTTTATATGCGATCATTTTTTCAAGTGGTACATATTTCGAAACAACTTTCAAAACAAACATGACTCGAAGTGTTCCAATTCTTGCAAAGTTAGTCTATACTCGTGTGTGTGCACATCAGATAGTAATGCTAGTCTAATAAACCGGAACAAGACCATGTAATGTACATAAGATTCATATCATGATTAGTAGAGGCCGATCTTTGATCAGGCGAGCAGGGATGCTCAAACGTATTCATGATCTTCCCCTCTCGTACCTAAGTTCCTGAGCCAAGACAATCCTGGTGATGACGGACACGTGGCCTTTGGCACGAGTCATGGGTTTCCTAAATTTCCCCAAAACAAAATATTTAGGTGGCAACTCTATATCTGGCAAAGTAGTCCATTTTTAGCAATTTGATTCAAAATTGATTTTCCAAAAGATTTGACGGATTTGGACTCTTTGGTATTTATCAATTTCACATTGCACTTGTGAGATTAGATTCAGTACCGCGGGAGTCCGAGCTGTAGGGCTTATATTCGAACTTTTGAAAGGGGGCACAAAAAAGCCGAGCTACAAATACTTGTGACTCTGATTTTGTTTATGAAAAAATAGTTAAATTTCTTAAAACATAATCTATAAATAAATATATCTCAATGAAACAAACTATTATGTAAAAAAAAATTTATCTATCATTACTCAATTTAGAGTTACATAAGACCAGTACCGATGACCTAAGGTTGCTTGCCCCCTATCTCCATGAAAACTGCTTAGAATATTTTTAATCATACTTTCAGCTTTTGAGATGTCAAATTTAATTTAAAATACAAGTATCATTTTGACATCTTTAAATTTGACATATCTAAAATAAACACTCCTACCAAAATGTCAATTTATTATTTGTATTATTTTTTTACTTTAATGATTTTTCATCACTTCAACAAAACTTTCTCAAAAGTGAGTCCCATTTAACAAACAAATGAAAAATAATAATTTAAACGTTCATAAGTCATATGCAAATTTTTCGTTTTTTTTTTTTTTTTTGAAGAACTGTCATATGCAAAATTTGAAGGTAAAGAAAGGATGCCAAATAAGATTTTGACACTTTTGTTCAAACATTCAACACTTTCAAATCTGATTACATTGTCAGTCACCTAAGACCATCTCCAATGGTTACTCAGATTTCTCATCAAATCTGAATATGGTGAAAAAAGACTCATTTTTCTACTCCAACAGTTTCATCAAATAGGTATCAAATCTAGAATGTCACGCTCCGTATTTTATTACTCGGATAGCATTACCAATATTCATTAATTAAGTCCATTTACAAATGTCACTTCATCGTTTGCTGGAATGATGAATAATTAAATACACATGTTCCCTTTCGTGATACAACAATGACATTTACATACGAATAAAATAAATGCCTTGAGGCTTACAATAAAATAGAGGACACTACTCTTTACAAAAAAGATAGCACTCAGCCAAATAAACAAATGAAGTAGTACAATCCATTACTACATTACACATATGAAATGGTAAAACCCATTATTTGATCTTCAAATCCGAAAAATATTCCCTGTATACATGTACAGACAGGGGGTGAGCAACCACTAGCTCACCAAACAATCTCATATTATAACATTAAAAGATATGTGGGTACAAAGGTACTCATACATATACGTGAAATCATATCATGTCAAAACCATATGATTCTATTATATAATTTCTTAAATCCAATTTATTTAATTAACCATAACTAGTTAACTAAAATAAATAAGCATGCCTCAAATGCAACATGGCATCCTTTTCAATTCATTCAATTACCCATTTGTCAATCGAATCAAATAATTAAACAATTCATAATGACATTTAACAAAGCATCAAATACATTTTATACAGTCTTATGAGATGAATGCATAGGCCATGTCATGCTTAAAATATTTTTCTCATCTTTTTGAAAATCTTATGCACAATGTCAATTTAAAAACACATTAATCTAATAATTTCAATATAATTTCAAGGTTGGTAAATACGACTCAAGTAATCCCTAGGCTGGTGTCTGCAAGTTGGCATATCAAGAATCACCAAATCCCCACTTTACCAGTCTCTCACCGGAAGGGCAGTGGTACCTCCTCCGCGCGTATTTTCGTTCTTTTACCATGGACACTCAGGCCAACTTAAACCAACATCAAACCACACCCCCTATCCGGACTTATCAACGTATTTACCCAAAACAAATCCAAATGATCTTGTTTCCCGAAAACAATTCCTTTCTGAAAACAATAGTTTTCAATTGCAATTCAAAATTCATGATAATAATGGAATGTGATGGCAATGCAATATGTAACAATGCATTAGAATAGTTCCAATTTCAATTCCACCACACAATGCTCCATTGTGATCAATTTCTATATCTCTATCAATGTAATATCATGATACAATCCCAAGAGATAATATAATAATATCAACGTTCATGTATTTACCACATGTAAATCAACAACTTCCAACTTAGTCTTTTCAAGACAATTCAACAACATTCTTTATACACAGCAAACTTTCAAAATCAAACATTTTCTTATCTTTCTAAGAATCTCATTTAAATACCAACATGGAAATCCTCTACCGATTACCAAAATCAAAACTTTTAAACAATAGATTCATCAATAGCAATAACATATAACACCAAGGTGGGTTTAAGGTTTCATCAATTTCTAACTCACATACCTTATCAATGAAAGGTAATTACAATCTTTCCAAAACTAATGCTCATCCCAAACATTAAATAGAATCAAATTCCCATTTTTCTCATGCAAGTGAAATCTCGGGATCTTCAAGTTCAATCATAATTCTCAATAAGCATAAGTGAATATTCCAACACTTAATCAATTATATTAAAATCTTCTCTTGACTATAATTATAAAATATAACACGAGTGTTCACTTTTTAATTATCAACATCCACCCCATTGAATTAAACCAAGGAAAAATAATAAATAAATAAAAGTTTTGATAACTCATTTTTTTTGTTTTAATCCAATTCATCCATTTGCTCCAAAAGAGCTAAAATCACATTCTATTCTTTTCTTGTCAAAAACTGCCAAACAATTCAAATGTCTCATAAAAATTTTGAAGTATGAAATTATTATTATAACATTACTCAACTAGTAAAACTAAGAACCCAACATCATACCACATCAACTCCATCTCGCTTATTTCTCCAACTCTCATACTTGGTCAACTTCGTCACTTTTAATCTCATAATATTAAGGTTAGGAATTAAAACCCAATAACACCCCTTTTACTTATGAAGGGTTTAAAATATTAACCAAACTAATTTAATTAATCAAATTAGTAAGTTCATTATATTCACCATCTTCCAAATTAATAACACCAACTTAACCTCACATGCCTCTTCCCTCAAACATAACCATATTTCAACATAACCATTTTTCATGCCAACTTAAAGAGGTAATATTTTTCTCAAATTCTCTACCAATAACAATTTCGCAACTCTAAAATTACCTAACCAACATGATATTTACATCAAAAATTACGAAATAGACCCAAGAGTAACATTTTCAAGGTTTATGAGTTCGAAAGTCCACATTTCACATTTTTTATTTTCACAAAAATGAACACAACTAAATCATCAATATATCATCTTTCATAAAATATCATGAATATAACACTTTTAGAGTTTTTAATCCCAAAACAACTTTATAATTCCAACTTAAGCTTTTACTCAATATTCATCAACATTAATTTATTTTTCTCAAAACTAAATTCCAAATGAAAAAAATATTTCAACTTTATATTTCTCAAAATAAATTTTCTAATCATAATATGATGTAGACACAACTCATACAACTTTTAATTTTTATTTTTAGAATTTTTTACAAAATTACCAACACAAGATGATTTCCCTCAAATCAAGTTCAAAATACCAATATTTTTAACATTTCACATAATTTTTCTTCCAAAAATTAACCACACAAAAATATGAGAAATACATATATACAAGGCTTCCTATAATGAAATGTTTTCTTAAAATATCCCTAACATAGCTTTAATGTAATAATATGAAGAAAGTCCCTACCTCAAATATGAAGAAAAGCAAATCCAAAAATGCAAACATCGTCCGATCATGAATCCGAGACCACCATTGCGAAGATCACGACGAGTTCTTCGACTTTCATTTACAACACTTTTGCAAAATCTCACTCTAAAGACTCCCACTCTAAACTTAAAGCTTAAGCCAACAGTGGAGGAAAAAGAGGGGGAGGGGGAGAGAGAGAGAGAGAGAGAGAGAGAGAGAGAGAGAGAGAGAGAGAGAGAGAGAGAGAGAGAGAGAGCAGGAGCTCTCTACTCCAAAACCAAAAGGAAATAAAATGAAAGAAGAGGAAATTATGGGCAAAGAAGAAAAGGGGGGAAACAACTCCACGAGGGTGTTCTTTCCCAAGAATAAGTTTTTCAAAAAAATAATTTTTGTAATAATACCTCAAAATTTTATAATATAAATTATAAAATGATATAATTTTTCCCACCACAAAATATAATATTTTTGTATACCACAAAACAGAAGTACTATGGCGAGAAGCAGAAGTGATTAATGAGACAATTTCAGGTTTAGTATAATCAGGGTAATTACCAAGATCACTATTTGCAACCATGGATAAATGATTTAATTTTTGAAGGATTTGATCTTCACTAAGACCATCGATATTCCATTCACATAACTTTTTAGCAGAGACAGAAAATTGATTACTAAGATTAGTTTATTCATATTGGAGATCAGGTGGTGTGGGACGAGAATACCAATTTTTGGTAAGAGTGGTTGGAGTAGGTAGTTTAAATAAATATTACAAAATAGAAAACAGTTTTAAAATAAAACTTACAATTGTTTAATAGAAGTAGCTGCAGAGAATTGCTTTGAAATACATAGAAAATAAATTACAGAGATAGCTAATTTTTGAGGAAGGAATGGTCTCTCAAATTCTTTCTAACTCCGTCTAACAATTTACCCGGATTACCAATTTATAAACAAAATAAACAACTATGCAACTTGTGAACAATAGCTGGAAGAGCATGATGGAACACATGGGTGATGTCTGCTACTTTCGGCCAAGTAACTAAAGTTGATTGAAGCTTTTGGCTGATTGGTGAATAGTTATGACTTTGGCTTTTACTATTCATAACTTTCGGTGGCATGTGACTGATGGAAATCAATATATAGACAAAATAGCAGCTTTTCTCAAAAGATGAGTAGAGAATGAAGCTATAATGCATATATATCGAATCCAATGTTGATTGAGTTATGCATATGGATCCTGAGCATCTTGAAATTCGGGTCCATATGGATTTTGAGTAGTTGAACCTTCAGAAGAGTTTGAACTGTTTGAACTCTCTTTTGAATTGCTGTTATCCAAGTCTGACTTGGCTTGGGCCATGAGGAGACGAGCCATTTGGAGGAGCTCATCTTTGGATGACTTGGACTTGGGCTTAACCTTGGATTTGGACTTGTCCTTTGACTTGGGCTGATCAGAACTAGGCTTTGCTAACTTGGATTTAATCTTTGATTTGGATGACTTGGGCTTGGAAGAACTGGATGTTGGGCTTCCAAGATTGACTGGAGGAAGTTGGCTTCCCTGAGTTAATGAAGCAGTTGGGATCTGCTGAGCTTTAACCATAGCAGGAATTGGAGCATGTATGTTGATTGGGAATTTAGTTTGAACAATCTTAACAACGCGTGAAATTTTGAAATTATCCCACCATTTAACCATGTGTTGTCGGTAAATAACATCATCAGAAATACCATATTGCCATTTGAATATCTAAGGGATTTTGTATTTGGATATAAAAATGAGTAATGGAGGGAATTTCCTTTGTTGTGGAGTAAATGAGAAAACAGTGGAAAAATAGTTGACTTGTTCCATAATGACTGATGGGAAGATTTCTGAAATGGCTCCATACTGAGTCCACCATCGCAAAAACTAAGTAGGCAATTCAGATTTGAACTTTTGATTAGACTGGAGAAACCAGGAGTGACTATTTGACTCAATTTGATATAAGAGAACTTTGAACCAAGCATCAATATAATCATAATAACTGTATTGAATTGAATGACCAGGCAAATCTCTTAGTTGATAAGGAGAACCCCAATCATCCAGAGAAACAAAGTTGTGAATATAGAGTGAATGATACACAATTTTACTTGTGTAAGTGCAATCATAAATGGGTTTAATCACAATAGACTGGTGGTTGAATAAGATGTCTTTGTAAAAGGTAATTGTTTTTTTCTGGATGGAGAGGAACAAAATGCCATCCAGGAGGGAAATAAGATTTAACCAGATCGTGAACAGGATGACTCTTTGGATGATTGGGTTCTTTGAAAAAGAGATTAGTAGTAGTAGATTTAACGTAATCAGATCGGACAGATTTAATAGGGTTAGGAGGGTAAGGAGTAACTGCTTGACTAGATGAAGCAAAGGGATCAGTAGCCAAAGCAGATGTATAACTGGGCTTAGGAATGTTACCAAGAATTTGGTAACGATTAACCAATTCAACAGGGTGATATTTGGTGACTAGCTCCAAAGGAGGAGGAACAAAAGGTTGACTAGATGGGACCAAGGCTTTAGAAGGAGGCCTGGGATGAGACATCTGTGAAATAGATAAATGAAATTAGCATCCACAGAGGATATCTAAATGATCAATATGTGAATGTAAACAGTTAATATAATGAGAAAGTTGCTGGCGTTGAGCTTTAATCCGATGGAACTGAATATATTGAGCACGTTTAGTGGGTAAATGGGTTGATTTGAGAAAAGCAAGGCGAGAAGCAGTATGCTTAATTAGGGTTTCGTAGTGTTTAATTTTCTGTTTATGGTATGAAATAGAGGGAATAGGCATTTGGCATTATCCACCCTGTAAAAATTCTTAGATAAGAAAATCAGGAATAGAAGTTTGACAACCAGGAATATATTCAATATCAAAATCAAAAATACTTAATAGAGATTTCCAACGGGCAAAAATTTGCTTACTAGCAAGATTTTGAACATCTTTTTCTAAAACATATTTAGCAGATTTACAATCAATACGAAGTTAAATTTTTTGATTTAAAATATCATCTTGAAATTTACTAATACATAGAACAGTAGATAAAATTTCTTGTTTAATAGTACTATAATTCTTTTGTGCTTTATTCCAGACACCAGTAGATAAAAGCGAACAATTTGTTCAAATAACTAAGGAGTGATTTTTTGGAGAAGGATGTCACCATAACCAATATCAGAGGCATCGGTTTGAATAATTTTAAAGGAATTTTCAGTGGGAATACCAAGACAAGGAAGAGACTTGATATATTGTTTGACTTGTTTAACAATAGCAGTATGAGTAGGAGACCAAGGGGGAGGATTGTCTTTTAACCGATCAAATAAGGGTTGACAAGTTTTTCTAAGGTCTTTGTAAAATTCAGCAATATAATTAAGTGATCCTAAAAAACGTTGTAACTGGGTTTTCTCTAGAATTTCATCAGGAAATTTAGAAGCAAATTCAATAGAGCGACTAATTGGTAGAATTGTATTCCGGTGAATATCATATCCTAAATGTAACGCCCTCAAAATAAACCCATTATATATATATATCATTGTCATGCAATATTAAAAGAAAACAATTCATTATCTCATTCATCAGAGTATTACTAAATAAAAACATTACATGTAACATCAAATTAAATGCCCTACGGGCTTACATCTTTCCAAACCAACACTTGGACACAAAAATATGAGTTCTAACTCATATACAAATAAAGCCCTAGGCTTGAATGTTTATGTCACGACCCCATTCTGCCCCTAGTAGAATGGTGCCATGATGGCCAGTAATTCAAGATTACCAAAGGCCACTTACAAGAATTCGCACACAAATCAGAGTATACATATAGGGCTCACAAATGTGGAAGCAATAGGTTGAAAGCTAAGTAGTCCATGAGAGCAGTGCTTAAGTTAAATGAAATGACATATATCTTATAATAGCTTTAATACAACAAAATGGAGTACAAAAATTACATCTTGACCAAAAGGCTTCTCAGCCATCAAATACAAAATATAACGGGATAAAACTAAGAAGCATGATCTTCAAGATGTCGTAAAACACGAGTCCAAAAATACATCGGCAAAACACATCTAGGCGTCACCGCCGTCCTGCTCATCACCTACATATATATAGAGAGGGTGAGCTTGGATACTCAGTGAATGGTATAAATAATAAAGGGGTTTACATGAATGATATCCGAGATCTTTTAACAAAGCAATACAAGGAATAAATCAAGTTCATCTATCAAATCTTTCAAAGCTTCAAGGGATGCTTACTAACATCAACATAATACAAGAGATGACATTCCGGACAAACAAACCCACGTGGTAAAACCGTCAGTGGCAAGGCAAGACAAGACAAGAGAGATCTCAAAACAATGGTGTCGTTGCATTATAGTCCCCGGACACTAAGGACTTGTGCTACAAATGCTTATAGTCCCTTAGCACATACGGACTTCCAAACTTTGTGCTACAAATGCTTATAGTCCCCTAGCACATACGGACTTCCAAACTTTGTGCTACAAATGCTTATAGTCCCCTAGCACATACGGACTTCCCGAGAATGTCATCAAAACAAGATACAATATTTGATACGCAAAATAGGAATAATCATTCATGCTTGTAAATAATTCCCGAGCAGGGCAAAACAAGGTTTTATCAAAGCTTTATAACATATCTTTATTAAAATACCACTCACATAGTTCGTTGAACGTCGGGGTCAGGGCGAGTCCAAGTCCTACAAACACATGGCAAATCTTTTGAATGCACTTTTAAACAAGCTTCACATGCATACAAAATGATCTCGGCATTCTCCAAAACTAAGTCAAACCAAAACAAACACTGTTTCTCATCTCAGGAAAACATGCTGGGCACCTACCAGGTCTTGGCCGAGGTCCCACACCTCCTCGCCGAGGTGAGGTCCCGTTGGCCACATTCAAGGAAAAATGAAGTCGGGAAAAATCTGGGTTTCCCTCTGCTCAAGAACATAAAGAACACGAACATGAAGAGCATGGAGGAAATGAATGCAAAGATCATAACTTATTACTATAAAATCTGAGATTTCATGCTATGAGTTTGAAAACATGGACCTGAGTACCCATACTTGAGGATCTTACGAAAACAAACACAAAAACATGTAACTTGTTGCAAACTTTCGGATCAAACGAGGCTTTTCTTCAAGAACTCATGAACACTAACTTTCTCTTCCTAAAACCAACTTTAAATCAATGCATGGCATGCAGAACAGTTTCAATCGTGCAATGCAGCTAGGTGATCAATAAGAACAACAAGAGTAGATTAAGATTCTAACCTCAAGACTCGAATCAAACGGTTCAAACTCCAAAGATTAAGCTTGTAATCTACTTTCTCACTCTAAGACTCTCCCTTCTTCTCCTAGAGCTTCTCTCTCCTCAAGAGCAAAGATATGATACAAAATGATACATTTCTCTCTCTGCCGGCTGACTTAACACTCAGCTCGGACACGTGGCAATGGTTGGTTGGCTCAACTTGAAAAGGTGACTGATTGAAAAGACAAGACTATGACAAGGTGTGTTCAACAAGCTAGACGGCAAGGGACTCCGGCGAGTAATGACATCGGCTAATAACAAGACTTCGGCAAGCAAAGGGACAATGACCTCGGCTAGAAAGGTCAACACTTGGCCCAGCTGTGCCACACCTCGGCCTAGATGTGCCACACCTCGGTCTAGGTCGTACCAGTCTAGGGCAAGATCACTTGGGTTCAAGGGTAACATCTCGGCCCAGATAGTACACATCTCGGCCTTGGTGGCGAACACCTCGGCCTAGATGATGATATCTCGGCCAATATGTCAGGGTGCGGGTGGAGGTCAACCAGAGAAATCCCAAGATGGCCCTAAGTGTAAGAGTATCAAAGGGGCGACCTAGGCTCAAGATGACCTCGGCTGAAACACACACACACCAATAAGGAACATAGCATTCAAGTAACATTTATGCAAGACAAACCAAGGTTTGAAATGCAAGCTTAACAAAGGAAAATCATATAAAATGCACATGAGTACGGTTAGGGCAGTGTGAGGGTCATTACAGTTTACATGTACTATCAAATAAAAACAAATAACTAAAGATAGTCTTCAAAATCCAAATCCTTCCAAGCTAAGTCCTTGGAGGTAGCTTATCACCTGGACCTGAAAATGATGTTCCCATATAGGGTGAGCCACAGCCCAGTAGAAATGTACTAAACCAAATATAAGCATTGAATAAAGCAATAGCATTCAATAGGTGGTTAACCAAGATAATCAATTATATCATTATACAGTCTCATGACACTAATGTCTATGACATGTTTCACTTTCCATTATTATCAATATGACTCAGAACCTGGCCAAACTTACAACAGTGAACTATATATATCATATTCACATTACTTCCAATATCAACCAAACAAATGAGACTCAGGCTCATATCAAAACACTTCATACTTCCCGTTTGATACACATTTTAGTGTTGTATCAATAACATGTAAAAACACTTCAATATCAATAAGCACACATAATAGTGATGCTAATGGAGTCCATCCCCTATCTCCTCCCAAACAAAATCCGGTTTAGAGGTCCATCCCCTATCTTCCCCTAAACCGTGGAGTACATCCCCTATCTCCTCCCACACAATATGCAAATGCAATGCTCAATCAATACACGTATTTTTTGTATTAATTCAATAGTCAAAATTAATGACTTAACCAATGTGATTAGTTTCAGTTATCCCTAATCCACATGCAATGTCTACAACAATCACGACTATCCTCCACCGATAGCCCAAAACAGTTATTTCTAGACTGGAAATAAATATATCAACAATTCAATAGGCGAGTGATTTAAGTTATCCAACTACACCATTAAATCAATAAATTCCTCAATTCTCCTTAAATTAATTATACAAATTAATTCATTAAAACAACTAGGGTTTTCCCAAAATTACCAAAATACCCCCAACATATCAAAATACCAAAACTTAGAACAAAACTTATAAGATGGAGTAGGAAATCCCTACCTCGAAGAAAATAACCCAAATGGAGAAGACGGAGATGATGACCCAAACTCCAAAGTGCTCCAAAACCAAGATTGTTCAGATTAAAACGAAGCCCTCAACCCCCTCTACCTTTTTAACAAAGAACCTAGGGTAGAAACACACTCTAAGTAGATCAAACCTAAGAGAGAAGGTGTGTAGAGGGAGAGAAAACACGGACCTAGGGTTCTGGAATCAAAAAGAGGATGAAAAAGTGTTTTAAAAACTGCTGCTGCCTATTTAAATAAAACAGGCTCGCTCGAGCGAAGAAGTGGTCGCTCGAGCGACCAGACACAAAGAATACTCGCTCGAGCAAAGTAAAACTCGCTCGAGCCAACAATTCGATGCTTCAGGTCTGCAACCCAGAAGCACGCTCGAGCGACAGAATGCTCGCTCGAGCGAAGAACTCGAAACTCGCTCGGGCGAAGGAAAGCTCGCTCGAGCCAAGAACCACAGCTTTCAGGTCTATACTAGACGCAATCTTACGCTCGAGCGAAGATACCCTGGCTCGAGCCACCAGACACAAGAATACTACTCTCGCTCGAGCGACAAAACCCTCGCTCGAGCGCAGGACCAAACAAAGCTCGCTCGAGTGACCAACTCCTCGCTCGAGCGAAGGCCCGAAATTCTGGACAGCAACACTTGGTTTCCAAACCCAACCCAGCTGTAACAAACCTGCCCAGTACATCCTATAACTCAAGAATAAGGAATTTAAAGGACAGCAACCACAATAATATAACAACGGGATCTACGGAACATAAGTTCGGATACAACAACCAAAAGGAAAAGACCGGGGTCGCTATACTAAAAATCTGAATTTAGTTTGGAACAATTTAATCTTAGGAGCAGATATGACTAGACCATGACTTTTAATAGTATAAAAGAAAGCGGTAAGATGTTTCCAATGTTCACGAATTGATTTTGAAAAAATGAGAATATCATCTATATAAATTATGGAAAAATGACTAAATGGATTAAAAATGTCATTCATTATATTTTGAAATTCACTAGGTGCATTTTTTAGTCCAGAAGGCATGACATTCCATTCATAGTGATCAAAGGGTGTAGTAAAAGCAGTTTTATATCTATCTTTAGGATAAATTTGGATTTGCCAAAAACCACTTTTTAAATCAAATTTACTAAAAATGACAGCTTGACTAAGTCTTTTAATTAAGTCTTTTTTATTGGGAATTGGATATCTAATCCATTCTAAAACTTTATTTAATGGTTTATAATTAATAACTAGACGAGGGACACCTCGTTCTAATTCAACATTTTTATTAACATAAAAGGCGGGGCAAGACCAAGGTGATTTACTATGACTAATAATCTTATTTTTTAATAATTCATTGATTTCTTTTTTACACATTTCAACTAATTCATGATTCATTTGAATAGGTCTAGATTTAGTAGGAATTTGTCGTTCATTAAATTTTTTAATATATGGAAGTGTAACTACATGTTTTTTTCTATGCCAAAAGGCAGTGGGTGGAGTTAAACAAACAATTGTTTCTAATTTTAATTTAAATTCTTCAATTTGAGATATAAGGATTGGGTCAGTTAATTGTTGTTCAATTCTTTTGTAATTAACTTCTTCTTTAAGAAATCTTAACTGACGAGTTAATCTATTAATAGTTTGGAAAATAGAACAATCTTTTAATTGATGTAATTCCAGAGTTTCAGGAGAAGATAAAAATTTAAAAGTAAGTGTTTGGCCAAGGGCTTGAGTAGTTATTCCTTGAGTGGAAGTAGTAAATGGATATAGGAAAAATATAAATGGTGTTCCTAAAATAACTTTGTCGGTCATATTTCGGACTAAAACAAAAGATGTTTTAAAACAAACATTATTCTGGCAAATATGAACTTGTGGTAATTTATATTTAATATGCATTTGACTACCATTAGCAGAAGTTAATTTTTCACTAGTTTTCTCATAATATTTAGTAGAAATTAATCCTTCTTGAACACAATTAAGATCAGCACCGATATCAATAAGAGCAATAACTTCTAATTCAAAATCATTAATTACTAGTTTAATTTTGGAGTACCATTTTTGAATATGTATTTTATTGAGAAGATTTAATCTTTTGTTTTCATGATCAGAGGAATAAGGGGATCGATTATCAAATAAAAGATTATTAGGATTAGTATGTTCAGATTCATTATCAGATTCTTCTGGGGAAATGGCATCATTAGTTTGGAAATTATCTAAACTTTTATTAATTTTTAAAACAATGATTTCATCTTCTAATAATTTATCGTTATTCTGTAAATCTTTGATTAAACGTTTGATTTGATTAATTTCTTGTTGTAAATCTTGAAGAGTAATGTCTTTTGATTTATTTTTAAATCTTTCTAAAGTTTTAGATAAACTAATAATTGGTTTGTTAGGTTTTAATTTCTTATCAGTTAATAAAGATTTTAATTTAGCAGTATATTTCTGTTTTAATTTTGGATCCTCTAAACGACTAATTAATTCAATAAGGGTAGTTTCTTCTTGATGTTGTTTGGTAAGAACAGTGATTTGTTTGATTGGTTTACAGCAAACATCATTACATCCGAATTCAATATTATTATCAGAATTATCTCTAGGTGAATGGTAATCAGAAGATGTATCCTGAGGATTACTAGAATTATTATCAGAATTACTAGCAGATTGGTTCCATTGGAAGATTTCAAATAATTGATTTTTTGATTCATCATTGATTTAGAGTTGATTAACTTTTTCTTTTAATTTTTGTTTTTCTTTACATTTATTAGAATAATGACCTTTTTTACCACAATTATAGCAAATAATATCTTTAGTAGATTTAGATTTTGGATGTGATTTCTTATAATATTTCTTTTTGGGTTTAGTATAAAATTTATCGGTTGATTTGGAAGGTGGATAATTCTTTCTGTATTTAGTAGAATATTTTGAAGAAGACTTATGTTTATTGTATTTATGTTTTTTATGGTGAGAAGGTGCTACCAGAGGTAAACCATATTGTTTGCAAAAGTTACCTAATTCATATTTAGTTTTATGTTTATCTTTAGCAGTTTTTTGACTAAGTTTAAGATCAATACACATTTTTAAACCTTCTTTTTGAATAGTACTAATAATATCACCATAAGTTAAATTATCATATTCAATAACACCTGTAGGTTGACTAAGTACATCCTTAATTTTGTGGGCAAAGAGACTGGGTAATCCATTAATAAATTTTTCTTTCCAAAATATAAACTGTGTTATTTTCTATTTGAGTGTAATTTCCTGCGTTCTCCTTCTATTTTCCTGCTTCCGTTCCTTAATGGTATCAGAGCCAAGTTATGTTGCATTCTGTTACTAACTGAACCATTATTTCTGTGTTTACTCATTCTCTTGTGTTGAAATTATTTACAGCCTTTTGTCTTAATCTGTCCAAATTTTATTCGTGTCTTTCCACTTTGCTATTAGCCACCCATCCTTCGTCCCAAGTCCTCGGTAAGTCCTTTGGTTAGGCAGTGTTGCATCTTAGGGGTTTTCCGAACTGGGTATGTGTGAAAACATAGTATGTGAAAACATGATAAAATTAGACAATGTATTGAGCTCACTGTAAACTATTTCAAGATAGAATGAGTCGATTATTTAGAAGTAATTCTTCAGTTAGTTCTAGGTCAACAACTTTGCCTTCTATACCTAATCAAGGTTTAGTAATCAATGAAGAAGATGTAGAAATACAAAATGATAAAATTAATTTAAGTTGGAATATACCACGTTTACTAATTAAAGAAATTTATAAAACTACTTTTATACAGAATACATTTAATGTTAATCTTCATGTTTAAACTTTAGAACAAGTCTATGCTTTAGAAAAACCTAGAGAAACATGTCAATTATTTGATGCTAATACTATTAAACGTCATTTGAAAACTGGTCATAATTTTATCCATTTAGGGTTAATTCAAGTTGGAATCAAACCATTAACACAACAAGGCAAAAATACTTCTGTTTTACTATGCTTAAGAGATGCTCGTTTTCTTGATTATAATGATAGCTTAATGGGAATGATGGAAACTGGTCTTCACAAAGGACCCGTCCATTTTAATTGTTTTCCTGATTTCATTCTTAGTCTTAGAGACCCTCATATATTAGATGCTTTAACTCTAAATATTCAATTACATGGCTCATTTACAAATATGAAAGAAAAGGTTCATAATATTGCTTTAATTTATCGTGTTCATTACAAATGTATTAAAACCAATTTGAACGTTCAAGCCTTACACAAAAGTCCTAAAGACAAAACCTTACTAATCCAAAGTAGTAATAATGATACTAATATAAATATTCCCCAAATGATTGAATGGAAAAATATTACTCTCCCGGACCAATGGGTTACAGTTAATGAAAATTACAAACATAATAAAAAACAATCTACTTGTCAAGATATTCAAGATATTCAACAATTCATTGATGGATCTGTTAGGATTAAATTTAATTGATTCCAATCTTCTCACCATAATACTTCTAGTATACCACTGATTTTGAAACTGAAGATGAAATATTTAATACACATTTATTCAGCAAAAATAGTCAAATTCATATTGGTCAAACTTCCCATAGTAAAATGAAAGGTGTAGATAACTCTACCACTTCTCAAATTAGTAAACCTGTTTATTCAACACATACACATTTACCTGAATATGACACTGAATCTCAAGATTCCCCAACCCAAACTGATTTTGAAGTTATACCTCCAATCAATCCTCAATTAATGACCATTAGTAAACCTTTTGCTCCTGATCTTGATCAACTATACATTGAATTTAAATCTAAAATTAATAAAACCAAACGTCATGCTTATCGGCTTAAATATGATTCTAATCAATAATCCACAATCACTCAAAAATGGTACAAGTTTATGACTAAACATAATATTGAAATTCCTTTCTTTGAATATTTAGAAGATCATTACAAAGAAGTTAAAACAATCACAAAACATAAATGGAAAACTTCTTCTAATACTACTGTTAGTTCTAGTCACCCTCCTTTATCTACTATAATTATAGAACATCAAGGATCTACTATTCAGGCTTCTCCTTTTAAATTAACTGGCACTGACCCTGAAATCAAAAAAGTTATTAAACAAAATAATTACATCAATCAATGTCTAAAAACTATTGGTAAACAATTAGATAAGATAGAAACTAACTTAGAAGATTATTCGGCTAACCACACCTCTTCTAGTAAAACTTTAGACCAACCAATATTAAATTTACCTAGTAATCGGTCTAAACGAGATAGTCTAATAACTCAAGATAATTCTACTGTTAAAGTTATAGAACAATTATTTTCTGAATTAGCTACTGAACATGCTTCTCCTTTTACTGAGAAAGGCCTTACTATTTTAAATCAACAACCTACTCTAGAACCTATTTCTACTCAATCAGAAACTGATACAACTGATAACGAAATTAATATCTTAGCTCAACAATTTCAATCGACTAATCTTAAAAAACTTCATTATCCTAAACCTACTCCAACCAATCTTACCAAAAATTGATATTCTCGTTCCACACCACCTGATCTCCAATATGAAGAAACTAATCTTAGTAATCAATTTTCTGTCTCTGATAAAAAGTTATACGAATGGAATATCGATGGTCTTAGTGAAGATCAAATCCTTCAAAAATTAAATCATTTATCCATGGTTGCAAATAGTTATCTCGGTAATTACCCTGATTATACTCAACCTGAAATTGTCTCATTAATCACTCTGGTTTTACTGGTATGCTCAAATCTTGGTGGGAAAAATATCTTACTAAAGATCAAAGAGAATCTATTTTACATGCAAGTCAAAAAGATGAAAATGATTTACCTATATTTGACGAAACTATTGGTTACTATAAACCTGATGGTATTAATACTTTAATTTATACCATAGTCTGACATTTCATAGGCACCCCTACTAATATTTACTCTCATATACATGATCAACTTAGCAATCTTACTTGTCCTACATTAAGTGATTTTAGATGGTATAAAGATGTAACGCCCTCAAAATAATAACATTAAACCCAACGATATAGACATGATATATATAAAGTTCCATATCCTTTCATTCACCAGAATTGTATTACAAGAAGTATCACATGTTAACAACAAAAGCAACTGCCCTAAGGGCTTACAGCTTTCCAAGTTAACACTTGGTTACACAAAAGTAGAGTACTAACTCATTTACACATAAAGCCCTTGGCTTGAATTTACATGTAATACAACAAAAGGAAAGACAACCAAAAAGTCTGTCCGCCACTAGCCTCCCAAGCTAAGTCCTTGGAGGTGGCATGCTTCCTGTACCTGAAAATGATGTTCCCATATAGGGTGAGCCACAGCCCAGTAGAAATATACTAAACCAATTATGAACAATGCCTAAAAGATTAACAGTTGATAGATGGTCAACACTTTTACGTTCATTCATAATATAACACAGTTCCAAGACACTTAAGTCTATATTTCCTTTCATTTCCATTTCTTTCCTTTTTACTTGCCATTTCATAACCTTGGCTCAGAACCTGGCCAAACATCACACATGAGACAAACACTCATGCCAACACCTTTCACTTCATCAAAGATAAACATAACAGTTATATCAATACTTCCAACGACAAGCATATCCGCTATGTCAACACTTCTAGATAAGCATACACGCTCTATCTACGGAGTTCATCCCCTATCTCCTGCCAACAACATCCGGTTTAGAGGTTCATCCCCTATCTTCCCCTAAACCGTGGAGTACATCCCCTATCTCCTCCAACACAACACAATGCATATAAACAACAATTATACACATCACAAATCAACACAATTAATTATCCAAATTAATTAATCAATGTAATTAGGACATCCTCCATAATTAACATCACAACCCTTAGGTTCCAATTCCACTAATGTTTCAACATTAATTCCATGTTTATATACCAAACATGCTTCTAGGTTTATCATAGATAAAAACCCCCAACTTTTGTAAAATTACACAATGGCCCAAAGTTTCCCAAAATTACACAACAACTTCCAACATATCAAAATGCTAAAATTGAAAGACAAAACTCATAAAGAGGAGTAGGATATCCCTACCTCAAAGAATGAGCTCCAAAGGAGATGATGCCCAACACCCAACTTGCTCCAAAACCAAATTTGTTCCGATTAAAACGAAGCCCAAGCCACCCTCTAGCTTTTTAACAAAGGCCTTAGGGTAGGAAATCACCCTAGGTAGATCAATTCTTAGAGAGAGTGCAAGTGTAGAGAGAGAAGCTCTCAAAATAAGGGTTTGAAGAAGATGAAGCTTAGAAAAAGTGATGTTTAGTTCGGTGCTGCCTTGCTGATATAAACAGGCTCGCTCGAGCGAAGACCCCGTCGCTCGAGCGACCAGACACAAAAACTGGTCTCGCTCGAGCGAAGACACACGCTCGCTCGAGCCAACAGTGCAAATTTCCCGATTTGCAGTACGACGCTCGCTCGAGCGAAGACGAACCAGCTCGCTCGAGCGAAGAAACACAACCTTCAGGTCTGAGCCAGACGCAGTCGCTCGCTCGAGCGAAGCCACTCTGGCTCGAGCCACCAGACACAAAACCAACCCTCGCTCGAGCGACCAGCCAAAATTCTGGGCAGCAACACTTGGTTTCCAAACACAACCAACCTGTAACAAACCTGCCCAATACATCCTATAACTCAAATACAAAGTAGGAAAGGATGTAAACAAGACAATACTCAACTACCAACATCCACGGACACATGTCCGGATCACTGTACAACAAGGGGTAAACCCGGGACCGCTATAACCTTCCCCCCTTAAAGAATTTCGTCCCCGAAATTAAGAACACGTTTTTGAAAAGCAAAATTTTTTGAAAAGCAAGTTTTCCTTTCTTTTGAACAATGTTATACCACACATTCCATAATTCGACCCATTCCCGGTCATTCCATCTCTTATCAAGAGGCATTCTACAACATATACATTTCGACATGCATTCTCTTTTCATTTCAACCATTTCCAACACACATGGTTCACAATTCATATCATAAGCAATAATCATGATACAATTCCATTTCTATAATATGGCCAACACATGCAATATTATAATCAACGCCCATAACAAGGCAAGTTCTACAACATTTACATTAACCAAAACATGCACCATGTTTTCCAATTTAAGACATTTCTAATGCTCTTAAAGTTCATTACAATTACACAATTGCAACACTTGATTACACATCAACAAACAAGTCCGGATATTTCTCGCGGACTCCCAACTCACGTTCCCAAGTGGCCTCCTCCACTCCGTGATGTTTCCACAAAACCTTAACCAAAGGGATGGTCTTGCCACGCAGGACTTGATCCCGCCTATCCAAGACCCGAACCGGTCTCTCCTCATACGAGGCATCCTCATCTACCTCTAAGTCGGTCCAATCCAACACATGTGATGGATCCGGCTCATACTTCCGAAGCATACTCACATGAAACACGTCATGAACCCCGGATAACTGTGGTGGCAAAGCTAAACGATAAGCAACCTCGCCAACCCTCTCAAGGATCTCAAAAGGACCAATAAACCGAGGGGATAACTTCCCACTCTTCCCAAACCTCATCAAACCCCGTCTAGGTGATATCTTCAGAAATACATGATCACCTATCTCAAACTCCAATGGTCTCCTCCTACGGTCAGCATAAGATTTCTGACGACTCTGGGCTGTAATAAGCCTCCTACGGATAAGCTCAACTTTCTCCGTCGTCTCCCTAACCAACTCCGGACCCAACAAAGGTGCGTCACCCACCTCGGCCCAACAAACTGGAGACCTACAAGGTCGGCCATACAAGGCCTCAAACGGTGCCATACCAATACTAGACTGAAAACTGTTGTTGTAGGCGAACTCTACCAATGGTAAGTGCCTCTCCCACGTCCCACTGAAATCAAGGACACAACCCCGAAGCATATCCTCGAGGATCTGAATAGTACGCTCGGACTGCCCGTCAGTCTGAGGATGATAAGCTGTACTAAAGGTCAACTTAGTACCCAAGGCACTCTGCAAACTCTGCCACAACCTAGCAGTAAAACGAGGATCTCTATCTGAGACGATCGTCACTGGGACCCCGTGCAACCTCACTACGTCCCGAATATACAAGTCGGCAAGATGATCTACTGAATCTCTCACGCGCATAGGAATGAAGTGCGCCGACTTAGTCAACCGGTCTACAACCACCCAAATAGCATCACTACCCCGCTGAGTCCTCGGAAGACCTACAACGAAGTCCATAGTGACATGCTCCCACTTCCACTCGGCAATAGGCAAGGGTTGTAACAAACCCGCTGGCCTCTGATGCTCGGCCTTCACTTGCTGGCAAGTAAGGCACTTAGACACGAAAACTGCCACATCTCTCTTCATACCCCGCCACCAAAACTGGCGACCCAAATCCCGGTACATCTTAGTACCTCCCGGATGCACCGCAAGGCGCGAATGGTGAAACTCTCGGAGTACTTCCTCTCGGCAAGACTCCGGTACAAACAAACGGTCTCGGTATCTCACACTCAGATCGGGATACACCGTCAAACCCTTCTCAACCTTCCCACTGGAGATCTTCTCTCTGAGGGATTCCACCTCAAGGTCACCTCTCTGTGCCTCTAACACTCGAGTCACAAGCGTAGGCTGCGCAACAACAGAAAACAAGGCCGCAGCCTCAACGGATTCGCTCAAAAGCAAATCAAACTCTCCAATGGCCCCCAACATCTCCCACTCCCGGATGGCTACACAAGCTACATCACTAATGGATTTCCTGCTAAGGGCATCGGCCACAACATTGGCCTTTCCCGGGTGATAATGCAACTCGAAGTCATAATCCTCAATAAACTCCATCCATCTCCTCTGCCTCAAATTCAAGTCTTTCTGTGAAAACAGATATTTCAGACTCTTGTGATCCGAGAACACCTCGAATCTCTCACCATAAAGGTAGTGCCTCCAGATTTTCAAGGCAAAGATCACAGCCGCTAACTCTAGATCATGCGTAGGGTAATTCTTCTCGTGAATTTTCAACTGACGTGAGCCATAAGCTACTACTTTCCCCTCTTGCATCAACACACAACCCAAACCCTCTCGTGAGGCATCACAATAGACTGCATAACCCAACCCTCTCTCCGGAATAATCAAGACCGGAGCGGTGGTCAGTCTAACTTTCAACTCCTGGAACGACTTTTCACAAGTCTCACTCCAAACAAAGCTGACTCCCCTCCGAGTCAATCTGGTCAACGGTGAAGCTAACCTGGAGAAATCCTTCACAAACCGGCGGTAATACCCAGCTAATCCCAGAAAACTGCGGATCTCAAACACACTCTTAGGCTGTGCCCAATCTTGCACTGCCTCAGTCTTGGATGTATCAACGAACACCCCTTCCCCGGAAACCACATGGCCTAAGAACTTGACTTCTCTGAGCCAAAACTCACACTTCCCAAACTTGGCATACAGCCTATGGGCTCTAAGCAACTCAAGCACCACTCTCAAGTGTTCCTCGTGCTCCTCCTCTGAAGGTGAATAAATAAGAATATCGTCCACGAAGACGACTACAAAACGATCCAAGAATTCCCGGAAGATCCGGTTCATCAAGTCCATAAAGACTGCCGGTGCGTTGGTAAGCCCAAATGGCATTACCAGAAACTCATAATGGCCATACCGCGTACGGAATGCCGTCTTCGGAATATCCTCCTCCCTGACCCTCAACTGGTGGTAACCCGATCTCAAATCTATCTTAGAGAAACAACGGGAACCCTTCAACTGGTCAAACAAATCATCTATACGGGGCATAGGGTACTTATTCTTAACCGTAGCCCGATTCAACTTCCGATAGTCAATACACAATCTCAAGGCACCATCTTTCTTTTTAGCAAAGAGTGCCGGCGCTCCCCACGGTGAAACACTAGGGCGAACAAAGCCCTTATCTAGCAATTCCTGGAGCTGAACTTTCAACTCAACCAACTCTGCTGGAGCAAAACGGTACGGTGCCATAGAAATCGGCGCCGTGCCGGGCACTAAATCGATAGAGAACTCAATCTCTCGGTGAGGTGGCAAATCAACAAGGTCCTCGGGAAAAACATCCGAGTACTCACAAACTACCCTTGGCAACACAATCTGAATCTCATCACACTCACCACTCTCAAAGCTAGCAAGTAAACCACTAAGCTCATTCCGCCTTCGCGGACCATACCCCGGTGGCACAATACTACCAACCCGGTCTCCCAAGAAATGGAAATACTCCCCGCTCACAGTACAACAAGTAACCCTCTGGCGGTAGCAGTCAATAACAGCTCGGTATGACGATAACCAGTCCATACCCAAAATAACATCAAAGCCCTTCATGGGCATAACTACAAAAGGAAACGGAAGACGATGATCGTCGACCTCAATATCACAACCTCTACATCCGTGTTTCAAGATCAACTCACCCCCAATAGGTGACACAACACAAATAGGAGATGCTAATAGTGCTAACTCCAACTCCAACACAGATGCAAATGCAGCAGATACAAAAGAATGAGATGCACCCGTATCTATCAACACTCTAGCAACCGAGTTGCAAAACAGAAAGGTACCTCTCACTACTGATGGAGCCGGTACAAGATCCTGCGCGGTAACAGCATACACGCGCCCTGTAGGCCCCTGATCCACCTGCTCGCCTCTCGGAGCATAGGACTGCTGCACTGACTGGGACGACGAAGCCCCCGGATTGGCCCTCGAGGCCTGCACAGACTGAGCTGGCTGAAAACCCTGCGTCTGCCTAGAACCAGACGCTCCTGAAGTGGCACTCAACCGTGGGCAATACTTCTTCATGTGCCCAGGCTGTCCACACTGATAACAAGACAAGGGCTGCCCCCTGCCCGAACTCTGACTCTGCGGTCTAGCTGACGAAGAAGCAGCTCTCTGACCCCCGCCCTTCAGTGGGCAAACTGAAGCCTTGTGACCCGGCTGGCCACACTTGAAACAGGTGAACTCTCCCTGACTGCCCCTCCCGGAGCCTGCACTCGGTACTGGGAAAGTCGACCTAGCCAAACCACCCTGGGACGGCTGAGGGTTATAACCCCTCTGCCTCCTACCATCGCCCTGTCCCTCTTGGCCCCTCTTGGAGCCTCCATGTTTCTCCTCCTCTCCCTCCTGCATCATCAGCTCCATATGAGCTGCAGCATCCACCAAATGCCTGTAATCTCGAATGTAGGGTCCACCAACTTTCAACTTGAGATCCCATCTCAACTTCCGCTCAAACTCGTAGCAACGGCGCTCCTCTGTCGCCACAAGTTCAGGTGCAAACCTGGACAAGCTAGTAAATGTAGCCTCAAACTCGGCCACAGACAAACCCTCCTGCTTAAGCCGGCTGAACTGATCCCTCAGCCTCTCTCTAGCCACAGCAGATAAAAACCTCTCCTGGAAAGCATTCACAAACGCCTCCCAAGCACCACCAACACGAGCTTTCTCATATTTCCACCATTGACCCGCATCTCCCTTCAGCTGGAAGGATGCCAAGGTCACTTTCAATGCCCCGTCCTCAATGCCTAGCATCTCGAACGTTTTACTCATCTGTTCTAGCCACTCGTCTGCCTTCAGTGGCTCCTTAGGATCCCCAACAAATTCCTCCGGATTAGACCGGAAGAACTCCCTTTTCAAGAAGGAAGGCCCTGCCTCAGCTGCCTGATTCCCTGCTCTGAGAATACCCAGAGCTCCTGCTATCTCCTGGGCCAAGGCACTCATGGCCTGCTGACCTGCTGGTTCGGCCACATTGGCCTGACCAACCCCCTCCTGAACTGCCGGAATCTCCTCCGGTAATGGCACCTCCTGCCTCCTAGGCCTACCACGCCTACCACCTCTTGCTCGTCCTGACATCCTAATAAAGGTAACACAGAACATTAGCACATTCATAAACGTGCCAAAACTAAACACTCACGTCCTAATGCATGGACAACTGTAATTCATTCCACATAAGCACATAAACACATAAGCACTTACGAATTTCATTTCCGGATAATGATAGTCCCAAGGCGTTACTAGAGTACCGGTTAGAAACAGCATTGATCAAGTGCTTTTCCAACAAGACTCCCAGAAACCCAAAGATCCAATCAATATCCTAGAAACTAAATCCCATACCCAATTAATCACATAAGCATGTTATTAATTTAAACACATAGCATATGATTCTACACTAAGTCTCTATCAAACGAGACAAACCCATTGTGATCCTAATCACTTCCCACGTACCCAAAGTATTCGAACCCGGTACGCTCTGATACCAAGTTGTAACGCCCTCAAAATAATAACATTAAACCCAACGATATAGACATGATATATATAAAGTTCCATATCCTTTCATTCACCAGAATTGTATTACAAGAAGTATCACATGTTAACAACAAAAGCAACTGCCCTAAGGACTTACAGCTTTCCAAGTTAACACTTGGTTACACAAAAGTAGAGTACTAACTCATTTACACATAAAGCCCTTGGCTTGAATTTACATGTAATACAACAAAAGGAAAGACAACCAAAAAGTCTGTCCGCCACTAGCCTCCCAAGCTAAGCCCTTAGGGCAGTTGCTTTTGTTGTTAACATGTGATACTTCTTGTAATACAATTCTGGTGAATGAAAGGATATGGAACTTTATATATATCATGTCTATATCGTTGGGTTTAATGTTATTATTTTGAGGGCGTTACAAAAGATGTCTTTACCTCTAGAGTTATGTTAAAAGAAGATTGTACTAAATCATTTTGGAAAGAAAAATTTATTAATGGATTACCCAGTCTCTTTGCCCACAAAATTAGGGATGTACTTAGTCAACCTACAGGTGTTATTGAATATAATAATTTAACTTATGGTGATATTATTAGTACTATTCAAAAAGAAGGTTTAAAAATGTGTATTGATCTTAAACTTAGTCAAAAAGCTGCTTAAGATAAACATAAAGCTAAATATGAATTAGGTAACTTTTGCGAATAATATGGTTTGCCTCCGGTATCACCTTCTTGCCGTAAAAAACATAAATATAATAAACATAAGTCTTCTTCAAAATATTTTACTAAATACAGAAAGAATTATCTACCTTCCAAATCAACTGATAAATTTTATACTAAACCCAAAAAGAAATATTATAAGAAATCATATCCAAAATCTAAATCTGCTAAAGATATTATTTGCTACAATTGTGGTAAAAAAGGTCATTATTCTAATAAATGTAAAGAAAAACAAAAATTAAAAGAAAAAGTTAATCAACTCCAAATCAATGATAAATCAAAAAATCAATTATTTGAAATCTTCCAATTAAACCAATCTGCTAGTAATTCTGATGATAATTCTAGTAATCCTGAGGATACATCTTCTGATTACCATTCACCTAGTGATAATTCTGATAATAATATTGAATTTGGATGTAAGGATGTTTGCTGTAAACCAATCAAACAAATCACTGTTCTTACCAAACAACATCAAGAAGAAACTGCCCTTTTTGAATTAATTAGTCGTTAGAGGATCTAGAATTAAAACAAAATATACTGCTAAATTAAAATCTTTATTAACTGATAAGAAATTAAAACCTGACAAACCAATTATTAGTTTATCTAAAACTTTAGAAAGATTTTAAAAAATAAATCAAAAGACATTACTCTTCAAGATTTACAACAAGAAATTAATCAAATCAAACGTTTAATCAAAGATTTACAGAATAAAGATAAATTATTAGAAGATGAAATCATTGTTTTAAGAATTAATAAAAGTTTAGATAATTTCCAAACTAATGATGCCATTTCCCCAGAAGAATCTGATAATGAATCTGAACATACTAATCCTAATAATCTTTTATTTGATAATCGATCCCCTCATTCCTCTGATCATGAAAACAAAAGATTAATCTTCTCAATAAAATACATATTCAAAAATGGTACTCCAAAATTAAACTAGTAATTAATGATTTTGAATTAGAAATTATTGCTCTTATTGATACCGGTGTTGATCTTAATTGCGTTCAAGAAGGATTAATTCCTACTAAATATTATGAGAAAGCTAGTGAAAAATTAACTTCTGCTAATGGTAGTCAAATGCATATTAAATATAAATTACCACAAGTTCATATTTGCCAGAATAATGTTTGTTTTAAAACATCTTTTGTTTTAGTCCGAAATAAGACTGACAAAGTTATTTTAGGAACACCATTTATATTTTTGCTATATCCATTTACTACTTCCACTCAAGGAATAACTACTCAAGCCCTTGGCCAAACAATTACTTTTAAATTCTTATCTCCTCCTGAAACTCTTGAATTACATCAATTAAAAGATTGCTTTTATTTCCCAAACTATTAATAGATTAACTCGTCAGTTAAGATTTCTTAAAGAAGAAGTTAATTACAAAAGAATTGAACAACAATTAACTGACCTAATCCTTATATCTCAAATTGAAGAATTTAAATTAAAATTAGAAACAATTGTTTGTTCAACTCCACCCATTGCCTTTTGGCATAGAAAAAAACATGTAGTTACACTTCCATATATTAAAAATTTTAATGAACAACAAATTCCTACTAAATCTAGACTTATTCAAATGAATCATGAATTAGTTGAAATGTGTAAAAAAGAAATCAATGAATTATTAAAAAATAAGATTATTAGTCATAGTAAATCACCTTGGTCTTGCCCTGCCTTTTATGTTAATAAAAATGTTGAATTAGAACGAGGTGTCCCTCGCCTAGTTATTAATTATAAACCATTAAATAAAGTTTTAGAATGGATTAGATATCCAATTCCTAATAAAAAAGACTTAATTAAAAGACTTAGTCAAGCTGTCATTTTTAGTAAATTTGATTTAAAAAGTGGTTTTTCGCAAATCCAAATTTATCTTAAAGATAGATATAAAACTACTTTTACTACACTCTTTGGTCACTATGAATGGAATGTCATGCCTTCTGGACTAAAAAATGCACCTAGTGAATTTCAAAATATAATGAATGACATTTTCAATCCATTTAGTCATTTTTCCATAGTTTATATAAATGATATTCTCATTTTTTCAAAATCAATTAGTGAACATTGGAAACATCTTACCGCTTTTTTTTATACTATTAAAAGTCATTGTCACGACCCCAACCCGCCCCTAGTAGGATGGTGCCGTGATGGCCAGTAATCCACAATTACCGAAGGCCAACTTACAAAAAAAAAAAAAAAAAAAAAAAAAAAACAAGGACAATCAGAGTATAATGTACGGGGCTTACAAATGCGGAAGCAATAAATCAAATACCAGTGGTCCATAAGAGCTTGTGCGTAGATCAAATGAGACATCATATACCATATGGTTTACATCCAGTCCAAAAATAACAAAATACAAATTTACAACTTGATCAAAAGGCTTCTCGGCCGACAAGGACGAAATACAGCAATTACAAGCCAAGAAGCATGATTTTCAAGAGTGGCCGACGTAAATACAAAAATGCCGACATAAAGACAAAACAGCCGATGTAAGCACAAAACTGCCGACGTAAAACAAGTCAGGCCGAGATGTCAAGAGTCCAAAACAAGCTTTGCAAAATAGAACTAGGCGTCGCCGCCGTCCTGCTTATCACCTACATATATATAGAGAGGGTGAGTTTGACAACTCAGTGAATGGTACAAGAAATAAAGGTTTTGCATGAATATAGCCGAAATCCTTCAAAGCAAAACAAACATTCCAAACCATACGAATATTAGCCGAGGTCCTTCCAAACCAGACACATCAAAACTTTACCGAAACAAGGGATGAACCGTATTCATCTAACTGGTCTTACAAAACTCAAGGGATGCTTACCAACATCGGCGAAACACAAATCAAGATTTACCAAGTCAAGGGATGAACCGTATTCATCAATCAAGTCTTACAATATCGAGGGATGCTTATTAACATCGACAACAAGGGACTGTACGATCCGTAATCGATTTGTCAAGGGTACTGCGAAAGTTTAAAGTCCTCCAGCACAAGGGACTTGTGTTACTTAGGCCCGTAGCCCTTTTTAACACGATAGCTTTTCAAGTAAGGACCATATCCTTTTTAACATGCGAAACTTGTATCACTTAGGCCCGTAGCCCTTTTTGACAAGGTGGTGCTGCGAAAGTTTAGAGTCCTCCAGCCAAGGGACTTTCATACTTGGTACTGCAAAAGTTTATAGTCCTCCAGTACAAGGGACTTTTACACTTAGTGCTGCGAAAGTTTATAGTCCTCCAGCCAAGGGACTTTCATTCTTGGTACTGCAAAAGTTTATAGTCCTCCAGTACAAGGGACTCTTACTGATAACATCAAAACGAGGCTTATACTTGATACATCGGAACGGGCTAATCATTCATGCTCATCAATTACTTTTATCAAAACAAGGCAAGACAAAGTTTATCCAAAACAGTATAACATAGCTTTATTAAAAGCACCACTCACCTAGATCTTCTTGGTGAGGCTCACAGCAAGGATCAAGGTCCTGACAAATCACATGGCAAACCACATTTTCAAAACGAGTTTCACATATATGCAATAATCTCGGCACTCCCACCGGATCCAAATCAATAACTAAGCAAAACATGCTGAATGTCAAGACACTACTTTCCATCTCTTGGAACACACTGGGTATCATCCAGGTCTAGCCGAGGTCCCACACCTCCTCGCCGAGGTGCGGTCCTCAGGCCACATACAAAACAAAGTCGGGAAAAATCTGGGTTTCTCCCTTGAAGAATGCAAGGAACGAAATCATCAAGAACATCAAGAACATGCATGCTAAAATCATAACTCGGTTATTCAAAACTGAGATTTCAGGCTAAGAGTTCAAAAACATGGACTTGGGTATCCATACAAGAAGACTATGCAAGAACAAACACAAAAACATGGTTCTTGCCTCAAGCTTTCAGATCAAAACAAGGTTTTTCTCTCAAGAACACATGAACATCATTTCACTCATCCAAGAACCAACTTCAACACAATGCATGGCGTGCAAAACAAACCCAATCATGCAATGCAGCTCGGTAAACAATAAGAACAAACAGAGGAGAGCAAGAATCAAACCTCAAAACTCGAATCCAACGGTTCGATCCTTGAAGATCAAGCTCGGAACTCTCTCTCTCCCTCTAAAACTCTTCCTTCTCCCTTGAGAGCTTCTCTCTCTAAAAACAAGGATTTGAGACAAAATGATTTGTCTCTGAGTCTGTCTGCTGCCTTAAGCTTCAGCTCGGACACGTGGCGTCACCGGGTTGGCTTGACTCAAAAGGTGACTGATTGATAAGACAAGTCACTGACAAAGCGTTCTCGACAAGCTAAGGCAAGGCGCGTCGGCAATCAAAGACATCGGCTAACGACAAGGCCTCGGCAACAGGGTAACAAAGACATCGGCTAGGGAGGACAGCGCTCGACTAAGCTGTGCCACACTTCGGCCTGGGTCATACCTACCCAAGGGCAAAGACTACAAGTACAAAACATCTCGGCCTTGGTTCCAAACACCTCGGCCCAAAGAGTAACATCTCGGCAAACATGCCGAGGTGGAGATCGAGGTCAACAGATGGCTCCAAAATAGTTCTAAGTACAAAGGTTCAAAGGTGGACTAGACTGAGCTGACCTCGGCCACACCAAGCAAGGAACAAGATCAAGCAAGCAATCAAAGCAAGGCAATCTTAACAAATCAAGACAAGGCAAAACTATCGAAACAGTATAACAAGACAAGATCATATAAAATGTATGCCAAGAATGGCTAAGTCAAATGAGGGTTGTTACAGTCATGGTCTAGTCATATCTGCTCCTAAGATTAAATTGTTCCAAACTAAAGTCAGATTTTTAAGATATGATATTCACCGGAATACAATTCTACCAATTAGTCGCTCTATTAAATTTGCTTCTAAATTTCCTGATGGAATTCTAGAGAAAACCCAGTTACAACGTTTTTTAGGATCACTTAATTATATTGCTGAATTTTACAAAGACCTTAGAAAAACTTGTCAACCCTTATTTGATCGGTTAAAAGACAATCCTCTCCCTTGGTCTCCTACTCATACTGCTATTGTTAAACAAGTCAAACAATATGTCAAGTCACTTCCTTGTCTTGGTATTCTCATTGAAAATTCCTGTAAAATTATTCAAACCGATGTCTCTGATATTGGTTATGGTGGCATCCTTCTCCAAAAAATCGCTATTCAGTCATCTGAACAAATTGTTTGATTTCATTCTGGTGTTTGGAATAAAGCACAAAAGAATTATAGTACTATTAAACGAGAAATTTTATCTACTGTCCTATGTATTAGTAAATTTCAAGATGATATTTTAAATCAAAAAATTTTACTTCATGTTGATTGTAAATCTGCTAGATATGTTTTAGAAAAAGATGTTCAAAATCTTGCTAGTAAGCAAATTTTTGCCCGTTGGCAATCTCTATTAAGTATTTTTGATTTTGATATTGAATATATTCCTGGTTGTCAAAATTTTATTCATGATTTTCTTATCTGAGAATTTTTACAGGGTGGATAATGCCAAATGCCTATTCTCTCTATTTCATGCCATAAATAGAAAATTAAACACTACGAAACCCTGATTAAGCATACTGCTTCTCGCCTTGCTTTTCTCAAATCAACCCATTTACCCACTAAACATGCTCAATATATTCAGTTCCATCGGATTAAAGCTCAACGCCAGCAACTTTCTCATTATATTAACTGTTTACATTCACATACTGATCATTTAGATATCCTCTGTGGATGCTAATTTCATTTATCTATTTAACAAATGTCTCGTCCCAGGCCTCCTTCTAAAGCCTTGGTCCCATCTAGTCAACCTTTTGTTCCTCCTCCTTTGGAGCTAGTCACCAAATATCACCCTGCTGAATTGGTTAATCGTTACCAAATTCTTAGTAACATTCCTAAGCCCAGTTATACATCTGCTTTGGCTACTGATCCCTTTGCTTCATCTAGTCAAGCAGTTACTCCTTACATTTCTAACCCTATTAAATCTGCCCGATCTGATTATGTTAAATCTACTACTACTAATCTCTTTTTCAAAGAACCCAGTCACCCAAAGAGTCATACTGTTCACGATCTGGTTAAATCTTATTTCCCTCCTGGATAGCATTTTGTTCCTCTCTATCCAGAAAAAAACAATTGCCTTTTACAAAGACATCTTATTCAACCACCAGTCTATTGTGATTAAACTCATTTATGATCGCACTTACACAAGTAAAATTGTGTATCATTCACTCTATATTCACAACTTTGTTTCTCTGGATGATTGGGGTTCTCCTTATCAACTAAGAGATTTGTCTGGTCATTCAATTCAATACAGTTACTATGATTATATTGATGCTTGGTTCAAAGTTCTCTTATATCAAAATGAGTCAAATAGTCACTCCTGATTTCTCCAGTTTGATCAAAAGTTCAAATCTGAATTACCTACTTGGTTTCTACGATGGTGGACTCAGTATGGAGCCATTTCAGAAATCTTCCCATCAGTCATTATGGAACAAGTCAACTATTTTTCCAGTATTTTCTCATTTACTCCACAGCAAAGGAAATTCCCTCCATTGCTCATTTTTATATCCAAATACAAAATCCCTTGGATATTTAAATGGCAATATGGTATTTCTGATGATGTTATTTACCGACAACACATGGTTAAATGGTGGGATAATTTCAAAATTTCACACGTTGTTGAGATTGTTCAAACTGAATTCCCAATCAACATACATGCTCCAACTCCTGCTATGGTTAAAGCTCAACAGATCCCAACTGCTTCATTAACTCAGGGAAGCCAACTTCCTCCAGTCAATCTTGAAAGCCCAACATCCAGTTCTTCCAAGCCCAAGTCATCTAAATCAAAGATTAAATCCAAGTCAGCAAAGCCCAGTTCTGATCAGCCTAAGTCAAAGGACAAGTCCAAATCCAAGGTTAAACTCAAGTCCAAGTCATCCAAAGATGAGCTCCTCCAAATGGCTCGTCTCCTCATGGCCCAAGCCAAGTCAGACTTGGATAACAGCAGTTCAAAAGAGGGTTCAGACAGTTCAAACTCTTCTAAAGGTTCAACTACTCAAAATCCATATGGACCCAAATTTCAAGATGCTCAGGATCCATATGCATAGCTCAGTCAACATTGGATTCGATATATATGCATTATAGCTTCATTCTCTACTCATCTTTTGGGAAAAGCTGCTATTTTGTCTCTATATTGATTTCCATCAGTCACATGCCACCGAAAGTTATGAATAGTAAAAGCCAAAGTCATAACTATTCACCAATCAGCCAAAAGCTTCAATCAACTTTAGTCACTTGGCCGAAAGTAGCAGACAGCACCCATGTGCTTCATCATGCTCTTCCAGCTATTGTTCACAAGTTGCATAGTTATTTATTTTGTTTATAAATTGGTAATCCGGGTAAATTGTTGGACAGAGTTAGAAAGAATTTGAGAGACCATTCCTTCCTCAAAAATTAGCTATCTCTGTAATTTATTTTCTATGTATTTCAAAGCAATTCTCTGCGGCTACTTCTATTAAACAATTGTAAGTTTTATTTTAAAACTGTTTTCTGTTTTGTAATATTTATTTAAACTGTGTTATTTTCTATTTGAGTGCTATTTCCTCCGTTCTCCTTCCATTTTCCTGCTTCTCACCATAAAAAACATAAATACCATAAAATATAATATTTTGCTCACCACGAAATATGCACCCATTTTATTCACTACAAAAATATATAATTTTTCACCATCTGGTACACACCATAAAATCAACTATCATATTTATTATAATCATATATAATAAATAATAACAACTCCCAAGTTGGTAACTACCAATCACCTAATTAAAAAGGACAAAACAATTAAACATGAGTCATTAAACAAACTCAATTTAAATTCAATCTAAGTCATGGGTCTCACCCATAAGCCAAATATGGTCCAATTATATACCAAAATAGACCCAACAATTTATCTCAAATCATGGTCCAAACACCCAAAACTCAAATTTCAAATTCTACTATAAATTAAACTAAACACCAATCAGTTTGCAAATTCTCATAAAATAAATACTCACCATCAAATTACGAAATTTTTATCCAACATGCTAGACTCTTATAAGAACAACATCATAAAAATTTTCATAATTTCTGAGATCGAAAATTATATATATATATATTTTTTTAAAAATTATTACAAAATTGAACCATTTTCGCGCATAACTTTACACAACACTCCAATCCAAATATTACTCAATTAATTTATGTACTGACAATTTAAAAAAATATTTTGGGTTATCACATAGGATTTCACTTTTCCTTCATCAAACTGAGGACCATTGTGCCTTTCATCAAATCACTGTTCATAGCCATTGCCGAATATCTCCCTAGATGTCCTCCCGGATGACCACCTCGAATCAAAAATTTGTAAAAAAATTGCATTGGCCAGTCCACCGCCCGGTTGACAACAAAAAAATTTTTTTACAGTAGGCGATCGACTGGCCAGACATCTACCCGGTCAACTGGTATTCTGATGAAGCTCCAAAATCCTCTATTGGAGCACTTGATATCAAAGGAAGCTTTTACTCAAATTTGATGAAAAAATTGTTGCACCGTTGGAGATGCTCTAAGATTTGGCATCACTCTTGAAGATGATCTTAGTATATAATATATATTAAAATCTCGAAATAATTATATGAGGACAAGATTTTCCTCCAATCTATTATGGATGAATTCTTGTTGGAGCAAATTTGGTATGAGATGGAAATAGAGAAAATAAACAATAATTAGTATTGTTTCAAGGCACGTTACACTTTCTTTAAGACAATATTAGCCCCCATCAATTCTGTCGAATATGGTGTGCACCGATTATTCACGAATCTGCCTCCAGGATACAATGAAGCCTAATCTAAAGACTTATGTCTGATTGCATTATGCACGAACAAAATCAAATCCCGAATACTTTTGAATTTTTCTAATCCACCAAGTATAGATGAAAATAATGTTAGAGAGAAATTCTATGGATGTTCTATGGATTTCATATGGATTACTTCTTGTCCAATTATCAACCCATTTCGCCTTTATAGAGGCATGCGTTTGTGTCCCTTAGACCAAATGTTGTGTCCTTTAGATTCAAAAGTGACACCCTTTAAATCCAAGATTCATGTCTTTTTGTTTAAACTCAATGGTTACACCCTTTGGTTTAAATCCAAAAGTCACATCTCTTTAATAATTCATATTACTATATTATATATTTAAATATATATATATATATTATGAAAATGTTCCTACAATCCCCTGCCATTTTCAAAATATATGAAAATAACAACTTTGATAAATTAGGAAAATTTATGCATAAATGAATATATCTTTCGATTTGAATCATTCACTTCGTGAAAACACATCAAAGGTAATCAAGATGGTATAGTAGACTTGTCTTTGAACTAGTGATCTTATACAATTAACCGGACATGTCTCATACACAAATTTTCTTCTCCTTAGGTAATTCAAAAAGCCGACACATGAATTGGCCTTGTGTCTATATTCTGTTTCATAAGTGCTCTAAAGTCAAGCCCTTGGACTCATAGAAAGTGGCACCACCTCCTACACTTATATAGGTAAGTTTACTTATAGTACCCCTATAACTATAGTACCCTAACTCACCATTGTAAACTTTTTAAGAGCTAAGTAGCTCAACCACCTCTTTTGCATTACAGGTCCCAAGCACTTTACCTTGATGGTTATGAAATTAAAATTTTAAGTGCTTGCAATCATGACATATTGTGTGTAACACCCCGAAATAACCCAACACAAATTAGGCACATTAATCAACAATCATTAAGGAATAAAGATAGATCTCCAACCTTTACATCATTAATCAATAAAGTGTGTACAAAAGTTCTACATGCGAATTGTACATTCAACGGTATGAAAATACATGAATCTATAGCATGTAGAACATCAAATCCCAAAAATAATACAATGCCTTCATGGGCTTACAATTTTCAAGGCTTAAGCTCGGTTACACAAAAATGGTTTCACGAACCCATACATTTAATGCCCTTGGCTAGCAAAATGAATCACAACAAAAGAGAATTGTTTACTCTTCACCAAAATGTGTATGTGCCCTCAAACTCAGCTGGATCACCACATCTTTTCCTGCACCAAAATCCCATAGGGGTGAGCATAAAGCCCAGTGAAGAGTCCTTACAAAGTATATACAGTTATGCAAGATTTCCAATATCAAATGCAAATGCCATGCAATGCCAATTTGAAGAGAATTTCATTTACGTGCTCTTTTTAAAAGTCACCATGTTCAACAACAATTTGAAATCTCAACAATCTCGAAATTTACAATTTTATTCAATAGGGGCGGTAAATATGACTCAGGTAATCCCTAGGTTGGTGTCTGCAGGTAGGCGTGACTAGCACTACACAACCCCACTTTACCGGTTGCTAACCGGAAGGGAAGTGGTACCTCCTCCACGTGCGTTTTCGGTCTTCAGTTATCAATTTCATCTACACCTCCTATCCGGACTTATCAACGTATTTACCCCATAAACATTTCCATGATTTCATTTCATAATATTTCATTCACAAAGAAAGTTCCAATTCCCAATCCAATGTTCATGACATGCAAGGTTTTAGAAATGCCAATGCAACAATTATCTATACTACACTTGTTTCTCCACTTTCAACATAACTCCAACAAATGTTCCATAAGGATTCAAAATTTCCGCTTTCTTTTTTCATTGCCATTCTAACAAATAGCCAAAAGTTTGCCATTATATATCAATATAAAAATGATATGTCCACAATTCGTGCACTTCCATCATTTTAATCATTTCAAAGCTATAGCAATATATAGTCAACAACTTACAATCTCATCAATTCTCATATGTTAAGAAACCCATCACCAATATGCATGCATTTGTATATATATATAAAGAAATTTTCCCCTTTCTTTACTTATCATGGCACACCCCAATGTATATACACACACACATATATATTATCAACTATGAACCCTCATCTTCTTCCATTTAAGGAAAACCCAAATTTCTAGGTTTTTTCTCTACAACAACACACACACCCTAAACACTTGAAAGAGATCCTAAAGAAGACACCATCTCCTTGTCCAAGATGATTTCAATCCTCAAGATATTATCTTAGAAAGATTTGAGATCTTAAAACCCACTTTTGAAAAACCCTACATTCTTGAGCCGAAATCAAACCCTCATAATATCCCCAAAGCAAACCCAAAACCCACATCAATACTTGCAAAACATATATATATATAACTCAAGAAGTCCCTACCTCAAGTTTGATGAAGAGGTTGATGAAACCCTAGGATCAAATGGTGTAGAAATTAGATCTCTACCGTACAAAGTGAAGCTCTTGCTTCGCTCCCCAACTTAGATGAAGGAACTTGGGTCAAAATGTGTATGGGTTTGGAGAAATCAAGGATCTTGTGGTGTTTTTGGTGTGAAATGTAGAGAGAAAGAAGAGCAATGTGTTTTTAGAGTTAGAGGGATATAGAAAAAATGAGATACATTCAGCCCCAAAAGAAAGAAAAACAGGAAATTTCGGGTTGCCCAGAAGCCCACACTTGCGGAGCGTCTTCCCGCACGTGTGGCCTTCATCCCCGCACGTGCGGTGGCCCCTCCCCACACCTCACTCTGCACCTACCTTTTATGCAGTGTGCAACCCAGAAACTCCTCTATTTGTCACACGTACGGCCTCACCTCCCGCAAGTGCAGCCCCTCTCCCGCACGTGTAGCCCAAGGCCCTGCATGTGCGGTTTGACCCTCCAGCCCAAAAAAATTCAACTCAAAGCTTGGACACTCCGGATACAACCCGCACCTTCCGCGACTCGTGAAATTCAGCATAGTAATGAAAAAGTGAAGACTTTCGAGAAGTTGTTTATTTTTAAAACAACAATCCAACGTTATGAACATTGTTAAACTGAGGTTAAACGAAGAGGAACAATTTGAATAACATGACCAGTCATCACATTGTGTACTTGGTCTCATTGAACTCAAGGACTTTGTTTCTTCAAGCGTTGAGTCGAGTTTTCACCATGAGTGATATGTTACTTGGGCTTAAGACCCATCCCCTTTGATGATCTTACATCAAATCCCTTGAAAGTATTTCTTAGGCAATTAACAATCACGTTGAAAAAATTCTTACATTGCTATGTATTACCACAGTTTATGACGTGATCAACATGTCCAAACTAATAATCATTGTCATAACTATCAACTCATATTGATGATGAGTTTGCATCTTGAAATTTTCAAGAAAAATCCGTGACAAAATTACAATGTCACTCCATCTCTTTTGTTATAAGAGATTAACAAAGTGGAAATAATCATTCATCGCAACCTGAAGCGGACCAATATTATGTTGGATGAGAATTGGATTGCCAAAGTGGTGCCCAACATTGAATCAAGTATAAGCATCGTGGGATATATGGATCCAGAATACCCTGGCAATGCAAAATTTACTATAAAATCCGATGTGTACTCATTCGGCATTATCTTACTTGAACTATTAAGTGATAGGAAACCAATGATCTATTCAAGGGACAAGGATCAAGTGAGTTTAGTATGTAGCTTCAAAACTAAAATCAAAATGGGTACCATAGATCAAATCATTAATCCATATCTAACTAACAAAATAGCACTAGAATGTTTGAAAGAATTTGTCAAGAATGCAGAAAATTACGTGTGTAACGAGGGGATTGAGCGTCCATCGATGGATGATGTGTTGGGTAACCACTGGTATGCATTGCAACTGCAAGAGACTTGGTGGAATAGTAATGACCAGTTCAGTATAGGTAAGTTCCCTAAGGCCGTTCTGCATTCAGATGGCGTTGTGTTAGTTGAATTAGCCAATAGAGGGGATATTGATAAGATGAGTTTTATGAAAGGGGATTCAGATTATTTTTCGGGTAATCTAGCACAATAGTACAACTCTGTGGTCTTTACGATGTGCAAACATAAGGCCTTTCCAACTGATGCTTCTGTAAAAGTTGATAGTTACATGAAATAGCATAATGCTGCCCCTGTTAATGGATTGCTATCCATTTGCTGTGTTAAAAAACTTTCTAACATAATGCAACCCACATATTTTATACATTTATGTGCCTTGTACAATATGTTGTTCCTCCTCTAGAATCAGTTATACCTAGCAAATTCTACTGCCAACTCAGCATCTTATTTCATTGACTTGAAAAAAAGATTTAGACCCACCAGATGATCTAGCTATAGGCTCTACGGAATTCAATTCATGTCAATAGCAATGCCAAAAGACATTGTTTACTCTCATGAGTAAATGTTTTTATTTTGACACAACCATGTGGATGTGGAATTTGGAGAGAGATTATTAATTCATGGAACTGATGTGAGGACTTCATGGCTCCAGACTTGGGCACAGCTACACAATTCACTAATATGAGTCACAATGTGCTGGAGGGGCTCCAAAAACTCTTCTAAGAGTTTAGTTGGGTCTTCATTCCCGAGTATTTAAATGTTTTTTTAGTATTTACAACTCAAACATACTAAACTAGAAGCATGCATGAGCAGAGAGCACAACACACATTCTAGAGCAAAACTTTTTGTAATCGATGCAAAAGTTGGAAATACAACACCTAGTATAGTAGAAGGAAAGAAGTTTTTGAATTTTCCAAAATTACTTATGCCTCAAAAAAAGTACCATATGAAAATAATGAGTTTTTTACCCGCCCCCTCCCCCCCAAACTAGTTCTTGAAATTTTTCAGAACACAAAGCCATCAAATGTATATGAACCATTGAATAATCTCAATTCTATCATTGTTCATCATAAATTCATGCAAGAAAATAGAAAGGTCATCATTTACCCTCCTAGCCTTCAAGAACTCAAAAGGTGCATTTTGTAGCTTATTATCCAAATCCCTGAAAGCAAATAAATAAAAAAACCAAACATGGTCATGAACAAACCACAAGATTGCAGACTAACACACATTTATGCTTGGTTAGGAAGAAATCATGAAAAAACGAAGTAAACAAGGACTCTCTCTTCTGAAACTGGCCCAATCAATAAGCCAAAGAAAGATCAAAAGTATTCATACGATGTCCTAAAATCTATAAATTTTAGTATTCAGAGACTAGCTTCCTCATTGCCCTCAATTAGCCCCAAATTGGTTTCTCAAATTAATTTGAAGTAGAATTGGGCTGGAAAGAAAAATATATATATGCATATTTATTGAAAGCTTTATATTGAGAAGAACAAGAAGAAAATTCAATGAGATGCTGAAATATTTTAACAAGAAATATATAATCAATTCAGGTAGTCATTAGCCAAAAACTCTATAATTCAAACTAAAAGATCCACAGAAAAAGAGAGAAAGATATTAACAACTCATAGAAAAACTAAAACATTTATGTATGGTATTATGATAATAATGCTAGATCATGTGATATAAGGTCACATGAGGTCCCACATAAAGCCCCAATTTTTATAGTTTTGTTTGCGCCAAATTTGCCTCTTAATGTAATCGACAGTTTGCAAGGTCGATCTTCCTCATTGAATGCATTGAATTCCGTAGTGGGCCAGAGAATTTTAACACAGAATGTAATACATTAATACGCAAATAATTAGATTTCAATTTAAGTGATTGGTTAGTGATTTCAAGGACTAAAGACTAATTGATAATGTTTTGTTTGGTTGCTAAGAAAATGAGACAAACAAGAACAAAAAAAGAAGTAAACAATTGATATCCCCCTTCCAAGGCATTAAAATGTAGGAATAGATAAGGGAATCAAATTGAGAACAAAAGAAGCTCTGTTTGGCTTCTAGGAAAATGTCAGAAAAGAAAAGACATAAGAATGTGGAACCAATATTTGTCATTTACCTAAGACCCAAGAAAACTATAACCTCCAGTTAATTGAGCCTAGTGAAAATTCAAGAAGACTAAAACTCCAAGTAATTGAACCTAGTGAAGACTATTTTGGGTAGATGGAGATGAGTTTTTCGTTTAATTAGTACATAAAAATGTTCAAATTTCCTTTTCGTTTCTTCAATTTCTCCTTATATTTGGTTTTTTACTCAACTGGGTTGGCTAATTTTTATTTCAATAAATCAAAATTCTCAAAAACACTTTGCTTCTTTTCCAATTCCCTCATTTTATGAGCAAATGGGGTACATAAGAATTGACATTAATGTGTATTTAGAAACTCAAAAACTGAATAAATAAATAAATAAAGATCCTCAAGAACATCATGGAGGAGGGAGATTACCTGGTGGGAAGTGATGTATTGGGAGAAGCCTGAGGATGTTTGATTGGGGAGTCTTTAGTGGATAGACCCGGGTGTGAGCGGAAAAATTAGGTATGGGTCTGTTTGGATGGCGAGAAAGTTGTTTTTGGAATGTCATTCATTTGGATTTGCTAGAGAGAGATGTGTTTGCCCAAAAAGCTTGCATAATCCGTTCTTAAAAAATAATAATAAAAATAAAAATTGCTTGCATAACTCGAGCCATTACGAAGTGTTTAGGGCTTGTTTGGTAATCATTTCGTTTTCAGTTTTTAGTTTATATTTACAAAAATTTAAAAAAAATTGTCATAAAAACTTGTTTGATAAATTTTTTGGTTTATAAATGGTTGTCTCAATTTGTAAATTTGAGAAAAAAACGTAAACTCAAAAAATGAGTTTATATTGGTTTTTCAAACAGAAATTTAAAATTTTGACTAACAAATCTTTTTTCAATTAATTTTTTTTTCAAATAATTTTTTTTTCAATTATATTTTTTTCAATAAATTTTTCTCTTTAATTTTTTCATCTATACAGATGTTTGACGACTGGCTTACTAATCAAATTCAGACACCTGAAGAAATATTGGTGTTCTATGAGGACAAAGTTCTCAGACGAAGTAAATCACTTGTTGAACTGCTTAATCAAATAATTGACTATCTGAATGATATTTACGAAAGAAATAGTTTCAATGGTAATCTGTTGAATAATTGAAGGATTTGTTGTAGATACGTTGGGTCAAGGTTAACTTGGAAGGTAGAGTTTGTTAACAACCCTCCTCTAAATCTGATACATGATCCCATACATGGTATAATAGTTGATGTTCAACACTTCAGAAAGATAGTATATGAAGCGACGGAACGATTTCATTTAGAAGTTTATCCCCTGACTAGTCTCCTCTTTTCTCAACCTACCTATGATTTCAACTCGCGATGTGAGTACTATCATACTTTGTCTTATGTTAAGAGAATTGCATTTTATAACTATTCCCATCCACTTTTTTTTTCAATAAAGTGAGGATGACACACTTTATTTATAAAGTTTATGAAATACAGAAGAGGAATCCACTTATTTTCAATTGATATATTTGTATAGATAATACCACGCCTCTCATAGACATGGGTTTTTGGCTAGCTAGAATTCCGTCTATTCCTCATTTTTAGTATTGGGATGGCCATCAGCCGCCACTGTGACAAGTTCTATATTATCCTCCTCATGGAGAAAAACCATTATATGAATTTCATACTATTTTTCTTCAGATATGAGGTGATAACATATTTGAGGACCGTTTGTGAACATGCCAGGCATGTCATTCAAATGCTTGGTCTAGAAAAATTCTCAATGAGCTCTATCAAGTTTTCCCTGATACCTTGCCTAAGATACATTTCCTCATGTGTACTAAGTTCAATGATGATAACGATTGCCAAAAGTACTTGTCTGCTAAAAACATTGTTAAGCTAATGAGGCACGGTCCTTTTGGCTACAACAGACTCAAGTTTTCAATCGGTTGTGCAACTGACGAGGTATGTTTATTTATCACTTCTTTAGTTATACTTTAACTCAAATTTTTTAAGTTATCTCAAGAGTAGTTGACAAGATCAACTAAATAAAGAATCGGATGTCGTCTTACAGCTAAAAAAATTTAGTATTATCATAACATAATTTACATTTCTTGGGTTTTGATAAATAGTATAGTCTATGTTAATCTCTTATGATTTTATTTGGTTTGCCTGTTTCTGTAATAAACTCGGGCTTTTTATTTTTTCTTAATTATTTTAGACCATTCATAGTTTGCGTAAGGGCTTTCAATGAGACATAACATTCCCAGTTCTATTTTGAAATACAAGGGATGATTGCCTTTTTTAAATTCATTATTGAATGTATTGAATCAATATTGAGACTATGTGGCATTTTGGTTTCCATCATCAATCATTTTAAAAGTTACTTTCTTCATATACATATTTATTATAATAGTATATATTTTCTTATTAAGTTTTTGTTTTAGTGGTCTAGGCTTTTTGGGTCTTGCCTTGTGACATTCATGTGCCTTTTAGGGTGTGTATTGAGTTTTGTATATTTCTTTTTGGTAATAAAATCTCACTTGCCAAAAAAGGATCATTTTATTCGTTTATTTATTTAGATTGGGAGAAAGGAGATGACACATAATAGTGCTTAGTTTGGTTTGGTTTGTTTTTTCAAACTTTTGTTTTGAATTTTTTGGTGTTCATGTTTCATTTTGACACTGTTTTTTTTTTTTTTTTTTTTTTTTTTTTAAATAACCCTTTTATTTTCATTTTCTATTCATTTAATTTAACACTTTTATTTTTTATTTTACTTTTAGATAATAATAATAACAACAACAACAACAACAATAACAACAACAACAACAAAAATATAATAATAAAAGATCAATACATGTTTGAATTTATAAAAATTTTTACCAATATTTTACCTTTTAATTCTATTTAGATTATTAGATATTAGATTTTCATGTAAAAGTATAATTTAAACATAAAATATGAAAAAATTCCATTATTTTTAATCACCAAAACTAAGAAAATATGAAAAATTAAAAACTAAAGAGCAAATTTAAAAAATAAAACTAATGAAAGTAGTTCTTATTTAGAATTTTGAGATCATACTTTGGTTATTAAAGTACCATGTAAAATATTATAGTTAATAAAATATAATTTAAATAAAATGAAAGTGTATAAAGATAACGTGCGAATTTTTGAGATGCAAAACAAATCTCTATTTTAAAAATGCATGCAATTTCCTCTGTCTAGATTCGAACGAATGCATACAACTTTATGATTCAACGAAAATTATTCAAGTGATTTGATCCATGATGGACAATTGTAAATATTATGTATATCAGTATAGAAGCAGACACAGGAAATAAAAAAGAGTAATTATTTTTTATTCTTCAATCATAATTATAGTGATCCGGGCTTAGACTCTATCCATTTATTGCTTTTAAATCAGGGAAACCATATTCGTGATGATCATTCTTTTCTCTTCATATTTGGTTTTGGCTTCGGGGGTTGACACCTCCCTTGTTGAGGTCGACACTACCCTCTTATCTTTATTTTGTTAAGCTCCAAAGGTCGACACCAGTGTTGGAAGGGTCAACACCATCTTGTTGCTATGTTCTTAGAATAGCTACTGAAATTTAGAGTCGACACCAGCCTTGGTGGTGTCAACACTTGTCTTTCATTGTTGGCCTCAAGGGTCGATACCTGTCTGGGAAGGGTCGACCCTTGTATACAGTACAATCTAGGTATTTGTTACTGAAATTTAGTGTCGACACCTTGGGTCCAAGGATCGACACCTTGTTTGCTGCCAGCATTTGTTTTTCTTCAATTCTTCATGGAGGGTCGACACCAGTCTGGGAAGGGTCGACCCCTGTGAGTCTTTTTCCAGATTTTAGTTCAGTTTTAGACCCTACTTCTTGGGGATTTTGACTTGTTCTTTTGGGTTGACTTTGAGACTTTATTTCACTTTAACCTAGCACTATAAATAGGGCTCTCGCTTACCCTTTTCTTCACTTTATCTTCTCTTCCCCCTCTCTAAACTGGGAGTCACTCTTTTCTCTCTCTCTAAACTCAGTTTTTCGCTTAATGATCTTCAGATCTACTCACCTAGAAGCATCTCCTCACCTTGCTCTTTTGAGATTAAGTGTAGAGCTTGTCGAGGGCTTCGTTTTGATTGGAGCAAATCGTTGTTTCGTCACCGTCAACTTTTGGGTTTTTTTTCCGTCTTCCTCTTCTAAGTTTGAGGTAGGGATTCCCCATACCTTCTTATGAGTTCTAACTTAGTTATTTGATATTTCTAAAACAATACTGTGATTTTTGGAGATTTTATACAAATCTAGGGTTTTGGTTAGAAATCAAAAAAGGAGTTTTCAAATGGCTTGTTGGAAATGTTTGTAGAAAGGTGTTTATTGTTGACCTATGATAAAGTGATGGGTTTTTACCTTTGGAAATGATTTGTAAAGAAAAAGGGAATTTTGCCCTAGAAATCTCAAATGTTGGTCCTGTAAAGATAATTGAAATGATGTTGGGTTTTATGTAATTGGAATGATGTCTTTCTCTACTCAAAAATGATTTTGAAAGAAAACAAGGTTTGCTCTAAAACCATGGATCTGACTTGTGTTGGAAAAATATTGAAGGATGATATTGGTTTTGTAATATTACTCACATCTTGATGATAGTGATGGAGGATATTGATGGTGGAGTTGGATATGTTAATTCGCTCACATCTTGGAAATGATAATAACGTATATTGTTATTGAAATTTTTTATTTATTGGAGATATCTGTTTTGGGCTATTGGTAGAGGATACCTATGATTGTTGTAGAAATTGCATGAGAATTAGGTGAATTGAAACTAATTTCTCATCCATTTGTATTGAGTGTTGTCATATCTTTAATACATTATAAATGTATGATGTTGAGAGAAGAAAGGGGTTGCACTCCATGTTTAGGAGAAGAAAAGTGATGTACTTCATTGAATTAAGTTTGTTGGAGTGTCTATAGCGATCCCGGGTTTTACCCCTTTATGTACAGTGTTCCGGACTTATGTTCCGTCGTATTGGCTGTTGTTATATCTTGTTGTTATCCTTTAATTCCTTATTTTTGAGTTATAGGATGTGTTGGGCAGGTTTGTTACAGGTTTGGTGTGCTTGGGAGCAAATGGTTGCTGCCCAGAATTTTGGTCCTTCGCTCGAGCGAGCTCCTTGTTTTTGATCCTTTGCTCGAGCCAGGGTTTGTTCGCTCGAGCGAGAGTTGAGTTTTGTATCTGGTCGCTCGAGCTAGAAGTCCTTCGCTCGAGCATGCGTCTACGTCTGGTTCTGGACCTGAGAGTTGCATTTCTTGGCTCGAGCGAGCTTTCCTTCGCTCGAGCGAGCGAGGTGTATGTTTTGAGTTTCTTTGCTCGAGCGAGCATTCTGTCGCTTGAGCGTGCTTTTGGGTTGCAGACCTGAAGCTTCATAATGTTGGCTCGAGCGAGACTTTCTTCGCTCGAGCGAGGGTTCTTTGTGTCTGGTCGCTCGAGCGACCAATCCTTCGCTCAAGCGAGCCTGTTATATATCAGCAGGCAGCAGCGGGTAAACACTTCACTTTTTCATCTCTTTTTATTTCAAAACCCTAGATCCGAGCTCCCTCTCTCTCTAAACACCTTCTCTCTAGGGATTAATCTACTTCCATTAAGTTTTTAGCCTACTCTCTTTGCAAGAAAGATAGAGGGTGTTGAGGGCTTCGTTTTAATCTGAAAATTTGTGAGTTTGGAGCACTTTGGATTTTCATCATCTTCTTCATTTGAGCTCTTTATTCGAGGTAGGGATACCCTACTCCATCTTATGAGTTTTGTCTTTGAATTTTGGCATTTTGATATGTTGGGGTTGTTGGGTAATATTGGGAAAGTTTGGGGTCTTTGTGTAATTTATAAAAGAAAGGGGTTTTCAAATATTAAAACCCATATGTATGAGAAACATTGAGAAAATGGAATTTATGTCGTATTATTGATGAAATCAAACCTTAGGGTTGATATTGGGAATTTGGGAAATTGCCCTAATTATTGAAATAAATTAATTGGTATAATTAATTTGAGTAAATATGGAAATGAGGTGAAATCCATGAAATTGGAAAATTATGGGATTGAATGGTGTAGTTGGATTAATTTTATCACTCACTATGGAAATGTGTAGTTGGATTATACTTGTAGACACAGCATGTTGATTAGGGAAACTAAAACTAATCACATTGTATATGACAGTTTGGAATAATACATCAAAGTTGTGTATTGATTAAGCATGTATATGATAATGTTTACATGCATTGTGTTATATGGAAGGAGATAGGGGATGTACTCCACGGTTTAGGGGAAGATAGGGGATGTACCTCTAAACCGGATTTTTGTTTGATATTGATACAACAGTAAAATGTGTATCATTTGTGAAGTATGGAAGTGGTTTTGGCTGAGACTGATACAGCACCAAAATGTGTATCTATTATGAAGTAAGAAATGTTTAACATGAGTTGTTATCCCTATTGAATTGGAAATATTGTTAATTTGAGATGTAATCTCTTTTAAGTTATCTGGCCAGGTTCTGAGCCACATTTATGAAATGAATTAATAAGTAAAGGAAAGTGAAATGTAACATGGACATGATTGTCATGGAACAGTAATGTGATGTAAATTGTTATAAGTGTTAACTATCTATCACATGCTTTTATTTTAGGCATTGCTTATACTTGGTTTAGTATATCTCTACTGGGCTTTGGCTTACCCTATATGGGACATCATTTTCAGGTCCAGGTGATATGCCACCTCCAAGATCATAGCTTGGAAGGTTCTGGGAGTAGAAGACTCTTTTGATTATTTTGTTATCTTTTGATGTATTACATGTAAACTCAAGCCAAGGGCTTAATCTGTATTTGAGTTAGTACTCTCTTTTTGTAACCAAGTGTTGGCTTGGAAAGTTGTAAGCCCATAGGGCATTTACTTTTGTTGTCAACATGTAATACTTTTATAATGAATACTCTGATGAATAGAAAGATGTTTATTTCTCTTGTATCAATGCTTGACGAGAATGTGGGGTTTTATGTATATTTTTGAGGGCGTTACAGTGTCCAGGGTGAAAGTCTCGAAAACCACGAGTAGTATAAATGGGTGCCGATTCTCGCGGATGAATTATCTGTAAAATGACAAATAAAAGTGTTTGTGTGATGGTTATATTGGTTAGAGACCCACTGAATTGTACCCTCAGTTTGGTTGTCTGAATAAAATGGAAATAACTTATGAATGGAGATAAAATGGATCGAGATATAAGTTCGACGTAATGTAATTTTGCAAAAGAGTTATATATGATTTTATCACAAGCATTGCATATGCATTCACCTTATACCTTTGTTAAAATTCATATGTTGTATTGGATTATTTCTACTGGGCTTTGGCTCACCCTATGTGGGAAAAACATTTTCAGGTGTTGGTGATATGCCTTCGCTAAGGCAATAGCTTGGGAGGACTTGGAGCAAGAGCTTCATTTTTGTTTAATTATGTATTTGTTTTGTATAAGCCAAGGGCTGTTGAATGTACTGGATTTAGATCCATTTTGTTATAGCCAAGTATTGGCTTGGAAAGTTGTAATCCTTTAGGGCACTCTCTTAATTGTTTAACTTTCATTTTATATTCTTCATCATGTCACATATGCTATAGATTCAGTGTTAGACTTGTAAATGTATATCCGCATATGTTGCAATTTTGTACAAGAAACTAGAAGTTAACGAAAGATAATTATTTCATCTTGTGTTGTTGTTCGATTAATACTGTAGACTGGTTATTGTATTTATTTCGAGGCATTACAACTTGATATCGGAGCATACCAGGTTTGAATACTTTGGGTATATGGAAAGTGGTTTTTACCACAATGGATTTTTCTCGCTTGATAGAGACGTTTGTATGTTTTGTATGCTATGTGATAACATGCTTATGTGGTTATATGGGTATGGGATTAAATTTCTAGGATATTGATTGGGTCTACGGGTTTCTAGAAGTCCTACTAGAAGAGCACTTGATTACTACTATTTCTAATTGGAGCTCTGGCAACGTCGCGGGACGATTATTATCCAGGAATGAAATTCGTATGTGTTTATGTGACTACATGCTTATGTGGAGTGAATTATTATTGTCCATCGTATTAGGATGCGAGTGAGTTAGCTTCGGCAGATTTGTAAATATGCTAATCACCTGTGTTACCTTTATTAGGATGCCTAGATGAGGAAGTGACAATTTCCCTCATTCCACACAGGAAGAATTGAGGAAACAATTTGTGGAGTTACGTCAAGGTACTACATCTTTGGCACAGTTTGAGGCGTGGTTCACTAACTTGTCGAAATTTGCTTTGGAGTTGGTGGAGACTGAGGAACTTCATTGTTTGGAGTTTAAGAGTAGGCTGTGTGACGACATCCGGGGAAGGATTGTTAGGTCTTGGCATAGAAGTTATAGTGTGCTTGTTAATGCTGCAGCTCATTTAGAGGCAGCGGTCTTAGTCATGGGACGGAGTAGGGAGGAGGCCATTTTGGCGACCCTTGTAACTCGGGGTGGTGGTAGACCTTTTAAGAGGTAGAGGGGTCCCAACCCACAATAGTCCCAAGGAACATAGTCTAGATCTACCTTTCCAGTGTCGAGTTTGGGTTCGAAGAGAGCTAATCAGAGAGGTTTCACTTGTTTTAAGTGTGGTCAACTGGACCATAAGTCTCCAGCTTGCCTATAGAGGAGGAGGGCAGGGTTGATGGCTCAACTAATAGTTGCACCACGGGGATCATCTAATCGGCCAAGACTTGGAGTGATCGAGTGCTTGCTAGGGGAGCAGTCATTGAGATCCTTACCAGTTTAGACTTCGAACCAGTCGCGTATCCGGGGACCACTTATTTGCTGGGTGTGTAATCAACCAAGTCATGCTAAACATTTTTATACCTAACTGGGGACTTCGTTGGGTGTTTCGCAACCTAGTCGGGTTCAAGCTTATTCGTTCGGGCAGAGGCAATACCGTTATGGGAACCATGCAAGCCAAATTTTGAGAGCCTCGGGAGTCAAATTCTCAAACCTCTAGTGGGAAATTATGCGTTTGATTCGGGTGTGGCCATCTAGGACACATCAGCAATTCTTGTCCTTGGCTTGTGAGCTCTTAGGGTATCTCAGGTTTGAGAATAACCAACTCTAGCGATCCAATGAGAGATGGTAACGGTAGTAGTACCAATGGGGTAGTTTCGTTTTGGTTATTATGTTTTGTAACCGGTGGGTTATCGTTTTGTAATCATCAGGTTATGTTGTGTAACTAATATGTTTTGGGGATGTTGAGACATCATAACTGCTTGTTTATATATGTACCTTCGCTTGTTTATTTCCATGGATTGGATCGATTGGAGCATATAATGACTCTAAATTTTAATTAATATGATAAGCTATTGTGGAATCGAAAAATTTTCGTAGTGATATAGATACGATTGTGATTTGGTTTGGCAAGGTGATGGTTGGCGAGACATTTATTGAAATCAAAAAGGGTTATTAAGTGACGCGTGTTTTGGTTAGGGTTACCATGGGGCAAGAAGAGTTTTACTTGCCGAGTGTGTGTAATTTCGTGGGTGTTCCTTATTAGGTTTTATGTTCGTGGTAGAGATTTGGGTCTATTGTCGTGAGAATTCCTCGAAGGAATGTGGAGTGTGCGGTTGGCACTAGGTTTTGTATAATATAGCGTGTTGTTTTCAAAGAAGAGATGGTAGTTGAAACCAATGCTCTTAGGGAACTTTTAGGAAATTCTTGTGGGAACATTGGAAGTTGATGGTATTGGTGTGTAAGTATTTCGGCATCGTTGGCATAGTTGCAAGATGGGTATTCTTGTGGAATTCTATTCTTGACCATTAAGGGAAATTAGTGTTGTTCTCTGTAGTTGCCTGTACCCATGAGGCGACATTTGGTTTTAAGATTGATGACATTAGAAGTGTGTTATTTTGAGCCTCTAAGTGTTGTGCGTGTTGTCGGGGGTTAGGTTAAGTCACTTGTTCGGTAAGTGTTGGCAGCTAGTAGGTTGGCTAGGAGGATTAGTGTTTGGATTGAACCACGTGAGGTGCAATGGTATAGAATGTAGGACCTAAGGTTGACCTTATCGGTCACCAAAGGGTTGGGGGAGTTGTGTTTGTTTGTTAGTAGATGTGGTTTTCATATGTGCTAATGATAGTGTAGAGTGTGTTATACTTGTGTGAGTTGGCTCAATGTGAGCGAATGAGATTACGTACTTCGATAGTGATAAATCCGATGGGGATTGAGGGTACATTGGCAGACTGAGGAGCTAGAATTGAAGTAACCCACTTAAGGTTGAGAGTGAGATGTGTGTAGTGAGCAGTGGGTTTCACTTTACGTGGTGTACCAGTGCTGGGCTGGTGGTTGTTAGATGATATGTCGAAGAGGATCGATCATGGGACTATCCTAAGAGGTTGCCTCTGTATCACAATAAGGTATTTAATGTATTAATAAGAGTGGTCTAATGTTCGATAGTGTAGAGTCACTTTGGTGGGTGTTTGTTGTTTCGTTTAGGAGTGAAACTCCAAGTGGTGTAATGAGATTGAGTAGAGTGATTGTTGTGCTAGGCCAAGGTTGTTTTTGACCTTATCAGTCCTGGTACGTATAGTGTAAGGTATTTGATTGCCACGGTGGTATGTACGAGCTAGTATGAGGATGTGAATTGTGTGCTTGGTCTTTAAGCGTCTAATAGAGTGCATATGTACTTGCCATACAGGCTTGGGTGTGATAGGTTACTTGAGATTAAGCACAGTTTAAGATAACTTGAGGAATCCAGCGTAACTCAAGGAATATCTAAGAGTGAGTGTGGAACTCCATCTCAAAGTTGGTGAGATTGGGCAGGATATCAGTGTTGATGTGGAGTTGAGTGATGCATTAGTGTTTGGAGGCCAATGTAAAGTCGTTTGGTTGGTAACCGGTTTGGGGTTACAATTGGGAACTTTGGTCTTTTGGGCACTTTTGACCCATTATGCGGTTGGTGGTGGTGGAATTTCTTTACTCGTGTTTTATTGTGTTGTTGGCACTTTGGAAATTTCTAAGGATTGTTATCGTGAAAATTTGTGTTGATGTTGTAGCATCGCCACGGGTGTGATGGGTTTTGATGGGTGTCGGAGTTGTGGTTCACCGGAGGAACGCTAAGGAATGATTTCAAGGAAAAACAAAAAAAAATAAAATAAAAATTGGTGTTGTGCCCTTGGGTGATCTTTTTGAACTAAATCAGTTTTGGTTGGAAATGTAAGTTTTCAGTTTAATAAAAAGTTAAATCTAACAAATCGTGGGAATAAAGGGAGTTTTGAATCATAAACAACACAAGTGGTTTTCGAAAAAGAACACGGTTTTGAAATCTTTGGGTTTCGTTGGCGGACGTCAAAAAAGATATTTGGTTCTGGGCAATGTAAGATTGAGCACCTTTTTGAGAAATATATTTTCGGGGAAAATGAACAAAAGTAGATTTTATTTTTTTTTACCAGAATGGGTTGCATTTTACTTGTATTATGGGGTTTCTCATGATCTAGCTTGAATTGCTAATTGCATATTAGATAGTTACTTTGCAGGAAACCTAGGCCCCATCAGAGGTTAATGTACCGTAGTGTTGTCTGTTTAACCGTGTTTTATTTTGCGTTCTCGTTTTGCGAGAGTTGACTGAAAGCCTTGTGTGCAAGTGGTTTCTTTTTCTCTGTGTTGGAGTGTTAAACAATCAATGGTGGTTTGGGTATCGTAAGTAGTCGAGACGTGGTGGACGTCTTTGTGTGCTGTTGTTGTTCGTGTGGTTGTTGTTAGTATTGTTATTGTTGTCGGAGGTAGTTGTTCTTGTCTCATAAATCAACGTGAGTTTTGCCGGCCGGAGAGGCATCCGTGCTCTTTTCTTGTTATTAGTTGTTCAGGAATCGTTGGGGCCACGAGACATTGGACCGGGATCTGGGAACTTATCCCAAATGGATCTAGGCCTAGGTGGGTGTTAGATCTCCTTTCAAAGTTAGTGACCACCTTGTTCTAGATTTTTTCCAAAATTTCGGGCAAATGAGGATGTCTCATATGAGGAGAGATTGGTAAGAGTCTTAGATACTCGAGACCAAGTCTTGCGAGGCAAGACATTTCCTTTGGTAAAAGTGTTATGGAAACATCACGGAGTTGAGGAAGCAACTTGGGAACGTGAGTTGGAGGTTCATGAGAAGTATCCAGACTTATTTGTTGATGTTTGAGCATGTATTGAGATTATATTATGTTAATGAAATATGAAAACATTGTATTTGTTAGAAAATATGGAAACATTGTATATGTTTTGGAAAATGTGAATTGTATTTTCAATGTTTTAACTTGTGTATCGAGTTGATAAGAATAGATGACTGGAGAATGGGTCATGATAATGGAATTAATTGATTATCATCGTTGTAATTAGTTTAAACATGGTTTTAAAGTTTGATTTATAATTTCGGGGATAAAATTCCTTAAGGGAGGAGGTTATAGTGATCTGGGCTTAGACTCGATCCATTTATTACTTTTGAATCCAGGAAACTATATTCGTGATAGTCATTCTTTTCTCTTCATATTTGGTTTTGGCTTCGGGGTCGACACCGCCCTTGTTGGGGTCGACACTGCCCTCTTATCTTTGTTTTGTTAAGCTCCAAGGGTCGACACCAGTGTTGGAAGGGTCGACACCATCTTGCTGCTATGTTCTTGGAATAACTATTGAAATTTAGGGTCAACACTAGCCTCGGTGGTGTCGACACTTGTCTTTTGTTGTTGGCCTCAAGGGTCAAGACCAGTCTGGGAAGGGTCGACCCTTGTATACAGCAGAATCTTGGTATTGGTTACTGACATTTAGTGTCGACACCTTGGGTCCAAGGGTCGACACTTTGTTTGCTGCTAGCATTTGTTTTTCTTTAATTCTAAGGGTCAACCCCTGTGAGTCTTGTTCTAGATTTTAGTTCGGTTTTGGGCCCTACTTCTTGGGGATTTTGATTTGTTCTTTTAGGTTGGATTTTATTTCACTTTAACCTAGCGCTATAAATAGGGCCCTCATTTACCCTTTTCTTCACTTTATCTTCTCTTTCCCCTCTCTAAACCATGAGTCACTATTTTCTCTCTATAAACTCACTTTTTCGCTTAAAGATCTTCAAATCTACTCACCTAGAAGCATCTCCTCACCTTGCTCATTTGAGATTAGGTGTAGAGCTTGTCAATGGCTTTGTTTTGATTTGAGCAAATTGTTGTTTCGTCACCATCAATTTTTGGGCTTTTCTTTCTTCTTTCTCTTTTAAGTTTGAGGTAGGGATTCTCCGCACCTTCTTATGAGTTCTAACTTAGTTATTTGATATTTCTAAAATAATATTGTGATTTTTGGAGATTTTGGACAAATCTAGGGTTTTGGTTGGAAATCAAAAAGATGAGTTTTCAAATGGTTTGCTGGAAATGCTTGTAGAAAGGTGTCTATTGTTGACCTATGATGAAGTGATGGGTTTTTACCTTTTGAAATGATTTGTAAAGAAAAAGGGAATTTTGCTCTAGAAATCTCAAATGTTGATCTTGTAAAGATAATAGAAATGATGTTGGGTTTTATGTAATTGGAATGATGTATTTCTCTACTCAAAAACGATTTTGAAAGAAAACAAGGTTTGCTCTAAAACCATGGGTCTAACTTGTGTTGGAAAAATATTGAAGGATTATGTTGGTTTTGTAATATTACTCACATCTTGATGATGGTGATGGAGGATATTAATGATGATGGTAGAGTTAGCTATGTTAATTCACTCACATCTTGGAAATGATAATAATGTATATTGTTATTGAAATTCTCTATTTGTTAGAGATATCTGTTTTGGGCTATCGGTAGAGGATAGCTATGGTTGTTGTAGAAATTGCATGAGAATTAGGTGAATTGAAACTAAATTCTTATCCATTTGCATTGAATGTTGTCACATTTTTAATACATTGTAAATGTATGATGTTAGGAGAAGAAAGGGGTTGTACTCCATGTTTAGAAAAAGAAAGGGATTGTACTCCATGTTTAGGAGAAGAAAGGGGATGTACTCCATTGAATTAAGTTGGCCGGAGTGTCCAGGGTGAAAGTCCAGAAAACCACGAGTATACATGTAACGCCCCAAAAATAAATACAACTAACTCATCTCATAAGCGAAAATGTAATTAAATTAACTTACTTTCATTCATCAAAGTTTGATATACAAAACGTGACACATGCAATATACATTAATAAATAGTCTATCCTGAGTCTATAGCATATGTTACAAGTAGACAAAAGATAAAAGTTGAACATATATTCAAATGCCCTAAAGGCTTACATATTTTCAAGTCCTTACTTGGTTACAACAAAAGTGAGACTAGCTCAATATAAATAAAGCCCTTGGCTATACAAAATGAAAGACAACAAAAATGAAGCTCTTGCTCCAAAGTCTCTCCAAGCTATTGCCTTGGTGGAGAGGCATATCACTAACACCTGAAAATAGTTTTCCCCAAATAGGATGGGCCAAAGCCTAGTAGGAACAATCTAACACAATATATGAGATTTAACGAAGATATAAGAATAATGTGCATTTACAATGCCAGTAGTAAAACATTCATATTCTGTATAGTCATAAAATACCAAAGTTTATAATTCAATCCTTTTTTTTTTCTCGTCAATTCAAGTTAATTCATTTCATCTCAATTCATGAGCCAATTTCATTATCTTTCAGACAACCCATCTGAGACTACAACTCAGTGGTTCCCAAAATAGCACAACCATCATACAAACACTTCAATTTGCCATTTTACGGAAATTTCGTTCACGGAATCGGCACCCATATACACGCGTGGTTTCAGGACTTTCATCCTGGAGACACAGCCAACTTAATTTCAATAGAGTCCATCACCTATCTCCTCTCAAACAATGGAGTACATCCCCTTTCTCCTCCCAAATAATCATACATATACAATGTATTTAAAACATAGTCATATTCAATGACAATCAACAAGAGATTAGTTTCAATTCACCTAATCCTCATACAATTTCTATAACACTCATAGCTATTCTCCACCCATAGTCCAATACAAATATTTCTTCACAAATAATCAATCTGAAAACAGATAATTTATTCAAAATTTCACAAGTGAGAGGTAATACATATTCTTCTTCACCATTTATGTCCACACCCATTTCATTTCACATCTTACAATACCAATTTCATTTATTTATACAAAATAAATATTTGTAACATTTTAGGGCAAACTTCTCTCTTTCCCAAATATCACCCAAATGCCAAAATCAACTATTTTGTCACTATACAACCTCATTTTCAAACACCATAATCCTTTATATCATATTCACATAGAAACCACTCTTTTGATTTTTAACCCAAACCCTAGGTTTGTCCAACATACTCTGAAATCCCACCATTGTTACACAATAACCAATAACTAAGCTAAAAACTATATGAAAGTGTAGAAAAATCCCTACCTCGAAGTTAGAAGACCAAAGGAGAAATAGAGAAACTCCAAAGATGCTGAAACCAAGGTTGATTCTAATCAAAATGTAGCTATTGATGTGCTCTACCTTTTTAACAAAGGCCCAAGGGTGGAGAAATCATTCAACCTAGATGAAAAAGTAGAAAGAAGGTAGGTTTTAGAGAGAGAGGGTCTCAACTTTATGTTTTAGAGAGAAATAGATCTGAAAAAGTGATGTAAAAAGTTATTTTCACGATCTGATATACGCACAGTCCGTTCGAGCGCAAGAAGTGACGCTCGAGCATCAGCCACAATAAGTTGTTCCGCTCGAGTGCAAGAAGTACCGCTTGAGCGCCAAGACACAATAAAAGAGACGCTCACCAGTGGAGTGCAAGAAGTGATGCTCGAGCATAAAAAATACACATCCAATAGTTTTACAGACATTTGACCAACCGCTCGAGCGCAAAAAGTGGCCACTCGAGAGCAAAAACAACCGCTTGAGTGTAGAAAACACTCTCCTAGTAGTTTTGTAGGCCTGCAAAAGTACTAATAGTTTGCAAAGCCCCCTCGAGCCCAAGAAGTGCCGCTCGAGCGGAGGAGTAAAATTCTAGGCAACAAGAGTTTGGAAAACAAGCAACCAACCTGTCCCAAACACAACCACAACAATTTGAAAGGCAAATTTAAGGGAAAACAAAGGGAAGATGAGATGAACTACAATACTAAACCATGAAACCTGAGTCCAGAGTACAACAAAGATCAGGTCAAAATCAGAATTGCTATAATCTTCCCCCTTTAAGGAATTTCGTCCCTGAAATTTCAAATCAAGTTAAAAGTCATTATTAAACTATTTACAATAGTGATAATCTATCAATTTCCACGCCATGACCCATTCTCGGGTCATTCAATTTCATCAACTCGATACACAAGTTCCCAAAACTTACACAACATATACAATGTTTCCAAAAGTGATGTAACACATACAATATTCTCATATTCTCAAAACATATACAATGCTTATATTAAACCCATGTTCTCAAAACATAAACGACATATACAATGTTCTGATATTTCATTAATATAACAAAGTTCAACACACACTCAAACATCAATAAACAAGTCTGGATACTTCTCGCGGACTTCCAACTCACGCTCTTAAGTTGCTTCCTCAATCCCGTGATGTTTTCACAAAACCTTCACCAAGGGAATTGTCTTGCCTCGCGAGACTTGGTCTCGCTTACCTAAGACTCTCACCAGTCTCTCCTCATACGAGGCATCCTCATACACCTCTAAGTCGGTCCAATCTAACACGTGCGATGGATCCGGCTCATACTTCTGAAGCATACTGATATGAAACATGTCATGAACCCCGAAAAGTTGTGGCTGTAACACCAAACAGTAAGCTACCTCCCTGATCCACTTAAGGATCTCAAAAGGTCCAATAAATTAAGGGGATAACTTCCCACTCTTCCCAAATCTCATCACTTCCCGCCTCAGTGATATCTTCAAAAAGACATGATTTCCCACCTCAAAAGACAAAGGTCTCCTACGGTTGGCATAACTTTTCTAACGACTCTGAGCCGTAACTAACTTCTTACGGATAAGTGCCACTTTCTCCGTCGTTTACCGAACCAACTCTAGACCCAACAAAGGTGCATCACCCACTTCGGCCCAACACACAAGAGACCTATACAGTCGGCCATACAAGGCCTCAAATGGTGCTATGCCAACACTTGATTAAAAGCTATTGTTATAGGCAAACTCCACTAAAGCCAAGTGCCTCTCCTACGAACCCTTGAAGTCAAGGACACAACCTCGAAGCATATCCTCAAGGAACTGAGTAGTACGCTTGGACTGCTCGTCAGTCTGAGGATGGTATGCAGTGTTAAAGGTCAATCTAGTGCCCAAGGCACTCTGCAAGCTCTACTACAACCGAGCTATGAAATGCAGATCTCTATCCAAAACAATCGTCACAGGGATCCTGTGCAACCTCACTATGTCCTTGATGTGCAGGTCGGCAAGATAACCTACCGAATCACCCAAGCGCATAGGTATAAAGTGCGCAAACTTGGTTAACCGATCAACTACTACCCAAATGGCATCACTACCCCGTTGGGTCCTCGGAAGGCCCACAACAAAATCTATCATGACATGCTCCCACTTTCACTCAGCTATAGGCAAGGGTTGTAACAAACCCGCTGGCCTCTGATGCTCGGCCTTCACTTGCTGACAAGTAAGGCATTTTGATACAAACACAGCTACATCCTTCTTTATACACCTCCACCAAAACTGGCGACTAAGGTCGTGATAAATCTTTGTGCCTCCTGGATGCACCGCAAGGCGTGAATTGTGAAACTCTCGGAATACTTCCTCTCAGCAAGACTCTGGCACGAAGAAATGGTCATGATATCTTACACTCTAGTCAGGATACACAATAAAGCCTCTTTCTACCTTCCCACTAGAAATCTTCTCTCAGAGGGATTCTACCTCACGGTCACCCCTCTGTGCTTTTAACACTCAATTCACAAGTGTAGGTTGTGCAACCACTGAAAATAAGGCTGCAGACTTAACAGACTCGCCCAGATGCACTAGCCATACTGCTAACAGATTTTCTACTCAAGGCAGCGGCTACAACATTGGCCTTCCCCGGGTGATAATGCAACTCAAAATCATAATCCTCTATGAACTCCATCAACCTCATCTGCCTCAAATTCAAGTCCTTCTGTGTAAATAGATATTTTAGACTCTTGTGATCAGAAAACACCTCAAATCTCTCACCATACAGATAGTGCCTCCAAATTTTCAAGGCGAATATCACCGCCACTAATTCTAGATCATGAGTAAGGTAGTACCTCTCGTGTGTTTTCAACTGCCGCGAGCCATAGGCTACTATCTTTTCCTCTTGCATCAAAACATAACCCAGACCTTCCTATGAGGCATCACAATATACCGAATAGCCCAATTCCCTCTCTGGAATAATCAATACTGGAGTAGTGGTGAGTCTAACCTGAAGCTCTTGGAACGATTTCTCACAAAACTCACTCCACACAAACTTGATTCCCTTTTCTCGTCAGTCTGGTCAATGGTGAGGCCAATCCAGAGAAATCCTTCATGAATTGACATTAATACTCGGCCAACCCCAAGAAACTACAGGTCTAAAAGGCATTCTTAGGTTGCTCCCAATCTTGCACTATCTCTATCTTGGATGAATCTACAGTCACCCCTTCCCTGGATACCACATGTCCTAAGAACTTAACCTCCTTTAGCCAGAACTCGCACTTCCCAAACTTAGCGTACAGTTTATGGGCTCAAAGCAACTCAAGCACCACTCGCAAGTGTTCTTCTTGCTTCTCCTCAGAGGGTGAGTAAATCAAAATGTCGTCCACAAAGACGACCACAAAATGATCTAGGAACTCACAGAAGATCCGGTTCATCAAGTCCATAAACACAGCAGGTGCATTGGTGAGCCCAAAAGGCATCACTAGAAACTCATAATGGCCATACCGTGTATGGAATTCGTCTTTGGGATATCCTCCTCCCTTACTCTCAACTGGTGATAACCCGATCTCAGGTCTATCTTAGAGAAACAACAAGACCCCTTCAACTGATCAAACAGATCATCTATACGAGGCATTGGGTACTTGTTCTTAACAGTTACCTGGTTCAACTTTCGGTAATCGATATAAAGTCGCAACGCTCCATCTTTCTTCTTAGTAAAGAGAGCTAGTGCTCCCCAAAGTGAAGTACTAGAGCGAATAAAACCCTTATCTAATAATTCTTGGAGTTAAATCTTTAACTCACTTAATTCGGCAGGTGCAAACCTATATGGTGCCATAGAAATCGGTGCCGTGCCAGGCACTAAATCAATAGAGAACTTAATCTCTCTATGAGGTTGTAAATTGGTAAGATCCTCCAGAAAAACATCCGGGTACTCATAAACTACCCTTGGCAACTTAGCTCGGACTTTATCACACTTACTACTCAAGAAGCTAGCAAGAAGGCAACTAAATTCACTTCGCTAGCGTGGATCATACACTGGTGATAAGACTCTATCCACCTGGTCCCCCAAGAAGTAAAAACAATCACCGCTCCAGGTACATACAGTAACCCTCTAACAGTAACAATCTATAATAGCCCGATATAACGATAAACAGTCCATATCCAAAATGACATCAAAATTAGACATGGCAAGCAATACAAATGCAAAAGGAAGCCGGCGACCAGCAACCTCTATGTTATAACCCCGACATCCCTGTTTCATGATAACCTTACCACCATTAGGTGACTTTACACAAATAAGAGATGCTAACTGTGCCAACTCCAACCCCAAAACCGACGTAAATACAGACGAGATAAATGAATGGGATGCATCCGTATCAATCAACACATTAACAACTGAATTGCAAAACAAGAAGGTATCTCTCACTACCGAAGGCGCTGGTACAAGGTCTGGCATAGTAACAGCGTACACGCACCCTATAGGCCTCTGGTCTACCTGTCTTCCTCTCGGAGCATAGGCCTGATACATTGACTGAGCCGATGAGGCTCCCTGATTGGCCCTTAAGGCCTGTGCTGACTGTGCTGGCTGATGGCTTTGTGTCAATCTCGAACAAGATGTACCAGGTGTGCCACCCAACTGTGGGCAAAACCTGTTCATATGCCCCGCCTGCCCACACTGGAAACAAGTGAGTGAGTGGCCTCTCCTTTGACTCTGGCTTTGAGAACGAGTCGAAGACGATGTTGCTCGTTGCCCTCCTCTTCTCTGCGGGCAAGCTGGAGACTTGTGGCCCAATTGACCACATTTGTAACAAGTAATGTCTCCCTGACTACCTCTCCCAGAACCCGACCGGTACTAGAAAAGTGGACCTCGACTGAGCTCCTTGGGATAACTGGCGGTTAGAACCCCTTAGCCTCTTACTGTCCCCCCGACTGTCCTGCCTCCTCCTGGAGCCCCTCATTCTCTCTTCCTCCATCTGCATGATAGTCTCAAGATGGGATGTCGCCTCCACAAGGCACCCATAATCTCTAATCATGGACCCGGCCACTCGGAACATGAGTCTGGTCCTCAAACTTTTCTCAAACTCTAGACAACAACGCTCTTCAGTTGCCACAAGCTCAAGTGCAAACCTAGATAAGCTAGTAAAGGTAGCCTCAAACCCAACCACTGGTGTGTTCAACTGCACTAACCTAGAGAACTGGTCTCTCAACATCTCCCTCACTGTAAGAGGCAAAAAATTATCTTGGAAGGCATTGACGAATGCCTCCTAAGTCACCCCAATGCGCCCACGCGCATACTTCCACCATTGACCTGCATCTCCCTTTAGCTGGAAAGATGCCAAGGTCACCCTCAGCTGGTCGTCTTCGATGCCTGGTATCTCAAATGTCTTTACTATTTGTTCTAGCCACTCATCTACCTTCAGTGGCTCTTTAGGATCACCCAAAAACTCATTCGGATTCGACCAGAAAAACTCTCTTCAAGAAAGAAGGCCCTGCCTCAGCTACTTAGGCCTGGATTTGATTCTCAGCTCTGAGAATGTCCATAGATTCCTGCAATGGTCCAGCCATTTAGCGGGCTAAGGCGCCCATGACCTGTTGACTAACTGGTTCGACCATATTGGCCTGACCAACTCCGTCCTCTTGTGCCAAAATATCATCCGATAGCGGCATCTCATGCCTTCTAGGCCTCCCACGCCTACCATCACCACGTCCTGACATCCAAATGGACGTAACACAAGAGATTAGTACATTCACAAATGTGCCGAAGCTAACTCACTTGCATCCTAATGCGGTGGACGACAGTAACTCACTCCATATAAGCACGTAGTCACATAAACACATATGAATTTCCTTCCTAGATAATGACCGTCCCGCAGCGTTGCCAAAGTTCCAATTAGAAACAGCAGTGATTAAGTGCTCTTCTAACAGGACTTCTAAAAACCCGTAGACCCAATCAATATCTTAGGAACTAAATCTCATACCCATATAATCATATAAGCATGTTATCACATAAGCATACAACACATACTAACGTCTCAACTAAGTGAGATAAACCCATTGTGGTAATACTCACTTTCCACGTACCCAAAGTATTCAAACCCGGTACGCTCTGATACCAAGTTGTAATGCCCCAAAAATAAATACAACTAACTTATCTCATAAGCGAAAATGTAATTAAATTAACTTACTTTCATTCATTATAGTTTGATATACAAGAGGTGACACATGAAATATACATTCATAAATAGTCTATCCTGAATCTACAGCATGTGTTACAAGTAGGCAAAAGATGAAAGTTGAATAGATGTTCAAATGCCCTAAAGGCTTACATTTTTCCAAGTCGTTAATTGGTTACAACAAAAGTGAGACAAGCTCAATACAAATAAAACCCTTGGCTATACGAAAGGAAATACAACAAAAATGAAGCTCTTGCTCCAAAGTCCCTCCAAGCTATTGCCTTAGTGGAGACATGTCACTAATACTTGACAATGATTTTTCCCAAATAGGGTGAGTCAAAGCCTAGTAGGAATAATCTAACACAATATATGAGATTTAACAAAGATATAAGCATAATGTGCATTTACAATGTCCTTTTTCTTTCTCGTCAATTCAAGTTAATTCATTTAATCTCAATTCATGAGTCAATTTCATTATCTTTCCGACAACCCATCTGAGACTACAACTCAGTGGTTCCCAAAACAACACAACCATCATACAAACATTTCAATTTCCATTTTACGAAAATTTCGTCCGCAAGATCGGCATCCATGTACACACGCGGTTTCAGGATTTTTACCTTGGACACATAGGCCAACTTAATTTCAATGGAGTCCATCCTGTATCTCCTCCCAAACAATAGAGTATATCCCTTTTCTCCTCCCAAATAATCATACATATACAATGTATTTAAAATATAGTCATATTCAATGACAATCAACAAAAGATTAGTTTCAATTTACCTAATCCTCATGTAATTTCTACAACACTCATAGCTATCCTCCACCGATAGCCCAATACAGATAGTTCTACACAGATAGTCAATCTCAAGGTAGATAATCTTTCCCAAATATCACCAAAATGCCAAAATTAGCTATTTTGTCACAATACAACCTCATTTTTAAACTTCATAATCCTTTATATCATATTCACATAGAAACCACTCTTTTGATTTTTAACCCAAACCCTAGGTTTGTCCAACATACTCCCAAGTCCCACCATTGTTACACAACAACCAATAACTAAGCTAAAAATCATATGAAAGTATAGAAAAATCCCTATCTCGAAGTTAGAAGACCAAAGGAGAAGTGGAGAAACTCCGACGTTGCCGAAACGAAGGTTGATTCAGATCAAAATGTAGCTATTGATGTGCTCTACCTTTTTAACAAAGGCCCAATGGTGGAGAAATCATTAGATCAAGATGAAAAAGTAGAAAGAATGTAGGTTTTAGAGAGAGAGGGTCTCAACTTTATATTTTAGAGAGAAATAGATATGAAAAAGTGACGTAAAAAGTTATTTTTACGATCTGATATACGCACAGTCTGCTCGAGCGCAAGAAGTGAAAGCGTCAACCACAATAACTTGTTCTGCTCAAACGCAAAAAGTGTCGCCCGAGCGCCAAGACATAATAAAAGAGACACTTACCGCTCGTGCGCAAGAAGTGACGCTCGAGCATAGAAAACACACATCCAGTACTTTTACAAACATTTGACCAACCACTCGAGCGCAAGAAGTGGCCGCTCAAGCTGAGCTCGCTCGAGTGCAAAAAGACCCGCTCGAGCATAAAAAATACTCTCCCAGTAGTTTTGCAAGCCCGCAAAAGTACTGAAAGTTTGCAAAGCTCGCTCGAGTGCAAAAAGTGTCGCTCTAGCGAAGAAGTAAAATTCTGGGCAACAAGAGTTTGGAAAACAAGCAACCAACATGTCCCAAACACAACCACAACAATCCAAAAGGAAAATTTAAGGGAAAACAAAGGGAATAAGAGATGAACCACAATACTAAACTATGAAACCCGAGTCCGGAGTACAACAAAGATCGGGTCAAAACTGGATCGCTATAATACATGGGTGCCAATTACCGCGGACGAAATATCTGTAAAATGGAAAATAGAAGTGTTTGTGTGATAGTTGTATTGGTTAGAGACCCACTAAGTTGTACCCTCAGTTTGGTTGTCTGAATAAAGTGGAAATGACTCATGAATGGAGATAAAATGGATTGTGATATAAGTTCGACATAATGTAATTTTGTAAAAGAGTTGTATATGATTTTATCACGAACATTGCATATGCATTCACCTTATACCTTTGTTAAAATTCATATGTTGTGTTGAATTATTTCTACTAGGTTTTGGCTCACCCTATGTGAGAAAAATATTTTCAAGTGTTGGTGATATGCCTCCGCCAAGGCAATAGCTTGGGAGGACTTGAAGCAAGAGCTTCATTTTAGTTTAATTGTGTATTTGTTTTGTACAAGTCGAGGGCCATTGAATGTACTGGATTTAGATCCATTTTGTTGTAACCAAGTATTGGCTTGGAAAGTTGTAAACCTTTAAGGAATTCTCTTAATTATTTATCTTTCATTTTACATTTTTCATCATGTCACATATGCTATAGATTCAGGATTAGACTTACGAATGTATATCCGGATATGTTACACTTTTGTACAAGAAATTGGAAGTTAATGAAAGATAATTATTTCATATTGTGTTGTTGTTAGATTAATACTGTGGACTGGTTATTGCATTTATTTCAGAGCGTTATATCATCAATTTAAAAAATAGAGAGACGATTTTTTTTTTTTTTTTTGGATTAGAAGAAAGATGATTTATTTATATTTATATAGGATTCTTGGAAGCAGATATATTGTTTTTGAGTGTTCAACTCTAAAAATGAAGAGATGGTTTATATAGGACTCTTAGAAAATATAATAGATTTAAGAGGGTAAAATTGAGATTTAAAAAAAGTAGAAAACATGACAGATTTTTCACACTTTTATAATAGTAGTAGATAGCAGATAATTCTAACATATAGTGAGGACTTACACCATACAAATGAATAATTTTCCCCATGCTCACAGTAGTGTTGCACCACCATAAAAATATTAATACAAATAATTTTTGACTATCCCACTGATTTCATAATTTCCCCAATTAATACTTTATTCGTCTCAAAATATTAGTCTCTTATTCCATTTTTCATTATCCCAGAATATTAGTTCATTTTAAAAAATCAAGGACCAAAATAATACAAATTTCTGATTTTGCTTTTCTTATAAATTCATTAACATTATTTTTGAAGTACAATAATTGTACTAACAAAAGTAATTTTGAAAAATTAATATTTTTGAAATGTAATAATTATACTATCAAAAAAGTTATATTTTTCAAAAGAGACTAATATTTTGAGACGGTGCTCATCAAAATTCTTTAAATAACTCGAGGTGAATGAGTATTTATCACTTCCAAATGTAGGCTTCATTTGGTTATATGGGTTGAGTTGGGTTCAGACTAAATTAGCAACTAAAAAATAAATAGGTTAAAAGATCAATAAGACAAAATGTCACATCCAACCGATATTTATTTTATTTTTTCTCTCACAAAAGTCAAAAAATTCAATTCAAACGAACTTTTTAATCTCAAGCTAAAAAAATTCATACTCACGAGTAGTGTTACTCTAACTAAAAAATTAGATTTATTTTTTAAATTCATAGTTGTGACAATTTATTAAATTATATAAAACAAATATTCTCTCATGCCTTTAATACTTATCAGTCAATTATCTTTTTTGGCTAAAATAGTCATAAAAAATAAAATAAGTTTTTTAACCTAATAAGACAAAACATCACATCCAACCTATAATCATTACATTCTTTCTTTCACAAAAAAGTCAAAAAAATCAAAAGTCCTTTCCAAATCAGGCTTTTTAGTCCCAGACTAAAATAGTCAAAAAAGTCAAAAAAACTAAAAAATCAACTCACTTCCCAAACGAAGCCTATATCTAGAAATTAGGTTTGTTTATCATTTTCCTGCACTCATATACAAGTAATATAATTTACCTTACACTATGTATTATAAACAATTTTATACTTTATGATGAAACAACCGTACAAGCGAGTGTAATGAGAAAATTGATTGGTGTATTTAGCAACTCCCTTCCATTTTCTTTTAGAAATTCTAAACTCAGAAAATTACCTTTTTAACCTCAACCCAACTTTGATTGTCGAAACATCCGCCTGACTATTTCATAAATAGGGATGACAACAGAGTGGTTTGTAATGACCTACCCTTACCTCATATCATACCGAGAATAGGAATATGTTGATAAGGTTTACTGAGATAACTATTTTTTTCTTACTCTCAATACCTTGTGAATGTTGGGGAAGTGGGTTTTTTTATGGGGTTTTTTAGTTGTAGGATATTATTGAAGAAAAAATTTTTTGTGTTTGAGAAGATAGTTGAATTTTTTTGTGATTGGATGTGATGTTTGTGAGAAAAAAAGTGAAATGATTATGGAATTTGATGTGATATTTTGTTTAGATTTATTTTTTTATGATTTTGTAACCATTTTGTTTTTTAGTAAAAAAAAATCCTTCCCATACACCACCATTGTTTGGGCATCTATAGTGATTAGGATGAATAACTTGTATTCGAAAACTAGCAGTTTGCCCTGTCAATCCTCCTGGGCCTAGCAAAGGCGTGGTTATTTGATGTGAATTGTCTCTTTTGTAGTAGATGCGGAACAAATAGAGAGGTGACGGGGTGGGGAAAAAAGCCAACCCTACACATCCTCCCACATGCAACAAATTAAAGCTCTACTTATGCATCTCTTATTTCGCCCCTTTCTTTTTCCCCCTTTTGGGTAATTGTCCCAAATTTGAATCTCACTAACTTTAGACCAAGTCTTTGCTTCTCAATCCAACCAAGGACGAAAAGAGAAAGATGGGATGAAAAGCAAGCATATTGCAAGTGTTGAGAGAGCCTATTACTTTGTTTTTTTTTCACTTTGAAGAGAACAGAGACTACATATGTTTTTGTTGCTTTATTTATTTATTTTTGTTTTTTTGTTTTTGTTTTTCTTGATTGATACGAAAATTGAGAATCTCAAGTAGATTTACAAGTTTGAATGGACCAAAGACCAAAACAGTCTCACAACACTCCACCAAAAGAATCAAGTGAAAAGACTAACACAAGACCTTTTCTTTATCAGGGGCAACGCTCTATATCTTTACCTGGTGGATTCGCTTTAAGTTAGGAACAACACATGCCACCTCTTCAAACATTGTTTTTTAGAATATAATATTACATGTATCTTAGGAAAGGAAAAGTTCTTCATTTCAGTGAGGAAGGATATCCGACCCATATGCCTATATATGTATAAATTAAGGGTGTTATAATATTACATCTACATTTTGGACAGTTTAATAAATGAGAAAGATCGATGAAATTTGAAAATCGTTTAGTAGTGTCATTTTAAATTACTCAAACTGTCGTTATAGAAAAAGAGGGAGCAACTAACAATTTTATGAGCAATTCTTGAAGAGAAAAGAAAATGACATAATTTATGGACAAATTTACAATGTGCATTCTTTCCAATGGTGTGCATTATAAAAAAATTATGATTTTTTATGATGAACGTTATGATTATTTGTGATGTGTATTATAATATTTTGTAATAAAGTTATAAATAACGAATTTATTATGTGAACCCTAAAATTCAGAATGATAATGTTATGACATTTTGTGATTTTTGCTATGATACTTTGAGATTTTGTTATGATGTTTTTCAGTGAAAAAAATTATGACTTTTGTAAAGAAAAAATTATGACATTTTAAGTTTAAGTAATAAAATTTTGTGAAAAATTTATGAAAAGCATACCAAATGTACGTTTTTGAGGACATTGTAACATCTTTCTTATTTTATATAATAGAATATATATATATATACAGCGTCAATGATGATTGATAGATTGATATAGATTGATAGAGATTGGAACATATATGTAATATTCACATGCACGCATGCATGGCTGCTAGAACATTTCTTGATTTGTGTTCCATCTCTACTTTTCTTCACATAATATTTTCTTATTTAGTCTTTTACATGCAACTATTTATATATGTAGATCTCTATCCTTCAAATTATTCTCTTTCTCTCTAAAATAAATAAATAAATAAATACATGCACATAAAAAACACTGAAGTGGGGTTCTGCAAAGGCAGTTTAATCTTTCCCAGGATTCTTTTTGAGTGTATTTTGTGTGAGAGAAGCTTCTTTTTCTTTACTGCCCCAGTACCTTACTACAACAATATGTGTAAGTTAAAAAAAAAAAAAAAAAAAAAAAAAAAAAACCACCACCTCACAAAGTGGGATTCTTCAAATGTTTTCATAAGCAATTACAATCCCATTTTTTAAACAGGGTCCAGCTTCTCCCCAGTGAGTTGGAGTCCAGTTATGAGAGGAGTCATAATTCTCGTTGAACTACAATTAAACTAGAGAAAAGTCACGTACTTTTCAAAAATACATACAAAATGGCAGACATCTCTAGCAGTCTTTTGCCCTTTTTGCTGAAGTTTCTCAAATTCTGTTGCCTAAGCTTGACCAGGTGGCCGTCGAGAGTTTCCAGCTCTCCTGTTAAAAAAAAAAAAAAAAAAAAAAAAAAAAAAAAACAAAACAAGGTTGATACGATTTATTAACTACTATGAAATTTTAATTTCATCTTGGAATTGTTTGATTTAAAAAGAACAAAGTACTTTTCTTGCTTTTGAGGATTGAAAATCAAAGATATAGCTTATAATAACAACAACAATATTTTGAAATTGCTAAAAAAATTATGTTGTAGGTTCTTTTTAGTTAACATTTTGAATATACATATAGTGGTTTAGAAAAAAGGCTGCCTAGCTAATATTGATGCCTCCTTTACTATAGATGTACTATTAAAGCATATATTCTTAGTTTTCTAACTAAAGTGCTTATAAGTTCTAATGGTAAAGAAGAAAAGGAAAGAAAGTGAGCATGAAAAGGTTAAAGGCCTAGAAAATGTAGAGAACATAATGAAATGTTAACTGGCTTTAGTAACATGATTAAGAATAAAGTTAAGCGACATACTTTATTTTTCTTCTTTTCTTTGTATGGTTTAATGGGGGTGAAAACACAAGTTGTAACACAGTAACCTTTGATATTAATGGAACTTTGAGAACTTGAAACATGAAAATTGATGTAACAGTTGGCAATAAAACCACCCCTCATATGTGTCATAAGATATAAGCATAAGCAAAAGCAAAAGCGAATATTGTAAGCAATTATATTTTTATGCTTTGAAAACGATTGAGTGTCGAATAGGAGTATATATAATAATTCCATAAAGCTTAATTTGTTTTATGACAAGCCATCTAGGGTTTTCCGAAAATGTCCATTTTGATTTTGAGCGAGACAACAACCAAAATTTCATTCACATGCTGATAAATACACACTTATTTATACAAAAAGGTACATTTTTTTTTTTTTTTGTTGATCGGCAAAAGAAAGTTTTATTGATGGAAAAGCAAAATACATGCAAAAATACATCAACAAAGTAGGGAAGTGCACTGAGCATCATAGCTACCCTCTACAATCCCAACTAGGTTGGCATCGCAAAGGAAACAAAAGAGAAAGAACAAAAAGAACAGAAAAAAAAAACTCCCTCAACAAAAACTCCCTCCATATGCACATATATAAGATGATTTTTACTAATTTCTAAGTGGGATCAAGATGTTGGCCAGAAATAAGTTGTGGTCCTTGAAAATTTCAAAGAGAAATGAGGTAAAATAAACACAGAGAGAGAGAGAGAGAGAGAGAGAGAGAGAGAGAGAGAGAGAGAGAGAGAGAGGGGCTATTTGGCTTAAACAATATTTGGTCCATTCGGTAATAATCTCTTACAGTAATTAAACCTTAATTATGTGAAACAGGATAGCAAGTGAAGGTATATAAAAGTTTTTAAGGGTGGGAGAGCTTATGGGAGTACATTTATATTTTAAATATTAAAAATATAAATATATTTTAACAAATTTTTTTTTTTACTTAGTTATAATATGTGTTTTAAAATACGAATAAATATTAGATATTGATGTCAAGTACAAGTTGTCTTTATTAAAAATAAATAAATATTATATAAATCTAAAGTACTAGAATAAATTTGAGTTTTTTTTTTTTTTAATACTTTAAAATTTATATATTTAAGAGGTTTTATCTCGGTTGAGAGTGAACTTCTTTCTTAAAAGTGTAGATCGAGTTCCTGAAAAATATACATTACTAAGTAGGAGTTTCCTGATAATAAAACTACTTTAAGCTTTTACAAACACATGCATAAAAGTTGGGACAACTACATAATTTTTGATACATATATGTACTTAGAAAATTACTTTAAAAAGTATTTAAAATTTAAAATGTGTGAATCATATTAACTCTCAGTGGTGCAACATCATCACACTCAATTTAAATCTAAACAATAAATTCAAATTTTGAATATTTTTTCGATACATAGTATTTCTAGTATAAATATCTAGGATGTTTCCTATCTTAATGCTAAAACATGAAATCATATATATGTGATGCAAATACAAAGACATACAATTAATACCTGTTGTGTATAGGATCAGGTCCATTTGGAATTCTTCTTTTGCTCATGTAGTTGAGATCAACAGGCTTCTCCTTCTCTCTTCCTTTTAGCATCTCCATATGCTTCAAGCTTCCTGCTTGCTGCAGGTTTAGCCTCGTTGTCGCGTCTGTTCCTCCTGTTTCCAAAATACCTACCAACAACAACCAAAAAAATCCTGCCAAAGCGAGTGCCCCAAACAAGGCCTTAGAAACCATGCCACCACAACCCATCTCTCTCCTATATTTTATTTTTGAGAAGAAAATATGCAGTGTACTTGTAGAATATAATAGGTGAAGAAAAAAATCATAGGAAGCTCATGATTGTTGGATGATGGTTGTGCAGCATATGGGTCTACAAGGGAGGAGGAGGAGGAGTGAGGTGGGAAAGAAGAGAATAAATGAAGAGGAGAGAGAGTGGGCCTCTAATATAAGAATTCTCTAGGCCAGCTCTTTTCACTTCATGAGTAAGGGGGTAGGTTTTCTTTATAGGTTTGAGGGATTCTTTTTTGGTAAGTAATTTTGAGGGATTCTGTTAACACTTTCTTGAGCCTCTACTCTTAGGGTAAATGTTGAGTGTGACGATATTAATGATTGTTCAACTAATTTTATTTATAATTTTTAACAGAAATTATAAAAAGAAATTTTAGAATTTGATCTTTATAAAAAAATAAACTCAAAATTATTAATTTTATCAATTTAAATCTCTAATATTTTGATTTTCAATCTAAATTATCAGCATATTTTCGTTAAGTAAAATCGATGAAATTTTTTATTTTAATCATTAAACTCAATGTAAATATATATATAAAATGTTTAAAATGCTTCTTTCTTTTTTTTCTTTTTTTTTTTGGTCGGTTTTACGTAACGAAAATAAGTAGTTGGTTTAAATTGAAAATAAATCAAAAGTTTAGAGTTTAAATTAATAAAATAAAAAATTCATGATTTATCTTGTTTAAAAGGTCAAAATCTGAGAATATATATATATATATTTTATAATTTCTCCTAATTTTTATTGATCTCTGATACTATGTAAGATTATATATTTTTACATAAAATTTGGACTTATTTCCCTAGTTAAGGTATTTTCTTAAACTTACAAAGCTAACTGTATCTTCAAAAAACAGGGTTTGATAAACATGCTTTTAAACTGTTTTCCTAAACATGTAAAAAGCATGTTTATCTGATTGGTTTCTCATCAATCTTGGGGCTAGTGCTAGCATATGATTGTACTTCCTTTGCGGTGCCAACTTAGTTGGGATTATTACGGTTAGCTTTGATGCTTAGTGCACTTTCCCGTTTTATTGATGTAAATTATGCATGTATTGTGTTCTTTTTATCAATAAAGCTTTTTTGCTGATTAAAAAAAAAAATGTAAAAAGCATGTTTAAACACATTTTAAATTGAAAGCATGTTGAAACACGTTTTCAAATTAAAAATACACTTAATTATATAATTAAATTAAAAAAATTCATAACAAGAAGATTTAATTTAATATAGCATATGATTGTGCAAACTCTCCGATGTCAACTTAATTGAGATCGTTGTATCTTTGCTATGATGCTCTCTATACCCTTGCTTTTATTGTTTGATGTCATTGTATTGTTCCTTGATTATCATTAACAAAATTACTTTTTTTTAGTTCAAAAAAATAAAAAATAAAAAATTTAATATTTGTAACTTGAGAGAGTGAGAGAAAGTGGAGGTGGTTTCGAATGTAACATGGAGGGAACAATCGTGCTTTATATATGAGGTATTGAGGTCCCCTATACGCGCGACCACCTTCTTTTACTTTGATTTGTGTATTTTCATGCCATACCAACATACCTTAGGCCTGTTTGTTCGAGTCATGAGATTATTAGTATAGTAAGGTTGAGTGAAAAAATTGTTAGTATAATAATATTATGTTAGAAATATTAAATAAATTATTTATTTGTGCACTATATAGTACTATTTAGTTGGTTGAAATTAAATATATCAAATTACATAAAAGTCGTCGTTATATAAAATGTGACTTTGGTGTGTCCAGGTTTTGTTTTCAGCTTCTCCTCATGTGTTTCGATCTTGCCGCAATGGATGATCCAGTAGGGGTGACCTGGTATTTCACTCGAGCGCTCTTTGGCGAGTTGGAGTTTGAGGGGTGCGCTTTTTGGGTGGAAACAATGGTATCATAGGCGAGCCAGTTTCTGTCCGGTTGTCACTCGAGCGCTCCTCCTCGAGTGAGAGTTTGAGGGGTGTAGTTCTACCATTTGTTCGGCGGGTGTGCGGATCCGAGGCGGGAGTTTGAAGACCTGTTGGTTATGGAGTTCAGCAAAGGGTTTTGGGTGTGAGTTAGCAGTAGAGGAGAGGAGTAGTAGCAGCTTGGAGTGGGTTTTGGGAGTTTGGCAGTGGGTATTGGGTGAAGCCTTCCCGGTGGTGGCATGAGATTGAAGTCCTGGTGGTTATGGAGCTTGGCAGAGGTTTTTTGGGTGTGAGAAAGAAGATGTGGTGAGGAGTAGCAGCAGCATAGAGTGGGCATTGGGTGTGGGCTTGGAGTTTGGCAGCATGGAGTGGGCATTGGGTGTTTGGTAGAGGTGATGTTGTCTTCCCGGTGGTGTTTTCTCGGCCGGAGTGGGGTGTTGTCGCAGCAGCAGCAGAGAAATGGGTCATGGGGAGTTGATTGCTCAGTAGAGGCGTGGGTCTGAATGGACGTTGCTCAGCAGAGGCGTGAGGCAGAGGGAGTTGCTCAGCAGAGAAGTGGGTGGCTGATTGCACGTTGGTTTGAATTTTCTAGTTAGAAGTGCACACTGTGGGTCTTGTTTAGTTATTTTAGTTTAGTTTGTTTTGGGTGGTTTTGTGGGTTTTTGTGGGGATTCATGTTTTTATTTTTCTAGTTAAGTTCTTCTTAACTTTTTAATTTAAAAAATCGAGAGGCTTAGGGGTTGGTTGTATGGATGCGAGTAGCAGTAGTAGGGGTATTTTTATACTTCCGAATCTCTCTCGAGGCATCTCATCTTCCTGTACTTTTAATTTCTTGCTGATATTGAAATTTTTCTTTGCCGATCAAAAAAAAAAAAAATATATATATATATATATATAAAATGTGACTTTACTATTTTTATAAAGTGAGGAACAAAATAGGTCTTTTACTTCCAATTTCATGGGATTAAAATTTAGTACTACCTCTCCCATGTGATTGCTAGTCTCCTCCGTGGAGGATTTTATTTTTTTATCGGCAAAAAAAAAAAAAAAAAATTCATTAATTTTAAAATCAAAACAGTACAAGGTGATGGTTTGGTAACACGACCACACTTCATCCCTAATAGAATGATATTGTGATGGTCAGTAATCTCAGATTACCGAAGGCCAACTTAACAAAGATTCACACATACAATATGGAACATACATGTGCGAAAGTAATAAATTTAAATCTAATTAATCCATAAGAGTTGTGCATAGATTAAATGAAATAGCATACATATTAACATGGTTTTATAACTTGGATACAAAAATAAAATAAACATGATATTACATCTTGATCAAAAAGTTTCTCAAGCCAAAACATACAAAAGTAAATGATCTACAAAGTTAAGAAGCATAATCTTCAAGATGATACAAAAATATGAAACAAAACACATCTTCTAACAAAGCTTAGGTGGCATCGCCTTCTTGATCATCACCTACATATATATATATAACAAAGAGGGGTGAGCTAAAAACTCAGTAAATAAGTAATAAAGATTTAAATGAATGATATCTGAGATTTTATCAAAACAATACATATCATAACTTGTAACAAAATCAAAGGATGAACCAAGTTCATTAATCAAAGGCTTTCAATACTTCAAAGGATGTTCACTAATATCTACATAACACAAATGATGAACATTCATTGACAAAACAAAGGAATGATTGATCCAGAATTGATTAGACAAGCCCACCCGTCGGTGGCAAATGAGATATCTCAAATAAAAGTGCTAGTTATTTTAAAGTCTCCTAGCACACAAGAACTTCTCAAGAATATCATCAAAACAGACATAATACTTGATACAAAAATTAAGGGATAATCATTCATACTTTATCAAATACTTTCCAAAACAACGTAAAGCTTTTATCAAAATATTATAATATAACTTTATTAAAAATACCACTCACACTAGCTCTTCGGTCAAGGGGATTAAGACAAAGATCCAAGATCTACATATATATGATAAATCCCATTTAATGCACTTCAAAAGGACAAAAAAAAAGATACACAAAGATGGTGCAATGCACTCTCAAAACAAGCTTCAAATAAGTAAAATAGATCTCGATATTTCTTCTCAAAACCACGTCAAAATAGAGCAAAACATGTGATGGGAGTTAAATCAATCTTTTTCTTTTTGGAAAAGTATATTGGGTGCAAACCAGGTCTAGGAATGGATGCACAAAGATGAACTGGGCCGAAATGGCCTAGTTAGATGAACTCAGGAGGTCTTGGCCGAGGTTGCACACCTCTTGGCCATGCGGGTTGCCCACCTAAGATGTTACAAGGTGGTCAACAAAGATGTGTTATGGTCGGCCCAAGTGTATAGTGGTTAGCCTAGGTGTGCATGTAAGGTAGACCAAGGTGCAAGTGATCATGCAAAGTAGGCCAACGTAAGACATATGCTTGGCCTAGGTGCGAAGGTTGGACAAGAGTAGGTCTCGATGACCATACTTAAGGAATAATGAAATCTAAAAATCTATATTTCCCCTTGAAGAACATGAAAAACATGTATGTTAAAATCGTAACTCCTTATTCAAAATCTGAGTTTTCATGATTTGAGTTCAAAAATATGGACCTGGGTACCTATACTTGAAGATTTTATGAAAACAAATACAAAAATATGGAACTTGATACAAACTTTTAGATCGAAACAAGGTTTTTCTTCAAGAACATCACTTTCTCTCCCTAAAACAAATCTTTAAATCGATGGCTCATGAATCATGCTAGATCATGCAATGTGATCAGATTAACATAAAGAACAACAAAATTAGATTAAGAATCTAACCTCAAAGCACAAATCAAATGGTTCGAAGTCTCATAATCAAGTTTGAAAAATCTAGCTTCCACTAAGAACTTCTTCTTCTTCTTCTTCTTCTTCTTCTTCTTCTTCTTCATATAGTTTCTCTCTCCTCAAGATAAAGACATAGCAAAAGATATAGGCTTCTCCACTATAATTGACTTAAACCCACTACTAGGACACGTGGCATCATCTAGTCAAGTCTCCTAAAAAATGTGTTAGAATGAAAGGACAAGAGTAGGTCAAAGCGTATACAACAAGTAAAGTGGCATGGGCACTTTTGACAGGGCAAGGAAACATAGGCTTTGGACAAGTGAAGGATAAGTAAGGTCTCCTTGATCTTAGTTAGGAGGGTAACACTTGGTCTAGGTGTGACACACCTCGGCCTAGGTTGCATAATACAAAAAACAGAGGTTACTAGGTGCTGGCTAAGGTGTACAACTCAGCAAGAAGGTGCCTAACATAGTTGCAAGGTTCAAGCATCAAAGATCTTAAATGCCTAGGTGATGCACACCTCGGCCTAGATGATGCACACATCGACCAAGGTGCGATAATGGAGGTGGAGGTCAGCCAAGATGGCCCTAGGTATTGTCGCTCAACGGCCTAGGTGTGAGAGGTTTAAAGGTGCGATCTAGGTGTAAGGTAGCAAAGGTAGATAGCCTAGGTTCAATACACAAAGCATTGAACAAAACATGGATATTACAATTAGGCAAAAACACAATAATATTAAAACAAGACAAGATTCCACACTTAGATAAAATATCAAAATTTACAATATGCAAGCTTCACAAACCAAAATCACATAAATTCTGATGAATACAACTAAGGCAAAATGATGGTTGTTATAGTCTACCCCCCTTAAATAAGTTTGGTCCCCAAACTTGAGTTATCTTGCCCAAAAAGCAACTCTGGATATCGAATTTTCATCTCCTCTTTTATTTCCCATGTAGCATATTTGCCATAATGCTCATTCCATTCAATTTTTACCATCAGTATTGACTTATTCCTCAATTGTTTCACTTGTCTATCAATAATTCGTATCAGTTTCTCCTCGTAACCCAAATCTTCATTAACCACAATCTTGAAATTATCAATTACATGCATTGCATCCTGAATATACTTTCTTAACATCGAAACATGAAACACATTGCGGACTTGGCTTAATTCTGGTGGCAAAGCAAGTCGGAAGGCAACGAAGTTAACTTTAGAATTTCAAATGGCCTAATGTAACGAGACACTAACTTACCTTTCCTTCCAAACCTTGAGACTCCTTTCATTGGTGAAACTTTCAAGAATACATGATCTGCAACTTCAACCTCTAACTCTCTTCTTCTTTGGTTGGCATAACTCTTTTGTCGACTTTGGGTGGTTTTGATCCTTTGTTGAATGAGTTTATCTTCTCGGTTGTCACTTGAACTAACTTCGGACCAATCAATGATTTATCTCCTACTTCGGTCAAACAAATTGGTGATCGACACTTCCTCTCATACAAAGCTTCATACGACACCATGCCAATGCTAGCTTGGAAACTATTGCTGTAAGCAAATTCTACTAACGGCAAATGTAACTCCTAACTTCCCTTGAAGTCTAATACACATAACCTTAGCATGTCTTCAAGTGTCTGAATCGTTCTCTCTGTTTGCCCATTGGTTTGAGGATGAAAAGCCATACTAAATCGCAACTCGGTTCCCAAAGCTCTTTGTAAAGTCTGCCAAAATCTAAAAGCAAATTTCGGATCTTAGTATGAAACAATAAACATCGATACCCCATGAAGTCTAACAATCTCATTTATATACAACGAAGCAAGTCAGCTAGCATTAAATATAGTCTTAACGGGCAAAAAGTGTGCTGACTTAGTTAGTCTATCAACTATAACCCAAATCGAATCCATACATTTTTGCGTCCTCGGCAAACCCACACCAAAATCTATGGAGATGTGTTCCCATTTCCACTCAAGAATTGACAACGGTTGAAGAAGTCCGGCTGGCCTCTGATGTTCTGCTCACACTTTTTGTCAATAAAAACATTGTAACACAAACGCAGCAATTTCTTTCTTCATATTCGACCACCAAAAAGTTTTCTTCACATCTTGGTACATCTTGGTAGTTCCTAGATGAACAACAAATCTAGAACTATGAGTTTCTTGCAAAATTCTTCTTTTTAACTCTGGGATGTCGGCCACGCACAATCTTTCCTCAAACTTTAGTACTTGATTCTCAATGGTTTATCCCGGTCTCGGCCTTGTGATAATCTCATTGACTATCTTTTTGAAAAATTCATCATCCATATTTCTTGTCTTTACTTCCTCAATGATAATTGGCTCTACTGAAATCATTGTTAAAATCCCATCATCTCGATGAAGTACAATATCAATATCTAAGTCTTGCAAATCCCAAAGTATGCTTTTCTACTAGGTGAGTAAACATGCCAAACTCCCAATAGATTTTCTACTCAACGCATCGGCCACTAAATTAGCCTTACCTGGGTGATACTAAATCTGCATGTCATAGTCTTTCAACAACTCAAGCCATTTCCTATGCTTCATATTCAATTCTTTCTGAGTGAACAAATACTTCGGACTCTTGTGATTTGTGAAAACCTGACAAGAAGCTCCATACAAGTAATGCTACCAAATTTTCAAAGCAAATACCATGGTTGCTAAATCTAAATCATGGGTGGGATAATTCTTTTCGAGGTTTCAACTAATGAGATGCATAATCTATGACCCTATCCCCTTGCATCAATACACAACTGTAGACACCCCATTTTTGACCGACCTTAAGACTCAGATGTCACCGTTTGAGCGCTCGGTGATGTTACATACTGTGCTCGTTCAGAAGCCTCAGAGTCGCGGCCGTGCGCCCTGCCTCCGGACTTCCGAACTCTCTTTTGTGCCCTGCCTCGGTTTGCGAACCAGACTCGGTTTTCTCTGTTTTCTTTCCTGAGGGGAAGGAGTGGTCCCGTAGACTATCTCTCAGTGGCCGTGGGCTACTTTTCGTGGCCGTAGGCCATTTTGCCCATTTCGGAGCCCGGTTCCCGGTTTTCGGGACCGTCAGGCCGTGTGCCTCGGTTCGGGACCGCCCAACCATCTCCGATTTCTCTGATTTTTGGCAAGTGCCTCTGTTTTATCATTCCGAGGGACACTGGGGCCTCTGATACCCACTTCGTGGCCGAACACTACTTTCGGTGTCTGCAGCCCATTTCCGGGACCCCGAACCGCGCGGTTTTGGTCCCCGAGCTTTCGTTTTGCATTAGTTTTTTGTTCAATTTTGGCAGGTACCTCTGTTTTAGCACCAGGAAGATCACTGGAGGGTGGGAGGATAGCAATTGTCTCAGAAAACCAGTTTCGCTCCTCCGGCGTCTGTTTTGCTCACTTCCGGGCTAATGTTGAACACCCTAGAGATATTTTCTTCGAGCCGAGACTACATATTTGTGATGAGGGGACATGGGAGGACCCTAAAAAGTGGTGGTCGGCCAGTAATTGTGATTTTCACTTTTGAGCCTCTCTTTCAAATGCAATGTTGTGTCTCCTGTTTCAGAGTTGCCAAATTCCAACCATGGGGTCTTGTTCTACACACATGGGAGGACCCTAAAAAGTACTGGTCGGCCAGTAATTGTTACTTTCATTTTTGAGCCTCTCCTTCAAGTTCAATGTTGTGACTCCTGTTTCAGAGTTGCCAAATTCCAACCTTGGAACCTTGTTCTACACACCTGGGAGGACACCAAAACATGGTGGTCGGCCAGCAATTCTTCACTTCTTTTTTTGGCCATGGCCGGCCGGCCAGGGGGAGTGGCTGGCCGACCAGTTGGGGTGGCCGGCCGGCCACCTTCAAGAAATCCACCTGGCCGGCCAGCTTTCTGCTTTTGAACCCTTTACAGCTGTCCAGCTGCTTTTCAAAATATCCCTGTCCTCCGGGGGATATTTTGGGAGGGAAAGCTTGGATGCATTTCCCTCCCCTTTTACACCCTTTTTGGTCCTCTTAAGGGGCTGGACAGCTCCTTGGTTGAGGTTAGAAAATTTCATCTCAAGAGCCTCTCTTCCAAAACCTCCATTTCCATAGCCAAAAACCCTAAAAAGCTCCAAGTTTCTAGCTCCTCTCTTCATCAACCCTAAGCACCACCATCACCACCTCCATTTCAGCAGTAAAGGAGTGATTTTCAAAGGCTAAGGATCAACAAATTGAAGCCAAGAAGCCACCAAAGTTAGATCTTCAAGGGTAAGACTCTATTTCCTTTTTTTTGAGCACAATTTTGAGTCAATTCTTTACCCTATTTGCTTTTTGTTTTGGGCTCCGACCCCTATTGGTTTTAGGCTTATTTTGAGTCCCTCTACAACTTTGTAGAAGGGCTCAGCTCTGTTTGGTGTCTCCATGATGCACTTCTTTCAATACCATTCTTTAGGCCAATAAATTGCATGCTTTGTTTGGCTTTTGAGTGATCCATTTTCGAGGCTGATATATACTGTGATTGGGCCTATTTTGAACCCTTCTTCAACTTCAAAGAAGGGCTCAATCATGTTTGGCCTCTCTATCATGCACTTTCTTTGTAATCCTCCATATTTTCCGTAAAATTGCATGATTTATTTGGCCTATTTGTGATCTGATTTGGAGCATCTCATGAACTAATATTGTGCTTATTTTGAGCCCCTCTTCAACATTGAAGAGGGGCTCAACCTGGTTTTCATGCTCTACATGCCACTTGCTTTGAATTCATGTTCTACTCCTATTTGGCATGCCCCTTTGAGCTTATTTGGCTTCTGTTTTGAGTCTTCATCAGGCCTGGAAAGAGCCTTGTTTTGGCCTTATCATAATGTTTTGTTAAGGGTCTTAGGTTGTTTGATGCATGCTTTTGGTACCTCATGTTATAGCCTTTGTTGGCTCATTATTTTGCATGCTATGTTTAGCCTATCTACATACTGAATTGGGGGATGTCATCTCTTGTAAATGTGCATATTTTTGGCCCCTCTTTAATTTTTTAGAACTGTGTTTTTCAGTTTGAGCATTGTATATACCACTTGCTTTGTAATTCTCCTCTTTTTCCCCATTTTTGCAAGCTATTTTTGCCATACTTGTGATCATTGTTTGGCCATAATTTGTACTGAAAAAATGCTAGTTTAGGGGCTGCCTTGCTACTTTTTTACATGTTATGTCCATATTGTGCATGTTTAGTAGGGCGGTAGGCCGTTTCGGGTGCATAACATTGCATTTCGGGCATCGGGTGTAATTTTGTCATAATTCGGGGGCTATTTGTGCATCATTTTAGCTACTGAAATTTGCATTTTTCATATGCCATATGCCACGTTTCATTTGCATGCCATTTCATGCCTGTACGTCGCTGCCTCGGTTTGCGTGCCGTGTGCGCGCATTTCGAGGCAACTTGTTTTCATCTTTCGGCAGCTTATGTGAGTGTGGCCGAGGCTCTCTCATGTTAGTGTAAGCCCAATTTGCATTTTCCATGTCATTTGCATTGCGTATGCCACTGCCTTGGTTTGCGTGCCCGTGTGCACGCATTTCGAGGCAGCTCATTCTCATCTCTCGGCAGCTTATGTGAGTGCGGCTGAGGTCCTTTCATGTTAGTGTAAGCCCAATTTCTTATTTCATGCCTGTATGTCACCGCCTCGGTTTACGTGCCCGCGGGCATGCATTCCGAGGCACTTCTTTTTTATCCGACGGCAGTCTGTGTGAGTGTGGCTGAGGCCCTCTCACGTTGGCGTAAGCCCATCATTACATTCCGTATGCCATTTTCTCGGTTTGTGTGCCCGTGGGCACGCATTTCGAGGTATTTCATTTTAGTCTCATTGTATATCATATTTCATGCCATTTTCTCAGTTGGTGTGCCCGTGGGCACGCATTTCGAAGCATCTCATTTTCATAACATTGTGTATGTTAGGATTGCATATTAGCTACATTCCATGCATATCATGCATATTGCATAGTGTTCGGGATAGGAGTTAGCCCGGGCACGGGAAACGAGGCACGTTTCGTACTCCGAGTGACGGAACGGGTCTCAATTCCCAAGTCACCGACACTCCGGATTACCCATGATGGAGTTAGGTTTTATTGTAGCATTCATATGCATTCATCCTATATTGAGTTGTGCAATCCGACTCCTCGGCCATCATGCATCGATATTCGTGATTGATGGCACGAGGATCGAGGTATGCATATATTTGTGAAATACATTGCTATGCCCCTTTCCTGCTCTCTGTTGCAGCAAAATGAAGAATCAGTAACTTTTCGAAGTCTGGCACGCATTTCGAGAAACATTGCAAACAGAGGTTAATTGGGGCATCCCAGTGGATTTCCGCGCAAAACAGCCCAAACATGCATCATTTCATTATCCGAAGCGGAGTCAAGGCAGTCCCTGGCTTGCATGCCAGTTTACAGCTTTCTTAGTTAATTCGTTAATTAATTAGGAATTTGTATATTATTTTGGGCTGTATATTCGGACTGTATTATTCTTTTATTCGGACCCTCTACGCGAGGGCAATGCTGTAATAAGTGTGGTTGTGTGTGATGTATGTCTTCCAACCCCCATTTCTTTCTCCCTTTTATTTATCTGCTTATGATGGTAGATTATGGCATATTTCAATTAGCATACAGTATGATAGCATGTTTGCATCATTCATCTGTTTTGCATGTACCGGGCTCGGCGCATCATACAAACTGCATCGTATTTCAATTCCAAGTTGAATACATGTTAGTTGTAACATTTCACATACCATGTTTAGAATAGCCGAGCCTGCTATAGTTGCATTTTATATGTGTTGCATTAGGCATTTTAGCATATTTAGGATTCATGCATGATTTCTAATCGGTTTCTGTTTTGGCTTGGAGTACTCGGTAAGTTTTATGCTTTAGCATCCTTGCATGCGTGTGAGTGATTGCCATAAGTAGCATGCTTGCCATGAGGCTATGTGCTTATGTGATATAACTGCCTTGAATGCCTGTGGGTGAAGGTTGAGTTATCTGAATTGGAATAATTCATCGATTGTTTGTTTTAAGCCCACTAGATAGTGGCAACACCATGTTTTCTAAGCCCACCCGAGGGTGGCAAAATCTGCATTTTAAGCCTACCTGCGGGTAGCAAATCGTCTTTCAAACAAACATGAAATGTTTTGTTCCAATTCAGGCGACTCGGTCTATACTTGTATGCTGTGCGCATCACATAGTAACCTAGGCTAATAACCGGAATAAGAACATACAAAGTTTTCAAAAACAGATATCATGGTTAGTAGAGGCCGGTCTTTGACCGGGCGAGCGGGGGTGCTCACGATGTGACCTTCCCCAATCGTACCCAAGTTCCCGAGCCAACTTTGGTGATGACGGACACGTGGCCTTTGGCACCGAGTTAGGGTTTCCTAAATTTCCTATTTAAAAAATATTTAGGTGGCGACTCTGTATCTGGCAAAGCAGTCCATGTTTGGCACTTCTTTCAAAAAAAAAATCTGTTTTCAAAACGATTTGCCGGATTTGGACTCTTTGGTTCAAGATTTAGAACCGTGGCACAAATCGAGTCCGAACTGTAGCGAGGTCCCTCGCGGGCTTGTTACAACAACCTAAACCCTTATGTAAAGCATAACTATAAATCTGAAGTTCCTCCTTACTTGATGCTAGTACAAGAATTGGTGCTAAGGCTAACCTCTTCTTTTGCTCCTGGAAAGCTAATTCTCTGTCCTCAGTCCATTCATATACCACTCACTTATGAGTCAACTGTGTCAATGGTATTGTAACCCTTGAAAAGTACTTCACAAACTTCCTGTAGTAACCTGCCAAACCTAGAAAACTACAGACCAAAGACATATTAGTAGGTCTCAGCCAATTCACAATTGCCTTAATTTTGCTCGGATCAACCGAAATACCTTCTTTATTAATCACTTGACTAGAAAATGAAATAATCAAAAGCCAAAACTCACATTTGCTAAGCTTAGCATAAATTTTTTGTCTCTGAAATTTGTAAGGCAAGTCTCAAATGATTCTCATACTCATCTCTACTCTTGGAATAGATCAATATATCATCAATGAAAACAACCATAAACTCATCTAAGTATGGCTTAAAGACTCTGTTCATTAAATCCAGAAATGCAGCAAGGGCATTAGTTACTCCAAAAGGCATTACCAAAAATTCATAATGGTCATACCTAGTCTGAAAAGCAGTATTCTCCATATCATCGGCCTTAACCTTGAATTAATGGTAGCCCAACTTGAGATCAATTTTAGAAAAGACTCGTGCTCCCTGTAACTGATCAAACAAATCATCAATCCTTGGCAATGGATATTTATTCTTAATGGTTTCCTTATTCAGTTCTTAGTAATCAATACAAAGATGAAGTCTGCCATCCATTTTTCTTAACAAATAAAATTGGTGCACCCTAAGGTGAAATGCTCGGCCTAATGAAGCCTTTATCTAATAACTCCTGTAATTGAACTTTTTAACTTCTTAAGCTCAGCTAGGGCCATCCTATAGGGTGTTTTGGAAATAGGATGTGTTCTCGGTATATCATCAACAGTAAATTCTATCTCCCTATCAACCAATTGGCTAGGCAAATCATTCGAAAAAACATCAGAAAATTCATTAACGACCGGGATATCACGCAATTCGACACTTCCATTTAGATTCCTTAGTACACTACACAAATAACCTTGACATTCTTTTTGGATCATCTTATAAGCTTTCATAGAAAAAATCAAATAAGGTGGGGATACTACTCTTTTACCCTGAAATGTAACCTCGGCTTGGTTTGGGGGTTTAAAAGTGACACTTTTTGAAACACAATTAATGGATGCATGATTTGCTACTAATCAATCCACTTCCAATATAATATCGAAATGAGTCATGTTCAACGACATCAGACCAACTAATAATTCAACATTCTCAATCATAGTAACACATGCTTTATAAATGGATTCAACAATCATAGTTCTTCCAGATAGGGTAGAGATAGACAATAAATAATGAATGGGTTCTAGTTCTCTATTTAACTTCTCGGTAAAATTAGTAGATACGAATAAATGTGTAGAACCTGAATCAATCAATATATGTGTGTCTCGAGCACAAATATGAAGTATACTTGACACTACGGTCTCAGCACTCTGAGTGTCCCCTGGCACTAATGCAAAGACTCTACCCTGTCTCATTTGTCCTTTCCCGGCATTGGCTTTCTGTGCAAAACCCAAGGTGCTCTAATTTTTCTTACCATTCTTGGCCTTTGCCTTGGGACAGTCTTAACACGATGACCTATTTTACTGCATTCAAAGCATGCTCCAGATGTCCGATGACAAACTCCCCAATGTTGCTTCCCGTAACTTGTGTATGTCGACCTAGTACTACCTTTTTTATTCGATTTGCTTGAACTACCCACATTAACCTTTTTCTTTGCATTAAATGGTGTTCGACGATTGTCATAATTCTACCTCTTCCTTTAACTCTCTCCTAAACTCTGATATCTGTTCAAGTTAGCTTTTGCCATGATGGCTCTATCCAACACCTTGGCGTAAGTTAACATTTTGAGCATATGAACCCGATCTTGTATCGGTCCATGAAGCCCACTCTCAAACTTTTTAGATTTTCAGTAGTCAATATCAACAGTGTGAGGTGCATACCTAGCTAACTTGGTGAAAAGATAGTCATATTCAGCTATTGTCCTGTTACCCTATGTTAAAGTCTGAAATTCTATGGTCTCGCGGTCTAGGACACTAAGTGGAAAGTGCTTGTCATAGAATAGCTCCAAAAATCTAGCCCATGTCAAACCCAGATTACATTCTCAAATCATCATCCACCATCTACGAGCATCGTCATCCAGTGTGAATGTTGCCAATGACACCTTCTAGGTGTTAGTACTAGGAAAGATTTCAAATAACTACTCCATTTCAAGAACCTATGCTTATGCCTTCAATAGCTCTACACCTCCCTCAAACCTCGACGGCTTCATTTTCTTAAATTCCCTTATCAAAGCTAATGTGTCATCCCCATATAATGCTGGTTGTAGAGGCGCATGTAGTACTGGAAGAGGTGGAGGTAGAGGCGGAGGTGGAGCTACGTTTCGGTCGTTTGTCTGCTCGGCTTGAGTAGAAGTGGTACCAGTATTCTGTTGTCTTGCCTGCCTTAACGCACGAGTCAATCCTTCCACCATCCTTTCTAATTTGTCCAACCTTTCCTCGGAATGATCTCACCTAATTGGAGGTTTTCCACTTTTCATGATGTTAAATGTATGAAAAATATGACTTTAAAACAAGACGAACACATGGGTAAGTTGACAAGTAGCAAATAAACATGTCGAAATCATATACACCTAGTCAAATAGCAAGCAATATGATGCAATCCTAAAATCATTCTAAGGAAATCCTATGCTCTTTAGGATCAAGAATGTGTGAACATGCATAAAGCAAGAAACTCGTGCTTTGATACCAACTTGTCACGACCTCACTCCACCCCTAACAGAATGATACCGTGATAGCTAGTAATCTCAGATTACCGAAGGCCAACTTAACAAAGATTCACACATACAAAGTATAAATATGGGGCATACATGTGCGGAAGCAATAAATTTAAATTTAATTAGTCCATAAGAGCTGTGCATAGATTAAACGAAATGACATACATATTAGCATGGTTTTACAACTTGGATAGAAAAATAAAGTAAACTTGATATTATATCTTGATCAAAAAACTTCTCAAGCCAAAACATACAAAAGTAAATGATCTACAAAGTTAAGAAGTATAATCTTTAAGATGATACAAAAATATGAAACAAAACACATCTTCCAACAAAGCTTAGGCGACATCGCTTTCTTGATCATCACCTACATATATAAAAGGGAGATGCGTGAGCTGAAAACTCTATGAATAATATAAGTAATAAATGTTTGAATGAATGATAGCTGAGATTTTATCAAAATAATACATATCATAACTTGAAACAAAATCAAAGGATGAACCAAGTTCATCAATCAAAGGCTTTCAAAACTTCAAAGAGTGTTTACTAACATCTACATAATACAAAAGATGAACATTTGTTGACAAAACAAAGGAATAACTGACCCAAAATTGATTAGACTAGCCCACCTGTCGGTGGTAAAGGAGATATCTCAAACAAAGGTACTAGTTATTTTAAAATTCCAAAGCACAAAAAAACTTCTCAAGAATGTCATCAAAATCAACATAATACTTCATACAAAAACTATGGGATAATCATTTATGTTTTATCAAATATTTTCCAAAACAACTTAAAGCTTTTATCAAAACATTATAACATAACTTTATTAAAAATACCACTCACAATAGCTCTTCGGTCGAGGGGAATAAGACAAAAATCCAAGACCTACAAATACATGGTAAATCCCATTGAATGTGCTTCAAGATGAGATGCTCAAAGATGGTGCAATGCACTCTCAAAACAAGTTTCAAATGGGTAAAATAAATCTCTACATTTCTTCTAAAAACCAAGTCAAAACAGAGCAAAACATGTACCGTGAGTTAAATCAATCTTTTTCTTCTTGGAAAAGTTTGTTAGGTACAAACCAGGTCTATGAATGGATGCACAGAGATAAGCTGGGCAGAAATGGCCTAGCTAAGTGAACTCGGGAGGTCTTGGCCGAGGTGTGGTCTCCTTGGCCGAGATGCGGGCTGCCCACCCAAGATGTGACAAGGTGGTCGACAAAGATGTGCTATGGTCAACCCAAGTGTGCAGTGGTCAACCTAGGTGTGTATGCAAGGTAGATCAATGTGCAAATGATCATGCAAGATAGGTGTAGACGTCCCCGAACGCCCCGGGAGGGTTAAGTCCTGTTCTGTTCATTTGGGCTCACTACAGTTCAAGGACTCGATTGTTACGGTTCTAAATCTTGAACCAAAGAGTCCAAATCCGGCAAATCGTTTTTGAGAAAACAGATTTTTGAAAGAAGTGCCAAACATGGACTGCTTTGCCAGATACAGAGTCGCCACCTAAATATTTTTTATGGGGAAATTTAGGAAACCCTGACTCGGTGCCAAAGGCCACGTGTCCGTCATCACCAAAGTTGCCTCGGCTCGGGAACTTGGGTACGATTGGGGAAGGTCACTTCGTGAGCACCCCCGCTCGCCCGGTCAAAGACCGGCCTCTACTAACCGTGATATCTAGTTTTGAAAACATTGTATGTTCTTATTCCGATTATTAGCCTAGGTTACTATGTGATGCGCACAGCATACAAGTATAGACTGGATCGCCTGAATTGGAACAACACATTTCATGTTTGTTTTTGAAAGATGGTTTGTTACCCGCAGGTAGGCTTAAAATGCAGATTTTGCCACCCTCGGGTGGGCTTAGAAAACATGGTTTTGCCACTATCTAGTGGGCTTAAAACAAACAATCAATGTATTGTCCCAATTCAAATAACCCAACCTTCACCCACAGGCATTCAGGCAGTTATATCATATAAGCAAATAGCCTCATGGTAAGCATGCTATTCATGGCAGTCACTCACACGCATGCAAGGATGCTAAAGCATAAAAACTCACCGAGTACTCCAAGCCAAAACAGAAACTGATTAGAAATCCATGCATGATCCTAAGTATACAGAAATGCCTAATGCAACACATGCAAAAATGCAACCATAGCAGGCTCGGCTATTCTAAACATGGCATATGAGATGCAACAGTTAACAAGTATTCAATTTGGAATTGAAATACAGATGCAGTTAGTATGGTGCGCCGAGCCCGGTGCATGCAAGACAGATGAATGAATGCAAACATGCTATCATACTGTATACTAATTGAAACATGCCCTAATCTAACCATCATAAGCTGGTAAATAAAAGGGAAGAAAGACGTGGGGTTGGAAGACATACATCATACTCATGCACACTTATTACAACATTGTCCTCGCTCGGAGGGTCCGAATAAATATACAGTCCTGAATAAAAGAATAATACAGTCCAAATAATGTACAAATTCCTAATTAATTAACAAATTAACTAAGAAAACAATAAACTGGCATGCAAGCCAGGGACTGCCTTGATTCCGCTCTGGATAATGAATGATGCATGCCCGGGTTGCCTTTGCGCGGAAATCCATGACGATGCCCCAATTAGCCTCTGTTTGCACCTGTTCTTGAAATGCGTGCCAAACTTCGAAAAGTTGCCAATTCTTCATTTTGATGCAACAGAGAGCAGGAAAGGGGCATAGCAATGTATTTTCACAAATGTATGCATGCCTCGATCCTCGTGCCACCAATCACGCATCTCGATGCATGATGGCCGAGGAGTCGAATTGCACAACTCGATATGGAATGAATGTACATGAAAACTATAACGAAACCTAACTCCATTATGAATAATCCGGAGTGTCGATGACTGGGGAATTGAGACACGTTCCGTCACTCGGAGTACGAAACGTACCTCGTTTCTCGTGCCCGGGCTAACTCCTATCCCGAACACGATGCAATATGCATGAATGCAACTAACATACAACCTAACATGCAACATGCTATGAAATGGCACACATGATGCTCGATGTAACATGTCATACACAATGCTCTAATATGCAACCTAGCATACGCAATGCTATGAAATGAAATGGTATACACAATGCAATATGGACTTACACCAACACAAGTGGGCCTCGGCCACACTCACATAGGAGGCGATAAGATGAAAATGAGACAACTCGAAGTGCGTGCACGCGTGCACGCAAACCGAGGACTGAACCTACGGCACGAAAATGCCACTCTAACAAGACATGGCAAGACATGGGATATGATATGAAAACATGCAAATTTCAGTAGCAAAATGAGACACAAAACAGCCCCGAAGCATGGCAAAAATGCACCCGATGCATGAAATCAATCCCGAAATGCAAGATTAAGCACATGAAATGACTTGTAGCTATACGAAGCATGCATAATTTAAACATGAAGTGTGAAGACAGAAGCTAGAAATCCCCAAAACAAGCATGTTTACAGTTCAAAGCATGGCCAAACAGTGAGCACAAGTGGGGCTAAATTAGCATGCAAAAAAGGGGGCCAAGAGAGGAGTATGAGACAACCCACAAATGCTGGCCCCAAACAGATAAAGGGCCTTCTACAACATTGAATAGGGACCAAAAATATGACCTTTCACAGTTTATGACAGACCCCAAAAATAGATACAAATATGGCAAACAACTCATGCAAGAAATGGGCCAACAAGGGCCAAAGAAGTAACTGATATATGCTGGCCCCAAACAGGTTAGGGCCCTTCAACAATGTTGAAGAGGGGCCCAAAATATGTCTTTTTACAGTAGATTATCAAGCCCAAAACAGTGTAGAAATATGCTCAAAATGCCATGCAAAATTAAGGCCACAAGAGGGCTATAACATGAAGTATACCAAGGATGTCTCAAACAGCCCTAGACCCTAAATGAAACATGAAGAGGGGGTCATTTTAGGGCCATTTTCAGTTCGGACCAAAGTCCAAAAACAGAGACACAATAGCCTAATAAATCATGCAAAAAAGGGGGCCTAAGAGGGGTACAATGGCAAGTGATATATGGAGGTCCCAAACAGTGTTGAGCCCTTCTTCAATGTTGAAGAAGGGCTCAAAATAAGCCTATTCACAGTTTATATCATGCTCCAAAACAGATTACACATAGGCCAAAAATACTATGCAAGATTATGGCATACAAAGGGATAATGAAGGAAGTGCAAGGTGGGGGTCCCAAACAGGGTAGGACCCTTAATGAAAGATGAGAAGGAGCTCAAAAAAATGATATTTCCAGTTTTGGTTGGAGCTCAAAACAGCAAGAAAGTATGGATAATATATTGAGCAAAATAAGGGCCAAAATGAGGGAAATAGAACTTACCCTTGAAGACCAAGTCTTGGCTGCCTCTTGGACTAAAAAATGGTGCCTCCTAGCCTCTGAGAAGAGCTCCAAGCTGCTGGAATGGAAGTAGTGGTGGTGGTGCTAGGTGGTGATGAAGAAAATGGTGTAGAACTTGGATGTTTTGAGGGTTAAAGAGAGAGATGGAGGGAGATGTATATGCAAAGCTTGAGAGCAATTTTTCCAACCTCTAAACCAGACCTGGGAGGCTGGTTATATGGCCAAGAGAGGGGGAAAAAAGGAGGGAAAAAATGGGAGGGAAATCACTCCAAGTTTCCCTCCAAAAAAGTTCCCTCCGGATACAGGTTTTGGAGGGAAAAAAGATGCACATCTGTAATGTACTCCCTGTAAGGATCAAGGCCGGCCAGGTTTTGGAACTGCAGGTGGCCGGCCGGCCACCCCCCATGGCCGGCCGGCCAAGGGTCAAAATGGTCAAGTTGAATTTCTGGCCGACCATCACAAAAAGGTGTCCTCCCAGGTGCCCTCAGTACAACCCTGTGTTTCAAAACTGGCATCTGTAAAACAGGAGAGAGAATAGGCCATTTTTAGGAGGGGTTCAAAAGGGTCAATGACAATTACTGGCCGACCATGTAACATTGGTGTCCTCCCAGGTGTCTACAACACAAATATGTGGTTTGGAATTGAAGAAAATGGCCTTAGGGTGGTCAACATTGGCTTGGAAGTGAGAAAAACGGGCGTCGGAGGGCGATGATGGAATATAACTGGTTGTTGGAACAATTACTGGCCTCCCACCCTTCTACGACCTTCCTGGTGATGAAACAGAGGTACCTGCCAAAAATGAACGAAAACCGATGCAAAATGAAAGTTCCGGGGCCGAAACGCGCAGTCCGAGGCCCCGAAAACTGACTGTTAGGCACCGGGAGTGGTGTTCGACCACGAAGCGGGTCTCTCAGACCACAGTGTCCCTAAAAAGGGAGCAAATAAGATGCATGCCAAAAACCGGAGCAAACGGAGATAGTTAGGCGGTCCCGAACCGAGGCACACGGCCTGACGGCTCCGAAAACCGGGAACCGGGCTCCGAAATGGGCAGAATGGCCTACGACCACGAAATGTAGCCCACGGCCACCGAGAGATGGTCTACGAGACCTCTCCCTCCCTTTGGGAAGAGAAACAGAGAAAACTGAGCCTGGTTCGCAAACCGAGGCAAGGCACAGAAAAGCCCGGAAGTCCGGAGGCAGGGCTCACGGCCGAGACTCTGAAACCTCTGGACGAGCACGATATGCAACATCACCAAGTGCTCAATTGGTGACGTCTGAGTCTTAAGGTCGGTCAAAAATGGGGTGTCTACAGTTGCCCCTCTTTGACAGAACTCGAAAGTCAGAAGTGACGGGAGTGAATGTTAAAGCCCAGAGACGACCCATTTTTGACAAGGCCGAAGACTTAGACAATCATACAAGATAAATAGAGATATGTCCGCAGGCGTGCCCGCAGGCAGGGGGCAAAATGCAAAGCGATATGCACAGAGCCAGATGTAACTCAATGATCATGCAAATGCAGCAAGCTGTAATGAAGCAAATATTCGCAAACAGATGCAACAGTTTTAAGCAAGAATGCAAAGCAACAACTACATTTCATGCAGTTAGGAATGCGGAGAATTATTCAATTCTTGTCGCGTCTCACACGGAGAAGATACGATACCTGCGCGATTCGTCCGGCCGCGCCAGCTCTAAATGAACCGTACATACAATATCGTGCCCGCAAAAGAGAGAAACTCAACAAGCACAATATGTTTAGCAAGATATATTCAATGTGATATCGAAAGTTCAATAGAAGCGGTGTCGGTGGGTAAGTGCATTGCAATGCGAGAAAGGAGCGTGTGTGACAACGCAAGCTTAAACACAGAGGCATGGTACTATCAAACAAACGCGCACGACAATGCAAGTATGTTCATGAGAATGTAAGTTAGATGCACAATGATGCAGAACAGTCGCAAATCAGGACACGTGTTTGTCGCAAAACGATGAGCAAGGAAATGCGCGTTTCGGCGAGGGCGACTCGATTGCGGTCTCCAGTTCACCTCTCGGAGAGGTTACAAAAGGATACACATTGATTTTGATGAGTAATGATGAGACACATGTCAGAAATTGAAGTTGAAGTTTCGGCGGAGCAATTTCGCGACAGAAAGTGCACTTTTCTTGAACTTTTTCAGGTCCCGGGAACTCCAATCCTCCTCAAAATTTGCAGGGAGCTTGGGACCCACCTAGGGATCACCACCAGCCAGTTTTCTTCCCCTGGGGAGGCCACCGGCCAGGTTTCAAAAAGAGGATGGCCGGCCAGCCAGAAAAGGTGGCCGGCCGGCCACTTGTCCAAGTCCGCGGGCATTTTGGTCTTTTCACCTTCTTTCCTTTATATTCACTCACTCAAACACTTTGAGCTCATAACCATAGCTCCGAAATCTTCTCCTCTTGCTTTCCAAACCATTTTCTCACTCAGATCTGTGCTCCATACGCGTTTTCCAACGCCCCACGCAAGTTGTTTTCATGAAAACTTCCCGTTGCAAGCACTTTGAACCGATTAAATTTTGATTTCGGTGCCTCTTTTCTCATTTTCGCCACTTGAGGTGAGTTTGTCTCAACATTTGGAAGATTTTCTCAGGAGTTGACTTTTTCCAATTTTGGCTCATTTTTGCTCGTTTTTTGCTCCTTTTGCAGATTTTCCGAAAATGGCAGGTCATTTTCCTCACGGTGGAGGTCCTCCGGGTGCTGGGGATGATCCCGATGTCATGGCTTTGCCTCCGAGGGTTCGACCCTTCATTCCCGAGATGTACGCCCCGCTGGTACACGTTCTTCCGCGGGCCGTTTTTCGTCACTTCACTGACTTTGATGAGCGAGCACCCGGAGATCTGCTTCTACGGGAGCCAGAGTATCACCTTTCTCACGAGGCACGAGAGGTATTTACTTCGTTTTCTGTATTTTTCGTGCATTTCGTGCCTTTGCCATATTTGAACACACAGTTTAGTCTATGACATAGCACTTTGTTCGCATCTTGAACACACGGTTCAAACACTTCAATTTCCGAACACTCAGCTCACAAATTGATTGTGAACGCACGGCACACATTAGTTGAGGATTGAACACCCAGCTCAAACACTGATTTTTCGAACACACAGCCTGAATTGATGGTGAACACGCAGCACACACTGATTGAGAGTAGAACACGCAGCCTAAACTCTGATTTTCTGAACACACAGCTCGGATTGAGGGTGAACACGCAGCACACACTGATTGAGAGTAGAACACGCAGCCCAAACTCTGATTTTCTGAACACACAGCTCGGATTGAGGGTGAACACGCAGCACACACTGATTGAGAGTAGAACATGCAGCCCAAACTCTGATTTTCTGAACACACAGCTCGAATTGAGGGTGAACACGCAGCACACACTGATTGAGAGTAGAACACGTAGCCCAAACTCTGATTTTCTGAACACACAACCCAAATTGAAGGTGAACACGCAGCACACACTGATTGAGAGTAGAACACGCAGCCCTAACTCGGATTTTCTGAACGCACAACCCAATATTGAAGGTGAACACGCAGCACACATTGATTGAGAGTAGAACACGCAGCCCTAACTCGGATTTTCTGAACGCACAGCCCAAATTGAAGGTGAACACGCAGCACACACTGATTGAGAGTAGAACACGCAGCCCTAACTCGGATTTTCTGAACGCACAGCCCAAATTGAAGGTGAACACGCAGCACACACTTTGTAGAAGGTTGAACACGCAGCCCAAACACTGAGATGAACACACAGCCCACTGTTTCTGAAATCTGAACACACAGCTCAGATATTTGATGTTTGAACACGCAGCTCACACGCTTCAATTCTGAACACACAGCTCATATACTTCATGTTGAACACGCAGCTCGTACATTTCTCTTCTGAACACGCAGCTCATATACCTCATGTTGAACACGCAGCTCATATACTCCATGTTGAACACGCAGCTCACACATTTCTCTTCTGAACACGCAGCTCATATACCTCATGTTGAACACGCAGCTCATATACTCCATGTTGAACACGCAGCTCACACATTTCTCTTCTGAACACGCAGCTCATATACCTCATGTTGAACGCGCAGCTCACACACTTCAATTCTGAACACACAGCTCATATACTTCATGTTGAACACGCAGCTCACACATTTCTCTTCTGAACACGCAGCTCATATACCTCATGTTGAACACGCAGCTCACACACTTCAATTCTGAACACGCAGCTCATATACTTTATGTTGAACACGCAGCTCACACATTTCTCTTCTGAACACGCAGCTCATATACCTCATGTTGAACACGCAGCTCACACACTTCAATTCTGAACACACAGCTCATATATTTGAACCTGAACACGCAGCTCATATATTTGAATCTGAACACGCAGCTCATAACGCGACCCTACTTGATCTAAACACACGGCTCATAACACAGTATTCTTTTAAGTTTGAACACTCTGCTCATTCTGAACATACAAGATGCGACGACTGAATTTGCAGAAGTTGAAATAAACTCAGATGCCCTGACATCTTTCCTTTTCTCTTTTGCTTCGAAGTCTGGAACCTATATAGCTTCAGATAGGTCCTGGTTCTACTGCTCTCACATGACCTGGGTTGAACCCTGCGGTTTAAGAAAGAATCTTGTTTTGTACAAATGTGGAGAACGGCACGGCACTCTGAGCACAAAACGATTTTTTTTTTGAATTTTGAGAGCGAGAATGAATTCTCGACTGGGTATTGAGCCTACGACTGAACACAGCAAGACGACTCAACAAGGAAATAAAAGGCACACAACCTAGACACATCGAGTAACACTTGAAACGACTCAAAACAAGAATCGAGACAAAATAAAAAACAAGAGACACGACACTCAGACATGTTCCAATGGCGAGAGACCTTTTAGTTCGCGAGGAGCCAGTTTCTTCGGGTATTGTTTCCCACCATTTCTTATTTGTGATTCTCACATCACTTGACCCTCAGGCTCTGTTTTTCTCTGAAAACCCTTTTCTCACTTTTTCTCTCCACGCGCATCTCTCTATTCTTTAATCTCTCATTTTTTAATCCCTTCCCTAGGTGGTTGATGGATAAACAGGAAGTTGAAGGCTCTTGCCTCTAGCACTCAGCTAGATTCTTCTTCTTCTGCACGCAGCTAGTGAATTCCTCCCACAGAGGGGTTGCGCTACATCTGGGTGTGTAGCAAATCTGCAGCTGGCATTAGTTGACGATGCTCTGCTGGGGAGTTTGGACATGATCAGATCCGTCTAGATGAGGGAGTGGAATATCTTGCCCCATTCCAGTTTGCGCTTCGCACTTGGCTTGATACCTCGCTGCTTGGAGGGTAAGAGAGCCTTCAGCACTTTGTTGTTAGCTTCAGTTGTGCCCTTTTCTGGCAAGTAGAGTGCCCTTCTTAGCAAGTAGAGTGCCCTTTCTGGCAAGTACGTTGATAAAGGGGGAAAGACAGAACTCCTGACTCAACTGTGCCCCTAGTTCATCATTTCGACCATTTTTTGTTTTTGGCTTTCTACTAAAACAATTTTGACCAAAATGAGAGTTAGATTAACATGTTTGTTCAATTTCCTGATTTAAAATCATGCAAGTCAGGCTATGAGCACTGAAAATTTTCCTTTTTTGGGTCCAAGAAATGGTCTAGTTTTGAAAAATGGAGTACTTTTCGAGAAGATTAGTCAACCTCAGTAAAAATTCTCAAAAACTATTTTTGCAAACGACCACTTGCTCAACGGGCATGAAACCTACTCCTGAGATGCACAACCTCGGATCCAAAGGAAAACTGCCCCGTGCTTGAAGAGAGCTGCATGGCAATGGAAAGTTGCCCCTTGTTTGAACGGCACCGCGACACATTGAATGGCAACGGAAAGTTGCCCCTTGTTTGAATGGCACCGCGGCACGTTGAACGGCAACGGAAAGTTGCCCCTTGTTTGAATGGCACCGCGGCACGTTGAACGGCAACGGAAAGTTGCCCCTTGTCTGAATGGCACCGCGGCGCATTGTAATCAGTCTTCCCAGTGATGATCACAACCGGACTCTCGGATACAGAGAAGACAAAGATGGTCAGAACCATTGCATGGACACAATCCAATTTGAAGTGTTTTATGGCTGGACTTCAGGATGAAGTTGCCTACGTATCCCAAAGATGGGAATCAAGCCTTACGTAGTTCGGGGTTAAGGTACACTCGGGTATTAACCTCTCATTTTTAGGCTCTAACTTTTGCCAAGGCGCCCGTCGCGGGTTTTCGACCTTGCGAGCTTTGTTCTTCTTTCTTTCTCTTTTCAATTCTTTTCTTCTTTTTTTTTTTTTGATATTCTTTTCTTTTCTTTTCTTCTTCTTCTTTTTTTTTTTTTTTTTTTTGCATTTTTTCTTTTTTTTTCTTTTCTTTTCTTTTCTTTTTCTTGCTCTAACTTTTGCCTGGGTCGCCCTTCCGGGTTTTCGGCCCAGTGAGCCTCTCAAGGGTAAAAGTGTAGCTTGGTCCATGCCAAATGGTTGTAGGGTTTCGAAGCCATCCGTATCCAGGAGAGTGGCTGTTGATTTGCAAGAGGACTCATCTTCAGCTCTTCGAGCTCATCTGACATCTTCACCCCTAGTTCAAAGGGTACTTCTGTTCTAGCTTTGCAAGCTTCTTCTGATCTTCTGATCTTTTTTATTCGAATTTCCTGGCCTCTTGTTCGAGGGCTGCTTCAAATCTGGCCACACAGGCCTCACATTGTAGTTGACCGTTGAACATTCTGAATTCAAGTTCAAGGTTTGGAAACAAAGGGGTTGACTCTCGAGGCCGAGAGTGATCCTAGGCTGCACAATCTCAAGAGCGATTCCACACAGGTCTTCGCAGGACCGCGCAAAACATTTTTTGAAAGTTTTTAAGAAAGCGACAAATCGCTCGCGCTGAAGACAGTGTAGATCCAATCTGGATTAAAGCTAGGGTCCTTCTCAGTACTCACGCTAACGAGCATGATTTCATTCATTAAGGGCGTAGCACGCCTCTCTTCCTTTCAGTTGATCAAAGTTTTGCAAATCCCGAGGAATTCCTTCCTCTTCGTTTTCACTGCAGTGTTCAAAAGGTTTTGAAAAACTTAGGTTGTTATAATGACTTCAAGGCACCGAAAAGGCAGAGTTCTTAGTCAAATATTGCCATCTCATTCAGAACTTCCGGCATAACTGGCACAAGGCAGAAGCGAACACAAGAATGCGAAAATCACTGCTGCTCATTCAAATCTGTTGGCATCACTGGCTCCAAGGCAGAAACAGACTCAAAACAAAACGAAAAGACAAACACAAAACAAAATGGTGACGCCCGAGGTGACACCCCCGGAACTACCCGACCTTTGTACAACCGGACTGACTCGATATAACAAGACAGACCCTTAAGCAAAAAGAACTGACTCAAGACGATGAGATAGATTCAAAACAAAGGACTAGCTCGACACCCAAGCCAGAAATTACAAAAACTAGCATTCGCAAATGCTCAAAATAGTGCGTGCCAAACGCCACATCTGAAATACGCCGAGTGTCGCCCGCAGGTGGTCCAACCCCTGATCACATACTCACAGTATCCTGGAAGTCCAACAGTTCAGCAGTGACAGACTTTGCTGAGGTAGGTGGGAGGATGACTTCATTGTCGATCAAATCTTGCACTTCGTGACGAAGGCGAAAACAGCTGTCGGTGTTGTGACCAGTCTGTTGGTGGTATGCGCAATACAAGGTAGCATCATGTGTGAGAGGGAGATTCTTCGGCAGCGGTCGAGGCTCGAGGGGTGTGAGATGCCCCTTGTTAACCAGAATTTGAAATGCCCTAGACAGAGGCATGTAGAGGGCATGAAAGACTCTGCGCCCTCGAGGAGGATACTTCGAAGTCTGAGGATTCTTGCTAGACGCACTAGCGAAAGGGTCAGCAGGCACCGTCTTGGCTTTCTGATCTTTTCCGGATGCTGAGTTGGGGGTGGAAGGAACTGTTCTGGCATGACAGGGCCTATCCCGGTTTTCTGCCTAGCTTGAACTGCCCTCGGCTGGAGTGGAGAAAGCATCATCCACAGTTTTGGCCACGACCGCGAATACTTGCTGTTTGTTCATCCCCCCGACTTTCGAAGCCTCGACTGCCCACAGCAGTTGCTTGATGGGATCGGTGTCTGCCTTCATTTTATTCTTACCTCTAGCCTTAGCTGGATCATGGGTTTGGGTTGCGGTTAAAATGTCATTGCCATAGCTTGAGACAGCCTCGGGTTGGCTGAGCTCGATCACAATTCGCCCCAGTAGTGGGGGCTCCTGCGGTGCAAAATTCCCGGCATATGATGCAGCTGGTGATGAAGCCGACATTCCGTAAGCCAGATCTGCCACGGACCTCTGAAGGTCACCAATCATTCCCATTAATTCAAATGTGGTGGGCTCACGGGCTTGAAACAACTGGGGCTCCCAGATCGGGCGCGCAGCAGGCGACCTGGGTGGATGTGGCACTTTAACATTGGTCTCATCCTACAAGATGATTCCTTGGTCTAATGCGGCTGTCATAACCACAATTTCCTCTGAATTTTGGGTCATCATGAATCCGCTGAGCTGAACGGAAGTGATGTGACTGGTGACTAACGGATCGGACGTTTGTCTTGCTTCGGCGAAGGAGAATACTGGCTATTCTGAACTAAATCTCTGAACCCCCCCTGAAAGAGAAAATTGGCAGCATTTCAGCTCAATTTCATCAGAACAGACATAGGCATAACTGTACAACTGTATTTGACCGCTGATCACTGTTCCCCAAGTCACTGCCCCAAAAACTGAATCTGATACCCGCAGATAACTGATTCCCAAAATAACTGAACTGGTGCCCGCAGGCCTGATGCCCAAACTCGCAAACTGATACATGCATTCCTGTAGAGACGCACTCTAAAGCACATAACAAGTAAGTGAGAGCCAAAACACCCCTATGTTGGGGTAAGGTTTCCCTGTCCTATTTTGTCAGGAACTAGGGTTTCACTATGCACGCAGCGGTTTCAAACAACCTATAAACGGGTAAGCAACCTGTCCTAGTTTGGAATGGTCACTATGGATCCGATATGCACTAGGTCGAATGGTCAAAAAGGGTGCCCCGGTAAAACCGGGGTTTGTGTTCCCATACTGGCAGAGCCCACAACCGGTCAGCCTTATGGTCATGCCTTGACAAGACAAGCCTCCGGCAAACCGTTCAGGAATAGCAGATGGCAAACACGGTGTCCTAGGCGCACCAATGCAAATGCAATGCAAGGAAACACACAAGTGTAGTCAAAACCAGATATCATGAGTTCGAGTCAAGTTCTCTAAATCCCCAGCGGAGTCGCCAGAAACTATAGACGTCCCCGAACGCCCCGGGAGGGTTAAGTCCCGTTCTGTTCATTTGGGCTCACTACAGTTCAAGGACTCGATTGTTACGGTTCTAAATCTTGAACCAAAGAGTCCAAATCCGGCAAATCGTTTTTGAGAAAACAGATTTTTGAAAGAAGTGCCAAACATGGACTGCTTTGCCAGATACAGAGTCGCCACCTAAATATTTTTTATGGGGAAATTTAGGAAACCCTGACTCGGTGCCAAAGGCCACGTGTCCGTCATCACCAAAGTTGCCTCGGCTTGGGAACTTGGGTACGATTGGGGAAGGTCACTTCGTGAGCACCCCCGCTCGCCCGGTCAAAGACCAGCCTCTACTAACCGTGATATCTAGTTTTGAAAACATTGTATGTTCTTATTCCGTTTATTAGCCTAGGTTATTATGTGATGCGCACAGCATACAAGTATAGACTGGATCGCCTGAATTGGAACAACACATTTCATGTTTGTTTTTGAAAGATGGTTTGCTACCCGCAGGTAGGCTTAAAATGCAGATTTTGCCACCCTCGGGTGGGCTTAGAAAACATGGTTTTGCCACTATCTAGTGGGCTTAAAACAAACAATCAATGCATTGTCCCAATTCAAATAACCCAACCTTCACCCACAGGCATTCAGGCAGTTATATCATATAAGCAAATAGCCTCATGGTAAGCATGCTATTCATGGCAGTCACTCACACGCATGCAAGGATGCTAAAGCATAAAAACTCACTGAGTACTCCAAGCCAAAACAGAAACTAATTAGAAATCCATGCATGATCCTAAGTATACAGAAATGCCTAATGCAACACATACAAAAATGCAACTATAGCAGGCTCGGCTATTCTAAACATGGCATATGAGATGCAACAGTTAACAAGTATTCAATTTGGAATTGAAATACAGATGCAGTTAGTATGGTGCGCTGAGCCCGGTGCATGCAAGACAGATGAATGAATGCAAACATGCTATCATACTGTATACTAATTGAAACATGCCCTAATCTAACCATCATAAGCTGGTAAATAAAAGGGAAGAAAGACGTGGGGTTGGAAGACATACATCACACTCACGCACACTTACTACAACATTGCCCTCGCTCGGAGGGTCCGAATAAATATACAGTCCCGAATAAAAGAATAATACAGTCCAAATAATGTACAAATTCCTAATTAATTAACAAATTAACTAAGAAAACAATGAACTGGCATGCAAGCCAGGGACTGCCTTGATTCCGCTCCGGATGATGAATGATGCATGCCGGGTTGCCTTTGTACGGAAATCCATGACGATGCCCCAATTAGCCTCTGTTTGCACCTGTTCTTGAAATGCGTGCCAAACTTCGAAAAGTTGCTAATTCTTCATTTTGCTGCAACAGAGAGCAGGAAAGGGGCATAGCAATGTATTTTCACAAATGTATGCATGCCTCGATCCTCGTGCCACCAATCACGCATCTCGATGCATGATGGCCGAGGAGTCGAATTGCACAACTCGATATGGAATGAATGCACATGAAAACTATAACGAAACCTAACTCCATCATGGATAATCCGGAGTGTCGGTGACTGGGGAATTGAGACACGTTCCGTCACTCGGAGTACGAAACGTACCTCGTTTCCCGTGCCCGGGCTAACTCCTATCCCGAACACGATGCAATATGCATGACATGCATGAATGCAACTAACATACAACCTAACATGAAACATGCTATGAAATGGCACACACGATGCTCGATGTAACATGGCATACACAATGCTCTAATATGCAACCTAGCATACGCAATGCTATGAAATGAAATGGTATACACAATGCAATATGGACTTACACCAACACAAGTGGGCCTCGGCCACACTCACATAGGAGGCCATAAGATGAAAATGAGACAACTCGAAGTGCGTGCACGCAAACCGAGGACCGAACCTACGGCACGGAAATGCCACTCTAACAAGACATGGCAAGACATGGGATATGATATGAAAACATGCAAATTTCAGTAGAAAAATGAGACGCGAAACAGCCCCGAAGCATGGCAAAAATGCACCCGATGCATGAAATCAATCCCGAAATGCAAGATTAAGCACATGAAATGACTTGTAGCTATACGAAGCATGCATAATTTAAACATGAAGTGTGAAGACAGAAGCTAGGCAGCCCCAAAACAAGCATGTTTACAGTTCAAAGCATGGCCAAACAGTGAGCACAAGTGGGGCTAAATTAGCATGCAAAAAAGGGGGCCAAGAGAGGAGTATGAGACAACCCACAAATTCTGGCCCCAAAAAGAGAAAGGGCCTTCTACAACATTGAATAGGGACCAAAAATATGACCTTTCACAGTTTATGACAGACCCCAAAAACAGATACAAGTATGGCAAACAACTCATGCAAGAAATGGGCCAACAAGGGGCAAAGAAGTAACTGATATATGCTGACCCTAAACAGGTTAGGGCCCTTCAACAATGTTGAAGAGAGGTCCAAAATATGGCTTTTTACAGTAGATGATCAAGCCCAAAACAGTGTAGAAATATGCTCAAAATGCCATGCAAAATTAAGGCCACAAGAGGGCTATAACATGAAGTATACCAAGGATGTCTCAAACAGCCCTAGACCCTTAATGAAACATGAATAGGGGGTCATTTTAGGGCCATTTTTAGTTCGGACCAAAGTCCAAAAACAGAGACACAATAGCCTAATAAATCATACAAAAAAGGGGGCCTAAGAGGGGTACAATGGAAAGTGATATGTGGAGGTCCCAAACAGTGTTGAGCCCTTCTTTAATGTTGAATAAGGGCTCAAAATAAGCCTATTCACAGTTTATATCATGCTCCAAAACAGATTACACAGGCCAAAAATACTATGTAAGATTATGGCATACAAAGGGGTAATGAAGGAAGTGCAAGGTGGGGGTCCCAAACAGGGTAGGACCCTTAATGAAAGATGAGAAGGAGCTCAAAAAAATGATATTTCCAGTTTTGGTCGGAGCTCAAAACAGCAAGCAAGTATGGCTAATATATTGAGCAAAATAAGGGCCAAAATGAGGGAAATAGAACTTACCCTTGAAGACCAAGTCTTGGCTGCCTCTTGGACTGAAAAATGGTGCCTCCTAGCCTCTGAGAAGAGCTCCAAGCTGCTGGAATGGAAGTAGTGGTGGTGGTGCTAGGTGGTGATGAAGAAAATGGTGTAGAACTTGGATGTTTTAAGGGTTAAAGAGAGAGATAGAGGGAGATGTATATGCAAAGCTTGAGAGCAATTTTTCCAACCTCTAAACCAGACCTGGGAGGCTGGTTATATGGCCAAGAGAGGGGGAAAAAGGAGGGAAAAAATGGGAGGGAAATCACTCCAAGTTTCCCTCCAAAAAAGTTCCCTCCGGATACAGGTTTTGGAGGAAAAAAAGATGCACAGCTGTAATGTACTCCCTGTAAGGATCAAGGCCGGCCAGGTTTTGGAACTACAGGTGGCCGGCCGGCCACCCCCCATGGCCGGCCGGCCAAGGGTCAAAATGGTCAAGTTGAATTTCTGGCCGACCATCACAAAAAGGTGTCCTCCCAGGTGCTCTCAATACAACCCTGTGGTTCAAAACTGGCATCTGTAAAACAGGAGAGAGAATAGGCCATTTTTAGGAGGGGTTCAAAAGGGTCAATGACAATTACTGGCCGGCCATGTAACATTGGTGTCCTCCCAGGTGTCTACAACACAAATATGTGATTTGGAATTGAAGAAAATGGCCTTAGGGTGGTCAACATTGGCTTGGAAGTGAGAAAAACGGGCGTCGGAGGGCGATGATGGAATTTAACTGGTTGCTGGAACAATTACTGGCCTCCCACCCTTCTACGACCTTCCTGGTGATGAAACAGAGGTACCTGCCAAAAATGAACGAAAACCGATGCAAAATGAAGGTTCCGGGGCCGAAACGCGCAGTCCAAGGCCCCGAAAACTGACTGTTAGGCACCAGGAGTGGTGTTCGACCACGAAGGGGGTCTCTCAGACCACAGTGTCCCTAAAAAGGGAGCAAATAAGATGCATGCCAAAAACCGGAGCAAACGGAGATAGTTAGGTGGTCCCGAACCGAGGCACACGGCCTGACGGCTCCGAAAATCGGGAACCAGGCTCCGAAATGGGCAGAATGGCCTACGACCACGAAATGTAGCCCACGGCCACTGGGAGATGGTCTACGAGACCTCTCCCTCCCTTTGAGAAGAGAAACAGAGAAAACCGAGCCTGGTTCGCAAACCGAGGCAAGGCACAGAAAAGCCCGGAAGTCCGGAGGCAGGGCTCACGGCCGAGACTCTGAAACCTCTGGACGAGCACGATATGCAACATCACCAAGCGCTCAATTGGTGACGTCTGAGTCTTAAGGTCGGTAAAAAATGGGGTGTCTACAATAGGCCAAGGTGAGACAGATGCTTGGCCTACGTACGAAGGTTGGACAAGATTAGGTCTTGGTGACCATATTTAGGGAATAATGAAATCTGGAAATCTAAATTTCCTTTTGAAGAATATGAAGAACATGAATGCTAAAATCATAACTCCTTATTCAAAATTTGAGTTTTCATGATTGGAGTTCAAAAACATAGATTTGGGTACCTATACTTGAAGGTTTCATGAAAACAAACACAAAAACATGGAACTTGATACAAACTTTTAGATTGAAGCAAGGTTTTTTTTCAAGAACATCACTTTCTCTCCCAAAAATAAATCTTTAAATTGATGCATGGCTCATAATCATGCTATATCATGCAATATCATGCAATGTGATTAGATTAACATAAAGAACAACAAAATTAGATTATGAATCTAATCTCAAAACACAAATCAATTGGTTCAAAGTCTAATAATCAAGTTTGAAAATTTTAACTTCCTCCAAGAACTTCTTCTTCTTCTTCTTCCTAAAGCCTCTCTCTCTTTAAGACAAAGATATGGAAAAAGATATGGGCTTCTCCCCTATCAATTAACTTAAACTCATTACTGGGACACGTGGCATCATCTAGTCAAGTCTCCTCAAAAAGGTGTCAGAATAAAAGAATAAGAGTAGGTCAAAATGTATACAACAATTAAGGTGGCATGGGCACTTCTAACATGGCAAGGATCCTAGATCAAAACATAGGCTTTGGCCAAGTGAAGAATATGTGAAGTCTCCCTAATCTCGGCTAGGATGGGTAACACTTGGCCTAGGTGTGACACACCTCGGCCAAGGTTGTGCAATACAAGAAACAAAGGTTGCTAGGTGCATAAATCGGCAAGAAGGTGCCTAACATGGTTGCACGGTTCAAGGATCAAAGATCTCGGATGCCTAGATGATGCACACCTCAACCAAGGTGCACGAGTGGAGGTGGAGGTCAGCCAAGATAGTTCCAAGATAGCCCTATGTGTTGTCGCTCAACGGCTTGGGTATGAGAGGTTCAAAGGTGCGACCTAGGTGTTCGGTGGCAAAGGTAAATAACCTAGGTTCAATACACAAAGCATGGAACAAAACAAGGATATTACACTTAGGAAAAAACACAATAGCATCAAAACAAGACAGGATCCTACACTTAGACAAAATATCAAAGTTTACAAGATGCAAGCTTCACAAGCCAAAATCACATAAATTCTCATGAGTATGACTAAGTCAAAATGAGGATTGTTATACTTGGCAAAATACATCACCAAAGCCAAAAGAGGGGAGATGATGAGAATTCAACCAAAGAGTTAAAACAAAGAATACAAGCATAATGCAATCGTATCAGCCCTTGATCCTAGCTTTATAACTCTTAATCCCATCCAAACAGTGCACAAAATTATGAACTGAATAGTCAATCATATTGAAGGAATACTTCATCCATACTAAATAGTCATTCCTTGAAGGGGTTTTATAGTCCCATGAAATTGTTAATCCTATGTCAATTTGCAAAACAAGCTTGATATTTGTGGAGACCCACCTCACTATTAGTTCAATCCTAACCTCTATCTCTGAAAATAAACAGGGTCTTGGTACTATTATTCCTTGCATAGGATTGTTATGTATTTTATCCACTTTTTCACCTTTTTGCTAAAAGTTGGGAAACCTATAAGAAATAAATAGAATAGGGTAAAAATACATCACAGTGATCTCGCTTGAAATTTAGAAAAAAAAATACAATAAATTCTACATATTTAGTATAATTACACTAATTTCTCTTTGAGTAAGCGTAAGATGGATTAAAACTAATATAGATAGTGTGAGGTCACAAATATGAGCAAGGTAAAATATACATTTTATTTTTAGTGTAAAAGTGATGACAACGTAAATTTTTTATTTATGTGATTAACGAATTATTGATAAAAATGGAGTTAAGTGTTATGAAACCTTAGGGGCCCTCAATGTAATTATGTTAAATTTGTGGAATTTATTCTATTTTTTTAAATCTTAAAAAAGGTTAGTTTAATTTACTCAAGAGAATAAGTAAAAAGAATTAGTTAAGTTTAGGATTATCCTAAGTCAAGAAAATAATCTTGAGACCTAAAGAATATACCAAAAATTCTATTAAATACCAAAAATTTTATAATAAAAATTATAAAATATCATAATTTTTTTCATCGCATGCAAAATGTCATAATAAAAATCATAAAGTACTTTAATTTTATTATTCATAACTTTAAAGTGTACACCATAAATTTACTATTTATAAATCATGAAGGAGAAAATTAGTAAAACATCATTCTCCAACTTTGTATAGTGAGAGAGGTCCAAGATGTTTTTTCTATTATCTAAGGTCCCTCAACATTTTCACAGAAAAAATTTGACTTAGAGAAATTTTACTCAACTCAGAGAAATTTCAGTCCTGACTCAGAGAAATTTCAATTTTCACAGAGAAAGTTCTCTAATTTTACAGAGAAATTTTGAAATTTCTGTAAAAATTGAAATTTCTCTGAGTTGGGGCCGAAATTTTTCTAAGTCGGGCAAAATTTCCCTAAGTCAAATTTTCTCTGTGAAAATGTTAAGGGACCTTACCTACTATAAAAATATTGTATGTCCTTTATCTTATAAAATCTTAATATCAGGAACTTTTTTTTAAAAAAAAATCTCACCTTAAAGTGACATAACACACTACAAATATTTATAACTTTTACTGCAAATTTTCATTTTAACTTAGGTGTTCAATCATAAAAACTACTTGATATGCTAACATTGACTTCTTGATCATTGTAAAATTATTTGGTGCCCTCGAAGGACATGACTCGTGATATAAATAGAGGTTATCACATGTCAATGATGTCAGGAAAAAAATATAATTTATTGAAAAATTGACAAATTTAATTATTAATATTTATAAAATTTCTCATTAATTTGTAATTATTTTTTTAACATCCCACTATTATGACATTTCCCCTTATAAATTTGTCATCTCTCCACCTATTATGATGATGTAGTAGACTTACTATCTCCATCAATCACAATTTATATGGAACACCACTTAGTTAGGGGCGGGTAAGTATTCACTGATTTATCAAAATTGAATGGCCCGAAACAATTCATCACAAAATGGACGGTTTCAATGCTCCAAGTGGGCAAATGTAAATGCATTTTTTTCAATATGCCTAATGGTGGACGAGAAGTCACCCGACCCAACCCGATCCACAAACACTTTCAAGAAAATAAAATTATATTTTTATGTTTTATGTGTTAAAAAATTGACATTTTATTTAATAATTATATTTGCTATTTATGAAATATGAAAGTTGAGCCTTTATTTTTATTATAAAAAAGGAACAATAAAAAAATTTGAGTGCAAAATAATAAAAAAATTACTAAAAAAAGTTTGAAAAAATGCTCAAAATAGTAAAGCCTAAACCGCCAAACCAATTCATATTCATTTGTCAATTTACACGACTCGCTTTATCCATATCCGCTACCTAAATGGATAGACGCGAATTGATATGTTCCAATCCACCTAAGTTTGGACGAATGTCAGATGAGAGGCCACCTGACGTAACCCGATTCGCGAACTCGACTAGCGATGCTCAATGGGCCAACAATTACTTCTTCTTTGAACATTTTGTTTTGGGTAAAAAACACTATAATTCTCTTAAGGGTTTAGTCCCAATGAGGAGGTCATTGGTAGGGGTGTAAATTTGGTTGACCGGCCCATGGCCCACCTGAAGCCCATCTGTGGCTTGGCTTGGCTAGGCCCAGCTAGGCCTGGGCCGTGTGTTTTGGGGTCCGACCCAGCCTGTGAGCCCGACCAGATTAGCCCAACTCGGAGCCTGGCTTACCGATTTACTCAAGGCCCACTCTAAGGCTTGACTCGGGGCCTAGCCTGCTCGAAGCCCACTATCATTTACAAGCTATGTTGGTGAAAAAAAATAAATAAATTTTTTTTTTTTTAAATGGTCATGGGTTCAAAACACTTGGTGCTTTGCAAGGATAGAGAATCTAACTCTTATAGATGCTAATTTAATAACTAACAACTGACTTCCGTTGATCAAAATAATAATAATAATAATATATTTTATAGAGAATAAAAACATGAAGGTACAAAAAAATAAAAAAATAAAAAAACCCAACATTGATACAACACCTAAAGGTCAACATCGAGCCACTAAGGCTAACCTGGCCATGAGCCAAAACCTGAAGCCCAAGGGATCTCTAGGGAGTCCATACGGGCTAGGTCAATGGACGGGCTAATAGGCAAGACATCAAACCCTAGGTCCAATTCCAACCTTATTAGAAATGGCTTAACTCGCCTAAGCTACTAACTTGATTTAAATTGCAAGCCTTTAGATTAATTAATGACACTTAAGAACCCTCCACTCCCGCCAAACCACATCAACTAACCTCTAAAACATAACCACCCAAAACTTTAGTCACATCTAGAAAAGAAAAATAAAAAAATCACTACAACAATTAAAAACACCCAATCAAACATTAGAGTAATCATATCACTCTGTTTATTTTTTTACAAATATTTTCGTAAAAAGTCAAAAAATTACTAAAATAGAATGTTCCCAAATAAGGCCTAAGTTTCTCGATCATTCTTGTCTAAAAACAATGCATATAACTTGTCCACTGTGAATAGGGAGGATTTAGTGACATTACACTATGGCCTCATTTGAGAACTCAACTATTTTAGTTAGTTTTTTAGTTTCTTAGTAATTTTTTGGGATGAAAAAGAGTTATGTTTTGCATGATTTGTGAATTTTTTTGTGGTTGAATAGATGGCTGTGAGATTAAAAGTGACTGATTGATGTGTAGGATATGACATTTTGTCTTATTAATTATTTTAGTCTTTTTTGTCACTACGCCAAAACAGGGCATTACCGGTGGTTTCGTTACCGCCGTTTAAAGATACTATTAACGGTAACAAAACCTCCGTTAATACCGCCGTTAATGTATCTTTAACGGCGGTTTTCGTTACCGCCGTTAACAAAACCGCCGGTAATGACCCTTTAATGGCGGTAATGAAACCGCCGCTAAAGCTATTTTTAAACAGCAGTAATGAAACCGCCGCTAAAGCCCTCTCATTACCGCCGTTAATGACGGCGGTCTTTGTCGGCCGAGCTCCGGCGGAGCTCCGGTGAGTGGTGACCACGTACGGCTAGGGTTGAACATGACCATCTACAATAAAGTAAAAGTAATGTTTAAATATTTATTTAGGAAATATATTACATGTAGAGTGGTTGTGGTAGAGTGGTTGGTGTGGATGGATGAGAGGTTGAGGGTTCAAGACTTGGGGAGTGCAAGAAGAAAGAATTATTTTTTGAAAAATTTGAACCTATTTACAGCGGTAAAGAACCGCCGTTTTTGGTCGATTTTTAACGACGGTAATTTACCTTTTTATGACGGTTGTGCTTTTTCTGACACGCGCATAAACGGTGGTAACGAAACCGCCGTTAATACCGCCGTTAATGGTTTTAACGACTATTTTACAACCTTTAACGGCGGTAAAAAACCTCTGCTAAAGCCCAATTTTGGCGTAGTGTGTCTTTATTGGCTATGTGTAACTTTATCATAAAATTTTGTAACATCAATCACAAAATATATAATCTTGCTACAAATTTGTGTAACAAGAATATCATAACAAAGTCACAAACTTTTACAATATCAGCCACAAAATTTTAAACATTTTATTACGTCAATTTATGATAAAATTACTCATTTTTTGATTGATTTTACAAAATCTTATATTAAAATTGCACATTTTTATAATGATATATACCCTTAAAAAGTTGCATACAATAGGATTTCCATCTTGCATTAGTTACAATATGTCACTCTCATTATTCTGACAGAAAATCATTTATGAATCTTTTTTTTTTTTTAATGTTTTGTATAATGATTTTTTATCTTGAAATTTATTTAAAAATAAAATATATGATGTAAATTTAAAATTAATGAGATACACATCATACCTAAAATAAAAATAGTCAACTAATTTATTTTTTTGAATAAATTTTTAAATAATTTTTCTATACATGTAATATTGATATTTACAACCTTAATTTTGTTCAACAATTTCCCAGAGGGCTGAACCTTTCTTCAAATTGAAAGTCAGCCACATCAGCATGCACCAGAAGGATAACTATAATTGATAAAAATTACGGATTAATCATATTTTTTATCTTTAAAATATTAGCTTTATTTTAATTTGATCCCTAATATTTAAATTGTGTCAATTTAGTTCGTAATATATAAAAAGTGCTTTAATTTGATGCTCCATGTTTAAAATGTGTCGATTTGGTGCCTAATATGTAAAAAATGTTTCAACTACGTCTCCCAATCAAATTTTGTCAATAGATATTGTTAAACTCAAGAGTAAATATATAAGTTTAGATATCAAAATGATATAAATAATGTATTTTGGAAATTAAAGGTGTAATTTATAAGTGAGCTTCCACTTATATATTACATATTTTTGGTACTAAAAATGTAATTTTTTTATGTGAGCTTCCACATTTATCCATGAATTTAACGGAGTCTAACAGAGTTAAATTGGGGGAGTAAATTGAAATAGTTTTCATACATTATAAATTAAATTGACACAATTTAAACATTGGACACCAAATTAAAATAACTGTTTTATACATTAAACTAAATTGACATAATTTAAATATTAAGAACCAAAATGACACAAAGTTAATGCTTCACCAAAAATGTAATTAACTCAAAAAGACTTAATTTTTAGATAAGAAAATCAGTTGTCTCTTTATCAACTTTTACTAGGGGTGCAACTTGGGCGGGTTCGATCAGGTTGAGAGGTTGTCCAAGCACAACCCACCTCAAGTTCTGCTAAGACCTACCTAGGCCCACCCAAGCCCGAATTGTAACATAAGGTTGTTTACTCAAGCCCGTCCTGAGTTAAATTCGAATTATCCTAGTTGCCCAAATTGCCCGAATTATAAATGAATTTCAAAAAAAATTTACAGCGAAATTATTAAATTATTAAAACTAGACTTTGTTTATATTTTTTTTTTAGAAAAATCATTAATAATATCAAAACAAATAATTTATATAATATAAGAAAGATGCAGCTATAGTAGTCTATGCACTTGATGAGTGATGAATAAAGCTTGGTAGCTCGAATTTGGCCCCCCCTAATCCCCCTAATGCCCAAAACGACGTCGTTTTGGGCATTAGGCTTTTTTTTTTTTCTTTTTTTTTTTCCTGCCATTTTCGTTCGACCTGTGTAGAGGAGGGGGAGGAGAGGGAGAGGGAGAGAAAGAGGGAGAGGGAGAGAAAGAGATCGCTGTCGCCGTCGTCTCCGATCCGTCGCCGTCGTCTCCGATCCGTCACAAATTCGTCGCCGATCGCCGCGCCTCCGCATCCGTCGCCGATCGCCATGCCTCTGCTCGTCGCCTCTGCCATCGCCGATCTCCGTGCCCCCCGACTCTGCCTCCAGCCCATTTTTTAGGCCCCTTCCAGTCCCCCTCCCTCTCCTCCTCCTCCTCCTCCCCCTCCCCCTCTGTCTTCTTCTTCCTTTTGCTAAAAAAAAAATAAATAAATAAATAAAAATTAAGGGGATTCGGGGGAGCTCGTTTTCGAGCTCCCTAGCACGGTCCGATGAGTGATAATAGCAAAGGTAAGATTTTGTGTTACTTGTGTATATAATATATATTCAATATGATTTAATAATCTAAATTACATTAATATCATGTAATAGTTAATAATTTATATATATATATAATATTTTTATACATCTATATATATATGTAATTCGGGTTTCGAGTTGTTTGATGTCTTTGCCCATGTCCGCTCAAATTTAATTTGGGCTTCTGAATTTTTACCCAAACTCGTACTAAATTTAAAAATATTTTGTCCAAATCCTAAAAAAAATTGATTGGACTCGGGTTGCTTGGATTGAGTCTACCTAAGTTGCATCCTGTCTTCACATTAGGGCCTTCAAACAAAATTTTTTGTGGACTATTAGACAAGGAGATTTGTTATGGGCCTTTGATAAAAATAAAAATAAAAATCTGTTTCCAGTTCTTATGATTGCAGACAGGGGATTCTATTTGCACCCAAAAAATCATTCAGTACGCCCAATTTTTTAGCAATTTTTATTAAATTATTTAGGATTATAATTTACTCTCAATACATTTTATGTTTTTTCACAAATTACTTTTCAAGATAAAATTATAATTTGTGGTATACCCAAATAATAAACAAATCAATCCAAAAATGATTCCCTCCATCTCTTCATCTCTTCTCAACCACGGTACTCATTCACTCTCGTCATTGGTAAATATTGAAGAAGAAGGACATTGTTTCATCCCCATAAGTAGGTTAATTTCACATGTTTTTTGATTGATTACATTTTTCGTTGTTTGGGATAGTATAGTTGTAGGCATTTCCAAACCGCAATAGTTGATTTCAATTTATGATCTATGCTGAAATTAGGGCTGAGCAAGGAATCCAAAAAATCTGCAATCCAAACCAGTCCAATCCAGTTGGTTTGGACTGGTCTTCTGAATCCGTGATTAAGTTTTGGATTGGAAAATTGAGGATTCGTTCTCCGCGGATTAGTTTCGGATTGGAGTTTACGATTTCGGATTAGAACTGATCTCGACCATATGTAACTTAAACCATACACATACCATACACCCTAATGCATACAACCCTAACCTCTTATATATTATGTTTGTTCAAATTAATGATGAAACAATATACATATTTATGTTTCGAAAAATCATGGGCAGATCAATGTTGAAATGAAAATGTTATATGATTTTTCTTTGTAAACAGATTATGGGAAACCATGGTTTCAAATCGAGTCGAACCATGTTTAAATGTTTGGTTCAATTCGGATTGATTCCATGATTTAAATGGATTGGTTTGGTTCCAATTTTTATGAAATCGTAGACAAAGGGTTGGTTTTACCTCATACCAAACCCATTCAGGCCATGCCAATCCCTAACTGAAACCGTTTAGCCATGATATGTCGAACATATTGCCTTTGTTCGGCCTTGGCATAAAACAAGCAGAATATGTATTTTTACATTAAAAAAACATAGAAATCCAAAATTGTACTTTGATATTTATGTGAATATTGACCTCATCTTTGATGGATTGCTTCAAAAAATACTTTTGACTATTATGTTTATCCATTGTTTGATTTTGTTCAAACTTTATTCTATTTGTAAGTAACAACATAATAAGAAACAATGATATTGATGATAATGGTGAGTTTTGGTGGGATGGATTGTAATTTTGGAGTGAGGAAGAAGATGAAGAGAAAATTAGAATCCAGACCTTCGACTTAATGGTTGTATAGAATTATTTTATAATGTTTATTTCTTTTTTCTTATGGAAGTTGAATGTTAGTTGTTTATTTGTTCTCAAGTTTTGGTTTGTAATGGTTGTTGGGCTTGGGACTACTGGTTTTCTAGTTACTGTTGGGTTAGTAGTTAATTCGATGTAATAATTGTCATATTTATAATTATTCTTCAATTGATTGACAAAAAAAAGGAAAAACCAGAGAGAGAGAGAGAGAGAGAATTAGAGCATGGGCATTTCAAAATCAGCACTGATTCAGTGCTCTAATTTTGGAGAACTAATGCTAGCTCTAATCAGTGCAAGAAGAAAAAAAAAAAAACAAAAACAAAAACAAAAACAAAAACAAAAAACAAACAAAGGCCAAACTATCACATCAAGATGGGACCCACAACAATGCCACCTCATTAGTGCAGCTTTAGAGCTGCTACTTTAGTGGTCCCAAACATTATTCTTTCAAAATTGGGAGCCTAAAGCCATGGCTTTATAGATGAGTAAGTGTTATGTTTTATTTTGGTTTTCGATATTTTAATTATATAAATTTTTTTTGCAATATAATCAATTTATATTTAAGTAATTCCGATGTTGTTTTCGTTCAAATTTCCATCTAGATTTTATGTAAAATAATCAAAAAGACCCATAATTCCATTATAAAATTTGTATATAAGTGAGTTAATTAAGATCATTTAAACACAATTGGATAAGTTAAGATCTGTAACACTGCTAAAATTCAGGTTCGCTCAAGCGCAATAGTGAGCGCTCGAGCAGTCTTTTAGACCATCCAATAATTTGCTCTGTAGTTTAAGATTCTAGGAGCTTACATTTTCCACTCGCACGCTGGTTTTACAGCTCGAGCGGTCTGTTCCTTACGTAATCTAAGATACTGAGAGCCTTCATTCTTTGCTCGAGCGCAAGAGTGAGCACTCGAGCGGTCTGTTCAAAATCAGTCACTTAAATTGACTTTTTGTCTCAATCCTCTCGCTTTTTCCTTCTCTCTTCTCTCTCTTTCCTTCATTTTTGAAAAACCCTAAGCTTTCAACCTTGATTTCATCTATTTTTACCAAGAATCCATCCTGAGTTCTTAAAACAAATGTGTAGAGCACGTAAAGATCTACCAATTGGATTGTGATTTCACTGACATCATCTCTTAGGTCTTCTTCCATTCACTCTCCCTTCGAGGTAGGATGCCTTTAACCTAGTATATCTACATTTTTTTTAATATATAAATATGTGGTATTTTCCTAGTTATAAGAATTTATGAGTTGGATACTTTTGATTAAAAAGTGTCGATACATCTCAATGATGTCTTATTCAAAATTTCTTCTATATTTTGAATAACAATGTTGAAACATAGTTAATATTGATTATTTCTTGATTGATGAAACAAATAAGGGAGAAGCCCCAAATTTTTTGTGAAAACCCTAGTTTTGATTCTTGTTTTAAAAGAGGATTTTGTTCCAATTGGGAGTTATAATATGAAATTCAATTGATATTTGGTTGAAAATATATATATGAATTGTGACTTGGCATAAATTTTGAGATTTTGTTATGAAAAAGGAGGATTATGGACATTGTTGAAGATGTGGGATGAAGTTTTCTTTGTTATGAATTATGTTGTTTATTTATTATAAGAAATAAATTGAACCTTAGGTAAATTGACAATATTTGCAGACTCATGCATCTCATTGCATTTCATGATTTCATGCTCATGTTAATTCAATCCTTTGGATGTTTTGGAATACCAAAAAGGGGGGTAAATAGCATAGAGGTCCAGGTACTTGAGTCAGGATTTGGAAACAAGTTTGGTATGGTATTGGTACCCATGCAAGGAGTCAAGGTACTCAATTGCCCTATTTTGTGCTTGATGTTGGACGAATGTGTCACGACCCAAACCCGCCCCTATAGGTTTAGCGTCATAACCGGCCAGTAATCATTGGATTACCAAAGGCCTCTTAGCATAATAACATATAGTTAGGGGCTGCGGAAGCAAATATACAACATACAAAGTCCATTGAGCTATGAAGACATACATGGAACTGAAAATCTTAAACTTTATATGCATACAAGTGACGTCATAGGTACAGTATTTACACGTCACTATTTGGTACATACAAAAGGCGAACTTGTTCATAAAACAAAAAGAAACAGTCTTATACATTCATATTGACATAGCCACAACACATGACTTGATCTGGAACCTCCTCGTGAGGCGCAAAGGGGTGGCTGACCAACACAAAATACCCCAAGCACCATCTTAAGCCTGATCACGAGCCTGCTCACCTACATACATAATAAATAACTAGTAAGCGGAGGCCTAGTGAATAATAACAAAGTAAAGGGGTAAATGAATGATGTCCCATAACTGTGGCTGAAACTAAAATTTGCATTCGTATTCTCATTCTGAGCATATATAGAATTCAGAGTTCATACTTAGTCTTACATAGTACATCCATCGGGGCTGACAAATCACACACACAGAATGTCTTAAATCATACTTGTCAGTTCTATATAAGAACCTCCGGTCGGGTAAGAATAACTTGTTAGTCCCATAAAGGAACCTCCGGACTGGGAACTTGTAAACTTGTCAGTTCCACTTAGGAACCTCCAGCCGGGTATAGATAGCTTGTCAGTCTCATAAGGAACCTCCGGTACTGGGATCTTGCACATACTTGAATCATAACATTACTTGAATCATAGCATAATATCATAAGTGCTTATTAGACTTGGACAATCATTCATTGCATAAAACATGATAATTCATAAACCAGTTCTTAGTTTGTGTACAGAAAATAATTTACTTGAACATAGCTTTACTAAGTTATTACTCACAGATAATAAGTGTTGCAAGTAGACGATTCAACTTCCTTGTAGCACTTGACCTGCACAGTTATAGAACGAACGTATTCCGAGTTACACACCCATAAATGATGACTTAGCCCTTACTTGTTTTGGTGTGTTTCTACCTCGTTATTCTCATCATAGAGTCTTAATCATGGCCTAGGAATGCCTAGGATGGAGTGAGGATGCAAAAATGCACTTGAAAACATTTTTCAAAGCTTGCTGAAAATAGGGTCCATGCTCGAGCGTGGCTTTCCTCGCTCGAGCGGGCATGCAAACCGTGAGGCTTCGCTCGAGCACGGATTTGCATTTCACGATCGACGGACGCTCAGTCTCCGCTCGAGCGTGAGACTCAGACCCTCACTCGAGCGTGACCTCTGTCGCTCGAGCGTGCTGTAAAATATGCAAACTTCTGGGTATATGTATTTCACGCTCGAACGGGAATCAAGTCGCGCGAGCGGAAGTGCACGCACTCAGGGTGCTCACTCGAGCGTGAAGTCCCACGCTCGAGCGTGGACGCAAATTCTCTAATTTCCAGATTTGATCTTCAAGCTCGAACTCAACCTTTAAAGCATCAAACTCGATTTTTCTGGGCCAAAACTTGAGAAAATACATGAAAACCCTTAAAACAACATGAATTAAAGATCATTTCAAGAAATCATGGTCCAATGGCTTGCCAATTATGCAAAAATTCAACTAAAAGTTTGTGAATGATCCAAGAACATGACATGCATGAATTTCTTTGAACTCAAGCTTCTCAAAACATGTTCAAATACTACAAAACAACATAAAACTTGATATTTTCTCACAATCAAAGTGAATTCAGGACATGCATGAGAGAATTCTTGGAAATCAACTTCAAAATGCTATGAAACATGCATGCGTGCATGATATGATCTACATTCCTTCATTCTTTTTGCTCAAACCCAAAATTACTCAACTTAATCCTCATGAATTCATGCTTTAACATCATAATCACATAATCTAGGTGTTGAATTCATGCCTTAACCTCTCTATGAAGCTCTAATTGGTGAATTCTCTAAGGTTCCAAACCAATCCCATTGAATTCCCTAGCAATTCCTCCAAGCTCAAGTATTGATCTCAACTCTCTCTTGCTCTCTCTCTCTCTCTCTCTCTCTCTCTCTCTCTCTCTCTCTTCCACACATTGAGTTCAAGGATGAGGAAAATAAGAGTGCCAAAAGTATAAAAGAGGAATAGAAGTGGTCTTGTATAGGCCCACTTAGTGGCACTTCATTAATTGGCCTAAGTTAAGCTAAGTAGTATTAATTACTCTAATTTAATCGTTCCAAATTGAATTTTAATTAAACCCACCATAAAATTCTATAAATTCCACATAACACATATACCAAGTCAATTTCTGAATTAGATGCCAACAAGGCCTTCAATTCGCAAATCGAAACTAAAATATGAACAGGTCTTTCTACGTTAAACAGATATAAACACAAATGATGCAATGCACATATAATTAATTGAGGATTTCTTCTTAATTACTCGTTTGGCATACATAAACATGAAGTAGCATTAATCATGGGTCGGGATTGTTATAGTCTTCCCCCCTTAAAGAGTTTGGTCCTCCAAACTCGAATTACCTTCATTTTGGAAGAACACCGGATTCAAAGGAAACAACTCAAGGTATCTTTTCATTATGTCTTCTTTCGTTTCCCAGGTTGCATAGGTTCCCCCATGATTCTGCCAATCAACCTTTACTAATGGAATTTCTTTGTTCCTTAGTCTTTTGATTCTTCAGTTGACAATTTGAATTGGCGGCTCTTCGTATGTATAATCATCTTTTAAAAGCACGTAAGTTGGCTCAATCACATGTAGCGGATCTCTCAAATACTCCCAAAGCATAGAGACATGGAAAACGTTGTGCATATGCTCCATTACTGGCGGTAAAGCCACCCGATACGTTACCGGGTTGATTTTCTCTAGAACTTCATATAGCCCAATATATCTCGGTGCTAATTTGCCCTTAATACCAAATCGCGTTTGTCCTTTCATAGGAGTCACTTTTATGAACACGTGATCCTTAACTTCATATTCTCTGTCCCTTATTCGAACATCAGCATAACTCTTTTGCCGGCTTTAAGCAGTTTTCAACCTTTGCTGAATCAATTTCACATTTTCAGTGATTTCTTGCACAAGTTCCAGTCCCAACAATGGTCTGTTGCCTACTTCGGCCCAGCAAATCGGAGATTGGCACTTCCTACCACACAAAGCCTCATAAGGAGCCATTCCGATGCTTGAATGGTAACTATTGTTATACACAAACTCAGCCAATGGCAAATAAGTCTCCCAATTCCCTTGGAAATCTAACACACACATTCTGAGCATATCTTCCAAAGTTTGATTGGTCCGCTCAGTTTGACCATCTGTCTGTGGGTGATAGGCACTACTCAACCTCAGTTTTGTCCCCAAGGCCTGTTGCAAACTCTGCCAAAATCTTGACATAAACTTTGAATCCCTGTCAGACACAATACAAAATGGCACCCCATGCAATCTCACGATCTCATTCATATAAATATTGGCCAATTTGTCAACATTGTAAATAGACCTAACAGGTAGGAAATGAGCAGACTTAGTTAAACGATCCACAATGACCCAAATAGAATCCATAGCTCGGGAAGAGCGAGGCAATCCCACAATGAAGTCCATGGTAATGTGCTCCCATTTCCATTTCGATATTGGAAGCGGCTGTAGCAAACCAGCAGGTCGTTGATGTTCAGCTTTAACTTGTTGGCAATGTAAGCATCTAACCACAAAATCTGCAATGCACTTTTTCATTCCAGGCCACCAAAAATTTTGTCTCAAATCGTGATACATCTTTGTGTTTCCCGGATGCATGGAAAATTTGGAGCTGTGAGCTTCGGTCATAATACGCTTCCTTAAATCAGAGGAATCTAGTACACAGAGTCTATTCTGAAATTTCAACACGTTATTCTCAAACACAAACCTCGGCCTCGGCTTTGAGTCAAATTCTTCCACAACCTTTTTCAAGTACTCATCTTCAAGTTGCTTCTATTTGATTTCTTCAATGATTGCGGGTTGAGCGGAAATGGCAGCTAAAACCCTACCTTGCTCTCGCAGAACAATTTCAATCTCATTCTTTTCCAGGTCACATAGCAGTTCTTTCTGACTAGTGAGCAAACATGACAAATTCCCAATAGATTTTCGGCTCAAGGCATCCGCTACAGTATTAGTTTTTCCTGGGTGATACAAAATTTGCAAATCATAGTCTTTGATCAACTCTAACCATCTCCTTTGTCTCATATTCAGTTCTTTTTTAGTGAAGAAATATTTGAGGCTTTTGTGGTCCGTATACATTTCATAAGTAGCTCCATACAAATAATGTCGCCAAATTTTCAAGGCAAACACTACAGCTGCCAGTTCAAGATCATAAGTTAGGTAATTCTTTTCATGTGGTCGAAGTTGTCGAGAGGCATAAGCAATCACCTTCCCATTTTGCATTAACACACAACCCAAACTCTTATAGGATGCATCACTATAAATCTGGAACCCATCAGTACCATTAGGCAGAGTCAAAATCAATGCGGTTACCAATCTAGTCTTCGACTCTTGGAAGGCTGACTCTCTTTGTTTGTTCCAATCAAAGGACACATTTTTGTCAGTTAGCTGGGTCAATGGCATGGTGTAGAACCCCCCAAGAACTCATGATGCTCCGCGCGCGAAGGTGCGAATTCGTTTGCTCTCTAGTTACTACAAGTTCGAACTCATGTCACGGTTCTGAATCTAATCTTACGATGTGCGATGTAAGACCAATAAATCACCAAAGAGTCCAAATCCGGCAAATCGTTTTGGAAAACTGATTTTTATAAAAAAGTGCCAAATATGGACTGCTTTGCCAGATACAGAGTCGCCACCTAAATATTTTATTTTGGGGGAATTTAGGAAACCCTGACTTGTGCCTAAGGCCACGTGTTCGTCATCACCAAAGTTGTCTCGGCTCGGGAACTTGGGTACGAGAGGGGAAGGTCATGCAATGAGCACCCCCGCTCGCCCGATCAAAGATCGGCCTGTACTAAGCATGATATTTTGTTTTTGAAAACACATGTGCTCTTATTCTGGTTAATTAGCTAATCTTACTACGTGATGCGTACAACATACAAGTATAGACTAGATCGCCTAATTTGGAACAAAACATTGCATGTTTGTTTGTTTGAAAACGGTTTGAAGTTTGCTACTCGCAAGTAGGCTAAATCGAGGATTTCAATGAATTGTTCCAATTCAAGCAATCCAACCTTCACCCACAGGCATTCAGATAGTTATATCAAATAAGCAGTTAGCCTCATGGCAAGCATGCTTTCATGGCAACATTAACACACATACAGTATGCTAAAGCGTAAACACTCACAGTGTACTCCGAGCCAAAACAGAGAACTAGTTAGAAATCAGGCATGATCCTAGTTCATGTTAAGATGGCTAATGCAACACATGCAAAAATGCAACTTAGATAGGCTCGGCTATCCTAAGATGTCATGTGAAATGCAACTTGATAACATGCTGTTGAACACGTATTCAAGTAAATGTATTGAAATACAATGCAGTTTGTATGATGCGCCGAGCCCGGTGCATGCAAGACAGATGAATAATGTGCGCATGCGAGCATAAGGTATGCTAAGCAAAATATGCCCTAAAACTAACCATCGTAAGCAGTTAAGTAAAAGGGAGAAAGAAATGGGGATTGGAAGACATACATCACACACACGCACGCTTATTACATCAATTGGACCTCTCGACGGAGGGTCCGAATAAGAAGCTAACTAGCTAATCTAGGCTAATTAAACTAATTATTACACAACAAAACTAGCTAACTAACAAGCTAACTAATTAAGCTATTACAAAACAAATAAGCAGCTAAACGCATTAACTACTTAATTACAAAACCAAAGCATGAACTAGCTAAGCAAATTAGCTAAGTAAAGCAGTAAAATAGGAGCTTCAAAGGGAGAAGAGTGCATGCATGTCCGGTCGCCTCGTTTGAAAATCCAACGCGATGCCCCAACTTGCCTCTATTTTCAATTATTCTCAGAACCTTGCACCAAGCTCCAGAAAGCTTAAACTCCACTATGGGAACCTATGGGAGGGTGGCCGACCACCTAGGGGTGTCACTAGCCATGGCCGACCACCTATCTTTGCTGTGAACCAGAAAAAGTGGTCAGCCAGCTAGTTTTTCTAGTTGGCCGACCAGTTGTTGCTACCAAACTCCAGTTTTCTGCAACAGAGAGCAAGAAAGGGCATGGCAATGTATTTGCAAGATATGTGTGCACAACCACCCTCCCTATCATTTCATGAGCTCAAGGGAGTGTGGTTCTCGACCCTCGGGCCACCAATCACGCATCTCGATGCATGATGGCCGAGAAGCCAAATTGCGCAATTCAATGTAAAATGAATGCACACATAAACACATAAAGCCTAGAACTCTATCATGTATGATCAAGAGCGTCGACGACCGAGAATTGAGGCACGTTTCATCACTTCAAGTATAAAACGTCCCTCGTTCCTCGTGCTCGGATTAACACTTAATCCAAACAACAACGCAACAAAAACATGTAAACATGTAATGTAGCTTAAGCATGCAAACATGCAAGGGACAAGCATGCAAACAACAATGCAACTACATTGCATACACAATGCAAAGGATAACATGGCATACTCAATGCAATGTGACATGATCAACTTAACAAAGCTAATGACACGCAAGGCAACATAAGCATGCAACAACATGGTGCAAACAAACATGCTAAATGGACTTAAACCAAAATGGATAGACTTCAGTCGTGCCCAAATCAGTGGGCATAACACCCAAAATAAAGGCACAAAATGCAAGGCATGCATGCCCAATGCGATGGTCCATCAACTAGGTCCAAGAACACAATTCTCAAGCATGATGAAGAAGCGATAAACATGGAAATGTAACAACACAATAGGCTCTGAAATCAAATGTGAAATGATGTCAAATCATTCAAACAACACAAGTAAAGCATGCAAGAGGGCCTAAGGCACAAAGCCATTAAAGGGACTACACAAGGGGCATGCAATACATGGCACAAATGATTGAACCAATCATGGACAGAGCTGAAATTGGTCAAAACAAGGACCAAAACATGCTGAGATGAGGGCTCAAAGGCCTAGGCAAGATGGCATGCACACTAGGCCACAAATAAGGCAACAATGCTCAACACTCACAGGCACTTAAAGAGTGAATGAAGTGGGAACATGGCAATCCTATATGCTCTAAAATAACATGGTAAATAATGCCAAATCATGTACACAACACAAATGAAGCATGCTATGGTACCCAAAGCTTGAAGCTAGCATATGCATTTGTACTACAACTATGCAAAACATGAAGCATATGACTAAGGCAACCCAAAACAGTCCTAGAACATGTCAAAATGAGTCTAAAACATGCAAGGACCAAAGCTAAAATAAGCTAGCATGAAGGGCATAAGGCATGATGAATGCAAGGCAAATAAGGTAGATTACACTACACCTATTTGGACCAAGCATGAGATGGCTTCGCCAACAAAAATCAGAGTTATATCATGGCAAAATAACCCCAAAAACACACTAAAATGATAGCTCGCAAGCTTAGGCATGAAGGCATATACAATGACTCATGTTAAAGGCATAAAGGACCAACCCTCCAACGCATTGAATAAATGAAAGATGTGAGTGTATGACCATGAAACATGGACTGAAATCACATAACAAATAATGCCAAATCATTCAAATAGGTCAAGCAATGCATGCTAGTGGACTTGATACATAAAGCTAACAAGCTAAAATGCACAATAGCTATACAAAGCATGGCATGCATGACCAAGACAACACAAATCAGAGCTAGAGCATGGTAAAACATGGACAAAAGCTTCTTAGAGTTAAGCCAAAAGCATGCTAGAATGACATGTTAAAGCATGATGCATGTTAGGCTAAATCATGGGATTGCACTACAAGTGCATGGAGCATGCAATTGCCAACCAAACCAAACCTTAACGGAGGTAGAACATCACTAAAAACATGCTGAAATGGACTCAACATAAGCTAGAAAGACATGCTACTTCATGAAGCATATAAGACTAGTTTATGAAATTTACACTACAAGTGTATAAGGCATGCAAGAGCCAACTAAACCAACCCAAAATAGATCTAAGGCATGTTAAAACAACACCAAAAACCTACTGAGATGGCCCCAAAACAAGCTAGAAAGACATGCTCAAACATGAAGCACACAACGCTGGTTTGTAAGATTTACACTACAAGTGTATAAGGCATGCATGGAATGACCAAACCAAGTCAAAACAGATCTGAGGCATGCTGAAATAACCCCAAATACATGCTAAGAACAAGCCAACACAAGCTTAACAAACATGCTCAAACATGAGGCATATGAAGCAAGTATACAAAATACAAGGAGAGGGGATGACCCTCTCCTATTAGGGACCTCAAAACCACATTTCCACCACTGAAAATCCTCTGAATTTCAGTGGTAGAAAGGTCATGCAAAGGCTAGAACAAGAGCCAAAAGGGATGGCTCAAAACAAGGCCTAACAAGGCCTAAGAGGGGGTGCACCACCCCCAATGCAAAAGTGACCTTAAACAAACTTCACAAGGACTGAAAAACAGAACTTTTCGTAGTTTAAAGTCAAGCCTAAAACAGCATGCAAGTAGGGCTAAAAGCTTAAGCAAAAATGGGGGTTTAAAAGGTTAAAAGCTCACCCTTGAAGACCACCTTTAAAGGTGCAACTCCAGCAACTTCTTTGAGCTCAAACCAGTCCAAGAACTCCAAAACAAACCTCAAGAAGCCTCAGCAATAAAAGGATGGTGTTTGAGTGGGTGTTTGTGTGTTAAAGTATGATAAAACTACACTTTTGAAGAACAAAAATGAAGTAAAGGGCAAAATAGATAAAAGGGTGTATCTATATCTCTCAAGGCAATTTTTCTCAACCTAGAGGAGGGAGGAGGAGGTTCTCTTATATAGAGAACAAAAGTGTAAGCTTCTTGAGGAAGCTAAGGGTCCAAGGCCATCCTTCCATACACGTGTATGGAGGATGGTTTCAGTGACTTCCAGCTGTGCCAGCTGGAAGAAAATATCTCCAAAAAGGTGACAAAAAGCAGCCAACCACTTGAAGTGGTCGGCCAGCTACTTATAGTGGTCTCCCAAGACAAAAACTGGTCGGCCATGGTGGGAGAGAGTCTAGAGCATGAAAACAAGGTGGTAGTGTGGTGGCCGACCAGAAAAGGTGGCCCAAAGACCAAGAAAATCAGTTATCTGACCAGAAAACTGGCTGGCGGGAAGAAAAGTGGTCTCCAAGGGGAAATACTGGTCTCCCACCCTTGTACCATCTTCCAAACAAGGAAAACAAGGTTTGTACCAAAAACAAACCAAAACGGATGCAAGACGAAAGTTTGGGAGGCAAGGCGCGCAGCCGGGAGCCTCGAAAACTAGTCTACGGACATCAAAGGTGGTCCATGACCACAAAAGTGGTCTCCCGGACTACAGTGTCCCTCTAGGCAGAGGCAACAAGGCATGGTTCAAAAACCACGCCAAACGGAGAACGTTAACTGGTCCCAAGACAAGGCGCGCAGCCGAAGGCTCCTGTAGACACCCCATTTTTGACCGTCCTCAAGACTTAGACGTCATCGTTTGAACACTCAATGATCATCCATGCTCGTGTTCGTTTTGAGTTCTCGAAGGTCCCAGCTACGCGCCTTGCCTCAAGATCTCTCAACTTATCTGTTTTGAGCTTGGTCATGGACCAAACACTTGTGTTTTTGCTTCTAAGGGAAGAGGGTGGCTTATTGGCCATCCCCACACCCCACCGGCCAAGGCATGATACCATCGGCCCCCTGTTCTTGCCACCGGCCAAGAGTGTTGGCCGGTCGGCACTATATTTAGTCTGCCGGCTATTATGTTGGTCGATCGGCCTTTTTTAGTGGCCGAACCCTGTTCGTCTACTTTATGCAGATATTTTATTCACCCCCTCCATACACGTGTATGGAGGGATCTGCCTCTTGCTAAGCTTCTCTTAGAAGCTTTGCAAATTGAACCTCTATAAAGAGGGAGCCCATCCTCCCTTCTTCAAGGTTCGAAAAAAATTGCTCTGGAGAGGATAGATACAAGATTATATCTATACCTCCTTGTTTAGTCTTGTTTTGTGCTCAAAAGTGTGATTTTGTCTCACTATTGCACACAAACACCTAGCATCACACCATCCTCTTGTTGCTGAGGCACTAGGGGGTTAGTTTTAGAGTTCTTGGACTGGTTTTGATCTAAGAAAGTTGCTGGAGTGGCGTTCTTGAAGAGGTTCTTCAAAGGTGAGCATTTTTGCTTTTGTTACCCCATTTTTTCACAAGCTTTTAGCCTATCTTTCTTATTGTTTTAAGCTTAGACTATAACTGATAAAAGTTCTATTTTTTAGTGCTTAAGACCTTTGTTTAAGGTCATTTTTGTGTTTGGGTTTGTTTCCCCCCTCTTAGGCCTTGTTAGGCCTTGTTTTAGGCCATCCCTTTTGGCCATTGTTCTTAGCTTTGCATGACCTCTCTACCACTGAAATCCAGAGGATTTTCAGTGGTGGAGAGGTGGTTTTGGTGTCTCAAATAGGAGAGGGTATCCCCTCTCCTTGTTGTCTTGAATGTTTGCATAAATGGCTTATGTTGGTGGTTTGTATGCCTAGCTTGTTTTAGCTTCATTTCAGTATGTATTAGGCTTTGTTTTGCCATGATACAGCACTGTTTTGACTTGGTTTAGACATACCATGCATGCTTTGTATACTTGTCTTGTAATCCCATGATTTGCCTTAACATGCACCATGTTGTAACATGTCTTTCTAGCATGATTTTGGCTCGACTTCAAGAAGCTTTTATCCATGTTTTGGTATGCTTGAGGTCTGATTTTGGTTGTCTTGGCCATCCATGACTTGATTTGTATAGCTACCATGCAATCTAGCTTGTAGGCTTTGAGTATTGAATCCTCTAACATGCTCTATTTGGATCATTTCAGTGGTTTGGCATCACTTGTAATGTTATTTTAGTCCATATAGTATGCTTGAATACTTGCATTTATCGTTCCTTTAATGCTTTAAAGGGTTTGTGTTTTATGCCTCATGAATGTGTCATTGCGTATGCCACCATGCTTAGGCCTTTGGGATGCCATCTAGGTGGGTTTTGGGGCTTATCTTGACATATCGTAGCTCTGATTTTATTGGCTTGCGCCTTGCCATGTTTGGTTGTAATAGGTGTAGTGCAATTGCCCCTTTTGGCCTTGTATGCGTCTTGTTTTGTGCTCACCTTTCTAGCATGTTTTGGCCACATCCCATGCATGTTCTAACCTTGTTTTGGCCTGCCTTGGGACTGTTTTCAGTCACCTTGGCCCTTTGGGGCTTGGTTGATATGGCCATGGTTTAAGTCCCTTGACTAGCCTTGAGCTTTAAGTCCACTAGCATGCCTTGCTTATGCTGTGTGTTTGATTTGGCATCACTCTTGGCATGTTTTTCAGAGCTTAACATGTATGTCGCATGTCCATGTTTATCCTCTTTTAAGTGTGTTTAAAAGTTATTTTTCAATGCTTAAAGTAATGGACCTTTAGCATGCATGTTTGTATGTGTATTCCATGCCTTTATCGCATCATTTTGGCCGCTGATTTGGACCTATTTGAGAGCTGTCCATATTGGCTTAAGACTATCCCCGCATGTTGTTGCATGCTTGCCTTGTATGTTGTCACATGCTTGTTGCATATTTGATGAATTGCATGTTGTAGCATGCTAGTTCAATTGTGCCTTGTTGTGTACTTGGCCCATAACATGCTTGTTGCATACTTAGTATATTACATGTTGTTGCATGTTAGTATATTGCATGTTGTTGCATGCTAACCCCATTGCATTTTGTTGCATGCCATACTAGCTTACATGTTTAGGTTGTATGCCTATTGCATATTAGTTGCATGCTTACCTCACATGTTGTTGCATGCTTGGGTTCTTTGCATGCTTGCTTGCATGCTTAGGTTGCATAACATTAAGCATGCATCCCTTGCCTCTTGATCAACCATGATAGAGGTTGGGGTCGTTTATGTGTTTTGGGTGCATTTCATTTGACATTAAAATGCACACTTGGCACCTTGGGCCATCATGCATTAAAATGCGTGATTAATGGCCCGAGGGTCAAGAACCACACTCCTTTGAGCCTCTAACATGATAAGGAGGGTGGTGGTGCAAACATTGCCCTGAAATGCATTGCCATGCTCTGTCTGTCCTCTGTTGCAGTAAAACAGGGTTCTGCAGGAAGAGATGGCCGGTCGGCCATCTTCAGTGCCGGCCGGCTATGAATTGTTGGCCGAGAGCCCCATTTTTGGTCGATGACCAGTTCCCCTTGGCCGGTGACCATTCCTTTTGGCCAGTGACATCCCGCAGTGCTCGGGAGGTGATTCAGGAGCATCCTTGAGACTTGCAAAGTTTTCAGAGGTGTAAAGCAGTGTAAACAAAGGCAACATGTGACATAGCAATAGATTTCCGAGCGAAGCCGTCCGAGCACGCATGCATCCCTCTTCCCGAGGCTATTTTACTACTTTAATAGCTTAATTAATTTGTTTAATTACTTAAGTGTTGTGTAATAATTAATTAGCTTGTTAGTTAGTTAAATTGTATTATTCTTTCGGTCCCTCTGTCGAGAGAGGTGCAATTGTGTAATAAGCGTGCGTGTGTGTGATGCATAACTTCCAACCCCACGTCTTTCTCCCTTTTATTTAACTGCTTACAATGGTTAGTTTTAGGGCACGTTTTGATTAGCATCCTTATGCTATGCATGTTTGCATCCATCCATTTGTATTGCATGCACCGGGCTCGGCGTATCATATTAACCGCATTGTATTTCAATTCCAACTTGAATACGTGTATCGAGTTGTCACATTTCATATGCCATTCTTAGATTAGCCGAGCCTATTCTAGTTGCACTTTGCATGCGATGCATTAGCCATTTTAACATGAACTAGGATCATGCATGATCACTAACATGCTCTTTGTTTTGGCTCGGAGTACACTGTGGGTGTTTACGCTTTAGCATCTTGTATGTGTGTGAGTTTTGCCATGATAGCATGCTTGCCATGAGGCTAATTGCTTATATGATATAACTACCTGAATGCCGGTGGGTGAAGGTTGGATTACTTGAATTGGGACAATTCATTAAAATCCGCATTTTAGCCTACTTGCAAGTAGCAAACTTCAAACAATTTCCAAATAAACGGATATACGATGCTTTGTTCCAAATTAGGCAATCTATTCTATACTTGTGTGTTGTGCGCATCACATAGTAATTCTAGCTAATTAATCGGAATAAGAACACATATGTTTTCAAAACAAAATATCATGCTTAGTTCAGGCCGCTCTTCGGATCGGGCGAGCGGGGGTGCTCATAGATGACCTTCCCTAATCGTACCCAAGTTCCCGAGCCGAGGCAACTTTGGTGATGACGGACACGTGGCCTTAGGCAACGAGTCAGGGTTTCCTAAATTCCCCCAAAATAAATATTTAGGTGGCGACTCTGTATCTGGCAAAACAGTCCATGTTTGGCACTTCTTTACAAAAATCAGTTTTCCAAAACGATTTGCCAGATTTGGACTCTTTGGTGATTTATCAATCTCACATCGCACATTGTGAGATCAGATTGAGAACCGTGACAATTTGAGTCCGAACTATGATAAGCATAAAGCCCGAGGGCGCGTCCACAGCTCCGAAAATCAGAAACTGGTCTCCAAACGAGAAAAGTGGTCTACGACCACGAAGAGGTGGTCTACAAGACCACTCCCTCCCTCTAGGGAAGAGCAACAAGGTTCGGTCCGCAAACCGAGCCAAAGCACAAAGAGTTCGGAGGCCCGGAGGCAAGACTCTCAACCAAAACTCCAAAACCTCAGAACGAGCACAACATACACAATCATCGAGCACTCAATCGATGACGTCTAAGTCTTAAGGTCAGTCAAAAATGGGGTGTCTACACATGGCAAGTTTTGAAAAGTCTTTCACAATCTTCTGTAGTAACCTGCAAGTCCCAGAAAACTTCTAACTTCTGTCACATTTGTCGGTTTAGACCAGTCCACAATAGTTTCAATTTTTTGAGGGTCAACAGAAATTACATGCCCCAAAAATACCACACTGTCAAGCCAGAATTCACATTTGGACAATTTGGCGTATAGTTTCTTTTCTCTCAAGGTTTGTAGAGCTGTTCTCAAGTGATTCTCATGTTCTTCCTTGTCTTTAGAATAAATCAAAATGTCATCAATAAACACAACGATAAATTCATCAAGGTATTGTTTGAAAACTCTGTTCATTAGGTCCATAAAAGTTGCTGGTGCATTTGTTACCCCAAATGACACGACTAAAAATTCATAATGCCTGTATCTAGTTCTGAATGCAGTTTTCTCCACACTTTCTGCTTTAACTTTCAACTGGTGATATCCGGATCTAAGATCAATCTTGGAAAACACTTGGGCTCCCTGGAGTTGATCGAACAGGTCATCAATTCGGGATAGTGGGTACTTGTTCTTGACAGTCACTTTGTTCAACTCACGGTAGTCAATACATAGTCTCAAAGATCCATCTTTCTTTTTAACAAATAAAATCGGAGCACCCAAAGGTGAGGTACTCGGACGGATGAATTTCTTGTCTAAGAGTTCTTGAAGTTGGACTTTCAACTCTTTCAATTCAGAAGTTGACATCCTATATAGAGTCTTGGAGATGGGTTGTGTTCCAGGTGTTACATCGATGGTAAATTCAATTTCCCTATCAATTAGATCCCCAAGTAGTTCATTGGGAAACACATCAGGAAAGTCACAAACCACAGGAATGGTTTCTACACCGGTGCTATCTAAAGATTCAGTTAATGCATAACACAAGTAGCCCCGACAACCTTTCCTTAACAATTTCTTAGCTTTCATAAACGAAATCAAGTATGGTGGAGGAACTATCCCATTCCCAGTGAAAGTAAACCCAGGCATACCAGGTGGTTTGAACACAACGGTTTTGTTTACACAATCAATAGTAGCACAATATTTAGTCAGCCAATCCATACCCAAAATACAGTCAAAATGATCAATGTTCAAGGGCAGTAAGTCAATATACAACGTCATGTCACCAATTAGAACATCACATGCCGGGTATACATAAGCACATATCATACAACCCCCAGATGGTGTAGACACAGATAGCAAACAATTCATAGGCTCTACAGGTCTAGTTAATTTCTGAGAAAAAGCATGCGAGACAAAAGAATGCGTAGAACCAGAATCAATCAGTATATAGGCATTCTGAACACAGATAGGAATTATACCTGACACCACTGTTTCAGCATTCTATACATCTCCAGGGGTGAGTGCAAGCACTCTTCCATGCCTCAGTGTCTCATTTCTAGTATTACCTCTGGCATTTGTTTTAGTATTGGCCTTTGTTACAGAAACGGATCCAGCTGAACTTGCCGCTAGATGGCCAACATTGTCAAACCTCATTGGACAATCTCTTATCATATGACCAGTTTTGCCACACCGGAAACACGCACCCGATGCACGTTGACATATGCCCTTGTGCCTCCTTCCACATTCTAAACAAGTTGGTATAGATCCACTAATCTGGCTAGAGCTGCTTGAAGATCCCGTATTTTGCTTTTTATTCGTGAAGAAGGAACGACCCTTGCGAAAATTCGATCTAGGCCTTTTGCTTTTCCATTCCATTACTGGAGTTTTTGTCTTGTTTCAGTGCTGCTATTGTGGCCTCTGCCATTATTGCTCTGTCCAAAACTTCCACATAGGTAGGTAATCTTAAAACGCCTACCCGGTCAAACACTTCTAGATCCAATCTGTCCTCAAATTTTCGTGCCTTTTTATAATCAGTATCTACCATATGAGGAACAAATTGGGCCAACTCAGTAAATTTGGCCTCATACTCGGCCACTAACATCTTGCCTTTTTATGTTCTTGGAATTCAAAAACTTTCTGATCTTAGAAACATTGGGGAAAATATTTATTATAGAAGATTGCATTAAATTGTGCCCACGTCATATTCCCATTACTGCTTTGGATTAGCAACCACCACCTTCAAGCTTCATCTTTCAGAGTATAAGTGGCTAGGAGAACTTTCTGGACCTCAGAACAAGGGAACACTTCAAATAGCTTCTCCATTTTAAGCAACCATGTTTCGGCTTTCAACTGTTCAATTCCTCCTAAGAAAGTAGGTGGTTTTATCTTCAGAAACTTCTGAGTTAAACTTATGAGATCATTGTTATCCGGCTCCACCTGGACTGGCGGGGGAGGTAAGTGTTGTTGCCTCTGTTGTTGTTGAGTCATTGCCTCAGTCAAAGCTACAAGCATTTGTTCCATTCGACTCATTCGAGCCTCAGATGATTCAGCCGTTCCATCACTTCTTGCATTGTCCACTTGCTATAGGTAAACAGGACATTATGAACACAGGCAAATAGTCTTTTTCACATTATTCAGATTGTTTGTTCCCATGTCACATGATTATAATCGGATTTATGCTTTCACTTTTAAACACACACACTTATACATGCAGATGGAATGCCCCTACTTCTTACTAGGACATCCTAAGCTCATATGGACTTGTGTGTGTGGTAGAACACGTGCTCTGATACCACTCTGTCATGACCCAAACCTACCTCTATAGGTTTAGCATCGTAACCAGCCAGTAATCCTTAGATTACCAAAGGCCTCTTAGCATAATAACATATAGTTAGGGGCTGCGGAAGCAAATAGACAACATACTAAGTCCATTGAGCTGTGAAGACATACATGGAACTGAAAATCTTAAACTTTATATGCATACAAGTGATGTCATAGGTACAGTATTTACACATCACTATCTGGTACATACAAAAGGCGAACTTGTTCATAAAACAAAAAGAAACAGTTTTATACATTCATATTGACACAGCCACAACACATGACTTGATCTGGAACCTCCTCGTGAGGTGCAAAGGGGTGCCTAACCAACACAAAATACCCTAGGCATCATCTTAAGCCTGATCATGAGCCTGCTCACCAACATACATAATAAATAACTAGTAAGCGGAGGCCCAGTGAATAACAACAAAGTAAAAGGGTAAATGAATGATGTCCCATAACTGTGGCTGAAACTGAAATTCGCATTCTTATTCTCATTTTGAGCATGTATAGAATTTAGAGTTCATGCTTAGTCTTACATAGTACATCCATCAGGGCTGGCAGATCACACACTCAGAATGTCTTAAATCATACTTGTCAATTCTATATAAGAACCTCCGGCCGGGTAAGAATAACTTGTCAGTCCCATAGAGGAACCTCGGGACTGGGAACTTGTAAACTTGTTAGTTCCACTTAGGAACCTCCAGCCGGGTATAGATAGCTTGTCAGTCTCATAAGGAACCTCCGGTACCGAGATCTTGCATATACTTGAATCATAACATTACTTGAATCATAGCATAATATCATAAGTGCTTATTAGACTTGGACAATCATTCATAGCATAAAACATCATAATTCATAGAGCAGTTCTTAGTTCGTGTACAGAAAATAATTTTCTTAAACATAGCTTTACTAAGTTATTACTAACATATAATAGGTGTCGCAAGTAGACGATTCAACTTCCTTGTAGCACTTGACCTACACAGTTACAGAATAAACATATTCTGAGTTACACATCCATAAATGATGACTTAGCACTTACTTGTTTTGGTGTGTTTCTACCTCGTTATTCTTATCATAGAGTCTTAATCATGGCCTAGGAATGTCTAGGATGAAGTGAGGATGCAAAAATGCACTTGAAAACATTTTTCAAAGCTTGCTGAAAATAGGATCCACACTCGAGCGTGGCTTTCCTTGCTCGAACGGGCATGCAGACAATGAGGCTTCGCTCGAGCGCAGATTTCCTTGCTCGAGTGGACTGTAAACTTTGGAAAAGTACTGGTTGCTTGCATTTCACGCTCGACGGACATTCGGTCTCCGCTCGAACGTGAGACTCAGACCCTCGCTCGAGCATGACCTCTGTCGCTCGAGCGTGCTGTAAAATATGCAAACTTCTGGGTATATACATTTCACACTCGAGTGGGAATGAAGTCGCTCAAGTGGAAGTGCATGCACTCAGAGTGCTCGCTCGAGCGTAAAGTCCCACGCTCGAGCGTGGACGCAAATTCTAGAATTTCCAGATTTGATCTTCAAGCTCAAACTCAACCTTTAAAGCATCAAACTCGATTTTTCTAGGCCAAAACTTGAGAAAATACATGAAAACCCTTAAAACAACATGAATTAAAGATCATTTCAAGAAATCATGGTCCAATGGCTTGCCAATTATGCAAAAATTCAACTAAAAGTTTGTGAATGATCCAAGGACATGACATGCATGAATTTCTTTGAACTCAAGCTTCTCAAAACATGATCAAATACTAAAAAACAACATAAAACTTGATATTTTCTCACAATCAAAGTGAATTCAAGACATGCATGAGGGAATTGTTGGAAATCAACTTCAAAATGCTATGAAACATGTATGCATGCATGATATGATCTACATTCCTTCATTCTTTTTGCTCAAACCCAAAATTACTCAACTTAATCCTCATGAATTCATGTTTTAACAACCCAATCACATAATCTAGGTGTTGAATTCGTACCTCAACCTCTCAATGAAGCTCTAATTAGTGAATTCTCTAAGGTTCCAAGCCAATCACCCTTGAATTCCCTAACAATTCTTCCAAGCTCAAGTATTGATCTCAACTCTCTCTCTCTCTCTCTCTCCCCCCCCCCCCCCCCCCACACACACACACATTGAGTTCAAGGATGAGGAAAATAAGAGTGTCAAAAGTATAAAAGAGGAATAGAAGTGGTCTTGTATAGGCCCACTTAGTGGCACTTAATTAATTGCCCTAAGTTAAGCTAAGTAGTATTAATTACTCTAATTTAATCATTCCAAATCGAATTTCAATTAAACCTACCATAAAATTCTATAAATTCTACAAAACACATATACCAAGTCAATTTTTGAATTAGATGCCGATAAGACCTTCAATTCGCAAATCGAAACTAAACACATGAATAGGTCTTTCTACGTTAAACAGATATAAACACAAAATAATGCAATGCACATATAATTAATTGAGGATTTCTTCTTAATTACTCGTTTGGCATACTTAAACATGAATTAGCGTTAATCATGGGTCGGGGTTGTTACAGAATGTGAGAAATATTTTTGGGTGCCCACTAACCCTGCCATATTGTAAGCCAGGAAATGTGGAAAAGACATGTGATTTAGGTGCTCATCGTCCTTCCGTATTGTGAGCCAGTAAATGTGGAAGTATTTTATTATGTATAAAACCTAGATATGTATGTATTGACCTTTGCCATGGGATTCTCCTGCGTATTTACCATCCACCGTTGATGTTGAGTTTTGATACAACAAAAGTGTACAAAGCATCATAACTTTAAAAGAGAAAAAATGGATTTTGTCATGGCACGTGCATATATTCATATCAAATGTTTAAAGACTCTGTTAAATGTGTTTCTACTAGGGAATCTTGTTCATTCCTACCCTAACAAACTTTCAGGGCTTGGTGATGTGCTTTCACCCAAATGAAGAAATGGTGGAGATTTTTTATTGGAGCACGAGGGCTGGTTTGATGCTATACATGTCAAAGCTCCGAGCTACTGTATTTTGGGACTGAATGTCCATCCTTTTGTATAATCAAGGCACTTGTCTTGAAAGTTATAAGCCATTAAGGCATTTCAGATATGTGTTTCTCTAACTCATTGAACTGTACATGTGCTTTGATTTTATTTCTTTTGGGAAGAATATGTAATATTTATTAGAATAGTTCAATGAGGAAAAGATATATTTTGTATAAGAGGTAATTATACTTTAAAGAGTTTCATTTGTTATCATTTATATTGAAATCTCCAGAGATATATTACAAGTTGTTAGTTATAATTTGGTGTAAGAATATCAGGGCATGACAAGATCAAATTGAAAATTAAAATATTATGAATTAAAATAATACGAAGTACATAATTTAGAGACCAATAGTCTAATTAACCCATATATAGAGAGAGTGGAGGGGGAGGGAGAGGGACCAATAGTTAATATACATAAATTAGAGCTACACTTGAGAGAGAACCTGAGTTCCTAACAATAGAGACTTTGATAGGGGAATATCACACACACCTTACTCCAATTGTCTAGATCATATGTATCACTTTTTATTCCCCATCCATTACAATAATATATATGAATCTTACTATGAAAATGTGATACTTTTGTTGAAGAATCAAACTATTCTCATTTCAACAGCTTCATTTAGAAGTTTCTTCATTTATATTAGTTATAATATATGCATAAACATTTACTTCTACGTGCCAAAGCCGCATTCTCCACTACTACAAGAAATGACAAGAAACAACCAGAAAACATCTATTATAAAATTAGACACAAAATTAGGTACAAAATGCATATAAATGATTTTTTTTTCTTGTTTTGGTAAGAAGATTAAAAAAATTTAGAATTTGATCCTTATAACAAAATAAATTTTGATTTTTTAATTTTTTCAATTTAAATCTTAAAATTTTGATTTGTTTTTAATTTAAACCATTTGTATGTTTTCATTAAGTAAAATCGATAGAAAAATGAGTATTTTAATTATTAAACTCAATGAAAAATGATATTTTAAATATTTTATGTATATCTATATTGAGTTTAATAATTATTTTTTTTTCTATCAATTTTACTTGACAAAAATAAGTTAATGGTTTAAATAAAAAGACAAATCAAAATACTAGAGATTAAATCGAGAAAATCAAAAATTCAAGATTTATTTTGTTACACTACAAGAAAAATCACTTTTAGCGACTAAATTTTTAGCCGCCAAAAGTCTGTTTTTAGTCGCCGAAAGTCGAAATTTGACTTTCCCCGACAAAATTCTTTAGTCGCCACATTTGTCGCGTATACGTTGTCGGCGTAGGCATTGGCGACTAATATTTTTTTAGTCGCCAAAAGACAGGTCTTTCGCGACTAAAATGTTAGTCGCCAATAGTGTTTTAGCCTTTTGAAAATCATACATTTACCGACTAATAATTTAGTCGCCAATACTCAACCAATCGCCGACTAAACGGCTTAGTCGCCAAAATCAAGACTTTTGGCGACTAATATTTTAGTCGCCAAAGGTGTTCCGTCGAAAAAAAAAAAAAAAAAAAAAAAAAAAAAAAAAAAAAAAAAAAACCACTTTTTTTGGTTTTTCTGAGTTTCGAACCGTGCCCAACCATCCCACATTGCAACCTTTTTTGCAACACACTCCCTCTACTATACCACTACAACATCACATGAATATATTTGCAATATATATTATTTATATAATATATTGACGGTATTAATACAAAAACAATATATATAAATATAATTATTTTAATTCAATATAATTTATGTCAAAAATAAATTATTTATTAAAAAAAATTTTAGGCCACTTTTGGCGACTAAATCCATTATTTAGTCGCCAATTCTATGATTTTTGGGCTACTAATTATTTTTTTGTCGGTAAAAAAACAAGTTGAAATTAAAAATAGCAGTTTTGGCGACTAAATCTGTTTTTAGTCGCCAAAAACGTCTCCTTTTGACTACTAAACTGAATTTTAGTCGCCAATTCACTGTTTTTAGCTACTAATTTTTTTTTTGTAGCCAAAAACCTTCATTTTCAGCGACTAATCTTTTTTTAGTCGGAAAAACACCTATAATCGGCGACTAAAATGTTTTTTAGTCGCCAAAACCATCACTTTTGGCTACTAAATTATTTTAGTCGCCAAAAACCGTCACTTTTGGCTACCAAACAACCTTTAGTCGCTAAAACCCCTACATTCGGCGACTAAACTGCCTTTTAGTCGCTAAAAGCCTGGTATTCGGCAACTAAACTATTTTAGTCGGCAAAAGGGTTCAATTTTGGCGACTAAATCCATTTTAGTCGCCAATTATACAACTTTCAGCGACGAAAAATGAATTTTTAGTCGCCAAAAACGCTTTTTCTTGTAGTGTTAGAAAGCTCAAACTCTGAGATTTCTATTTTGTAATTGTTCCTTACATATATATATATATATATATAAAGTGGGCTCTATGAACAAATTTTATAAAATCTTATCTCTTTTGTATTCCATTATATATTTAGTTTTTGTGCTCATAACAAAATTGTCTTTATAATCTTATAAAAATACTATGTACAATCACTGAAACTAATTACATAATCAATTTTGTCCACTAATAATTGTGAGTACCATAATACTGATTGTTATGGATTTTACACACACATATACACACAGAGGAAAATTCTACAATATACACATCATACGATATGCATCCTTAGTTATGTCATATTTTTCTTTAGTTATGATCAATTTTCTTCTTTAGTTATGACATTATTTTGAGATATTTAGTTATATCTCATATAGTGTTTTGTTATGACTTTTTTGTTTTTAGTGGTTAAAACATATTTAGAATAAATTATTTTCCATATTTGTTAGGTTTCCATATTTCTATAGCTTTCCATATTCTCATGGTTTCTTGATTAGCACTCCATATAAGTCATATATATAAGCCACATATTGTAATAGTTCAATACGCAATAATACATAACATTATTCAATATACAGAAATTCTCTTTTCTCTCTTTCTTTTCTCTTCTCTCTCCATACAATTATCTTAACATGGTATCAGAGGTAGGTTAAGTACCTAATAATTGTGCTTCACCGGCTGGCGACAGCCTTACCTTGGTTGCCTGCTAGACCTCAATTCATTCTGCTACCATATTTTCCTTTTAGTATCGCTTCATAATGATCTCTTCCTCTGTCTGCTGATTTCTCTATGTTCCTTCATCATCGACCAAAGTTCCTTTGTGACTCCTACCTCTTCAACGTCGCCAAACTCCACCATCTGCCACCACCACCAGCCAACTTATTGGCGCTTTGCGCCTCGCTGGAGACACCTTGTTTTCTCTCCGACTTCTCTGCTTCTTTATTACCTTCAATAGCAAAACCAACAGAACAACCAATTTCCTATTTTCCCTCTTTCAATCTCAAATAGGTTTCTATCTTCAAACCTATTTGAGTTTGAGAGGGGTATCATACTTGTATCATAGTGAGCATGGTTATACCATGTGAACCAACTAAGTCGCCCCCTTGACGCACTCCCTAAGCCGCCCCTTTGGCACATCACCTAAGCCACCCCTTGGCACACCACCTAAGCTAGCGCACTCTCTAAGTCGCTCCTTGGCACACCACCTAAGCGACCCCCTGGCGCACTCCCTAAGTCGCCCTCTTCGTGCATCATCCAAGACCCTCCTGGCGAACATAGTTCTTTTCTAGTTGAGACTTTTGCTCCCAACTTCTTTTTCAACAGTCCAGCACGACCTCACCAAAAACTGTCTTCTAACATTAGCTCTAACTAATTTCTACAACGGTCCGACATGACCATAAACTGTCTCCTGGCATTAGTTCTGGCCCTACTTCTACAACTGTTTGATACGACCATAAACTGTCTCCGGGCATTAGCTTCGGCCTTGCTCCTGCAACGGTCCGACATTACCAAAATTGTCTTTCGGAATTAGCCCCGGCTGCTCCTACAACTATCTGGCATGACCACAAACTGTCTTCCAACATTATTATTTTTATTTTATTTTATTTTCTTCAAACTCTAGTTGGTCTTTTTGCAACCACCTTGAGTTTTCGTGGGGTTGTTAGTGAATATAGTATATATATATTCAATATATATTAGATGTTGTAATTAGATTTTGCCATATTAGAATATTTTCATAACTTTCTTGTTGTCCACTCTTACATTGCGTATATACAGGCTTCTTCATTGTATTGTAAGACACACAATATTGAATATACACATAATACAATATTCTCTATCTCTCTCTCTCTCTCACACACACACACACTCTCTCTCTCTCTCTCTCTTAGATATTGTAACATAGTATCAGAGCTATAAAATTCGACTTATCATTCTAGTTTACCAACAGGCGGCCAATTGGCGACTTTGCCTTCGTTATCTGCTAGAATTTTACACATATGTGTGCTAATCCCAATCTCCAGTAACTAATCAACTACCACCTTCGCTGTGGGCATTAGATCTCAATCTTCATTTATTTATTTATTTATTTCTGCTTCCGCTCTCTCTCTCTCTCTCTCTCTCTCTCTCTCTCTCTCTCTCAGTTCTCTTTCAACCTCAAATAAGTTTCTATCTTAAAACCTATTTGAGTTTGAAGGGGGTAATATACTTATATCATGGTGAGTATGATGATACACCATGTGAACCATCAAAGCCACCCCTTTGCGCACCTTGTCATAAGTCACCCTCTGGCACACTTACTCTTGCATCTGTTACCATCACTGCTTAGCACCACATCATACACTACAAGAAATTGCACTTTTGGCGACTACTTTTGGCTACGACGTCAATTTTTCATCGCCAAAAGTATACTTTTGGCGACACAGTGATCAATTTCGTTGGTAAAAGTATACCTTTACCGACGCAATTTGTTGTCGTCGCTAAAAAGGCATAACATTATTTTAGCGCCAAAATTTTTGATTGGCGCCAAAATTTCAAAACTTTTAGCTACGAGACTTATTTTTTAGCAACGCAATAAGCGTCGCTATTAATGTGCTTACTTTTGGCGACGACAAATTGGCATGGGCAAAGAGTTAAACATTTAGCGACGATAATACTATTCGTCGGTAAAAGTTTTGGTAGTGAAATGAGGTGATTTAGTTACTTGTATTTTTATTATAATTTTTCAAATTTTTTTAAATATTCTAATTATTGAATTGTAAAATTAAAATGATCATCGAATTAGATTACAAAATGAATCCATCAAGCCCAAAAACACTCTTAAGTTTAGATAGCTAATTTGAGATAATCTAAACTTTTTCAAAGAATCTGGTTAAATTATCAATTTTAATATGTTTGATTTTATTTTTAGAAACTTATTTTAGAATTTTTTTCCTAAAAAACTAAAAAAAAAATTTGGTGAAAAAATAAAAAAATACTTATTATTTTTGTGTAATTTTATTTTTTAGGAGGTCATAAATAATTTTTTAAATTTTAAAAATATAATTTTAATTTTTAGTGTTTAAATTAGTTTAACTTTTTTATTTATTTATAACATTCATTCCAATTTTAATAATCTTTTAAAAGATCAGTTAAGTTTCAAATGGCATTTTATTATTGTTATAAACCTAGCGAAACACATGAAAATCAAAATCCCTAAAATATTGGCGCGAATTTTCCCCCGTTTGGGTTCCTTATTCTCCTCTGATCATGGACGGGTTCCTTATTCCCCGCTGATTTGGGTTCCTTATTCTTCTCTCAGTTCTTAGGGTTTTTGAAGCAAATCGATTTCAAAGAAAACTGAAGGTAGTTCTCTGTCTCTCTCTCTCTCTCTCTCTCTCTCTCTCTCTCTCTCTCATCGATCGATCGATCGATTTATTACATAAATATATATTGAATATAGTTGCTGTGTATTTTGATATTAAGGATCAAAGACTATTTATTGATCTCAGGTCCCATAGAGAGAAGAAAGAGATTCCAGGTCCTATAGAATTTTGAAGGATTTGTTGGTGCCGTTTGCTGCTGCCGTGCGAGACCATCAGTGCTTCAGTCTACCCCTACAGGTTTGTTCCCTTTTTGCTTTGTATCTCACTTCCCCTGCTTCTCTCTCTCAATTTTTTAACCGAAGCTATGTATGTCTATTTTCACTTTGTCTATTCTGTAACTGAAGCTATGTATGTCTATTTTCACTTTGTCTATTCTGTAACTGAAGCTATGTATGTCTATTTTCACTTTGTCTAATAGCACTCCTCAAATCAATTTGATTGTCCTGTGAAAAAGTTATTACTAGTAGTTGAACTCCTCCATGACCCTGTTTTCCTAATACATAATCCTAATCTGTAGTAAATGAAGATATTCGTTTTATTGTTGAATCAGTGGTCCTGAAGATTTAAGTAGCTGAATACTAATGTTGAAAATTTAATGATGAGTTTGTCCATAGAGATTAAAATATAAACTGCTACTCAGTAACCATGTTTAGCATTCAATGATAAGTCAAGCATCTTTGATGGTGAATTTCAAATTCAAGTGGTAACTTGTTGTGCGTTATTAAAACACACATAATAAAACATTCATTTGAAAAACTGCTAACCCGAGCACTTAATTTAGTTGTCAAACATTTTCTTAGTGCCATACAATAGCTCTATGAGACTTGCAACAATATCACCCATAAATAGGTTTCTGTGGGGGTTTTCTTGTGGAAAGACCATAGATTAAGGGTCTAGAGGGTGTGAGAAATTTATGGCATTTGCAGATAAATAGGTCTGAATTGGCTTGATTAGTGGGTGACAGGTTGCTGGACTGGATGTTAAGAAAATTGGTTGCAAGATTATTAGTTGCTAAATTAATGGTCAAAGAGTAAGAAAAAAGGTTAGGTTTGCCAAACTAGGACATTGGGATGAAAAACTAAAGAAATTAATTGTTGGTTGAGATGGTATAAAGAATAATTGTTAATCTCAGTGTGAAGAACTGGCTTTGCAAATTTGTGAAGGTACTAAACTTTGCTTGAGAATGATGATATGTTTTTATCATTGTATGACATGTTAAACCAATGAAAATCAGTTGAAGATGATGTCTTTGTATATTTTGGCAATTTGACGTATGTGACATGTATACTGTGAAAATCTTGAAGGTTATATACTTTTGTTAACTTACAACCGACACATACTAGAGAGAATGTACATTATTTTAACATCTAATAGATAGAAGGATTTGATAACCTTCTGTTGAATAAGTCATTTGTTTGTGAAGAAGGGTTGATTGTCACCGTTTATTTATATTGGGCTGGGGTGGAACATGTTAAGTACCACATCAATAGGTCCAATGTTTATGTGATCGTACTGTTCCTTGAATGTATGTGCAAGTTAAAGTGGCATGTTTTAATACATGACAATTGTTATTCATATTTATTTGTCGACTTATAATGTAATATATAGTATATACATTTATGGTTCATTGTGCGTCTTTGTGTCAATTAGTGATGTTCCTGCATGGTTGTGTGCTTATGCATCTCCATTACAACTATATATGTTGATGAATTTGTGCACACCATAATCATTAAGTCGGATTATTGTCAAAATTTGTAGCTTGAAATCTGTTAATTGTTCTCCATAAATTGGATTATGTGCTTTTCACGCCCTTGTGGAAGAATTTGAGACTTTGCTGCTCAAATTTTCAAAGTGATGCAATCTTCTCATTTTTAAGCCCACTAGTTCAATGGTTTGAGTATGTGATGCCATTATATTTTTTATTGTATTTGGTGACTGGCACTGAAACATTATGGTTAAGAGTGCAAGAAAGATGTCTGCATATGTAGCTTCGTTGGTATTGACTCCCATTATTGTGAGTGATCATGATTTGGTCTCTTATATGTGGTTGTAGACTAGAACTATGCTTAATTGAGATGCCCCATATGTTGCTGTGTAGTATCGAGTCCCATCAGTTTATGTTTTTAATAGAATTCTGATTTTTACACATTGAAATATTTATAGTGAAAATTAGCATTATAAGATGTTATGTCTGCACACTTGTGCATACTTAAATATGGCATGGTTATATTACATTTTTGAAGATGTAGGTGATTTTGTAGATTCATATTCTTATATATGTCCACTACTGTCATTCAATTAGTGAGGTGATTCTATATATTAGTTTTTATAATATATAGGCTTGATAGAATAAGCATCGTGATTTTGTTGATTCATATTCTTTATTGTTTTCTTTTATTCTTCCCCTCCCTTCCCTTTCAAGATGGTTCCACCAAATTCATATGTTGAAATATATTCACATACTATAAATTTTATAATAAAAAAATTAAATATTACTTAAAATTATTTTTTATAATATTTTTAAAACTAATATTAAAAAATATTATTTTTAAAAATATTATCGCAAATGTCACATTGTCAACCATATTACAGAGTAGGTGTAGATATAATAGAATTTTAAAGGATTTGTTGGTCGAAACCTTGATACAAAATTAAAAAAGCCTATAGGTAGATGCACCTTTATTGATGATGATGTGTCATATTAACTACTTTGTCTTCATGTTTAAAGAATAAATAAATAAATAATAATAATAATAAATAAAAGGGGTTTGTCTTGTCATCTTGATAGTTATAATTACTGTTGCATATTTGAAAGGGGTTTGTATGTGTGTTATTCCTAATTGTTTCTTCATCAAACCTGCTATTCTTGCTTGGATTTAATTAGGCACATTTGCTCGATGGCCGGGCTAGTGCTGGTGCATGTGTTGATTCAGCCAGACAGAACTTGGCAGCTACATTTGTTAATGCATTTGTTAATGCTGGCTTTGGTCAGGTAAAAGGGTGGTTCATTTGTGTAAGAAATTTTGGAGGCAAATATTTTAGGGATGGCCTCATGTAACATTTGCTGCTTATATTGTGGCAGGATAAGCTAATGACAGTCCCATTAGAGGCTTCAAGTGGTGGTTCTTCAGAAAACTGGCTCTTTAAGAATAAAGAACACGGAAAAGCCAGTGCTTCAGTCTGGTATGTTCTGCTCCCCTTTCAGTCTATTTGCTGGTCCAAGTTTCTTTATTGCTGGATTATCACCATTTTTCCTTTTAGGGTATGATTCTGCTTTGGGATGTTGATTATGGACTTGCCCAACTTGACAAGTATTTCCACAGTAATGACAACCATGTCATAGCCGGTGCATTGTTGGGAGTTGGTATTGTGAACTGCGGTATCAAGAATGACTGTGATCCTGTGAGTTATACTTTGGCATTTTTCTGTACACAAGTCTGTGACTGTTATGTATTTGGAAATACAAAATTTTCTTTTTTAGGCATTGGCACTTCTTGCTGATTATATGGATAAAGAGGATTCTTCTGTCAGAATCGGTGCAATAATGGGTCTGGGCCTTGCTTATGCTGGTGCCCAAAATGAGCAGGTGAGGTTCCTTGCATTTTTAACTGGTGGTTTCTTGACAGGCCATGGAAACAATACTATGTCTGATTCAAGAGGCACATCAGTGGAATCATTCTGTCTATTCTACCATAGATTGTTAATTTCATCACAGAAGTTACAGAATTCACACAAATAGAGAGGGAGACATAAAATTTGATGAGTACTGGAAGATACATTCCCTTCTCTTTGTACAACATGTTTAATTAAAGTTGATGTTGATTAATTTATAATTTTTCTCAGTTCCATAGTTAATTGTCTTGTATCTGTGGAATGCAAAAACATCATTTGACTTGTTTCTTTACTTTCTTTGTTTGATATGTTTATTTCCCGTTGAAGCGGACTAATCTAAATCATTTGTCAGATCCGTAGTAAATTGACTCCTATCCTTGGAGATAACAAAGTGCCTCTTGATGTGATTGCGTTCACTGCTATTTCATTGGCCTTGGTATATGTTGGTTCCTGTAATGAAGAGGTTGCTCAGGCAATTATATTTGCATTAATGGACCGAAGTGAATCAGAATTGGGGGAGCCCCTCACTCGACTTTTGCCTCTTGGCCTTGGCCTTCTATACCTTGGGAAACAGGTAACTAAAAAATGCAAGCTGTGGGGATTTTTTTAATTTTTTTTTTCTATTTTATCACAGATTATTCTTTTTCAAATTGTGATAATTTAAAAAAAAATAATTTTGGTGGTGCATCTGAAAATTATTATTTATTTATTGTTGATAACACCTTGTAGACTCTGGACATGATTCTTATTTACATCATTCATTTTTGTTGTGTTTTTTTTCTTTGGAATCCCATTGTGTCGTTTAACAGGAAAGTGTGGAGGCAACAGCAGAGGTTTCTAAGACATTTAATGAGAAAATTAGGAAATATTGTGACATGACCCTACTTTCCTGTGCTTATGCTGGAACTGGGAATGTGCTCAAGGTGTTTACTCCAACCCCTTTAATTTAAATTGGAGTCGACTGTTATGTAGATGAAATAGCTCACTCTACTGTTTATTTTCACATAGGTCCAACACCTTCTGGGTCAATGTGCCCAACATCTTGAGAAGGGAGAAACCCATCAGGGACCAACTGTATTTGGAATTGCTATGGTAGCAATGGCTGAAGAATTGGGACTTGAAATGGCTATTCGCTCATTAGAGCATCTATTACAGTATGGAGAGCAGAATATCCGAAGGACAGTTCCTTTGGCTCTTGGTCTTCTTTGTATATAAATTATCCTGTGATATTTTCCAAGCTGAGCAACCTTGGAACTGGTGTTTGAATTTCAGTTGAGCTAATTTATGAATTGGATGTTCTGACCAGGTCAATGTTATGGATACATTAAGCAGACTTAGTCACGACACAGATACAGAAGTAGCAATGGTATTCTCTCTTTCATATAATATATTAGGACTATAGTTAGTATTATCGATTCCTTGTTAGTTACAGCCTAAATCTTGACATATTTATCTGGATTCTACAGGCTGCCGTCATCTCCTTAGGGTTGATTGGTGCTGGAACCAACAACGCGAGAATAGCTGGCATGCTTTGCAATCTTTCGAGTTACTACTACAAAGAAGCTAGCCTCCTTTTTTGTGTAAGTTTCTCTTGGAATTTGTTCCACAGTGCATCTCAGATTTTCTTTCTTTCTTTCTTTTATTTTTATTTTTGTTTTTTATTTTTTTAAGGGGTTCTGTTTTAATGATTTGTGTTGGCCACTTGGCCCTTAGTTTATCATCTCAAAATGCACAATGATTCTTTTAACTCTTTATGGCAGTGATGTTTTTCTTCATCGTGACAAAAATTTAATGCCCAAAAACCCAGCAGCATGGAGTGCACGGAATTTTCTTGGAACTATGGATAACAAAGTATGTGTGACATATTGGCTCAATGTGCTCCAGGTTTGTAACACATTCTCCTCATGTGAACTGGAGTTGTTTTTATATTTTCATCAGTACATGACATTAGAATGTGGTGATGCCGCAATGCTGATATGTTGCAGAGCAGCTAATATGCTCAAGATTTTTTGATCCACCATAATATGTATTTAAGCTAGTCATAGTCTCAGTCATTACCCAAAAAATAAATGGAAAGGCAACTAAATTTCTACTTCAACAACAAATGAAGCGAACTCCAAAACAGAATGAGGAACCGAATTGGTTTTATTGGTCTTGGAGCATTGGGGTTTGGCATGGCAACTCACCTGCTGAGATCAAATTTCTGCGTTATTGCTTATGATGTAATGTTTTGCCTCCATTTAGTATTGTATTTCGTATTAGCTTCCAGTTTATTACCTGAAAATGGAAATTGAAATACTCCATTGGTTGCAGTCTTGGTCCATGTTTTATTCATAATATCTCCAGTTACATATTTTCTTGAATTATGTGCAATAATTGTACTTATTAGGAATTTCAATGACATCCTCAGAGGGACTGTTGAGATCAGTAGAAAATAAAGCCATTAATGGGCCTGCTTTCTTGCCTTTAGACAATTGGAAATAATAAATAATGAAATATAGATATTTGTGTTTGCCTCTGAGAAACCTTTACTTGGTATTATCTGTTGAGAAGGATGTCACTCCTAATGATCTCTCCAAGAAAATGAATTTTTTACCTAAAGATAGAACCACTTTGACTTTGAGTATACATGTTTTTTAGAGAGAGTGAGAGACAGAAACAGAGATGGGCAGAGCAGGAGAGGGAGGAGAAGAGGGTCTTCCATTATTTGAAACAAGAGTAGGGAAGAAGAGTAGAGTTGCATACAGGATATTTGGGATCACTGTATTCATAGGAATATGTATGATATGGGTTTATAGATTAACCCACATCCCAACAGCTGAACAAGGAAGATGGGCTTGGATTGGTATGTTCATGGCCGAGCTCTGGTTCGGTTTCTACTGGATCATCACTCTCTCTGTTCGCTTGAACGTTACTTATCGTTACCCTTTCAAGCACAGGCTCATAACCAGGTCTTCTCTCTCTCTCTCTCTCTCTCTCTCTCTCTCTCTCTCTCTCTCTCTCTCTCTCGTTTATGTTTGAATCTGGGTTATGATTCTTATTGGAGTTTTGAGTTAGTTTAAGTTCAGTAATCAATACTGCTTGATTCCTATCTATGGCTCCATTCATGTGTTAATTTGTACAGATTTTCTGTTTTTAATTTTAATTTTTTTTTTATTTTTTGTTTGTTTTAATGTACTCTTAACTATTAGATCGTGCAAAAATTTCACAACACGTAAATTTCAAGACATGTATTGAAACAGAAAAACCTAGATAAATATTAAAACAAAAAGATTTGAAGATGGAGAATCTCGTCCCAGCTTTTGCAATTTACTACTTAACACCATATGGAAACATATTTTTTTATTGTCAAGACATTGATGATGTGTTTGTTATAGGTACGGGGACAAATTACCAGCTGTCGACATTTTCGTGTGCACTGCCGATGCCAAAATAGAGCCTCCGACAATGGTGATTAACACGGTCTTGTCGGTGATGTCATACAATTACCCACCTGAAAAATTGAGCATTTACCTTTCGGACGATGACGGGTCGGAATTCACATTCTATGCCCTGATGGAAGCCTCTCAATTCTCCAAACATTGGATTCCTTTCTGCAAGAAATTCAGGGTCGAACCGAGGTCCCCTGCAGCTTACTTTTCTCAGAATTTCAACAAGCAAGATCCCAAATTAACAGAAGAATGGTTGGCCACTAAGGTAATAGTTAAAATGCAAGTCCAAATTATTCTAAATGAATTTCAAGTACAAAGAATTTGTTTGTGAATCATTTTCGAGATATGTTGATTGTTTTCTTCTTCTTCTTCTTCTTCTATTAAAGAAACTCTATGAAGATATGAAATTCCGGATTGAAGCAGCTACTGAAAAGGGTAATATTTCGAAAGAAGTAAAGGATCAACACAAAGGGTTTTTAGAATGGAACTCTCAAGTGACAAAGCAAGATCACCAATCAATTGTTCAGGTGATTATTATTGCATAAAAACACTATGTAATTAATAGTACTATTTTTTGTCATCAGAAGATGTATTACTCTTCTTGCTTGTTCTGTGTTGTTTTGTTTTCAGATTTTAATTGATGGTAGGAAGCTGAGTGCAGTGGATGATGATGGACATCAATTGCCAACACTGGTAGTTTTCAGATTTATTATTCTTCGTATTGGATATTCTTTCACGCTGACTAGCAGTAAAAGATATCTTCAAAATTAATGGTAGTGTAGACACCCCATTTTTGACCGACCTTAAGACTCAGACATCACCGGTTGAGCGCTCGGTGATATTGCATACTGTGCTCGTTCAGAAGTCTCAGAGTCGCGGCCGCGTGCCCTGCCTCCGAACCTCCGAACCATCTTCTCTACCTTGTCTCGGTTTGCGAACCAGGCCCGGTTTTCTCTGTTTTCTTTCCTAAGGGAAGGGAGTGGTCCCGCAGATTATCTCCCGGTGGCCATGAGCTACTTTTCGTGGCCGTAGGCCATTTTGCCCATTTCGGAGCCCGGTTCCCGGTTTTCGGGGCCGTTAGGCCGTGTGCCTCGGCTCGGGACCGCCCAACCATCTCCGCTTTCTCCGATTTTTGGCGGAGACCTCTGTTTCAATGTTTCGAGGAACACTGGGGCCCCTGATGCCCACTTCGTGGCCGTATGCCACTTTCGGTGTTCGTAGCCGGTTTTCGGGACCCCGAACTGCGTGATTTGGGCCCCGAGCATTCATTTTGCATCAGTTTTCTCTGATTTTTGGCAGGAACCTCTGTTTTGTCATTCCGAGAGACACTGGGGTTGCAGATACCCACTTCGCTGCTGAACACCACTTCCGGCACCCGCAGCTCATTTTCGGGATCCCGAATTGCTCGGTTTTGGCTCCGAGCGTTCATTTCTCCTTAGTTTTTGTTCAAACTTGGCAGGTACATCTGTTTCAACATCAGGAAGATCACTGGGGGGTGAGAAGCCAGCAATTATCCCAGATAACCAGTTTCGCTCCTCCGAAGCCCGTTTTGCTCACTTCCGGGCCAATGTTGAACACCCTATGGGTATTTTCTTTCAACCAAAGCTACATATCTGTGATGAGGGAATCTAGGAGGACCCTAAGGGTTGGTGGTCGGCCAGAAACTGTGAGTTTCATTTTTGGGCCTCTCCTTCAAGCTCTATGTTGTGACTCTTGGTTCAATGTTGCCAAATTCAAACCTTGGATCCTTGTTCTACACATCTGGGAGGACACTTTGGTATGGTGGTCGGCCAGCAATTGTTGACTTCATTTTTGGGCCTCTCCTTCAAGCTCTATGTTGTGACTCCTGCTTCAGAGTTGCCAAATTCCAACCTTGGGGCCTTGTTCTACACACCTGGGAGGACACTTTGGTATGGTGGTCGGCCAGAGATTTTACTGTTCATTTTTTGGGGGTGGCCGGCCGGCCATGGTGAGTGGCTGGCCGACCAGGTGGGGTGGCCGGCCGGCCACCTCCCACAAATTTACCTGGCCGGCCAGCTTCCTGCTTTCCAGCCTGTCCCAGCTGTCCGGATATCTTTCAGCATATCCCGGGGCATCCGGGGGATATTTCGGGAGGGAAAGATTGGGTGCTTTCCCTCCCCTTTTACACCCCATTTCTTGTCTATTTGAAGGGCCCTCCCTCTCCTTCTTCAAGGTTGGAAAATTTGTCTTCAAGAACACTTCTCCAAAAACCTCCATTTCCTTAGCTTAAAACCTCAAAAAAGCTTCTAAGTCCCTAGGTCTTCTCTTCATCAACACCTAGCCTCACCATCCCTACTACCATTTCAGCAGCAAGGAGGTGTTCTTCAGAGGTCAAGAAGCAACAAATCAAAGCCAAGAATCAAAGAAAGACAAGTCTTCAAGGGTAAGTCTTCAAAACCAACTTTTAGGGCTTTTTCTTGATTCATTTCTATACTCCAATTGGTTGAGAATTGGGGCTCCGACCCCTACTGATTTTGTGCTTTTTTTGAGCCCCTCTACAACTTTGTAGAAGGGCTCAACTTCATTTGATGCTTCTATGATATACTTGTTTCAATACCTAGCTTTTATGCCATTATCTTGCATGCTAGTTTTGGCTTATTTGTGTTGGTTTTTAGGGGTCCGACCCCTACTGCTTTCTTGCTTATTTTGAGCCCCTCTACAACATTGTAGAGGAGCTCAACTTCATTTGGCCACTGTATATACCACTTCCTTCAAATTTCATCAAGTGTGCCCATTTTTGCATGCAATTTTTGACCTATTTGTGTTTGTTTTTGGGACTTCGACCCCTACTGGTTTTAGTATTTTTTTGACCCCCTTTACATGTTTCATGAAGAAGGTTTGGTCATTTAATGCATAGATTGCATGTCTTATGTTATACCCTTTTGTGGCTCCATTTTGCCTTCCATTTCTAGCATATTTGGCTTATGATTTAGAGGCTGCCATAAACTGCATACATGCTTATTTTTGGGCCCTCTTTCATGTTGTAGAAGAAAGTTTTGTCATTTGGTGTGTGCATTGCATGCCTCATGATATAGCCTATTTGGAAGCCTACTTTGCATGGATTTTATAGCATGTTTTTATTCTGATTTTGAGGATGTCATCTTCTGCAATTGTGCTTATTTTTATCTCATATTCAATGTTGTAGAAGAAAGTTTGTCCATTTGGGGTTTGCATATGTCACTTGTCTCAATACTCCTCTTTTGGCCACTAACTTTGCATGCTATTGTTGATCTATCTATGCTTGCATTTTGGCCAAGTTTGTTACTGAAAAAATGCCATATTTGGGACTGCCTTGCTACTTTTCTTGCTGCCATGATCATATTTTGCATGTATAGCATGGCTATAGGCCATTTCGGGGTTTAATTTCGCATTTTCGGGATGAATGCATGCTTCGAGTGTCACTTCGAATTGTTTCGGGGCTGTTTTCCCCTTTATTTAAGTGCTGAAATTCCATTTCCATGCTTGCATATCATTTCCTGTGCCATTTGTATCATTTTTGCATTGCCTCGGTTTGCGTGCCAATGGGCACGCACTTCGAGGCACCTCATTTTTATCATTCCGGCGGCCTATGTGAGTGTGGTTGAGGCCCTTTCATGTTGGCGTAAGCCCAATTTGCATTTTCATGCTTGTATGCCATTGCCTCGGTTTGTGTGCCCGTGTGCACGCATTTCGAGGCACTTTGTTTTTACCCGACGGCAGCCTATGTGAGTGAGCTGAGGCTCTCCCATGTTGGTGTAAGCCCATCGTTGCATCCCGTATGCCATTTTGCATCGCATATCATCGCCTCGGTTTGCGCGCCTGTGGGCACGCATTTCGAGGCACTTCGGTTTTATCCGATTTTATCATTTCATCATCGCCTCGGTTTGCGTGCCTGTGGGCGCGCATTTCGAGGCACTTTAGTTTTATCCGGTTTTGCACCACATATCATCGTCTCGATTTGCGTGCCCGTGTGCACGTATTTCGAGACACTTCGATTTTATCCGATTTTCTCATTTTATCATCGCCTCGGTTTGCGTGCCCGTGTGCACGCATTTCGAGGCACTCTGTTTTATCCGCCTGGCATTGCGTATGCCTCAGCCTCGGTTTGCGTACCCGTGTGCACGCATTCCGAGACATTCTGTTTTATCCGATTGGCATTGCGTATGCCTCTGCCTCGGTTTGCGTGCCCGCGTGCACGCATTTTGAGGCACTCTATTTTATCCGATTTACATTTCATCATCGCCTCGATTTGCGTGCCAGTAGGCACGCATTTCGAGGCACCTCATTCTTATCATTCTGGCATCCCGTATGAGTGTGGCTGAGGCCTTCTCATGTTGGTGTAAGCCCATCATTGCATTTCGTGTCATCTCATGCTTGTATGCCATCTTCTCGGTTTGCGTGCCCGTGGGCACGCATTTCGAGACATCTCATTTTCATAGCATCGTGCATGCTAGGTTGTATGTTAGTTGCATTTCATGCATATCATGCATATTGCACGGGAAATGAGGCGCGTTCTGTACTCCGAGTAACGGAACGAATCTCAATTCCCAAGTCACCAACACTCCGGATTACCCATGATGGAGTTAGGTTTTGTTGTAGCATTCATCTGCATTCATCCCATATTGAGTTGTGCATTTCGGTTCCTCGGCCATCATGCATCGAGATGCGTGATTGGTGGCACGAGGATCGAGGCATGCATATATTTGTGAAATACATTGCTATGCCCTTTTCCCGCTCTCTGTTGCAGCAAAATCAACAATCAACAACTTTTCGGAGGCCGGCACGCATTTCGAGAAAATTGCAAACAGAGGCTAATCAGGGCATCCCAGTGGATTTCTGCGCCAAGCAGCCCAGCATATACCATTCATCAGGAGCAAGGCAGTCCCTGGCTTGCATGCCAGTTTTACTTTTCTGTAATCAATTTGTTAATTAATTAAGAAATCTGTATATTTATTCGGACTGTATTATTTATTCGGACCCCCTACGCGGGGGCAATATTGTAATAAGGGTGTGTGAGTGTGATGTATGTCTTCCAACCCCCATTTCTTTCTCCCTTTTATTTATCCGCTTTGGATGGTTAGATATAGGGCATATTTCAATTAGCATAACAGTATGACAGCATGTTTGCATCATTCATCTGTTTTGCATGCACCGGGCTCGGCGCATCATACAAACTGCATCGTATTTCAATTCCAAGTTGAATACATGTTAGTTGTAGCATTCCATATGCCATGTTTAGAATAGCCGAGCCTGCCATTAGTTTGCATCTTTGCATGTGTTGCATTAGGCATTCTGTATACTTAGGATCATGCATTGGTTTCTAATCGGTTTTTGTTTTGGCTTGGAGTACTCGGTGAGTCTTTATGCTTTAGCATCCTTGCATGCGTGTAAGTGTTGCCATGATAGCATGCTTACCATGAGGCTAATTGCTTATGTGATATAACTGCCTTGAATGCCTGTGGGTGGAGGTTGAGTTATCTGAACTGGGACAAATCACTGATTGTTTGTTTTAAGCCCACTAAATTGTGGCAAAATCACTGTTTTCTAAGCCCACTTGAGGGTGGCAAATCCGCATTTTAGCCCACCTGCGGGTAGCACCATCAAACCATTTTCAAACAAATAAACATGAAATGTTTTGTTCCAATTCAGACGGCCCAGTCTATACTTGTATGCTGTGCGCATCACATAGTAACCTAGGCTAATAACCGGAATAAGAACATACAATGTCTTCAAAAACAGATATCATGGTTAGTAGAGGCCGGTCTTTGACCGGGCGAGCGGGGGTGCTCACGATGTGACCTTCCCCAATCGTACCCAAGTTCCCGAGCCAACTTTGGTGATGACGGACACGTGGCCTTTTGGCACCGAGTCAGGGTTTCCTAAATTTCCCATTTTAAAATATTTAGGTGGCGACTCTGTTATCTGGCAAAGCAGTCCATGTTTGGCACTTCTTTCAAAAAAATCTGTTTTTCTCAAAAACGATTTGCCGGATTTGGACTCTTTGGTTCGAGATTTAGAACCGCAACAAAAATCGAGTCCGAACTGTAGCGAGGTCCCCCGCGGGCGTTGTTACAGGTAGTTGCTTTGTCTTTGGATTGTAGGTGTATGAACCGATGTTATCTCGGTTTGCAAAAGAGGGTGGCTTGATTGGGAGCTCTCCAGCTGAAGTATCCAAAGGTAATTTTTTTAAAAGCTCTACAACATAAGAAAACAGATTTAAGTTCTGAGGTCTAATTTTGTAGAAAAATCTTACGTAAATGTCTCAGGAGCTAAAACTGCCTTCCTATTATTTAACTCTCATGCCTCAAAACTGTTTCCAGTGTTGAGTTCGTCTTGCTTGACCACGTTGCTAGTAACAAATTTTTCCATCTTGTTCTCACAATTGATTTTCAGTGTAATATAGTTGAAATCTCAGTTCTTTCATTGAAAACATAAGCCCCAATTATTCACATGAATGTGTGACATTGTGATGCAGAAGCAGTAAGTAGAAGAGGACAATTCCCAAGCAAATAATGTCAAGTTTGTCTAGTTAGTATGAAGTTTGTTTATTTATGAGTCTTCATTTTATTCTTGATTAGAATTTGTTAGTCCCCTATTAGGAGCTTCAGAATGTTCTGGATGTATTTTATTTTTAGGGATTTCTTTGCTATAGTTTGTGTGTTGGTTAGTAGACTTTTCTTGGGCTGTAATCCAGCCAATTACTTGTTTAGAATTACTTATTTTGGTAGATTTTGAATATTTTACAGTCTCTAAATGGGGTAATTTTTAGAAAGTTTATTTCTCATTATGGTTTACTAGTGTCCACATAAAGAGGCCCCTGCTTGATTATGAATTTAGAGTTGGAATTAAAGAGCCAGTGTGGAAATTCCGTGTTGACTTGTGTGTGTATCTCAAGCCACCCTTGTGGAGTAGGCTACTCCTTTCATGCTTTTGTTTTCCTATTTGCTGAATTTATGTCTAATTCAAATCTGTCTAACAAGTAACCAGACCTTAATGCAAGAAGCACTAACACTTCTACTCATATGACACTTCTACTCATGTGACACTTTTACTCATTACACTGCCGAGTTGAAATGGTTTTCTGAACTGGTGATGATCTGTGTTGAATCAGTTTGCTGATCTGCTATTCTTCTGGTGCTGCTGTGATGTTGCTGCTGTTGCTGAGATGCTGTGGTGATGCTATTGTGATGGTGTTTGTTACGATGAGGTGCTGCTGTGTTGTTGTTGGATGTTTGCTGGTGTTGATGTTTGGAAGGGTGCAGGACTTTTTTTCCAATCTGTAATAGATCAGGTTTTCATTAATGGGGGTTGTCATTAGGTGTAAGTTCGGGCAACTGCTGGTGTTTTGGTTGGAAGGGTATGGAGGGGGTATTTTGTGTGATTTTATATCCATGTTATTAGTTTGTTATAGTGGTGCCTGAGGGATGCCTCTTGTAAATCTGTAAATCTTTTAAAAAATTATAAATGAGTTTCAATTATTTTTGCCGTTGCAAATTTGTCGTTAAAAATTGAAGCTTTCTCGACAAATAACTTGTCGGTAAATGTGTAGCTAAAAGTTTATTTTTGTCCACTCATATTGTGTTGCTAAAAGTGTATTTTTTGCCAATGCCAATTTGTCGTTGCCAAAACTAAAGCTTTATCGACAACCAAATCGTTGGCAAATGGCAACATTTATCGACGTAAATGTGTCGCTAAAAGTTACTTTTCCCCACTCATATTGTGTTGGTAGAAGTGTATTTTTTGCCAATGCCAATTTGTCGTTGCCAAAAGTAAAGCTTTAGCGACAAATAAATCGTCGGCAAATGGCAACATTTACCGACGTAAATGTGTCGCCAAAAGTTTATTTTTGCCGACGCATATGTTGTTGCTAAAAGTATATTTTTTGCCCATGCAAATTTGTGTCGCGAAAAGTGCCACACAATCATCATATTTGAATGACTTTTACCAACGCAAGGTAAATTGCCGACGATGGATGGAGGCTTTTAGCGACGACTATGTTTGTCGCTAAAGGCATTACTTTTACCAACGCAATCATAATTTCGTCGGCAAAAACTTTTGCCAACTCACTTTTGGCTACGGGTTGCCAACGTAGCTTTGTGTGTCGGCAAAACTCTTTGCCAACGAATTTTCCCTTTTAGCAACATATTTTGTTGCGTTGCGAAAAATGCAATTTCTTGTAGTGATAAGTTACGTGTGTACCACATCTGCTGGTTCAACATCCATTCATGTTCAAGTGCCTCCTAAGGCCCGTCGGTGAACACGCCGTTCAAAATTGCCCCTAGCAGGCCCTTATCATTTGCCTTAGTAGCAGACTCTTCTCAATCGTTTCTAGCAAGCCCTTATCATTTGCCCTAGTAGCAGACTCTTTCTCACTTGCCCCTAGCAGGCTCTTTCATTTGCCCTAGCAGCAGACTCTTTTCAATCATCCTTAGCAGGTCCTTATCGTTTTCCCTAACAACAAACTCTTCTCAATCGCGCCTAGCAACTAGTAGACTCTTTTGTTTGTTGTACACAACAACTCTCATTTATTTACATTTTTGTTCTTCCAAACTCAAATTAGTTTACCTACTTGAGTTTGAGAGGGGATGTTAAAACATATCTAGAATATATTATTTTTCATATTTGTTAGGTTTCATATTTCTATAAGTTTCCTTATTATCATGATTTCTTAGTTAGCACTCCATATAAGTCCTATATAAAAGCCACCTATTGTAGTAGTTCAGGATACAATAATATATTACATAATTCAATATACAAAGATTTTCTTTTCTCTCTTCATACAATTATCTTAACATTAGTTATAACTCATAAAGTATGAAATTATATCTTTATTTTTTTTTTCTTTTTTTAATTATAAAATGCATATTTTGTACCATAGTCTTCCCCTACCCATAGAATGGGCAGATTTAGAGAGAGAAGATGGTGTCATGCTATGAACACGTGGGATTTGGATTCATCATTAAGCATAAAGAATAAAATCTAATCAACCTTTTGGAGCTGTCGACTAGTAGGAATGATTTTTGAAATTGTCTCTTGAACTGGGAAAGGTGATTTCATTAACCTTAAACTTCATAATGCATAAGACGTCCTATTGATTGATGGAATAGTATTGTGAGATGACTTGCATTTTTTTTTTTCTTCCCTCAAATTTTACTATAATAAGCCTTCTATCGGGGAATAGAAAATATCAGAATATTTAGTTTAGTAATTACCGAACACCTTGTGTTGTGAATTTGTGGATTCAACTTTTATAGAGAAAAATTTGATATCTGTTATGGTGGTTTATTTCTCCTCTATTATGAAATTGTATGTAATTAGTGATTTTTGGACTTGGTGGCCACGGTTTCTTGATTGTTAGGCTTTGTTAACTTTATTATTTTGGATTAGTGATTTGTTCGATGATATAAATATTTTTTGTATTCGTAATTACTCTTCTATTTACTAACAAAATATATATATGTATATGTATACATCTTTTCTATCTTCTATCTGTCTAATCTATCTATCTAGTTATCTATCAATCTTCTATCTATTTATTTATCTATATATATTATTACAAAATGAACATTTTTGGTGGTGTCGTGAAGCATGCTCTCCTTATGCTGCCAAATGTCTATTTTTCTATTTAAAACAACTATTATAAAGTGAACACATTTGGTGGTGTCCTCTCCTCTCCTTATATTGTCAAGTGTCTATTTTTTTTATTTAAAAAAAAAAAATAGATAGGTGGGAGGAGTAAGAAGAAGATTTTTTTTTTTTTTTACTTATATAATAATATATTTTTTTTATTTTTACTTATTTAAATTGTGGAGCTACTAATATATATATATATATGGATGGCAGGAATCTTGGCACGGAAAGAGGTATTTATAGGGTTTGTATGTGAGAAACTGCAAATACATGGAGTAGCGGGAAAAAAAATTATATTACTAATGATTTTTTTATTTTTTGGTGCAATTCTAACACAAAGAAACTGCATCAAGCATAAGAATGTATTTACACCATGCACACTCCATCATGAAAATGTAATTTTTTTTCACTACTCCACTGAAATGCAAGATGAGCTAAATTGGTTAAAACAACCAATAAAGACAAAAAAAAAACTAAAATAGTTAATAATATAAAATGTCATTTCCTACACATCAATCAATCACTTTTTTTTTTTTTTTATAACCATTTGTTCAACTACAAAAAAAATCATAAATCATCCCAAACATGACTTTTTTTTGTTTGTGTATCTCATAAAGGATTGTTTTGGCAATCTATTAAAAAAGTCAAAATGTCACTACCAAAAAATCAATTGCTCTCTCTATGTTTTTGAGCGTCCTTTCATAAAAAGTTTAAAAGCCAACTAAAATAGTTAATTTCTAAAATAACCCTTCAGCCAAAAAATTAAAAAACCAACTAAAATAACCAACATCTCAAATGAGGGTTGAATAACCAAGGATTTTGGTTTAAAAAAATTCGTATTCCTACCATTGCTCTTATTAATTCAATAATACTAGAGACTCTTGATTTATTAGAAAAATTACTAAACACTCCTATGAGTGTAGGTCCCATATGGATGTAGGTCCCATCCATGTGAGTATTTGGCCAAAAAAATTTGTATTCCTAACTTTGCTTTTATTAATTTAGAGAGTTTTGGAATTGACTTTTTAAATAATTTTTTTGTTATTTTATTTTATTTTTTTTTTTTGTATTTAGTGGTTTTCTCTTAAGGTTCAAAAAGTATTAGACCATTAGGTTCAAATATATATATATATATTTAAAAAAACCAAAAAAAAAAAAAGGAATAAAAAACAATTGATCTTTTTTTGGATTTTTTATAAAATTTTTATATATATACTTTTTAAATTCTTCCACAGTAGAGAGATCAAAAAATAAAAAATTTTGCACATACATTTAAAAAAATGACTGAGGCATTAATCTCCCTCTTACACGTGGACATTATATCTGGTGTTTTGTATGTGTTGTATTGTAAAATATTTGGTAAATTATAAATATACCGATTAGAGTTTGATTAAAATATAGATTATTTTTTATGATTCGAAAAATTATAAATATTTTATTGTCAAAATTTTTTATTTAATAAAATTAACTAAAAAAATGAAATTCCTAACTGTTTTTCTATATAATAATAAAATTATCTAAATTATTAATTGAAATAAATTTCTGACATCATTAAAAACATTTAATTGACTTGATAATTTATTAATAAAATGAGTTATTTGTTATGAAATTAGAAACTTCAAATGGCAAGATGTAATTTTTAGAACCATAAAGAACCATTTGTATTTTAAGTAAAAATTTTAGGAGGTGTATTTATAATTTATCCTAAAATATTTGTTACATAGCAAACTCTGAAAAATAAAAATAAAAATAAGTAATTGTCTAGAAATAACTGGGTTAATGGGTGAACAAGTTCTGCCCATTCGGTTAGGCCTCGTTTATGGAAAGTTGATTAAAAATTAATTTTTTTGATTTTTTTTTTAAATGTATAAAAAAATAGAAATGTAATATGACCCAAAATAGATTAAAAATCAAAAATTAGCTTTTAATCCTATTTTCAAAATAGCCTAGAGTTTAAATTTTAGCTAAAAAGTTACCCAAAAATGTTAGAAAGCTAACAAATACGAAAAAGTTAAAAATTTATTTTCATTTACTTTATTTTTTACACATTTTTTCGTAAAAACTTAAAAAGTCATTCTAAACGTATTAATTTTTTTTCCTCATATTTTAACAAAAAAAATAAAAAAAGTTACTAAAAATTATTATTTCCAAACGAGACTTTATTATTAGTAGTGGTAGGCCGTGGGCAACAGTAGAGTTGTGCAAAATACAGTCTAATCCGTTAAAATCGCCCAATCTATACCAATCTGCACTGATCCATTCGCTAACCACAGGTTAGTTCGATCTGCAGTTTGAAATTTATAATCTATTTTCGAAATCACTCCGATTTACTATAGTTGATACATATTTTTTTTTTAATCTTGAATGAAATATCAAGGTAAAAATCAATGTGAAAGAGATTTAAAATGTGAAATTTGTTGTAAATTAATGTTATATATAAAAAAATATTAAATAAAATTAATTTGTGTTATATGTATGAAAAAAAATATTATGTAAATTAATGTTATATATTATGAAAATACTTGATAATTGTTTAAAATTATTCTTCAATTAATTAGCAAATTGAAACCATCACAAACCTTAATTTCGTTATTTACCAATCCGTCATTCACAATTTAATTTATAATTTTATTCTCAAACCATTTGAACCTCATCGTACACACCTCAAAGCAAAAGGCTTCTTGTGTTTACGCTACAGTCAATAAAGTTGGCTACAGCCTTAATTATTCTGAAGGACATGTTTATTCACCGACAAAACAAAAACAAAAATAAAAACAAAAAAGAAAAGAAAAGGGTGATTTAAATGGAGTGGAATCCTATCAGAAACATCGCTTCTTGTTGATATGTTTTCTTGGATGTTCTCCTGCTGTAATGCTTTCATGTTGGTATAATTAGATTTACTGTCTCTTTTGACGATTTGTTTTCGAAATGGAAGTATCTAAATTTTCTGTCAGCAAAATTACACAGAATTCAAAATGTGTGTTAAGGGTTCAGATTGTAAGAAAAATTACAATTTACAGTTGTTTTGAATATGATTTATTTTTTGATTTTTTTACTGTTAGGATTAATTTACCATATGATAAAAGTGAGTCTCATATAGTTATTAGGTTGATTAATACAGGCCCAGTCCTAAGATTTTCAGGGCCAAAGCCGACAGTCAACTAATAAATATTACTAGATTATTTGGAGCCCTTTACATTTTTTTTTTTCATTTAACGAAATTTTTTTTTGAAAGTAACAAACAAAAGATTTGTATCAAAATCACAAAAAATACTTAGCATTACATTACAACAACTAATAAGTATCACTTGATCTTCACTCTTCTTGCATTTTTAGAGGCAAATAAATCAATCATACTTGCTTTGAATTCTTGAGCAATTCATTAGTACTCTGTTGTGCCGCTTCTCTCAAATTTTTGGGAAAATTAAATTAAAAATTAGGGTTAGAAATTAGATTAGGAGAAAGAATGAGCCTTTTTAATTTTGAATGGGCCTTTTAATATTTTAAGGAGTCAATTTATTTTAAGTTAGGTAGGCCTTCTTTCATTTTTTTTTGACTTAAAACATACCTAATATATTACATTAAATTACAATAGGAGGGGGCCCTTTTTTTTTGTCTATTTTGAAGGGTCCTAAGCCATGGCTTGATGGATCCATACCCAGGCCCAGCCCTGGATTTATACATGTATTTAAGTTAGGATAAGGATTCTCTTGAGTAGATTATTATAAATAGTCATGTGGACTGTAGATTTTCTTGCAGGTTAAGGAGAGGGAAAAATTAGAGATGTAAGTGTCAGAAAAAATACTGCAGGCACTAGATAGAAGTGGGCATCGGCCCGTTGGCCCGTCTGGCCCAACCTTATTTTTTTAGGTTTGGAAAAATTATTTTAGCCCATAGGGTGGCATTGGACCAATATTTTCAGCCCAACATATTAATGGACTGGGCTTGAAATTTATTTTCAACCCAGCCCGACCCATTTTTAAATACATAAATAAAAAAATTAATTAATTGTAATATATTAAAAAATATTTTTTTTTTTTTTGGAGATCTAGATTTTATCTTTATAAATTTTATTGAAACTCAAATTTGTGGTGATGTATAATTAAATTTATTTAAGAAATCCTTTAATTTATACACAAAACCATTCAATTTATAATGATGTCAATATATTTATTTAATAAATATAATATATGATTGGATTTAATTATGAAATTTTTTTTAAAAAATTTAACATATAACCTGATGAATGTGCTTGAGATTTATAATTATTTTTTTGGTCGTACTTGGTCAGATGTAAAGGTCCGATGTTAGAGCTAAACCAAGCTTGGGCAGACACAAAGTTCCTTATTATGTAGTGTCCGCCCTACCCAAACTCGACCCAACCCAACGAATGCCCACCCCTAGCACCGGGTGAGTAAGACTCAACTACCCTTGACTATAGGGTTTGGGTAATGATGTGAATTTTGTGTGTTTTGGCCATCTCATATGTATTCTCTATTTTATTTATAGTGGAAGCTCTCTCTCCCGTAGATGTAGGCAATTTGGGTCGAACCACATAAATATGTTTATGATTGTTTTTTCTCTTTGGTGTATGCATGGGTGTGCTTTCATTCACATTGGGGGATATGAAATAAATCCTAATAAGTGGTATTAAAACTTATAGTTGTTGATCCGGTTATTGCAGACGAAGGGCTTGCACAGAAGAGAAAGAAATCCTAGTGAAACAGGAAAAAGAAAAGGTGCAAATTTGGTGAAGGCTTTTACAAGAAGAAACATGTTAGAAAAATTCACGGCGAAGGTGGATCGGAAGGTTTTTAAGGGTTGTGGTTTCACCGATACGTTCAAAAATTTCAAATTCTAAACGGTTAAAGGGATTGAATATGATCAAAAGTTATTGCATATAATATAGGCGATCTAAGAGCAATCTAGTTCAATCAATAATGCGGAAGACCAATCACTGATGGGCAATTAGTTGGCAACTAGTACAGGTTCATGGAGCATGATGTGCAAGAGGGAAGCTACTATCAAGCATCATACAAGTAGTACGAGTTATGGGTGAATTGTGGTAAGCAATAGTTGCAAGGATATTTGGTGGCCACCAAAAGGAAGACAACGGGTTGCTAGATTTTCACAGAAGGAAGCTTCAGGCATAGAAGTTGAGACGATTTTGTGACAAGAAGGTGTACACTAAGGGAGAACGCAGGTCACTTTCTATGAAAGTTTTGGTTCGTGACAGTGGAGACATCTCAGGCATAGATCTCATAGGCTTGAGCATGAGGATAAAGAAAGTTACGAAGAACACATTGGAGCATTATTATGTAAAGTGAAAATAACTTTGGCACTCAATTCAAGAGGGTGCAACATCTTCTAGGTAAAGGTAGAGTATATCATGTAAACCAAGACATCCAGGTTAAAAGACACACATAACATTTGTCCCACATAGGTAGAGGGGGTGAATGTTAGGATTAGTCTACCCATGTGATAAAGGTAGGTCTCATACAGTTATGAAGTTGGTTTATACAAGTATTTACATTAAGATAGTAGAGTCTGGAATCTATTAGAAAACTTAATATATGTAGAATTTGGTTACCTAATTATTTGGATAGAGATTCTCATGGGTAGATTATTAGAAATAGTCATGTAGACTATGTAGGGTTTCTCTAGAGAGATTGAGAGGTGGCGGTGAAGGAAAAATTAGAGATGTAAGAATGAGAGAAAAAATACCGTAGGCACCGAGTGAGTAAGGGATCAACTATCTTTGAGCATAGGATTTAGGTAGTGTAAATTTCAAGTGTTTTGGGCATCTCACATGTATTCTCTATTTTATTCATAGTTAATGCTCTCTCTCCTGTGGATATAGGCAATTTGGTCTGAACCTCGTAAATTTGTATGTGATTATTTTTCTCTTTGGTATGCTTTCATTCACGTTGGGGGATATGGAATAAATCCCAACATTTACTTATTATGAAAATATATGCAAAAAAATAAAGAGATAGTATGATAATAAAAAAAAAAAAAAAAATTAATAAACAACTTATTTGAGGTGTCCCAAGAGAGACCTTAGTCCCCTATTTGAGTTCAATCTCTTTTAACATTCATATATAGGAAGAACAATGATTCTTAGATGGAAAGTTGTTTCAAATCACTAATCAATCTTTTTTCGTATAAAAATTCATACTGCCCATTATCGAACACAAACCTAAACAGTTGCAAATAGCGAATTTGAGGCATAACTTTTTTTTATTTATTTTTAAGGGGTAAAAAAAAAAATTTATTGATACAAAACTAGAAACAAGTAATACAAGTAGAATACATCAATAAAACAAGAAAAATGTTAGGAATCCATCTTATGGATCCCGAAATTATCTTGAATGTGTTTGTGTGGCAGACATTGAATTGATATAGTGTGGAATCCACATATAAAATGAATCTAAGTTATTAATTTCTTTTTCTGGATAAATTCTGAATTGATAAGGGTGATTTTATAGTATTGTTAATAAAATAGTCAAGGCAAAAATAACATCATTACTTAATATTAATATCCTAATTAAATTGGCACATACACCAAAGTTAATCATGTGCTTCACCAAACTCTCAACATAGCCACAAAATACCAAAAGGTCATCCAAACATAAACCAAGAGGAAACAATACAATTCAACATGCAAAGACACATAACACTAAATATCAATTGATGCATATCGTATTGCTCCGTACTAATTGAATTTTTATTCTTTTGATATTAATACACTCAAGTAAATACTGTTTGAAATGAAAATTATATGCATATAGGTTGAATTTTAAAATGTATTTCAATTCACAACTGATATGATTGATTTGACTATTACAAAAAACGTCTTTGTGATTGATGGTTTTAAAACTCTTTTTTGATTTGTAAAAAACCAATTAGCTGTTGCTCAATCTTATTAGACATACTTGTAAATTTGATTGAGCGACTGGTGAATTACTTTGAGATTATAGTGCATTTAGTTACACCGTAGCCATAGTATAAAATAAACATGAATGATTGTCAAACCTATCTGTAAAATTCATGATTAGAAGAACTCAAGGATTAATGTTTATATAAGGGCGTTCAGATCCTCTACAGTGTGACTTCTCTGTAGTTTTCATAGAGTGCACAAAATAACGTCATTTTACTTCAGGCAAAAACACAAAAACAAAAACAAAAACAAAAACAAAAACAAAAAGAACAAATGAATAGTAAGAATGCAGAGAGAGAGGGAGAGAGAGAGAGAGAGTAGAATGCTGGCAGCCACCCCTTCTTCTACCGTTGTTAGAGCCATATTTGCAGGCCGTATTGACATGTCATGACCCGAACCTGCCCCTAAAAGTTTGGATCATAACCGGCCAGTAACTCGTAGATTACTGAAAGCCTCAAACAATCATACAGAATATTTATGCTAAATAGGCCATAAATGGAAGTGTATAATAAAGATAAGCCCATTGAGTTGTGCCAATCATGAGCAAAAATTATGAAAATAACCTCATAACACATTAACACATTTACATGCCCAAGCAAAAACATAAGTGCCACAAGAAATTTACACATATTGTTTACAAACCCAAGACCATAATGGCAAAAACAAAATAAGGTCAAGGTGTGGTGTGAGTCAAGACAAAACTCCATCTCAGAGGCATGACTCGGTTGGGTTACAAAATAGCTCCTGAAGCTGACTCTAGGGGTGTGCTCCATGCTGCTGATTACCTACATGTGCATACATAATATTAGGTGAGCGAAGTTCAGTGAGTTACAGTAAAGCAATATAAATAGATGATCATAAGATTCTCACAATGTCCATTGTCGTATATTCATATATTCAAAATGGCCTTAGGCCCAATCATATAACAAATGGCCTCAGGCCCAATCATATATCCAAACGGCCTCAGCCCCAATCATATAACAAGCGGCCTCTTGTCCATATTACACATGTTATATAATATTAATGAAGTTCCTTCATTCCGATCAAATGAAACATTTAAGTCTGATTCCAAATCACATTAAAGCTTGTTTCAAATCACATAGTATCAAATATTGCTTATCAAACCTTTCATAACTCCAAGTCGTAGCGGAGTACCCGAAGGCCTTAATTAACTTGCTGAATTACCATACAGGACAATCGTCAAAGGTTGACATCATACAGAACGTTTATCGCAAATCATTAGCTTATGCAAAACGTGTAAGATGGATCATATACAAATAACAGTTACCGATGGTCAAAATACATTTTTCCAATTTATCATAATTATTGCTCAAAAGGAAACCCATTCATTCTTATCAAAACATTCTTTTAGAAACTTGCCATAGCATAATTGCTCTGAAGATTTCGAGCATATTTTATCATTTCGAAAACACTCGTCAAGGCACATAATTTATACAAAGCATAAGTTTCACAATTGCAAAGTATTTCATATGAAAATACTATTACAAAGAAATTACTCAAAGTGCTTGGTTGGATGATGCTCCTTAACGACTCAGCCTGCAGAAACATAACCGAGCATAACATTTCAAAACACATTGCCTTCAATTCACTCAATCGATTTATTCATTACATATCCGTTCAATCATTCAATCATTCCCCATTCTTTAATCCTTCTCAAATATTTAATGCCAAACTTCTCTATATATGTTTCACGTACAAAGCTTGTATCAAAGATGTACTTTAAACGGCCCTAAATGTTCATGACTTAAATTAATATTTCCTACAACAATTGCATATGTTTTCCTTTTAAAATATCATGTTTACATATTTAAGGTTTAAGGAAATAGCAAGAAGCGAAAGGGAACTAAGTTAAGGTAGGAAATGGCATGAAACGGTTAAAAGAAAATAAATAACCTTCACTAATTTGCGCATATCTATTTGTGTACTTACAAGTTGGATGCGAGACCACCACCATTACAAATAGACTTCCAGGGCTTGAATCTAGGCTTAAGAATCACTTAAAATAGAGTCCGGATGAAGGAAATATGACTTTTTGAGGTTACCAGGTATAAGCTAAAATAGGGTTGGCCGCACGTGCGCTGACTGGGCCGCTCAAGCATTGGCCTTGGCCGCTCGAGCGGTGGTTTAAACAAAATACAATTCCATGTTTTTGTTCATGTTTCGCTCGTGCGGAGCCTGTGGCCGCTCGTACGGTCTGGGAAAAATCAGATAGTTCGAAAATGGTTCAAAGATGCAAACTTTCCAAATCCATTTCCAAGCCAAATGCAAAGCACAATTAGCTCAAAACATGGTGAACTAGCATGATTCAAGGGTAATTACATCTCAAACACATCAATCTTGCTTCAATAACAAAATCAAGGTCTTATCTTTTTCATACAATCGTGAATGTCTTACCTAAGCTCAAAATTCATACGAACATGGTGAATCTTCCAACAAATCTTAGTTGTACAAACCATCTAGAGTTTGTTTCATGGATCAATCATAAGAATGAACTCAAATCAAACAAAAATGAAGAGATTTCATGATTTTATTCAAACCCTTACACAACTCAAAACCCTAGCTCAAAACTTTCAATTTCTTCTTAATTCCATGACAATGATGAGTTAGAGACAAAGATTATAAGTAAATTTTCATACCTTAGCTTCAAGCTAGGGTTTGCCCTTTGAAACTCTAGCAAAATCCTAGCTTCCTCTTTTTCTCTCTCTCTAACCCAACTTTCTAGCAAGTCCCAACAAGAATGAAGAACACAAGAGAGCTAAAGATATAAAATTTAGGCTAATTAAACATTATGAATTGTAATTTTTCAAAATTTCATCGTAAGCTCTATAAATCATTCTAATCACAGATATGAAGTCGGTTTTGGCTGATCGTACCTCTAAAGCTTTCAATTTTCAGTTCAAAGTTCCAATTGCAATAGATATTCCCACATTCAACAGATATTATACCAAATTCACATAATTCATATACTTAAACTTGCAAATTCATATCAAAAACATAATTACATGCATAATTAAGTATAGTACAGGTTGGGTTATCATAGAAATGAAGAACACAGATCGGAAAAGTCAAACTTTAGGTGAAGACCTTTTTTTCTTCTTTTTCTTTTCCTCTTCTCTTCTCATTTTTTTCTTCTTATTCTTCTTTCCCCAAATTTGAAAACCTAGGGTTCAGAGGCGCACAAAGCAGATTTTAGTTTCAATCTTTCATTTTGGAAAAGAAAAAACATGGGTTTTAGTTTATCTGTGCTAATAGCAATGAGGGCAAGATTCTTATTCTTGGTATATTAAGAAATTACTATTGTATAAATTGTAAAGAAATTAAATAAAATAAACAAACTGATTCATACTTAATTAAATTGATTTACAGAATAAGAAATCATGGGACTACATCATACAACATAATGAATAGAAATACATATAACAAAACCTTAAGGAAAAGAAAGCAAATCGAAACATGTTTGATACCACAGTCTCCTTATAACATATTTGCCGCATCACCGTAGGTGTTGGATGTATGTCAGCGTCTGTCACAAAGAATACGACGATATAGACATGCTAACACAGAAGCATCTTCTGTTTAGCTCCAGCGAACGGACAATAGCAGCACTCTCTTATACAGAAAGAATATACTATAGGAGTAAACTGACTATAATCTAAGAGCAAAAGAATTATGTGTTAAACCAAGGAAGATGGCCTTTTTTTATACACAATGGGGGAAAGAGGAGGAGCCTCCCAGCCATGAAGACGGGTAACAAGTGCAGCCCATTACTCTTGCAAAACTGATGGAGTAATGGACAAAATTGATGTGGAATAAGTGTGTGAGTTATACATTCTATATAGATATGCGTGTATATCTGCAGTCACCAAACAAACTTGGCCCAAAAAGATTAGGTTAGTGGACCACCAATCCGGCCCAACCCAAACCTAACGCATTCTAGCAAGCCTCAAACCTCAAGCCTCAAGCCTCAATCCCAAGCCCAAGTCCCAAGTCCCAAGATTCAAGATCCACGACCCACAACCCACAGATCACGGACTCGGACTCGGACCCGGTCCGATCCGATTCGGTCCTGCCGGGCGGCACTCGCGTGCATGTGGTAATTTTTGCATAACCAACTGGGACCATAGTTTTGGTCAAACCCATCCTTGAAGCATCCATAACTCCCTTCCTTTGAAAAATTTGGATGCCCCAAAGGGCTCATGCCCTTATCAAAATCTTGAGGTTTAAATACCCATCAATACTTTCCTCTACAATCAATGTGGGATTGGTAGTTATACACAATTCTCAATACCTCATTTATGAGGCCAACTTTATGAGACAATTTCTCATTCAATTCTTAATATTTTTGGTCATTCTTTTTGTGGTGTAAAGATCTTATTACAAAGAATATAAACCCATTTGATCCCATCTCAACTGGTGGTTGGGACCTACTTTAATTTCACATTAAAGTCACCATAAAATCATTTTTTTCAACAATCCCCCACATGAATAAAAATTAACCGAATAAGGAAAACAGACAACGTTTACAACAAAGACTCGAAGAGAGAGCACACAGACTAACCCTGCATTAAAAAAGGTAGCTGTTGGCCTTGAATCTTTCATAGTGAAAGCCTATCGGATTTATTGGCTAACCAGTGAACGTGATGTCTTGAACTGTTCTGTCGTTTGTGGAAACTGAGACAATAGACCTTACATAGGAGTTAGTCTAACCATTGTTCTTGTTCTTACTGTTGTGTCCGGTATGGCACTATAATGCTAGCCTGGTTAGTGAATGTTTTTAAAGAATTTGGCCTTACTAATTCTTAAAGAAGCGGCCCCACTTCACACTCACATAGATGACCTATATAAGGTATCTCGTTATACCACAATTGATTATTCAAATCACTTAGGTCATTAAAAGCATTAGCTTAACCTTCCACCCCAACTGGGTATCACTGTACAAAGGAATGGGCAAGAGGATTTACCTCATCGGTGACGCACCCGTTATACGAAGTTGGGTTATCCCTTTGAACCTAGATCTTGGGATCTCTAGTCAACTAAGTTGGGTTTTCTATTCCGTTAACATTACTAAAGGCCTTAACTTCATTCCTCTTGACAACATTTCTACTAACTCTCGAGTTAATCCTTTAGTTAGCGGATCTGTAATGTTGTCCTTAGTCTAGAGAGACAAATCCATTAAAGAGTAGTTGTCATATGGAATTATGTCTACGACAAATATGTCTAGACTTTCCATTATATATTACTCTATGCTCGTCCAATCGCCAATTGGCTATCACAATGAATACAGATAGCTGGCACAAGTTTCGGCCAACATGAAATATCTTCAACAAATTGGTGAAGCCATTTAGCTTCTTCAGTTGCTTTATCCAAAACAATAAACTCATATTCCATCGTTGATCTCGAGATACACTTTTGATTGGAAGATTTTCAAGACATGGCTACCCTTTCGAGGGTAAACACATAACCACTAGTGGATTTGGAGTCCTTTATATCAGATATCCAATTAGCATCACTATACCATTCTAGTACCACCGGGTATCTGGGTATAATGCAACCCATAATCACGAGTATAGCATAAATAACCTAACACCTACATAATGCTTCTCCATGAGCTGCATTTGAATTACTCGCATATCTACTAAGCCTGCTAACAGAGTTGGCTATATCAAGCCTTGTACAACTCATCAGATACATCAAACTCTCAATGACCTGAATATTCTAGCTGAGAAACACACTCACCATTATTCTTGGTCAAATGTAGACTAAAGTCTACCGGTGTCCTAGACACACTTGTATCTGATTTACCAAATTTCTCAAGTATCTTTCCAACATAGTAAGATTGAGAAAGTACAATACCACCAGATGTTCTGATAATCTTAATACCCAGAATTACATCTGCAAGGCCCATATCTTTTATGTCAAAATTAGAGTTTAACAATTTCTCGTTAGTTCTAATCATTTCATCATTACTACCAATAATAAGTATGTTATCGACGTATAGACACAAAATGACACAGCCTTTGTCTGTGTCTTTGACATATACGCATTTGTCACACTTATTGATTCTAAACCCATTTGACAACATAGCTGTCATGACCCAAACCCGCCCTTAAAAGTTGGCGTCATAACCAGCCAATAATCCGAGATTACCAAAGACCCTCCTGTACAATCTAAAAGTAATCGACGCTAACAGAAGCAATATACAAAAATACCAATAGTCCAATGAGCTGTGCATCTATATGAAATAGCATGTACATATATAAATGTTAATTTACCCACAAAACAATACATAACTTATAACTCAACATCTTATACATAACATATACACATAACGAAAGTGTACTTCACGATCAAAAGCTTAACAACGACCTTCTAGGCCTAGCCTCAACTCGAAGGCACTCAAAACAACTCGATAGGCTTCAGAGCGGTGGTTCGGTTAAAGACCCCTTCTATACTTGTCCTTCAGAATGCTCACCTATACGTATACATAAAAACAGTGAGCTAAAACCCAATGAATAACATTAAAGTAAAGAGGTTAGTGAACGAATTCCAAATTTATCAGATCCGTAAAACAAATCATGACAATCATTCATATCAGTCTCATATCAGAACATAATATAATGGTACATCCCACAGAACATAACACATTTCGTATTTCAACTAGAGTAATCAGTTCTGGATACCGGTTAAACACATATCACCACAATGAAGTAGCTAACGAGATCTTGTATCACATATATATCATGGACCCGCATTTATATGTCGTCCCCCATGACTTGGAATTATCTGTGGATGCCATAATAGATTCGCAAATAGGACATTCGTTCACGTATCAAAATAACATTTTAGAAACCATAGCTTATCAAATAACAGTTTAAACATATACCATACAAATATATCTTTACAGAAATATTACTCACAGTGGGCTTTCAAAACTTGGTGTTTAGTCTTCGAGTCTTGATCTACAAACACAAACATTCATAGCACATTTCTCAATACACATTCGAGTCATTCAATTGATTCTATTAGATTATTCGTTACTCATTCATTTGCTCCTTTTTAATTTATATCATGCTTATGAGATGCTAATGGATGTAAATTTCATATGAAAATAATGTAAATAAAGGCTCGGAAGCCAAAAAACGAAGAGAAGATAAAATTGGAAAATCTGCCCTATTTGGCCGCACGTGCGGTGGCCTGGCCGCTCAGGCGGGCGAACTTCATAATACAATTTTGGCCAAAAAGGAATTGGTCGCTCAAACGGTTTGGGTACAATTTCAGTCCGAAATTCTACTCTTGAATGAAAGCTTATTCTTTCCAAAATCAAAATTCAATTCCATCTATTTCAAGGCCAAGAACTTATAAAAAATGTTGAATGCAACATATCTAGTTTAAACAAAATCATAACTTTAAAACCAAATCCAATTCCCAATCAAGCAACCAAAAATCATGAATTAAATGTCAAAACCTAAACATGTAGTTAAAGCTCCAACTCAAGCTTTCATGGAGAAATTTCTTTCAAATCTTAGAAGCCATGCAAGAAAACAAGTTTATGAACATGAATTACATGATTTGATGCCATGTATGCAAAGTTAACATGAATTCCTCCTATCTCAACTTAATGTTCATGAGTTCATGTATGTCTTAGCTCCATGTCAAGAAATTAGAAGGAAATTATTACCTTTGAGTGTTGATCTTTGAAGCTAGTTTGATTTCCCCTTTGTTCTTCTTCTTCTCTTCTAAGTCTCTAGAACTCTCTCTCTCTCTCTCTCTCTCTCTCTCTCTCTCTCTCTCTCTCCATATTTTTCTTCTTTTTTTGTTGACTCAAAGGAGCTCATCTATTTCTAAACTTAATGAGCCAAACATGACTTAGCGAATCAGATGAAATCAATTTTTAATTAAACTTCCCAAATAGCTCTAAAAATTCCCATTAGCATATCCATGTACTCACTTTTGGTTTCTGAACCCATTAAGGTCGTCAATTTCAATTCCAAGTCGTAGCCCCAATAGATATTGTTCCAATTCAGACAGATATTCTCAAATTAATTCATGTTAACACATAATGAAATAAAGATAATTGTGACACACATTTTGGGGTCATTACAATAACGTTGTCAAACTTTTCATGCCATTGCTTAGGAGGTTACTTCAAACCATATAATGACGTGATAAGCTTACAAACTTTTTTATTTTGACCTGGAGTTGAAAACCTCTCGGGTTGGTCCATGTAGATTTCTTCATCTAAATCTCCATTTAAGAAAGTTGTCTTTACATCCATTTGATGTATCTCCAGACCACGTAAAGCGACTACCACAATCACCATGTAAATAGATGTAATCCTTATCACAGGTGAATACATATCAAAGTAATCCAAGCCTTCTCACTGCTTGTATCATTTGATAACTAACCTAGCTTTATATTTATCAATTGACCCATCTACTTTCATCTTTCTTATAAAGATCCACTTACTCCCCAAAACCTTATTGCCTAGGGCTAGATCATCCAACTCCCAAGTATGGTTCTGTAAGATAGGGTTAATTTCACTCTTAATCGCTTGTTTCCATAAGGGACTTTCAGGTGAAGTCACAGTTTCATGGAAAGTTTGATGTTCTCCCTCTAATATATAAGTCAAGAAGTCCGGACCAAAGGACTTGGAAGTCTTAGCCCTCTTACTTCTTCTTGGCTTATCTACTTCCTTATCTTGATCACTATCACTAGGATTATCTTCAAGTTCCTTTTAGAACTTTGATCCTTTCCTCGGGTTCGACTAGGAAACATGTCCTCAAAGAAAGACACATTCCTTAACTCTATAATGGTATTTTTGTGTACATCTAAAATATCAAACTTGGGCACAAGAAAACTTATATGCACTACTATTCTATGCATAACCAATGAATATACAATTCACGATTTTCAGACCTATCTTAACCCGCTTGGGTGTAGGTATCGCCACTTTTACAAAACACCCCCACATTCGTAGGAAATTATAAGAAAGGCTTGTAGCCTTTCAATAATTCATATGGAGTCTTATTTACTTTCTTCCGAGGTATTCTATTTAGAATGTAATTTGCAGAGAGAATTGCTTCCTTCCACAAGTTACATGGTAACCCAGAACTTATCAACATTGCATTCATCATTTCCTTTAACGTCCTATTTTTCCGTTCAACAACACCATCTAACTAAGGGGAATAAGGCATTGTAGTTTGGTGGATAATTCCAAATTGAGCACAAATCTCAATAAAAGGCGATTCATATTCTCCACCATGATCACTCCTTAAAGCCTTGATCTTTCAGCTTAGTTGATTCTCAACTTCATTCTTAAAAAGAATAAACTTATCAATCGCCTCATCTTTACTTTTAAACAAATACACATAATAGTATTTAGTATAATCATCAACAAAAGTGATGCAGTACTTGTTGCCACCACATGATTATATGACTTTCAAGTCACACACATCACTGTGCACTAAATCTAAAGGCTCGGTACTTCTTTCAACAAAATGAAATGAAGTCCTTGTCAATTTAGCTTCTACACAAGTTTCCCACTTATAATTTGGATTAATCTTGAAAGATGGTATGTGATCTAACTTGATTAATCTATGCAAAGAGTCAAAATTCACATGACCAAGTCTACCATGCCATAATTCAAGGGACTCAACCATATAAGCAGAAGAAGAAGTTTTCTCATTAACTTTAGAGATAATAGTCATTACATTAAGCTTAAACACTGCCTGACATATACCCCTTCCCCACATAGACCCTCTTGGTCAACATGACCTTATCAGACTCAAACACCATGTAGAAGCCATGCTTGCTTAAGAACGACCCCGAGACAAGGTTCTTACGAATGTCCGACACAAATAAGACATCATTTAGAGTCAGCTCTTTTCCTGAAGTCATCTTCAGGACCACCTTGCCTTTACCCTCAACAATTGAGGTCATAGAATTTCCCATGAACAACTTCTTACAGTTTGAAATGAGTTCAAATGTTGTGAACATCTTCTTCTTAGCACAGATGTGGCAAGTGGCCTTAGTGTCCACCCATCATTCCTTCGGGTTGGACCTGACCATGTTCACCTCAGAAACGACAGCTGACAGATGCATGTTGTCCACATCTTGTCACAGATCCTCCATTTTAGCCATGTGAGCCCGATTTTTGTTCTGTGGAGGGTACTTGTAAAGCTTCTTCTTCTTGCGGCAATCAACCGCCCGATGCCCATTGCTTCCACAGTTGAAGCACTTTCCATTGAACCTAAAAGTAGGTTCCTATGGCTGGTAGACCGCCTTTTAGGGACACCGCCTCTAGCCTTTAACTTTGAGCTTTTGTCAGTCGGTGGCTTTTTCTTTACCCCCGAGGACTGGCCATGCTTAACCATGTTCGCTTTCACAGTGAAGGTACTCTCCCCTTCTTTCATGTTGTCTTCCTCAATTCGGAGCCTAACAACGAACTCTTCGACTGTCATCTCCTTTCGTTTGTGCTTTAAGTAGTTCTTGAAGTCTTTCCAGCCATTAAGCAGCTTCTCAATCAAAGTAGCTGCCTGGAATGATTCACTCTGGAACACTCCCTCTATATGAATCTCGTGCAGAATCACTTGGAAATCTTGGACTTGGCTAATGACAGTTTTTGATTCCACCATTTTGATGTCCAGAAACCGGCCAATGACAAATTTCTTTGCCTCAACATTCTCAGTCTTGTACTTCTTGTCCAAAGCGTCCTACAGCTCCTTCGCCGACTACTTGGCGTAAAACACGTTGAACAGTGTTTCTGCCAAGCCATTTAGAACATAGTTCAGTCAAAAGAAGTCTAACTGCTTCCAAGCATCTAGAGCCATGAGCTTCTACTTGTCTTGCTCATTCTCCTCCATGGTTGGTGGATCCTCACTCAAAAACCTTGTAAGGCTAAGAGTAGTTAGGTAGAACAGCATCTTCTACTGCCACCTCTTGAAATTCACTCCAATGAATTTCTTCGGGCGCTCATGATGGTTGAGCGGTCCTCCCGAAATAGCAAGAGTAGCAACAAGGTTTCTTAAAATAGATTCGCCACCTTACCGTGGGTGCTGGAGGTATGTCAGCGTCTATCTCTCGGGACACGACGATATAGACCCACTAACACAAATGCACCTTCTGTTTAGTTCCGACGAACAGACAATGGCAAAACTCTCTCACACAAGAAGAATATACTATAGAAGTAAACTGCCTATAATCTAAGAGCAAAAGAATTATGTGTTGAAACCAAGGAAGATAGCCTCATTTTATACACAATTGAGGAGAGAGAAAGAGCCTTCCAACCATGAAGGCTAGTCACAAATGCAGCCCATTACTCTTGCAAAACTAATGGAGTAATACACAAAACTGATTACACACTTTATATACATGCGTATACATTTGCAGCCACAAAACAAACCTAGCCAAAAGGATTAGGTTGGTGGACCACCAATCTGGCCCAACCCAAACCTAACCCATTCCTCAAGCCTCAAGATCCAAGATCCATAGATCACGAACCCTGGACCCAGCCCAGGCGGGCGTGCAACGCACGCGTTTGGTAATTTTTGCATAACCAACTTGGACCATAGTTTTGGCCTAAGCCCATCCTTGAAGCATCCATCCCTTCCTTCTGAAAATTTGAATGCCTCAAACGGCTCATATCCTTATCAAAATCTTAAGGTTTAAATATCCATCAATATTTTCCTTTACAAGCAATGTGGAATTAGTGATTATACACAATTTCCAATACCTCATTCATAATCCCAACTTTATGAGACAATTTTTCATTCAATTTTTAATGATTTTTTTGTCATTTTTTTTTGTGGTATAAAGATCTTGTTGCAAAGAATCTAAACTCATTTGATCCCACCTCAATCAGTGGTTGTGATCTACTTTAATTTCATATTAAAGTCACCATAAAACCATTTTTTTCAACAATTACTTCAAATTGCTCATACCCTTTTAAAAATAATCAAATTTGAACCAAATTTTTAGTTTCAATCATGTATTTTGAGTCAAGAAAAAATAGGGAAAAGAATAAGATGAAGAAAAATGAGGAGCATGAAGAGAGAAGGGGACACAATGGATGGCGGAGAAAAGGATGTAGCAGACGATGGAGAGGTGAAGAAGGAGGAGGAGCGGTAGGAGATGGCCTGTCAGAGATGGCTCTAGTGGCGGTAGGAGAAAGGGAGGCTACTAGCATTCTACTCTCTCTCTCTCTCTCTGTGCATTCTTTTGTTCTTTATTTTTATTATTATTATTATTATTATTATTGTTATTATTATTATTATTATTATCGCCTTAAGTAAAATGACATCGCTTTTTAACTTTCGAAAAAACTACAGAGAAATCCTACTGCAAAGGATTCGAACGCTATATAAGGCGGCTAAGTCCTTACTCCTACACAAGACACTTTCAACCCCATCCACAGAGAGTATAATTGGGTTAAACTTGCATCAAATTGGTCCTAGGTTACCATGATGCTTGAACTAATGAAAACGTGTTGAATTTTAAAGTTTGAACCTTACAAATTAGAGGTTAATGACACAACAAACTGAAAAATCTGTAACTAACTATGAGGTAGTACTGCAAATAAATTCAACAGGTCTATGAATAATTCAAGCTCAGCTTATTTGTTTGTTCTAATTTAAATTTTTAGGCTTGTTTAGTAATTGAATTAAATTTTTAGGCTCAAATAGAATTGTGAATATAAGAATACATACATACATACATATATATATATATATATTTAATTTTAATAATATATCAATTATGTTAATTAAATTTTTTTTTATTTTATATTTTGTATTTGTACAAACTTATGTAATTAATAGATGAAATTATTAATAATATATATATTTATATTTATATTTTTTTCTTCATAATGTACATATTAATATAGAATTTTTTTTTTTTTTTAATCTTGAGCAGTGATAAAATCAAGTTGACTCAAAGTTTTTCAAATATGAATCGAGCCAAGTTTGATCAGCTAGGATTTTATTTGTTTGTCATCTTGACTAATTTTCAACTAGTTGGTAGTGTTACTATTACAAATCTGGCTTTAAATGGGCCTCCGCTAGTGAACGGTGAAATTAGTCCTCAAAAATTAATCGATGTGCGCGCAAACTGATCCGAACACCTATATTATCAAAAAAAAAAAAAAAACTATAACGAGTCTGTGATCAAGTTTATGATCATGTCCGGGGACGCAGTGTTACTATTACAAGTATGTGACCAAATTTATGATCCTGTCCAGGGACAGAGCCACGTGTGGTCCAGCAAAATCACGTGCCCCACTCAACTTCTCAAAAATTATACTTTTGCCTCAAATAAAAAATATATTTTAATTTAATCCTTTCAAATAATTTTTTGAAATTTTTATACCACTATTTTTTTTTTACCTTTTTTTAAAATAAAAAATATTTTTTTTGATTTATCACTTTAAATGTTTAATTATGTCAATTTTTTTTATAAATTTTATAGGGATATTTATTTACCAATAAATTCTATCTCACAAACAAATACTTCAATTAGTTCTAAATTTTTTCTATTGGTCTGTTATGTCTTATTAGTGGAGAGTTTCTTTCTGTGTGGTCTTATTTTTTATTTTGGTAGTGTTTTGGTGGACAGTTATACCCTTTTATTAATGTGACAGGTATGATGTGATACTCCAAGTTGGCAGGTATTAATTAAGGATGGCAATTTGAAACCGGCCCGACGGGGACCCAACCCCCCGACCCCGATTAGAGCGATTTTTTCCCGAAAAATACCCCCTACGGGCAGGGGATGTTATTCAAAAATAAATCCCCGATAATGTTCGGGCCGGGGACGGTGATACATTTTCCAGTCCCGTCCCCGGCCCGGCCCCGCCCCGCCCCATTTTTTCCCCGAAGTAAAATTACTATTCTACCCCTGTCTATATATATATTTGTATCTACTGCTCTGCTCCCTCACACAGTCACACTCACACACAGCTTCGTTCGCGTGAGAAAAATTAGGAGAGAGAGAGAGAGAAGAAAGTCGATCCTCACCGATCTCCTCCACCGATGATTGCAGCTCAGATTTGTGCGATCAATGATGATGATGATGATCAGTTGTTGATCTGTTGTTTTTTTTTTTTTTTGATCTGTTCTGTGTATTTTTTTTTTTTTTGTTCTGTGTATTTTTTTTTTTTTTTTTGTGATCTGCTGTTGTTGAGTTTTGTTGTTGATGATGATCTATGGTCTGAACCTGACCATTATCATTGATGTCCCTCTCTCCCTCTCTCTATGCTCCTCTCTTTTTCTCTCAATGAAATTTCAAGACACAAACTCCTTTTCAACTGAGCTCCAAGACCATGGCAATAGTACTGCACCCCAAATTGAAATCCTCATTCCAATTCACAAGGTAATATTATAATATACATCTATTTCTATGTTTTCCAAAATTTTCTGGGTATAGCTTCAAAAACACCCATTCCCAAGCATTGGAAGAAACAAAACCTCTTCAGATCTGCAAACATTTTTGGTGACGATGATGACGATGAAACAGACTAAAAAAGAGATTAATTTTTTTGTTGTTCTTGTGTGAACAAAAAAAAAAAAAAATTTTAATTTTGTTTTTGCTTATCTATTTTCTGTGTTTGAACAAATCACAAAAATCTCACTCTTTCATCTATCTATATGTTGTCTATCTCTCTAAATCTGTCTATTGTTGTTGTTGTTATTGATAGGGGCGGGGGTTTTTCGGTTTCGGGGAAACCCGATCCCCGTTAGTGGCGGGGGTGGGGAGGTTAATGGGTTTCCCTTCGGGGATCGGGGCCGGGGACGGGGATTTTCTTACCTTCGGGGATCGGGGACGGGGAGTGCGATCCCCGGCCCCGGCCCGCCCCGTTGCCATTCCTAGTATTAATGTGACACTCCAACGATGTGATATTCTAAAAAAATTAAAACTTCTTAGTGTATTTTTCCTAAATATGACAACGTAGCGGGTATGATGTGACACTCTAAAACTTTTATTCCAAAAAAAATAAAATTTCTTTAGTGTACTTTTTCCTAATGTGACAACGTAGCAGATATGAGGTGGCACTTCAAAAAAAAAATCTTTAGTGCACTTTTCCCTAATATGACAACGTGGCAGGTATGATGTGACACTTCAAAAAAAAAAATAAAAACTCTTTAGTGTATTTTTTTCAAACGTGACAACATGGCGGGTATGATGTGACACTTCAAAAAAAAAAATACTCCAATGTGGTAGATATTAATGTGACACTCCCACGATGTGATACTCCAAAAAAAATTAAAAAAAATTTAGTGTACTTTTCATAAATGTGACAATATGACGGGTATGATGTGACACTCCAAAAATTTTACTCCAAAAAAAAAAAAAAACTTTGTAGTATACTTTTCCCTAATGTGACAACATAGCGGGTATGATTTGATACTTCAAAAAAAAAAAAAAACGCTTTAGTGTACTTTTTTCTAATGTGACAACGTGACGAGTATAATGTGACACTTCAAAAAAAATAAAAACTTCTTAGTGTACTTTTCTCAAACGTGACAATGTGATAGGTATGATGTGATACTCTAAGAAAAATTAAAAACTCCTTAGTGTACTTTTCTCAAGCATGACATGTGATACTCCAACATGGCGGGTATGATGTGATATTTTAAAAAAATTAAAAACTCTTTAATGTACTTTTCTCAAATATGACACTTTAATGGGACAGGTCAGGTAATGAGGGGGGGGAGAGTGGTTTGTGTGTCACGTGCAATGCATCAACCCACAAAGCAAAAAGTATAAAAAACTTTAGTATACTTTTGTATTGTGTGTCACCCAACCACGCGCATAACGTGGCAAGTTTTAAGCATATACCAAATAAAAATCTTACATAAAGTAGCATGTGATTAACTCAATGGCACTTGTGTCTTTTCCATAATAGAGAGGACCAAATAGATCACAAGAAAAAAAACTAGGACCAAATGGAACACAAGATCAACATTTAGGATTTATGAGTAACTTTCTATATTAGAGAAATGTTATTATTTTATATTACCTCTTATATGACCAGTCATAATTAGTTCATTTGTTTATAAACATTTATTATATAATTAATGACAATTAATAAAATATTGTCACGTACTTCAGTTACTTAAAACAGTAAAACAGAAAAAGAAAAAGTAATATATTGAAGCCCTCGTATATTATTTATTGATATTTCTCTCATTTCTTCCTCTTTATGTCTCCTTTTATGTGTGCATTTTAATATAAATTTGTTTTCATATTTTATGAGGAGATGTGATTATTTTTTAAGCTATGATGAATCATCATACATAAAATCAAATTAACAACAATAAAAATAATGTTTTGTTAACTTGAACTTATATTTAAATATAATTTTTGCATCATACTAATTTTTATTTCTACGATCAAATAAAATTTAAAAATTAGATTAAGTTGGATTGTGTTTTTTTTTAAGAGATTTCAATTAAATGGTGTCCATTCTAAGCCAAAATCTTGACTCTGCCACTCATCCTCTCTAATAAAATTGTTAGGTGGCTAAGACCAGAGTCTAAAGTTGACATGGATAATAAGGGCTCACTTACGTTTCGTTTGGATGAAAAATATTTCTTAATATATATTAAAAAATTCCGTAATATTTTTTTATTTTTTCTTAATTTTTTCACCTCAATTTCATTTTAGTTCTATTGTTTTAGTTTAAATAATTTAGTCATTCCATCTTAATTTTTGTTAATTTTATTTACGTATACACCTTTGAAAATTGATAAGTGTCCGAAAATTATGAATTTGTAACTTTCAATTTGAACTGAAGAATAAAATTAAAATTACACTTAAAGTGTAGAAACTAAATTATTTAATTTAAAACTATAAAAATTAAAATAAAATTATAAAAATAAAAACTATAATTAACCCAACATAAAAAAACTTATATTTTTTATGGATTCATACATAGCAACTTTGGAAGTTGTCACTGTAAAATTTTTTCCTAAATATGGCTTAATGTGGCTTATGCATGATTATATTAAATTCATTTCATTAAGTAAGATACATGTACATCAATTAGATGGTGACTAATTATTGATGAATGTACTTATATATACAATGTATAGAAGACTAATGTTAATGCATATATACAATGTATAGAAGACTAATGTTAATGCATTGAATGTGATGGATTCATTATGAATGAATCTTAGAGATACATTATGTATCTATTATGAATATGTAAGATACATTAATCTATCTAATGAATTCATTAATATAGAAGATGCATTATGTATCATGAATGTATAAGATACATTAATCTATTTAATGAAGTTCATTGAATGAATGGATTTTTTGATGGGAAGAATACTAGTATAAATAGTATAAGGTCCCAAATTACACTCTCCATCAAAAACTCAAGTTGTCACCACAAGCAGGCTCCCCATCGCCTAGAGAGAGAGAAGTGGTTTGAAGATCTTAGACTAGTAAAAACCTTAAAGATCAAGGTCTTCCATTCAAGATTTTTCTTTTTTACAAGAGGATTTAATACTATCATGGATCAAGGTATGTATTCACTTATTTTGTATAGTAGAAATTTATATAGTTTTCATGTATAGAATTGAATCCTTAATGGTTTTTAGTTTATGTTCCGCAAAGTTATCTATCAATTGGTATCAGAGCCATGGTTTTCAATTCTGATGTATGAAACGTGTAAGTATGAATTTCATTTTATGATGATTTTTGTGTAACAAGTGTAAAACCTTGACTTACACTTGTCCAATTTTATTTTTATTTTTGGCCAATCTTTTATTCTATTGATATTAAAATAAAAATTGAAAATTATTGAACAAGTGGTAATTAAGATAATGTTTTATGCACTTATAATGTTTTGTTACACACCATATGAGTTGAAACATTGTTGATCAGCCCAACGGAGGTTCAACACTATGTATGTTTGAACAATCGAGATGATTAGTATAATAAATATAGCAATAAGTTTTTCCGTCCAACGGTGATAAACTTCTCATATGCTTTAGTAAATAAAATAAAATAAGAGACATTGAGTTTTTCTGCCCAACGGTGATAAACTCGTTACGGTCTTAATGATTATTTTATTTTATTTTATGTTGCTTATTTTTATTAGTCATCTCATTTACTTTTATGAATTGTTAAAATATATTGTTATTCGGCCCAACGAAAGGATAACTTGATTTCGTATCTAACTAATTATGTTTTATAGTTAGATATATTTAACTTGTGGTGTTATTTTTATGAGATATGAAAAGTGGTTTTCTTGATTATATTATGTAATGGATATTATGTGTTTGCAGCATTGAATCATACTGCCATTAATAGTTACTTATTCGGTATTGAAGCCTTGAGTGGAACTAATTTTAAGAAATGGAAGGAACAAATTGGAATTGTTTTGAGAATTATGGATTTAGACTATGCATTAAGAGAGCCAACTCCTACAAAGCCTAATGATACAAGTTCTAAGGAATACATGGCTTTATTTGAAAAATGAAAACGCTCTAATCGCTTAAGTCTAATGATTATGAAAGACTCAATTACGCCTACAATTCAAGGAGCAATCCCTGTTTCTGAAAGTGCAGTGAGCTATATGAAATCTATTGAAGAACAATTCATTGGAACTTCCAAATCTCTTGCTAGTACTCTCATAATTAAAATGATGACAATGAAATATGATGGTTTGAGTGGCGTTCATGAACATATCTTAAAGATGAACGACATGGCCTCTCAATTAAAAAGAATGGACATGGAAATTTCTGAAGGTTTTCTTGTTTATTTCATTATGACTTCTCTTCCTACGCAATTTGGTCCTTTTAAGATCAATTATAATACGCAGAAAAATAAGTGGAAGATGAGTGAGTTAATTGCCATGGGTGTTCAAGAAGAAGAGAGGCTTAAAGCTGAAAAGCCCGATAAGGCTCACCTTACCACTTTGGATCCAACCAAAAAGATTTTCAAGAAAGGCAAAAGTAAGAAGAAGAAGAATGCATATGATGAAACTCACAAGGCTAATGAAGAAAATAAGATTCGATGCCATTTCTGTCGAAAGAAAGGTCACATAAGAAAGGACTGTCCAGGTTTTAAAAGTTGGTTGGACAAGAAAGGTAACACTCAATACTTTGTGTCTTATGAATCCCTTTTGGTAGATGTTCCACCAAATTCTTGGTGGATTGACACTGGTGCAAGTATTCACATAACAAATTCCATGGAGGGATACCTTACAAGTCGGAAACTAAATAAAGGAGAACGAACCATTACGGTTGGGAATGGAATAGAAGTGGACGCTGAGGCTATTGGCACCCTCCGTCTAATTTTAGACTCTAGTTTAACTTTAGATTTAGTGAACACAGTTTATGTTCTTGTTTTTTCTAGAAACCTAATTTCTGTTTCACAACTTGATTCATGTGGTTATGAATTTAAGTTTGGAAATAATAAAGTCTCTTTATTCCACAATTCTCATATGATTGGTTCTGGTATTTTATATGGTAATCTTTATTCATTGAATTTAGATTCCACTTATGCACAATCTCTTTTATCCTTTAATGTAAACGACTTGGTAAATAAAAAGAGAAAGCGAGTGAATGAAAATTCACTACAACAAAAAACACATTTGGCGACCCAAAAATTTGTCGCCAAAAGTACAAATTCCGTCGCCAAAAGAATCGGTGACAAATATAGAACTTGTCGCCAAAGGCCTGTCACTTAAAGTATTGGCGACGAAATCAGAAATTGTCACCGTATGTAGACATTTAGCGACAAGCAAAATTGGTCGCCAAAAATCATATATTTTGTCGCTATAAAATTACAATTTGTTGCTAAAAGGTTAAAATTTGAATAGGCTATGTAGTTTTAGCAACAAATAAATGCGTCGCCAAAAGTACTATTTAACGACAAAATTAATTTGGTCGCTAAAAATCACGTTTTTAGCGATGAGTAAGTTTTGGTTGCTAAAAGTTCTTGGAATAACCACTAACTTTTAGTGACAAAAACAATATGTTGTCACCAAATATATTAACAGCGACCAAAATACCATCTGTCACTAAAAATTCAATACATAAATTTTGATTTTAATAATTTTCCTGTTCAAAATAATCCAAAACACCTGTTTTCCTATACACAATATACACACAAATGTAATGTAAATAATAATACACATGTGCAAGACATTCATACTAATTCAAAATTAATAGCTATGAAAAATCCCAATAAACATAATTACAATTCTCTGACAATCTAAAATATGCATACCAAAGTACTTACAAACTACTAATATCAAACCCATAAATACATTACCAAATCCTATGTCAAAATATTTTCAAAATTACAACCAAATATTTTGATGTTAAACATCTAACCAACAAGTCATTTACTAAAATCCTATGTCAAAATATTTGTAAAAACACAACACCAAATATTTTGATGCTAAACATTTAATCCATAAATCATTTACCAAAATCCTATGTCAAAATATTTCTAAAAACACAAAATCAAATCTTCTGATGCAGCCTAAACTATTTTCCACCATTACCAATCTATCACATGAAAAAAGAAAAAACAATATTAGAATGACAAAAAAAAAAAAAAAAACTCGATATGAACTTCACAATTTTGATTTTTATTTTGTAACGGGAAGTCCAATTGGGTGCTGTTTGCTCATACAACTCTATTTAGGCTTGAACAAGCTACCCGTGCCAAGTTTCGGTGGTTTCAGTGGTCATTTTGCAATTTTGGCCCCCGAACGGGCCTTTTAAGTCTTGTGTTTTACAATTTTCCTTCTAATTTTCTAACCGGAGACCTAATCGAGGTCCCGTTTGTTCCTACAAGTCTATTTAGGCTTGAAAAATCTGTCCATGCCAAGTTTTGGTGGTTTCGGTTGTCATTTTGCAATTTCGGCTCCTGAACGAGCCTTTTAAGTTTTGTATATTACAATTTTCCTTCTAATTTTCTAACCGGAGATCCAATAGAGGTCCCGTTTGTTCCTACAAGTCTATTTAGGCTTGAAAAGGCTATCCGTGCCAAGTTTTGGTGGTTTCGGTGGTCATTTTGAAATTTTGGCCCCCGAACGTAACTTTTAAGTCTTGTGTTTTACATTTTTCCTTCTAATTTTTTAATCGGAAATCTAATCGAGGTCCCGTTTATTCCTACAAGTCTATTTAGGCTTGAACAAGCTGTCCATGCCAAGTTTCGGTGGTTTCGGTGGACATTTCGCAATTTCAGCCCCCGAACAGGCCTTTTAAGTCTTGTGTTTTACAATTTTCCTTCTAACTTTCTAACCGGGATCCAATTGAGGTCCCGTTTGTTCCTACAAGTCTACTTAAGCTTGAACAAGCTGTCTGTGCCAAGTTTCGCTGGTTTCGGTAGTCATTTCAAAATTTCGGCCCCCGAACGGGCCTTTTAAGTCTTGTGTTTTACATTTTTCCTCCTAATTTTTTAACCGGAAATCCAATCGAGGTCCCATTTGTTCCTTCAAGTCTATTTAGGCTTGAAAAATCCGTCCATGCCAAGTTTTGGTGGTTCCGGTGGTCATTTCGCAATTTCGGCCCTCGAACGGGCCTTTTAAGTCTTGTGTTTTACAATTTTCCTTATAATTTTCAAACCGGAGATGCAATCGAGGTCCCGTTTGTTCCTACAAGCCTATTTAGGCTTTAAAAATCCGTTCATGCCATGTTTTGGTGGTTTCGGTTGTCATTTCGCAATTTCGGCTCATGAACGAGCCTTTTAAGTTTTTTGTATTACAATTTTCCTTCTAATTTTCTAACCGGAGATCCAATAGAGGTCCCGTTTGTTCCTACAAGTCTATTTAGGCTTGAAAAGGCTATCTGTGCCAAGTTTTGGTGGTTTTGGTGGTCATTTTGAAATTTCGGCCCCCGAACGGGCCTTTTAAGTCTTGTGTTTTACATTTTTCCTTCTAATTTTTTAACCAAAAATCCAATCGATGTCCCGTTTGTTCCTACAAGTCTATTTAGGCTTGAACAAGGTGTCCGTGCCAAGTTTCGGTGGTTTCGGTGGTCATTTCGCAATTTCAGCCCCCGAACAGGCCTTTTAAGTATTGTGTTTTACAATTTTCCTTCTAACTTTCTAACCGGAGATCCAACTGAGGTCCCGTTTGTTCCTACAAGTCTACTTAGGCTAGAACAAGCTGTCTGTGCCAAGTTTTCAGTGGTTTTGGTAGTCATTTCGAAATTTCGGCCCCCGAACGAGCCTTTTAAGTCTTGTGTTTTACATTTTTCCTTCTAATTTTTAAACCGGAAATCCAATCGAGGTCCCGTTTGTTCCTACAAGTCTATTTAGGCTTGAACAAGCTGTCCATGCCAAGTTTCGGTGGTTTCGGTGGTCATTTCGCAATTTCAGCCCCCGAACAGGCCTTTTAAGTCTTGTGTTTTACAATTTTCCTTCTAACTTTCTAACTGAAGATCCAATTGAGGTCACGTTTGTTCCTACAAGTCTACTTAGGCTTGAACAAGCTGTCCGTGCCAAGTTTCGGTGGTTTCGGTAGTCATTTCGAAATTTCGGCCCCCGAACAAGCCTTTAAAGTCTTGTGTTTTACATTTTTCCTTCTAATTTTTTAACCGGAAATCCAATTGAGGTTCCGTTTTTTCCTATAAGTCTATTTAGGCTTGACAAATCTGTCCATGCCAAGTTTTGGTGGTTCCGGTGGTCATTTCGTAATTTCGACCCTCGAACGGGCCTTTTAAGTCTTGTGTTTTACAATTTTCCTTCTAATTTTCTAACCGGAGATCGAATCGAGGTTGTAACAACCCTCGTACTAATTACTGAATTATGTACTGATTACTACTAAACTGAATTGATAATGACTGATAATTGAATTAACTGAGGTACTGAATAGACTGATTGAAATCGAAACTGAATTTGAATGAGTTTATATGTTGCATTGCATGTCGCATCTGTTTGATTGAGTGAATATCTGTTTGAATTTATATGTTTAAACTGCTAATTGAAGGCCTTATCGGCGGCCGAATTAGGAACCGTTTAGTGTTTTGTAATCAGTAGAATATTTGTGATTTAATGGTGTATTTATCTGAAAATTGATTAGGAAGGGTTAAATTAGATTAAATATTGATTAATGAAAGAATTAGTTTATTTACGGAATTGCCACTCCTAGTGGGCCACTACCTAATCATCTTTGAGCCTTGTATACACTTGAACATAACAATTGCTCAGCCATTTCTTCTCCTTCCAACCGACCAAAAAGAGAGAGGATTTGAGAGAGTAGTTCATCTTGTGGATTTTAGCTTGAATCTTGAAGAATTGAAGTGTTGATTGTCTAATTGAGCTTCTAGGCTTAAACTACAAGACTAAGGTAGATCATTCATCTCCCTAATTGTATCATTGAGCTAAATCTTGCATGTTTCATGCATCATTGTAGAGCTAAGTTATGATATTGTTCATAATTGTTGAATTGAAGCTTGATTGTTGCATGCATGGCCATTTTAGTGTAATTTGAAGTTGAATTCTTGGAGAATTCTACATGCATGTCCATGTTTAAGTTAAAGTCCATGTTTTCACTTTGTTTTCCAACTATTGAGCTCTTGAGAGCAAGATTTGAAGCTTGAATTGGTTTGAAACTCATGCATGTCATATTTGAATGTTGATCATGCATATTCTTGAAAATTGGTTTGGAAATGAGCTTGATTAAACTTCCCTTGGGCTTTGATTTTACAAATTGAGCTTTGAACCTAGTAATACTATGTGTTTTCATGAGTTTTCCAGGAAAAGGGCCCAAGAGGATCGATTTTTGTGTTCCAAACTTGAGTTTCAAATTCAGAGCACAATTCTGGGTTTTCCAGATTTCTGGTGTACGCTCGAGCGGAGGGTTGTGAGCTCGAGCGCAGAAATCAAGTCCCCAGCAGTTTTGCAAATTTTGTGCTGTCCGCTCGAGCGGAAATATTTACGCTCGAGCGTGTTTTGCGAGCATCCAGTATATTTTGCAGTCCGCTCGAGCGGAAGAACTCACGCTCGAGCGGGTAACGTTTTTGCCTGTACGCTCGAGCGGAGATGTGTACGCTCGAGCGTGGCTCCCTTTTTTCTGAAAAGTCTGAAAATGTTTTCTGTATACATCTTTGCATCCTCATCCCATCCTAGGCATCCTTAGGCCTAGTTTAAGACATCTTAATGAGGATATAGATGTAGAACACACTGAGGCATAATAGGAAGTTAATTATTATACTTCCCCAACTGTTAAACTTAGAGTGTGTTCGATTTGTTTGCTGTTTAGGGTTGGCACTCGGGGACGCGCTCTAGCATACTGTAGCCCAATCTCTGTGAGTAACAGATTGTTTAAAGATATGTTCAAAATGGTTATCTTTGAATACTGAACTGAATTGTTTATTGAACTGATATTGTTTATTGAATGAATGTATGTCCTGTATTGTGAACTGTATTGTGGCATCCTTAGCACTGACTGTTACTGTTACAGAGCTCTGTTGGTTCCCTTGTGGAACCATACTGTTTACTGACTGATGGCCATCATTACTGTTGGGTCCGTTGAGGCCCGGTCCTTTTGGACCTACTGTTTATAGGCTAATGGATGTACCACATATGATTGATTGACTGATATACTGAAAGATCGAAATACTGTTTAATGAACTGTTTTCATTACTGTAAGGACATTCATTCATAACCTCTTTACACTTATTGTTATTCACTGGGCTTTAGCTCACTGTTTATATATATATGTAGGTTCTCAGCAGCCAGACCGGAGCTAGGAGCGTGGGTTAGTCCCCCAGTTTTGTCAAGCCAGCCTATGTGCCTCACCGCGAGGTTCCGTGTTGCCATGCTATGGCTTGGGGCGTTTTTGTGTCCCCTACTGTATAGACCGTCTACTGTTTACTGTACTGTTATTGAGGGATTTGATTCCCGTACTGAATGATGTATATGATTGTATATAGACTGTACTGTTGGAACTAAATGAATGCATGAAAAATGTTTTTGGCATACAGATTTTCACAGCTCAATGGACACTAGTTATTTACTGTTTTGGCTTCCGCCAGGCCCTGTACTCTGTTTTACTGTATTACTGCAGGCCTTCGGTAATCTCGGATTACTGGCCAGTTACGGTGCTAAACCCATAGGGCCGGGTTTGGGTCGTGACAGAGTGGTATCAGAGCGATACTTACCACGAGTTATACCGCACACACGTGTCCAAATGAGCTATAGGGTGTCCTAGAAAAGTGATTAGGGCATCTCATGAACTTGAAGAGTGTGTGCTTATGACTGACTGATTATATGCTAAATGTTAAACTGTTTAAGTGAACAACTGTTTATAATGATAACTGTTATAATTGCTTATAGCGGAATGGATAATGCAAATGAACCTGAATCATCATCCTCTGAGGCCAGAATGGCCAGACTTGAACAACTGATGGGACTGGTAATTGAAAGACTGGACCAACAACAGAACCAACAGCCCCCACCTCCTCCTCCTCCGGTGCAACCGGAACAGAATGTACAGAATGCAAATGTGAATGTTAATGAGGTGGACATTATCGCACTGACCCATAAGTTCAGCAAGATGAAACCGCCGTCCTTTCAGGGAGGCTTAGAACCGTTAAAGGCTGAAGCTTGGGTTCTTGAGACTGAGAAATTGTTTGAAATGTTTCCGTGCTCCGAAGCCAACAAAGTACTGTTAGCAACCTTCACCCTTCAGGAAGAAGCAAGAAGGTGGTGGATGTTGACCCGTGATGCGAATACTATTGTGACTTGGACTCAGTTCAAGGAGTCATTCTTTGAAAAGTATTTTCCCCAGTGCATCAGGGATAGAAAAGTGACTGAGTTTGAACAGCTGAGACAGGGCAATATGTCTGTTGCCGAGTACGAGAAGAAATTCACCGAATTTGCCAGGTATGCACCACATATGGTGGATACCGAATATAAGAAGGCCAGAAGGTTTGAAGGAGGCCTTAGTGCTGCTATACAGGACCGAATAAATGTTTTGAAAATGCCAACGTATGTGGGTGTTCTCGATCGGGCCTTGATGGCCGAATCAAATATTGCAGCAGTGAAACAATCTGAAACACCAACAACTGAATGGCAAGGTAAAAGGCAGGGTTTCAAATTTAAGAAAGGCAAGCACAACCAGTTGAACAAGAAACAGAATACGGGGTCAACTACTAGCCCCAGCCAAGGGAGTGGATTTATTCCACCCTGCTCCGTATGTGGCAACAAGCACAAAGGGGTTTGCTACCAGATTTCTGGAGCTTGTTTCAGATGTGGCAAGGTGGGCCACAGAATTAAAGACTGCCCTTCTGCTCCATTAGCTAGTGGTAAAGCTGCACCAAGCGCAGCAGCATCAAATGTAGCACCAAAGCCTAACCCCAAAGCTACCGGGAAAGAGCCTGTGAGGCAGGGCCGAGTATTTGCCCTAGTACCGGGAGATGTTCAGAATACTGAGACCGTTGTGTCAGGTATCCTCTCTATTTGTGCTCAAAATGCATATGTATTGATTGATTCGGGGTCTACACATTCTTATGTGTCGCATGCTTTTTCACAGAAATTGAATAGACCCTTAGAACCTATGAATTACTTGTTAGCTGTATCATCACCTGTTGGAGGATCCATGACATGTGCATATATGTATCCTGCTTGTGAAATTATTGTTGGGGATATGCATCTGTTTATTGACTTACTGCCGTTAAACATAGATCACTTTGATGTGATATTGGGGATGGATTGGTTACAAAAATATCATGCCACTATAGATTGTGTAACGAAACAAGTTGTTTTCCGTCCACCTAGTTTGCCGGAATTTGTGTTTAATGGGAGTGGATTAGTACCTCCTCCGTATTTGATTTCTTCTGTGAAAGCTGTTAAACTGATTAGAAAGGGGTGTAAAGGATATCTGTGTTCTGTACTGACTGTATCTGCTAATGATAATGTTAAAACTGATGTGAATTGCATTCCTATAGTTAGAGAATTCCCAGATGTATTTCCAGATGATCTGCCAGGGGATTTGATTGACAGGGAGATTGAATTTACCGTGGATGTAATTCCGGGAACACAGCCAGTGTCTAAAGCTCCCTACAGAATGGCTCCAACTGAACTGAAAGAATTGAAGGTACAATTGCAGGAACTGTTAGATAAGAAGTTTATCAGACCCAGTACTTCACCGTGGGGTGCACCTGTTTTGTTTGTAAAGAAGAAAGATGGCTCACTGAGACTGTGCATTGATTATCGCGAATTGAACAAGGTAACTGTAAAGAACAAATATCCACTACCGCGTATTGATGATTTATTTGACCAGTTACAGGGTGCACAAGTGTTTTCCAAGATTGACCTTAGATCGGGATACCATCAATTGAAAGTTAAACCGGAAGACATTGACAAAACTGCTTTTAGAACGAGGTATGGCCATTATGAATTTTTAGTTATGCCATTCGGAGTCACAAATGCCCCAGCTGCATTTATGGACCTCATGAACAGGATTTTTAAACCGTACCTTGATGACTTTATTGTGGTATTTATTGATGACATACTGATTTATTCTAAGACTGTAGAAGAACATGAACATCATCTGAGACTTGCCCTGCAAACCTTAAGAGAACAGAAACTGTATGGTAAACTGTCTAAATGTGAATTCTGGCTTGATCATGTCATGTTTTTGGGGCATGTTGTTAGCAAAGATGGGATTTCTGTTGATCCGCAGAAAATTGAAGCTGTAGTGAACTGGCCTAGACCAACCAACGTGACTGAAGTCCGAAGCTTTTTGGGATTGGCTGGATATTACAGAAGATTTGTCAAAGATTTCTCCAAAATTGTCTTACCATTGACTCAGTTAACACAGAAAGGGATATCATTTGACTGGACTGACCAACGGGAATCAGCATTTCAGGAGTTGAAAACTAGACTTGTAACTGCACCAATTCTGACTCTACCTTCAGGTACGGATGGTTATACTGTATTTAGTGATGCTTCTCATAAGGGTTTGGGATGTGTTTTAATGCAGAATGGGAGAGTTATTGCTTATGCTTCCCGACAGTTGAGACCACATGAAAAGAACTACCCGACCCATGACTTAGAACTTGCTGCAGTGGTATTTGCATTGAAAATCTGGCGTCACTATTTGTATGGAGCGACATGTGAAGTGTATACCGACCACAAGAGTTTGAAATATTTTTTCACTCAGAAAGAACTGAATATGAGACAGCGGAGATGGCTTGAACTGATTAAAGACTATGACTTACAAATACTGTATCATCCGGGAAAAGCCAACACCGTTGCTGATGCTTTGAGCCGAAAATCGATTGGGAACTTAGCCTGTTTGCTGACTGGACAGAAAGAGTTGCTTTGTGATCTTGGAAAGTCCGAAATTGAAATTGTTTTGAAGGAACAAGGTGGAACCTTAGCTGCTATTTCTGCTCAACCAGCCTTGCTTGAAGAGATTAAAGAGAAACAGCAACTGGATGATTTCTTAAAGAAGATTATTGAAGAAAGATATTCAAAACCGAGACCGGGATACAAATTTGAGAATAATGTATTGAAATTTCAAGAAAGACTGTGTGTGCCGAATGACACCGAACTGAAAAGGAGAATTCTGCAAGAGGGCCACAATTCAAAATTTTTTATCCATCCGGGGAATACGAAAATGTATCAAGACTTGAAATTGAATTTCTGGTGGCCGGGAATGAAGAAAGAAATTGCCGACTTTGTGTCCAAATGTCTTCATTGCCAACAAGTCAAAGTTGAACATCAACGACCCGCTGGATTATTGCAACCCTTACCCATACCAGAGTGGAAATGGGAGCATATCACGATGGATTTTATCGTTGGGTTACCTCGCTCCAGAAAAGGTATGGATTCAATTTGGGTTATTGTTGATAGACTGACTAAATCTGCTCACTTCTTACCTGTCAAGACAATTTATAATGCGGACAAATTGGCTGTTATCTATATTGATGAAATTATTAGACTGCACGGAGTGCCTGTGTCTATTGTTTCTGACAGGGATTCGAAGTTTACATCGAGGTTCTGGCAAAGCCTACAGTCTGCATTGGGTACTGAATTGAAGCTGAGTAGTGCTTATCATCCTCAGACAGATGGATAGTCAGAAAGGACCATCCAGACTCTGGAGGATCTATTGAGAATGTGTGTCCTTGATTTTCAGGGAAACTGGGAAAGTCATTTGCCATTGGCTGAATTCGCCTACAACAACAGCTACCATTCGAGTATTGGTATGGCGCCTTTCGAGGCATTGTATGGCAGAAAGTGTAGATCTCCGATTTGCTGGGCAGAAGTTGGAGATGGGCCGTTGCTTGGGCCCGAAATTGTTTATGAAACGACTGAAAAGGTAAAACTGATACAACAGAGACTGAAAACTGCACAGAGTAGACAGAAAAGTTATGCAGATGTTAGAAGACGAGACCGAGAATATGAAGTAGGTGATCACGTGTTTGTGAAAGTGACACCAATGAAAGGCCAGACTCACTTTGGAGTCAAAGGCAAGTTAGCGCCGCGGTATGTTGGACCGTATCAGATTATTGAGAAAATCAATCCGGTGGCGTATCAAGTTGCACTTCCTCCTGAAATGGAGCATATGCATAACGTCTTCCACATATCTATGTTGAGAGATTATCTCCGGGATCCGTTCCATGTGATTGAGCCTACTCGAATAGTGTTGAGTGATGACTACACTTACGAGGAACGGCCTATACAGATTGTAAACAGACGGATCAAGAAACTGAGAAACAAAGAGATCCCGCTAGTGAAAGTTGATTGGCAGAACCATGGTGGTGTGTATGCCACTTGGGAAAGGGAAGATGACATGGCTAAAAGATACCCAGAACTGTTTCCACTGAATCCTGTTTTCTTCCAAACTGAAGGTAACTCGAGTTTAGAGGACTAAACTCCTTATAAGGAGGGGAGACTGTAACAACCCTCGTACTGATTACTGAATTATGTACTGATTACTACTAAACTGAATTGATAATGACTGATAATTAAATTAACTGAGGTACTGAATAGACTGATTGAAATCGAAACTGAATTTGAATGAGTTTATATGTTGCATTGCATGTCGCATCTGTTTGATTGAGTGAATATCTGTTTGAATTTATATGTTTAAACTGCTAATTGAAGGCCTTATCGGCGGCCGAATTAGGAACCGTTTAGTGTTTTGTAATCAGTAGAATATTTGTGATTTAATGGTGTATTTATCTGAAAATTGATTAGGAAGGGTTAAATTAGATTAAATATTGATTAATGAAAGAATTAGTTTATTTACGAAATTGCCACTCCTAGTGGGCCACTACCTAATCATCTTTGAGCCTTGTATACACTTGAACATAACAATTGCTCAGCCATTTCTTCTCCTTCCAACCGACCAAAGAGAGAGAGGATTTGAGAGAGTAGTTCATCTTGTGGATTTTAGCTTGAATCTTGAAGAATTGAAGTGTTGATTGTCTAATTGAGCTTCTAGGCTTAAACTACAAGACTAAGGTAGATCATTCATCTCCCTAATTGTATCATTGAGCTAAATCTTGCATGTTTCATGCATCATTGTAGAGCTAAGTTATGATATTGTTCATAATTGTTGAATTGAAGCTTGATTGTTGCATGCATGGCCATTTTAGTGTAATTTGAAGTTGAATTCTTGGAGAATTGTACATGCATGTCCATGTTTAAGTTAAAGTCCATGTTTTCACTTTGTTTTCCAACTATTGAGCTCTTGAGAGCAAGATTTGAAGCTTGAATTGGTTTGAAACTCATGCATGTCATATTTGAATGTTGATCATGCATATTCTTGAAAATTGGTTTGGAAATGAGCTTGATTAAACTTCCCTTGGGCTTTGATTTTACAAATTGAGCTTTGAACCTAGTAATACTATGTGTTTTCATGAGTTTTCCAGGAAAAGGGCCCAAGAGGATCGATTTTTGTGTTCCAAACTTGAGTTTCAAATTCAGAGCACAATTCTGGGTTTTCCAGATTTCTGGTGTACGCTCGAGCGGAGGGTTGTGAGCTCGAGCGCAGAAATCAAGTCCCCAGCAGTTTTGCAAATTTTGTGCTGTCCGCTCGAGCGGAAATATTTACGCTCGAGCGTGTTTTGCGAGCATCCAGTATATTTTGCAGTCCGCTCGAGCGGGTAACGTTTTTGCCTGTACGCTCGAGCGGAGATGTGTACGCTCGAGCGTGGCTCCCTTTTTTCTGAAAAGTCTGAAAATGTTTTCTGTATACATCTTTGCATCCTCATCCCATCCTAGGCATCCTTAGGCCTAGTTTAAGACATCTTAATGAGGATATAGATGTAGAACACACTGAGGCATAATAGGAAGTTAATTATTATACTTCCCCAACTGTTAAACTTAGAGTGTGTTCGATTTGTTTGCTGTTTAGGGTTGGCACTCGGGGACGCGCTCTAGCATACTGTAGCCCAATCTCTGTGAGTAACAGATTGTGTAAAGATATGTTCAAAATGGTTATCTTTGAATACTGAACTGAATTGTTTATTGAACTGATATTGTTTATTGAATGAATGTATGTCCTGTATTGTGAACTGTATTGTGGCATCCTTAGCACTGACTGTTACTGTTACAGAGCTCTGTCGGTTCCCTTGTGGAACCATACTGTTTACTAACTGATGGCCATCATTACTGTTGGGTCCGTTGAGGCCCGGTCCTTTTGGACCTACTGTTTATAGGCTAATGGATGTACCACATATGATTGATTGACTGATATACTGAAAGATCAAAATACTGTTTAATGAACTGTTTTCATTACTGTAAGGACATTCATTCATAACCTCTTTACACTTATTGTTATTCACTGGGCTTTAGCTCACTGTTTATATATATATGTAGGTTCTCAGCAGCCAGACCGGAGCTAGGAGCGTGGGTTAGTCCCCCAGTTTTGTCAAGCCAGCCTATGTGCCTCACCGCGAGGTTCCGTGTTGCCATGCTATGGCTTGGGGCGTTTTTGTGTCCCCTACTGTATAGACCGTCTACTGTTTACTGTACTGTTATTAAGGGATTTGATTCCCGTACTGAATGATGTATATGATTGTATATAGACTGTACTGTTGGAACTAAATGAATGCATGAAAAATGTTTTTGGCATACAGATTTTCACAGCTCAATGGACACTAGTTATTTACTGTTTTGGCTTCCGCCAGGCCCTGTACTCTGTTTTACTGTATTACTGCAGGCCTTCGGTAATCTCGGATTACTGGCCAGTTACGGTGCTAAACCCATAGGGCCGGGTTTGGGTCGTGACAGAGGTCCCGTTTGTTCCTACAAGTCTATTTAGGCTTGAAAAATCTGTCCATGCCAAGTTTTGGTGGTTTCGGTTGTCATTTTGCAATTTCGGCTCCTGAACGAGCCTTTTAAGTTTTGTATATTACAATTTTCCTTCTAATTTTCTAACCGGAGATCCAACAGAGGTCCCGTTTGTTCCTACAAGTCTATTTAGGCTTGAAAAGGCTATCCGTGCCAAGTTTTGGTGGTTTTGGTGGTCATTTTGAAATTTTGGCCCCCGAACGTAACTCTTAAGTCTTGTGTTTTACATTTTTCCTTCTAATTTTTTAGCCGGAAATCTAATCGATGTCCCATTTGTTCCTACAAGTCTATTTAGGCTTGAACAAGCTGTCCGTGTCAAGTTTCGGTGGTTTCAGTGGTCATTTCGCAATTTCAGCCCCCGAACAGGCCTTTTAAGTCTTGTGTTTTACAATTTTCCTTTTAGCTTTCTAACCGGAGATCCAATTGAGGTCCCGTTTGTTCCTACAAGTCTACTTAGGCTTGAACAAGCTGTCCGTCCCAAGTTTCGGTGGTTTCGGTAGTCATTTCAAAATTTCGGCCCCCGAACGGGCCTTTTAAGTCTTGTGTTTTACATTTTTCCTCCTAATTTTTTAACCGGAAATCCAATTGAGGTCCCATTTGTTCCTTCAAGTCTATTTAGGCTTGAAAAATCCGTCCATGCCAAGTTTTGGTGGTTCCGGTGGTCATTTCGCAATTTCGGCCCTCGAACGGGCCTTTTAAGTCTTGTGTTTTACAATTTTCCTTATAATTTTCAAACCAGAGATGCAATCGAGGTCCCGTTTGTTCCTACAAACCTATTTAGGCTTTAAAAATCCGTCCATGCCATGTTTTGGTGGTTTCGGTTGTCATTTCGCAATTTCGGCTCCTGAACGAGCCTTTTAAGTTTTGTGTATTACAATTTTCCTTCTAATTTTCTAACCGGAGATCCAATAGAGGTCCCGTTTGTTCCTACAAGTCTATTTAGGCTTGAAAAGGCTATCCGTGCCAAGTTTTGGTGGTTTCAGTGGTCATTTTGAAATTTCGGCCCCCGAACGGGCCTTTTAAGTCTTGTGTTTTACATTTTTCCTTCTAATTTTTTAACCGAAAATCCAATCGATGTCCCGTTTGTTCCTACAAGTCTATTTAGGCTTGAACAAGGTGTCCATGCCAAGTTTCGGTGGTTTTGGTGGTCATTTCGCAATTTCAGCCCCCGAACAGGCCTTTTAAGTATTGTGTTTTACAATTTTCCTTCTAACTTTCTAACCGGAGATCCAATTGAGGTCCCGTTTGTTCAACACAACCAAACATATTAAATGAAATGCTTGTAGTGATTTGAAAAGTAAATTATGAAAAATATACTTACAAAAGTGTTTGTCAATAAGATTCCTCTGATGAATAATCATTTCCATTAACCTGCATGCCTGCTTGATCCTTGGTCTTCCTCATAAACTTCTCAATCTCTTCAAATCTTTTGTTTTGCATTTCAATCATTTGCATTTCAAATTAACCATCACGTCCATGAGCAAATAAAAATATCAAATCAAAACTAATCTATAAGAATCCTTCTACAATAAAAGCTTGCAGGTAAAGTGTGGTGAACAATATACCTAGAACATTTATGACATAAATCTTGTCAAGCAAAAGCACTTTCATATCTTTTAAAAATCTTGATATCTGATTCAAATTAGCAGACCTAGACTTCAGCCTGAAATAAAAATGAGATCCAACAAAATCAAATTGATATTCTTGTCTATACTGAGCTTGCACAGATGCCAAATCAAACTTAAATGTGTAAAATCCTACAACATAAATGACATTTGCTTAGAAGGCAGCATAAATTCATTCCCAACCATACGCTATCATAAATAACAGAGTATGAGCATCAGGAAGAGAGCCCTCACTTGGAAGGTCCTTTTGAGCTTTGATCAATGAACTCTTCCTTTACAGATAGGGTGCCATCTTTACCAGTTGAGTCATCTGTATTTATATCAAGTATCAATCAAATTATTACGGGCAAGAGAGGAAACTATAAGCTGAATAAATGTATGAACAAGAAAAGATTAAAGCTAAAATCCCCAGTTATCATTAACTGACTTTCATTAAAGTACTGAACAGCCCTTGACCGAGGAAATAAGGTTGAAAATTGAAGTGAAGGAATTCGGCCTATCAGTAGATTTAATTTTAATCCCAATCCAATCTAATTAATCAGATTTGGTAAAAAGAGTATGAAGTGTTGGCCTGGTAATGATCCATATCCAAATTCAGGGTGGCCAGATCCAATAACGGTCTTTATAACTAGATGTATATAAATATATATAATAGGTTGTGGAAAAATATTTATAAAGGTAATATGGATAACTCAACAAAAATTATATAATAAATAACCAAATATCATAATTCAAGTTTAGTTAATTTAATCGAATAAATTTTTCAAAAGGTTTTTTTTATTACTTCTCATTGGACTATATCAGATAATAATATCAATTTCGGCTGTTAACAAATTCATATTCAAATTATTGTTGAATAGGCCCATTAAATTATCCTAGTGGAATATTTTCTTGACTGATTAAACCCCCCATCTATTTGAAATGCCACAACAAAAGAAAAGCATGTCCTTCGAAAATGTGCATTTGCTATGCCTTTCCCATCTGATTTTGCACAGTGCTCCCCACTTACCGCAGAGTCTAGGAGAGGTAGTAGGTAGGTAGCCTTCCCCACACTTTTTTGAGGAATGGTTGATTCTTGCGACTTGAACACCCACGACAAGACTGGAAGCATATAGCACTTGTCATATCATGAAATCATGACCTCTAATTATCCAAAGACACAAATTGTCACCCCTTGAGAAAAATTTATCAGGTCTTAAAAAGAAGACAATAACTTACTGCATGCAATGCAAGGATTGTTTTCCATTATAAAAAATTTCTATTTTAAGTCCATTACTAGGATTGATTAGCATCAAAATACTATTCAGAAACTTTGAGTCAAAACCACATTGCTTAGTAGTGGTCTGACTAGAATAAAATTCTAACAATCAACTATTTTATCAAGGTAATCAAGTTGATTATTATGGATTCAAATGAAATCAATAAAAATATTTAAACTGGGCAAATTGAGGCATTATTGTGTGGGAACAAGATTGTCAAAGCTATTCAGTGACATGTGCTTGATGTATATTGGATTACTGTAGATGTTCTCAATAGCACCCATTATCTTGGCTTTTGCACATTGGTTCTTACATAATAGTGATGTAGTAAACTGAAAAGAGAGAAGAAAAAAGTGCAATTATACTGAAAAGATCCCATGCACAGTAATCATAACATGTCACACCTTTAAGTTCTATGACAGCTATCTCTGTACCAGTCAATGCTTTTTTTGATCTAGCAGGGTAAAAACTTGTATCCACAAGTTGTTAAGAATAGCTAGGAAATGGTAATAGATTACATAAAAAAAAATTAAAACTAACACAACATATACCTTCCAACTGCAAAGGTTTTATAACAAAACCTAGAATAGCAAATGGAACCATCAAAATTGCCTCCCCAAAGAATGCAAAATGCTAATTCCAGTGACCTACAACCTATACCAAAAACAAAACAAATTAAAGGGAAGAAAAAAAAGACGATTAGCAATTGTTCCACCTAAATATTATCAAAACAAAACAAGATGTGAACTATAAAGTAGCAGTCAAACACACAACTTGTAATATCATATGGCCAAAGATCCAACGATGTATTAAAAAATGTTTGTCAAAAACAATATTGATTTAATGTAGCACAGTTCAGAGTAAGTTGTACTCACAAATCCACCATAAACATAGCCAAGTGCAACTCCAGCTGGTATACATATGTAAAATATTGAAAGCCACGCAGTTTTCTGATACAAGGACATAAGTTAAAAATCTATATGAAGATGAAGTGTATGTAGAGGCAACAACCATTTGAAATGAAGCTGCTACTAATAGAGCAAGCAAGTCAAATACAAATAGGAATTCGATGTCAATGTATATAGTAGAAGTAAAACAAGACTGAGATCCAAATAAGCACAACAAATTTAGAGAAAGGCCTAAAGTTAGGGGTCCAGTTTTTTGGCTTCTTTTTTAGTTTGTTGGGGAAAAAATCAGCAGTGAACATGCAGCAAAATTCAATCCTTCTTTCCATGTTTTTTATTAACTATTTGATCCATCACTGTACTGTTTCTACTTCAGATGTTTAGACAAAGTTGTTTCTCAAGAAACATTCATTATACACTAACATGAAACTAACATGCCAGCAAAATATTTTAATGCATATGAAATTAGAATAGAGGTAGATTTTTACTCAATGGAAGACAAAAAGCAGACAAGAAAAGAGGGAAGAAACAAGATACACTCCAACTAACACCATTCTTATTTTCACTTTTGGTCACATGAATAATGAGTATGTACTATTATATATCTAAAATAATATCATCTAAAGAATCTTTATGAAAAAGAGTAAAAATTGAAACCCCCAAAAATATGAGAGTGCTCTATGATAATGAAAAGTTACATCAACTTCTAGTAACAAATGTTTTCACAGAGAACACTTGATGTGAATAATTAACCATTTCAACAAATTATAAAGGCTAGCCAACTTATTTATACAATGAGAAGAAAAAAGCTTTATATATAGATAGCATTGGCTTGTTTGTTATGTGTATATTAGTATATATATATTATTAGGGAGTGATAAAAAAAGTCGAGAATCCAGTACAAAAATTCAAATTCTAGTTCACATCCACAACCCAGAAAATATAAAAACAGAAAACAATGAAAATGACTCTAATTAGTCACATAGTCAAAGAAATTGCTCATACAAATTCTAGTCCACTGCAACTTTTTGTCTCTTTCAAACCAACACACAAACACGTGGTGGGTCTGAAAAAACCACTTACAAAATGCACACCAAAAAATAATTACTCAAGATCACCTATAATTACTCTGATGTCTCTGAAATCATCAAAATTTCAAAATATTCACAAAAATCAAAGCTTAATGCCTAGCACAAAACATTGGTTCAACAAATGATCAAACTATCGAACTCAAACCAGATTTCACAAGAATCAAAATCTATAAGGTGATATATCGAAAAATCTGAGCGCACCTTTCCATGCCAGCAAATTTGTGCGATCGATACCCAAAATTATAATATCAGTCCCCAAAAAAATACAAAATCAGTTACAAAATCAGTCCGAAATTCAGAATATACCAGTCTTGAAAATCAGTTCCAACATCAGTCCGAAAATCACAATATCAGTCCGAAAATCACAATATCAGTCTGAAAAATCAAAATATCAGTCCGAAAAATTAGATTGATGACAAAGAAGAAAAAGAGGAAGATGAGTGAGTGTGAGGGAAAAATCAGTCCCATTGATTGTGTTGTGTTCTGGAATGCCAAATGAAATTGATGATAAAGAAGAAAGAGAGGAAGATGAGACAGTGTGAGAGAGTGAGAGTGAGAGGGAGAAGGAGAGGGAGAGGAAGAGGGAAAGAAAGACGAAGAAGAGGGAGAGAAGACATACCTCTTTGTCTTCTGTTGTGCCGCTTCAGGTTGTGGAATGAGAAGACGAAGAAGACTCATTTTAGGTCAATCTTGTTTATTCGGTCATTACAAAAAAAAAAAAAAAAAAAAAAAAAAAAAGAAGAAGAAGAAGAAGAAGATTCAAAATGACGTCGTTTTGACAAGAAATTTATTGGCGACGAAAATTATTATGTTGCCATAAATATCATTCACCTTTCAACGACTATTTTAATTCCGTCGCTAAAAAGTCCAAATTGGCGACAAACATTTTCGTTGCCATATATTAATTTTGTCGCCAAAACTTTTTTAGCGCTCCCGCGCAAAAAATTAAATTGGGGCCAAGCATTTTTGGCGACGAATTGAGATATTTGTTGCTAATGGTGTATTTTATGGCGACGAACACGTATATTGTCGCCAAAAACATACAATTGGCAACTAAATTCATTTTGGTTGCTAAAAAACGTCACCAAAAATGCTTTTTGTTGTAGTGATTCATCCATGTTGTGGCATAAGCGCTTGGGCCACATATGAAGAGAAACGATGGAACGTCTTATTAAAGACGGAATTTTAAGTTCACTTGATTTTTCTGATTTTAGTATTTGTGTGAATTGCATTAAGGAAAATACACAAAGACAAAGAAAAAGGGTGTTACTAGGACTACTGAATTATTAGACACAATTCATACTGATATATGTAGTCCCTTTACTGTTCCAACTATTTCTAGACATAAATATTTTATTACTTTTATTGATGACTTTTCTAGGTATACTTACGTGTATCTTATTCGTGAAAAATTAGAAGCACTGGATATGTTCAAACTCTATAAAGCTGAAGTTAATTTCAAGAAGAAGAGAGGCTTAAAGCTGAAAAGCCTGATAAGGCTCACCTTACCACTTTGGGTCCAACCAAAAAGATTTTCAAGAAAGGCAAAAGTAAGAAGAAGAAGAAGAATGCATATGATGAAACTCACAAGGCTAATGAAGAAAATAAGATTCGATGCCATTTCTGTCGAAAGAAAGGTCATATAAGAAAGGACTGTCCAGGTTTTAAAAGTTGGTTGGACAAGAAAGGTAACACTCAATGCTTTGTGTCTTATGAATCCCTTTTGGTAGATGTTCCACCAAATTCTTGGTGGATTGACACTGGTGCAAGTATTCACATAACAAATTCCATGGAGGGATACCTTACAAGTCGGAAACTAAATAAAGGAGAACGAACCATTACGGTTGGGAATGGAATAGAAGTGGCCGCTGAGGCTATTGGCACCCTCCGTCTAATTTTAGACTCTGGTTTCACTTTAGATTTAGTAAACACAGTTTATGTTCCTGTTTTTACTAGAAACCTAATTTCTGTTTCACAACTTGATTCATGTGATTATGAATTTAAGTTTGGAAATAATAAAGTCTCTTTATTCCACAATTCTCATATGATTGGTTCTGGTATTTTATATGGTAATCTTTATTCATTGAATTTAGATTCCACTTATGCACAATCTCTTTTATCCTTTAATGTAAACGACTTAGTAAATAGAAAGAGAAAGCGAGTGAATGAAAATTCATCCATGTTGTGGCATAAGCGCTTGGGCCACATATCAAGAGAAAGGATGGAACGTCTTATTAAAGACGGAATTTTAAGTTCACTTGATTTTTCTGATTTTAGTATTTGTGTGAATTGCATTAAAGGAAAATACACAAAGACAAAGAAAAAGGGTACTACTAGGACTACTGAATTATTAGACACAATTCATACTGATATATGTAGTCCCTTTACTGTTCCAACTATTTCTAGACATAAATAATTTATTACTTTTATTGATGACTTTTCTAGGTATACTTATGTGTATCTTATTCGTGAAAAATCAGAAGCACTGGATATGTTCAAACTCTATAAAGCTGAAGTTGAATTTCAAGAAGAAAAGAGGCTTAAAGCTGAAAAGCCTGATAAGGCTCACCTTACCACTTTGGGTCTAACCAAAAAGATTTTCAAGAAAGGAAAAAGTAAGAAGAAGAAGAATGCATATGATGAAACTCACAAGGCTAATGAAGAAAATAAGATTCGATGCCATTTCTGTCGAAAGAAAGGTCACATAAGAAAGGACTGTCCAGGTTTTAAAAGTTGGTTGGACAAGAAAGGTAACACTCAATGCTTTGTGTCTTTTGAATCCCTTTTGGTAGATGTTCCACCAAATTCTTGGTGGATTGACACTGGTGCAAATATTCACATAACAAATTCCATGGAGGGATACCTTACAAGTCGGAAACTAAATAAAGGAGAACGAACCATTACGGTTGGGAATGGAATAGAAATGGACGTTGAGGCTATTGGCACCCTCCGTCTAATTTTAGACTCTAGTTTCACTTTATATTTAGTAAACACAGTTTATGTTCCTATTTTTACTAGAAACCTAATTTCTGTTTCACAATTTGATTCATGCGGTTATAAATTTAAGTTTGGAAATAATAAAGTCACTTTATTCCACAATTCTCATATGATTGGTTTTGGTATTTTATATGGTAATCTTTATTCATTGAATTTAGATTCCACTTATGCACAATCTCTTTTATCCTTTAATGTAAACGACTTGGTAAATAAAAAGAGAAAGCGAGTGAATGAAAATTCATGCATGTTGTGGCATAAGCGCTTGGGCCACATATCAAGAGAAAGGATGGAACGTCTTATTAAAGACGGAATTTTAAGTTCACTTGATTTTTCTGATTTTAGTATTTGTGTGAATTGCATTAAAGGAAAATACACAAAGACAAAGAAAAAGGGTAGTACTAGGACTACTGAATTATTAGACACAATTCATACTGATATATGTAGTCCCTTTACTGTTCCAACTATTTCTGGACATAAATATTTTATTACTTTTATTGATGACTTTTCTAGGTATACTTATGTGTATCTTATTCGTGAAAAATCAGAAGCACTGGATATGTTCAAACTCTATAAAGTTAAAGTTGAAAATCAACTTGACAGACGGATTGAAAGTGTAAGATCTGATAGAGATGGTGAATATTATGGTCGATTCACTGAGTCGGGTCAAAATCCAAGTGCTTTTGCTTTATTTTTGGCTGAGAATGGTATTATTGCTAACTACACAATGCCTGGTACACCTGAGCAAAATGGTGTAACTGAGGGATGAACCCGTACTCTTTTGGACATGATGAGAAACGTGATGAGTAACTCTTCTTTGCCAGATTACTTGTGGGGTGAAGCTTTAAAAACTGTTGTACATGTTCTTAATAGGGTTCCTAGTAAGGCTATGCCTGTAACTCCTTATGAGTTGTGGGTTGGTAAGAAACCTAATTTGAATTATTTACATGTATGGGGTTGTCCTGCTGAAGCAAAAATTTTCAACCCACAAATAAAGAAATTAGACCCTAGAACTATAAATTGTTATTTCATTGGATAGCCTGAGAGATCAAAGAGTTTTAGATTATATTGTCCCACTCATAGCACAAGAATTGTTGAAACTAAAAATGCTATGTTCTTAGAGGATGAAAACATTAGTGGGAGTATGAATCTCAAAAATATTTCTTTGGAGGAAAATCGTGATTTTACGCCTTCAACGATTATCCAAGAAAATGTAGTACCTGAACCTATTAGTACACAAGAGATTTCTCACATTGGAAAAGAGGTTGTCCCAGTTGCAGAACAACCTTTACACAGATCTATAGACACCCCATTTTTGACCAACCTTAAGACTCAGACGTCACCGATTGAGCGGTTAGTGATGTTGCATATTGTGCTCGTTCAGAAGTCTCAGAGTCTCGGCTGCGAGCCTTGCCTCCGAACCTCCGGACTCTTTTATGCTTTGCCTCGGTTTGCGAATCAGGCTCTGTTTTCTCTGTTTTCTCTTCCCGAGGGGAGGGAGAGGTCTCGCAGATCATCTCTCAATGGCCGTAGGCTACATTTCGTGGTCGTAGGCCATTTTTCCCGTTTGGAGCCCGTTTTTCGGTTTTCGGAGCCGTCGGCCGTGTGCCTCGGTTCGGGACTGCTTAACCACCTCCGTTTGCTCCGGTTTTTGGTACATATCTCATTTACTCCCTTTTGAGGGACACTGTGGCTCGAGAGACCAACTTCGTGGTCAAACGCCACCTCCGGTGCTTAACAGTCAGTTTTCGGGGCCCCGGGCTGCGCGTTTTGGCCCCCGAACCTTCATTTTGCATCGGTTTTGGTTCATTTTTGGTGGAGGCCTTATTTTCATTGTTAGGAAGGCTGTAGAAGGGTGGGAGGCCAGTAATTGCTCTGACAACCAATTTTATTCCTTTATCGCCCTCCGTCGCCCGTTTTTCTCACTAGAAAGCCAATGTTGACCACCCTTGGGCCACTTTTTCCAGCCCTAAACCCCATATTTGTGTTGTACACACCTGGGAGGCCACCAATACGATATGGCCGGCCAGTAATTGCTTATGACCCTTTTGAACCCCTCTAAAAAATGGGTTTTTCTCTCTCTTGGTTCACTTCTTCTAGTTTTTGACCACATAGTTGTGTTGTGCACGCATGGGAGGCCACTAATATGGGATGGCCGGCCACTAATCATACTTGAACCTTTTGACCCTTGGCCGGCCGGCCACCTGCAGCCTTAATAACTGGCCGGCCATGATCCTTGCACCCTGTTCCTTCCAGCTGTGCCTCCTTTCCCCCCCAGATTCTGTATCCGATGGGGGGAACTTTTGGGGGGGAAAACTTAAATTTGAATCTCCCCCCTTTTCTCCACTCTTGTGCCTATATAACCAGCCCCTCCCCTTCAGTTTTAAGGGTTAGAAAAAACCCTTTGGAGCTCTTGCATACACCCCTCTCTTTCCCTCTCTTCCAACCTTCAAACCCTAAAGGTTCTTGCACCTTTTACACTGCACACCATAGTACCACACCCCCATCTTCCATTCCAATCCTTTGAAGCTGGTTTCCAGAGGTTGAGAGCCACCAAACTTGGTCCAAGAGCTGTTGAAGATATAGGCTACAAGGCAAATCAAGAATCAGCAGCCTTCCGGAGTCTGGCACGCATTCCAAGAACAATTGTAAACAGAGGCAAACCGGGGCATTGCGAGGGATTCTCCGCACAAAGCAACCCGAGCATGCATCATTCATCATCCGGATCAAAGTTGAGGCAGTCCCTGGCTTGCATGCCAATTCATTGCTTTCCTAGTTAAATTTGTTAATTAATTAGGGTTTTGTATTTATTCGGGACTGTACTATTTATTCGGGACTGTATATTATTTATTCGGACCCTCCGAGCGAGGGCACAACTGTAATAAGTGTGTGTGCGTGTGCGTGTGATGTATGTCTTCCAACCCCACGTCTTTCTCCCTTTTATTTACCAGCTTATGATGGTTAGATTAGGGCATGTTTCAATTAGCATACAGTATGATAGCATGTTTACATTCATTCATCTGTCTTGCATGCACCGGGCTCGACGCATCATACTAACTGCATTTGTATTTCAATTCCAAGTTGAATACATGTTAGCTGTAGCATCATCATATGCCATCTTTAGAATAGCCGAGCCTGCTATAGTTACATTTTTTGCATGTGTTGCATTAGGCATTTCTGTATAATTAGGATCATGCATGGATTTCTAATTAGCTTCTGTTTTGGCTTGGAGTACTCGGTAAGTTTTTGTGCTTTAGCATCTTTACATGCGTGTGAGTGACTGCTATGATAGCATGTTTGCCATGAGGCTAAATGCTTATGTGATATAACTGCCTGAATGCCTGTGGGTGAAGGTTGGGTTATTTGGATTGGAACAATTCGTTAAAATGTGTGTTTTAAGCCCACTAGATAGTGGCAAAATCATGTTTTCTAAGCCCACCCGAGGGTGGCAAATCCACGTCTTAGCCTACTTGCGAGTAGCACCATCAAACCATTTTCAAATAAACAAACATGAAATGTTTTGTTCCAATTCAGGCGATCCAGTCTATACTTGTATGCTGTGCGCATCACATAGTAAATCTAGGCTAATAACCGGAATAAGAACACATAATGTTTTCAAAACTAGATATCATGGTTAGTAGAGACCGATCTTTGATCGGGCGAGCGGGGGTGCTCACGAAGTGACCTTCCCCAATCGTACCCAAGTTCCCGAGCCGAGGCAACTTTGGTGATGACGGACACGTGGCCTTAGGCAAACGAGTCAGGGTTTCCTAAATTTCCTAAAATAAAATATTTAGGTGGCGACTCTGTATCTGGCAAAGCAGTCCATGTTTGGCACTTCTTTCAAAAATCTGTTTTCTCAAAAACGATTTGCCGGATTTGGACTCTTTGGTTCAAGATTAAGAACCGTGACAATTTGAGTCCTGAACTGTGGTGAGCCCAAACGAACACAACGGGATTTTCCCTCCCGGGACATTCGGGGACGTCTACAGTTTCTGGCGACTCCGCTGGGGATTTAGAGAACTTGACTCGAACTCATGATATCTTGTTTTGGCTACACTTATGTGTTTCTTTGCATTGCATTTGCATTGGTGCGCCTAGGACACCGTGTTTGCCATCTGCTATTCCTGAACGGTTTGCCGGAGGCTTGTCTTGTCAAGGCATGACCATAAGGCTGACCGGTTGTGGGCTCTGCCAGTATGGGAACACAAACCCCGGTTTTACCGGGGCACCCTTTTTGACCATTCGACCTAGTGCATATTCGGATCCACAGTGACCATTCCAAACTAGGACAGGTTGCTTACCCGATAGGTTGTTTGAAACCGCTGCGTGCGTAGTGAAACCCTAGCTCCTGACAAAATAGGACAGGGAAACCCTACCCCAACATAGGGGTGTTTTGGCTCTCACTTGCTTGCTATGTGCTTTTAGAGTGCGTCTCTACAGGAATGCATGTATCAGTTTGCAAGTCTGGGTATCAGGCCTGAGGGCATCAGTATTTGGAGAATCAGTTTTACCTGAGGGTAACAGTTTACAGGCAGAACTTTGGGGCAGAAATCAGTAACGAGTGCAGTCATTCAGCTACGCTCGTATCTGTTTTGGTGAAGTTGAGCTGAGGTGTTGTCTGTTTTCTCTTTTGCTAGGGGTAGTCCTGGAATCATAGCTTTAGAAGGCTCCGATATCCCCCGGGCACATTGGACTAGTGCTGATAGACTTTGCTAGGTCAGAAATTCAGTTCAAGGGCAACCAGTTTTCCTTCACCAGTGGTAAGGCAAAGGAGGGCCAAACAGGGTTCATTTGTTCATCTGATCCGACAGTCACCAGTCACACCATCAGCAGACCCGTGATGGCACAGGGTTTAGAAGAATTTGTGGCTATGATAACAGTGTTAAATCAGGGAACTGCAATGCAGGATGAGACCAGTGCTGAAACGCAACGCCCATCTGGGGCATCTGCCTCGCATCCAGCTTTGGGACCCCAGCCGAACTTTGACCCACATCTACCAGCTGAAGATTTGTAGAGTCCAGATCCCTGAGAAAGGTTGACTCAAGCTCGAGTTTCCACACCCCTGGTGCAGCCTACTGAGAGGCTTCATCCCTCTAATGTTAATGAATTCAATCCGACTGCAGTGAAAATTGTGAACCTTGAGAAGCAATTCAAAAGGACACAGGGCCTTAACTCCATTCATGACATTGAGGATGGGTCCGTCGAGGTTGCCGTAAGGCTCCCAGTCGGGAGTACCAATACTAGCGGTAGCACTGTTACCAAACCCGCTAAAGTCAACACAGTCGCCATAGCCGACCCTTTTGCCAAGGCCAACCTACAGATAGCCAGCCCAGCCCGAGCTTAGGGTAGATTTTTCACCCCCCTCCATATGAGCCTAACCAGCGCATTAAAAGTCCTAATGGAAAGAGGGCATCTCAAACCCCTTAATCCTCAACCTTTGCTAAACCCACTCCCTGCCAGACATAACCCCAGCAAATACTGTGCCTACCATCAACAGCACGGTCATGATACGAACCGTTGCATCCGCCTCCGTCATAAGATTCAGGATCTTATTGATGAAGAGACCCTAGCTCCACCAAAAGGACCTCAGGTTAGTACTGACTCGTCACCTCCCCGTCTCAACCTCAGCCATACACTGCCACCCACCTACAACCCCAGTATATACACCCCGACCCATATACTCAAGCCCGAGATGTTTATCCCGGAAAGCATGGGCTTAAGCACGATGGATGCACTTGAACCCCAATCATCTCAAACCCGTAAACCCACTACTTCTGAGCTGGGGAGCATGATTGAAGATCTTCAGAGAACAGTGGCAGATTTAACCTTTGGAGTTTTGGCTCCATCATCAACCACATCGCCTACCAGGGAGTTCATGTCAAAAGGCTCCCCAGTCTCGGGGCGGGCTGCATTTGAGGGAGGCCAATCCCTTGGCAAAGTGGAGGCGAGTGCAAAGAACAAGGTAGGGGCAGGCATGGATCCCTATGAACATCTTCTGTTCACTGTTGAGGCTTTGAAAGCCGAAGGACTGAACAAACAGCAACTGCTTGCAGTGATCGCAAAAACTGTGGATGATACTTTTGCCACTCAAGTTGGGGGCAGTCTGAATCAAGGGGCAAGCCAAGACAAGGGATGTTGTACTAGAAATGATCCTGTTAGCTCTAATCCTCCACTCAGAAAAGATCAGCAAACCAGGCCAGCACTTGCCAATCCCTTTGCTGGTGCGCCCAGCAAAAATCCACAAACCTTGAAGTACCAACCCCGAGGTCGGAGGGTCTTCCATGCCCTCTATATGCCTTTGTCCAAAGCTCTCCAAATCCTTGTTGGACAAGGCCATCTCAAACCACTTGAGCCTCGGCCTCTCCCGAACCCTCTTCCGGCTACACATGATGCTACCCAGTACTGCGCGTACCATCAGCAAACTGGCCATACCACCGACGACTGCTTCCGCCTTCGCCATGAAGTACAGGATCTGTTTGACAACGGGGTTGTCCTCCCGCCAAGCTTTGCAAAGTCTATCGGCACTGGATTGGTGAACTTGGGGGATAATGTGACCATGTGATCGGGGGATGAACCGCCTGCGGATGGCGTTCAGTTTACTCCAGATATGGTGGATGGCATGCACTGTTTTGAGCACATTTGCGAATGTTGTTAATCTGTACTTTCTGACTTGGGTATTGGGTCAGTCTTGTTGTTTTGTACAGAGTCAGTCTTTTCTTACTGAGTCAGTTGGGTCTGTCTTGTTGTACCGAGTCAGTCTTATTTTGGTTGGAGTCGGGTGATGCGGGGCGTGTTACCTCGGACATCACTTGCTTGTTTTGTGTTTGTCTTTTCATTTTCTTTTGAGTCTGTTTCTGCCTTGGAGCCAGTAATGCCAACAGATTTGAATGAACAGCAGTGATTTTCACATTCTTGTGCTCGCTTCTGCCTTGTGCCAGTTGTGCCAGAAGTTCTGAATGAAATGGCAGTGCTTTTCGCCTACTTCTCTATGCCTCGAACTCATTACATTGACCTAAGTTTTTCAAAACCTTTTGAACACTGTGATGAAAACGAAGAGGAAAGCATTCCTCGGGATTTGCAAAAATTTGATCAATTGAGAGAAAGAGAGGCGTGCTAAGCCCTTAATGAATGAAATCATGCTTGTTAGCGTGAGTACTGAGAAGGACCCTGGCTTGATCCAGACTGGTTTCACACTATCTTCAGCGCGAGCGACTTGCCGCTTTCTTAAAAATTTTCAAAAACAAAATGTTTTGCGCAGTCCTGCGAAGACCTGTGTGGAATCGCTCTTGAGATTGTGTAGCCTAGGATCGCTCTCAGCCTCGAGACTTAACCCCTTTGCTTCCAAACCTTGAACTTGAATTCAGAATGTTCAACGGTCAACTACAATGTGAGGCCTGTGTGGCCAGATTTGAAGTAGCCCTCGAACAAGAGGCCAGGAAAGTCTGATCAAGAAGATCAGAAGAAGCTTGCAAAGCTAGAACATAAGTACCCTTCGAACTAGGGGCAAAGATGTCAGATGTGCTCGAAGAGCCGAAGATGAGTCCTCTTGCAAATCAACAGCCACTCTCTTGGATACGGATGGCTTCAAAACCCTACAACCATTTGGTATGGACTGGTTACACTTTTACCCTTTAGAGGTTCGTTGGGCCGAAAACCCGGAAGGGCGACCTAGGCAAAAGTTAGAGCAAGAAAAAATATATACAAAAAGCAAAAAAGAAAAAAGAAGAAAAGAGAAAAAAGAAAAAAAGAAAAAAAAGAAAAAAGAAGAAAAGAGAAAAAAAAAAGAAGAAAGAATGAGAAAAAGGAATGAAAAGAATATTTAAAAAAAAAAAGAAAGAAAGAAGAACAAAGCTCGCAAGGTCGAAAACCCGCGACGGGCGCCTTGGCAAAAGTTAGAGCCTAAAAAGGAGAGGTTAATACCCGAGTGTACCTTAACCCCGAACTACGTGAGGCTTGATTCCCATCTTTGGGATACGTAGGCAACTTCATTCTGAAGTCCAGCCGTAAAATACTTCAAAATTCGACTGTGTCCATGTAATGGTTTTGATCATCTTTGCTTTCTCTGAATCCGAGAATTTGGTTGTGTTCATCACTCTAAGGACTGACTACAATGCGTTGCGGTGCCATTCAAACAAGGGGCAACTTTTCGTTGCCATTCAATGCACCGCGGTGCCGTTCAAACAAGGGGCAACTTTCCGTTGCCATGCAGCTCTCTTCAAGCAAGGGGCAATTTTCCTTCAGATCTGAGGTTGTGCATCTCAAGAGTAGGTTCTGTGCTCGGTAAGCGATGGCCGTTTGCAAAATAGTTTTTGAGAATTTTTACTGAGGTTGACTGATCCCTCAAAAATTATTCCATTTTTCTAAAACTGGACCATTTTCTTGGACTCAAAGAAGGAAAATTTTCAGTGCTCATAGCCTGATTTGCATGATTTTAAATCAGAAAATCGAACAAGCATGTTAATCTAACTCTCATTTTGGTCAAAATTGTTTTAGTAGAAAGCCAAAAACAAAAAATGGTTGAAATGATGAACTAGGGGCACAGTTGAGTCAGGTGTTCTGTATTTTCCTCATTATCAACATACTTGCCAGAAAAGGCACAATACTTGCCAAGAAGGGCACTCTACCTGCCAGAAAAGGGCATAACTGAAGTTAACAGCAAAGGGCAGAAAGCTCTCACATCCTCCAAGCAACGAGGTATCAAGCCAAGTGCGAAGCACAAACGGGAATGGATCGAGATATTCCACTCCTTTGTTTGGACACATCTGATTACATCCAAACTCCCCCGCGGAGCATCGTCAACCGATGTCAACTGCAGATGTGTTACACACCCAGTTGTAGCGCAACCCCTCTGTGGGAGAAACTCACTGTTGTGAACAAGAAGAAGAATCTAGCGGAATGCTAGGGCAAGACCCCGCAACTTTCTTGTTTATCCATCAACCATCTAGGGGAGGGATGAAAAACGAGAGATTGAAGAATAGAGAGATGTGTGATGAGAGCAAAAGTGAGAAAAGGGCTTTTTTTTTTTCAGAAAAATAGAGCCTGAGGGCCAAGTGATGTGAGAATCACAAATGAGAAAGGATGGGAAACAATACCCGGATAAACTGGCTCCTCGTGCACCGAGAGGTCCCTTGCCTTTGTAACACAGCTGAGTGTTGTTTTGTTTGTCTCAATTCTTGTTTTGAGTCGTTTGAGTGTCAATAGATGTGTCTAGATTGTTTTACCTTGTTTTTCCTTTGTTGAGTTGAGTTTAGGTTGTTCTACCTTTGTTTTCCGTTTTTGAGTCGTTTTGACTGCGGTCAGTTGTAGGCTCAATACCCGGTCAAAAACTCATATCTCAATTTCAAAAACGAATCATTTTGTGCTTAGAGTGCTGTGCCATTCTCCAGATTTGTGCAAAACAAGATTTGTTCTTTCATAAAACTACGGGGTTCAACCCAAGTCATGCGAGAACAGTAAAACGGAAAGCCCAAAGAAAATAGGGAAAATATATGTGGGTTCCAGACTGCAAAGCCCAAAGAAAAGAGGGAAAATTTGGAGCATCCGGGTTTGTTTCAACTTCTACAAGTTCCGTTTTGCATCCTCTCTTTTCAGATTAGACTGTGTGTTCAGAATGAGCTGTGTTCCGAATAAACCGAATACTGTGCAATGAGTTGCGTGTTCAGAATGAGCAGTGTGCTGATATGAAGTGTGTGTTCAAAATGAACAGAATACTATGTTGACTGTTTCACTGTCTCAAGCCAGAATGGCGATCAGAAGTGCTCTCCCTGAGTACCATTCCCCATCAGAGTTATCTTGGCTTTTGTTTGCAATGAGGGAAAGTTGTGAATATGATCAGAAAGAAAAGTGACATCCGTGGCTTTTACATGTAGAGATTACCCCTTGTCAGCAAGAAATCATTCTACCATTCTTCTACTCGCGTGAGGCGCATTTGGATTTCGAATCCACCTTTCCTCCTTTCACGTGAAACATGTTAGGATGCCATTGTTATTCTTACCCGGTTAAAACCTTCCCTCTCTCCGTATGAAATACGTTGAGATACGTCTGTTGGTTACACCATTGTTACTCTCCCTGGTTAAAACCTTCCCTCTCTCCGTATGAAATACGTTGAGATACCCCTGTTGGTTACACCATTGTTACTCCCCCCGGTTAAAACCTTCCCTCTCTCCGTATGAAATACGTTGAGATACGCCTGTTGGTTACACCATTGTTTACCCGGTTAAAACCTTTCCTCTCTCCGTATGAAATACATTGAGATACGCCTGTTGGTTACACCATTGTTACTCTCCCTGGTTAAAACCTTCCCTCTCTCCGTATGAAATACGTTGAGATACGCCTGTTGGTTACACCATTGTTATTCTCCCCGGTTAAAACCTTCTCCGGTTGCATTGTAGACGCGCTGGACGGGTTGTTTTTGGACCTCCTCTCACAATTTCAGCATGGTTAGAGTGTTCTTTTCCTCACACGATTTCAGCGTGTTTGGAATTTATCCCAGGTTGCGTTGTAGACGCGCTGGGGAGGTTGTTTTTGGACCTCCTCTCACGGTTTCAGCGTGGTTTGAGTGTCCCCTTCCTCACACAACTTCAGCGTGTTTGGAATTTATCCTAGGTTGCGTGGAACGCGCTCCTGATTGATTTTCTTTGTTCTTCCTCCACTCACGAGTCCAGCGTGATTAGCGTATGTCACCATTTTGCATCTATTGTACTCTCTGTTGCATTGCATCTATTATCTATTGCATCACACCTATTACATCCATTACATCGTATCTGTTTTATTGTCTGGTCTGGGAGACCTTAAATCCTCCGGTCTAAGGAGACCTTAAATCCTGCATCATCATTCGCGTTGTTTTGCGCATCGCACTTGCATTTATTCGCACCGTCTTGTGCACTTTCTGGTCTAGGAGACCTTAAATCCTCTAAAGGTGCAATTCCTTTGGTGTTTGTCGTGCCCGAACGACTTCCAGCAGTCTGGTATAGCCACCTGCCTGTGTTAGCAGTGAGTTCCTAGGAGACCAACTGAGACGGTGGAAACTAGAGTTCGAATGGCTCATGCCTAGAACACAAAGGTTCGGGATTTCTGAGACTAAAGTCTGGTTTAAATACCTAGGGGTATATCCTCGGCTTGAAATCTGTATGGCAACCCCATAGATTGAGATAGCATCTGTATGCACCTCAATTCTGGATACTGATCCAACCTAGTCTGTCACCCTGTTGGAGAATAGGGAAAGCTGCAACCATAGTCAGGGAGAAAAGTAGTACCTGTGGTTCGACCAAGAAGAAGTGAGAGATCTCCAGCACCATGAGGCACGATATTGTATGTACGGTTCATTTGAGGCTGGTGCGACCAGATGAACCGCGCAGGTATCGTATCTTCTCTGTGTGAGGCGCGACGAGAATTGAATAAGTTCTCCGCATTCCTAACTGCATGAAATGTAGTTGTCACTTTGCATTCTTGCTTAAAACTGTTGCATCTATTTGCGAATACTTGCTTCATTACAGCTTGCTGCATTTACATAGTCATTGAGTTACGTCCGGCCTTGTACATATCACTTTGCATTTTACCCCCGCCTGCGGGCATGCCTGCGGGTACGTTTCTTTGATATCTTGTCTGATTGTCTAAATCTTCGGCCTTGTCAAAAATGGGTCGTCTCTGGGATTTGACATTCACTCCCGTCACTTATGACTTTCGAGTTCTGTCAAAGAGGGGCAACTGCAGACACCCCATTTTTGACCGACCTTAAGAATCAGACGTCACCGATTGAGCGCTTGGTGATGTTGCATATTGTGCTCGTTCAGAAGTCTCAGAGTCTCGGCTGCGAGCCTTGCCTTCGAACCTCCGAACTCTTTTATGCTTTGCCTCGGTTTGTGAACCAGGCTCTATTTTCTCTGTTTTCTCTTCCCGAGGGGAGGGAGAGGTCTCGTAGATCATCTCTCAGTAGCCGTAGGCTACGTTTCGTGGTCGTAGGCCATTTTTCCCGTTTGGAGCCCGTTTCTCGGTTTTCGGAGCCGTCGGCCATGTGCCTCGGTTCGGGACAGCTTAACCACCTCTGTTTGCTCCGATTTTTGGCACATATCTCATTTACTCCCTTGTGAGGGACACTGTGGCTTGAGAGACCAACTTTGTGGTCAAACGCCACCTCCGGTGCTTAACAGTCAGTTTTCGGGGCCCCAGGCTGCGCGTTTTGGCCCCCGAACCTTCATTTTGCATCGGTTTTGGTTCATTTTTGGTGGAGGCCTTATTTTCATTGTTAGGAAGGCTGTAGAAGGGTGGGAGGCCAGTAATTGCTCTGACAACCAGTTTTATTCCTTCATCGCCCTCCGCCGCCCGTTTTTCTCACTAGAAAGCCAATGTTGACCACCCTTGGGCCACTTTTTCCAGCCCTAAACCCCATATTTGTGTTGTACACACCTGGGAGGCCACCAATATGATATGGCCGGCCAGTAATTGCTTCTGACCCTTTTGAACGTCTGTAAAAAATGGGTTTTTCTCTCTCTTGGTTCACTTCTTCCAGTTTTTGACCACATAGTTGTGTTGTGCACACATGGGAGGCCACCAATATGGGATGGCCGGCCACTAATCATGCTTGAACCTTTTGACCCTTGGCCGGCTGTAGACACCCCATTTTTGACCGACCTTAAGACTCAGACGTCACCGATTGAGCGCTCGGTGATGTTGCATATTGTGCTCGTTCAGAAGTCTCAGAGTCTCGGCCGTGAACCTTGCCTCCGGACTTCCGAACCCTTTCCGTACTTTGCCTCGGTTTGCGAAACAGGCTCGGTTTTCTCTATTTCTTTTTCCTGAGGGGAGGGAGAGGTCTAGTAGATCATCTCTCAGTGGCCGTAGGCTACGTTCCGCGGTCACAGGCCATTTTGCCCATTTCGGAGCCCGGTTCCCGGTTTTCGGAGCCGTCAGGCCGTGTGCCTCGGTTCGGGACCGCCTAACCATCTCCGTTTGCTCCGGTTTTTGGCATGCATCTTATTTACTCCCTTTCAAGGGACACTGTGGTCCGAAAGACCAACTTCGTGGTCGAACACCACTCCCGGTGCCCAACAGGCAATTTTCGGGGCCTCGGACTGCGCGTCTCGGCCCCCGAACCTTCATTTTGCATCGATTTTTGTTCATTTTTGGCAGGGACCTCTGTTTCATCACCAGGAAGGCCGTAGAAGGGTGGGAGGCCAGTAATTGTTCCAGGAACCAGTTAGATTTCCTTCATCGCCCTCCGACGTCCGTTTTTCACACTTCAAAGCCAATGTTGACCACCCTAGGGTCACTTTCTTCAACCCTAACCCCCATATTTGTGATATACACATCTGGGAGGCCACCAATATTTGGTGGCCGGCCAGTAATTGTTGTTGGACCTTTTGAACCCCTTTGAAAAATGGCTTGTTCTCTCTCCTGGTTTACAGTTGCCAATTTTTGACCACATACCTATGTTGAGCACACATGGGAGGCCACCAATCTGTGGTGGCCGGCCACTGAACCACCTTGGCCCTTTTGACCCCTGGCCGGCCGACCATGGGGGGTGGCCGGCCGGCCACCTGCTGCTCCAATACCTGGCCGGCCTGAACCCCTGCAGTGTGTACATTGCAAAACTGACCTCTTTGACCCCCCAGATTTTGTATCCGGAGGGCCAAATTTTGGGGGGGAAACTTGAATTCTTTTCCCCCCATTTTCCCCCCCTTTTCTCCCCCTCTTTGCCTATATAAACCAGCCTCCCCAGCTGGTTTAAGGGTTAGAAAAATCCCCTTTGAGCTCCCATATACATATCTCCTCTCTCTCTCTCCCTTCAAGCTTCAAAACCTCCAAGATCCTACCCCCATTTCACACCACCACCTAGCACCACTCCACCACTCCATTCCAGCAGCTAGGAGGGGCTTTCTAGCAGCTAAGAGGCAGCATTTCTCAAGCCAAAAGGCAGCCAAGAGTTGGTCTTCAAGGGTAAGCACCATTCCCCTCTTTTCTAGCTCATTTTTGTACCATTTCTTAGCCCTCTTTGCTTACTATTTTGAGCTCCGGCCATAACTGGAAATGTCATTTTTTTGAGCTCCTTTTTCCATTTCATTAAGGGTCTTACCCTGTTTGGGACCCCCATCTTGCACTTGCTTCATTACTCTTTCTTATGCCATAATTTTGCATAGTATTTTTGGCCTATGTGTAATCTGTTTTGGAGCATGATGTAAACTGTAGATAGGCTTATTTTGAGCACTTCTTCAACATTGAAGAAGGGCTCACCACTGTTTGGGACCTCCATGTATCACTTGCCATTGCACCCCTCTTTGGTCCCCATTTTTGCATGATTTATTAGCCTATTGAGCTTCTGTTTTTGGACCTTGGTCCGAACTGAAAATAGACCTATTTTGACCCCCTATTCATGTTTCATTAAGGGTCTATGGCTTTTTGGGACATCCTTTTTATACTTCATGTTATAGCTCTCTTGGTGCCCTTATTTTGCATGGCATTTTGAGCATACTTGTATCTGTTTTTGGGGTTTGTCATAAACTTTAATACATCATATTTTTGGCCCCTCTTCAATATTGTAGAAGGCCCCTTCCCTTTTTGGGGCCAGAATTTGTGAGTTGCTTCATTACCTCTCTCTTTTTGGCCATTTTTGCATGCTATCTTAGGCCTATTTGTGCTCACTGTTTGGCCATGCTTTGAACTATAAACATGCTTGTTTTGGGGCTTCCTAGCTTCCGTATTCATACTTCATGTTCAAATTATGCATGCATTGCATAGCTATAGGCCATTTCATGCGCCAAAATTCATGTTTCGGGACTCGTTCCATGCATCGGGTATCATTTTGCCATGATTCGGGGCTGTTTTGCATCCCATTTTGCCTCTGAAAATTGCATGATCATATGCCATGTTCCATGTTTTGCCATGTCTTGGTAGAGTGGCATTCCGTGCCGTGGGTTCGGTCCTCGGTTTGCGTGCACGCGTGCACGCACTTCGAGTTGTCTCATTTTCATCTTACGGCCTCCTATGTGAGTGTGGCTGAGGCCCACTTGTGTTGGTATAAGTCCATTATGTATTGTGTATACCATTTCATTTCATAGCATTGCGTATGCTAGGTTGCATATTAGAGCATTGTGTGTGCCATATTACATCGAGCATCGTGTGTGCCATTTCATAGCATTGTGTATGCTAGGGTGTATGTTAGTCGCATTCATGCATGTCATGCATATTGCATTGTGCTTGGGGTAGGGTTTAGACCAAACACGGGAAACGAGGTGCGTTTCGTACTCTGAGTGACGGAACGTGCCTCAATTCCCTAGTCACCGACACTCCGGATTACCCATGATGGAGTTAGGATTTGTCATAGTTTTCATGTGCATTCATTCTATATTGAGTTGTGCAATTCGACTCCTCGGCCATCATGCATCGAGATGCGTGATTGGTGGCACGAGGATCGAGGCCTGCATACATTTGTGAAAATACATTGCTATGCCCCTTTCCTGCTCTCTGTTGCAGCAAATCAAGAATCAACAGTCTTCCGAGGCTTGGCGCTTTCCAAGAATAATTACGAAACAGAGGCTAATTGGGGCATCCCAGTGGATTTCCGGGCAAGGCAGCCCAAACATACGTCATTCACCAGAATCAAGGCAGTCCCTGGCTTGCATGCCAGTTTATTATTTTTCTTAGTTAATTTTGTTAATTAATTAAGAATTTGTATTATTTGGACTGTATTATTTGGACTGTACTATTCTTTTATTCGGGACTGCATATTTATTTGGACCCTCTGTGCGAGGGCATAATTGTAATAAGTGTGGGTGAGTGTGATGTATGTCTTCCAACCCCACGTCTTTCTTCCCTTTTATTTACCTGCTTATGATGGTTAGATTAGGGCATAATTCAATTAGCATACAGTATGACAGCATGTTTGCATCATTCATCTGTTTTGCACGCACCGAGCTCGGCGCATCATACAAATTGCATTTGTATTTCAATTCCAAATTGAATACGTGTTAGTTGTAGCATTCCACATGCCATGTTTAGAATAGCCGAGCCTGCTATAGTTTGCATTTTTGCATGTGTTGCATTAGGCAATTCTGTGTATCTAGGATCATGCATGGATTTCTAATGAGTTTCTGTTTTGGCTTGGAGTACTCGGTGAGTTTTATGCTTTAGCACCCTTGCATGCGTGTGAGTGTTGCCATGAATAGCATGCTTACCATGAGGCTAATTGCTTATGTGATATAACTGCCTTGAATGCCTGTGGGTGGAGGTTGTGTTACTTGAATTGGGATAATTCATCAAATGTTTGTTTTAAGCCCACCTGAGGGTGGCAAAATCTGCATTTTAAGCCTACCTGCGGGTAGCAAACCATCTTTCAAAAACAAACATGAAATGTTTTGTTCCAATTCAAGCGACCCAGTCTATACTTGTATGCTGTGCGCATCACATAGTAAATCTAGGCTAATAACCGGAATAAGAACACATAATGTTTTCAAAACTAGATATCACGGTTAGTAGAGGCCGGTCTTTGACCGGGCGAGCGGGGGTGCTCACGAAGTGACCTTCCCCAATCGTACCCAAGTTCCCGAGCCGAGGCAACTTTGGTGATGACGGACACGTGGCCTTTGGCACCGAGTCAGGGTTTCCTAAATTTCCCCATAAAAAATATTTAGGTGGCGACTCTGTATATGGCAAAGCAGTCCATGTTTGGCACTTCTTTCAAAAATCTGTTTTCTCAAAAACGATTTGCTGGATTTGGACTCTTTGGTTCAAGATTTAGAACCGTGACAATCGAGTCCTTGAACTGTAGTGAGCCAAAATGAACAGAACGGGACTTAACCCTCCCGGGGCGTTCGGGGACGTCTACAGTTTCTGGCGACTCTGCTGGGGATTTAGAGAACTTGACTCGAACTCATGATATCTGGTTTTGACTACACTTGTGTGTTTCTTTGCATTGCATTTGCATTGGTGCGCCTAGGACACCGTGTTTGCCATATGCCATTCCCGAACGATTTGCCGGAGGCTTGTCTTGTCAAGGCATGACCATAAGGCTGATCGGCTATGGGCTCTGACAGCATGGGAACACAAACCCCGGTTTTACCGGGGCACCCTTTTTGACCATTCGACCTAGTGCATATTCGGATCCATAGTGACCATTCCAAACTAGGACAGGTTGCTTACCCGTTTATAGGTTGTTTGAAACCGCTGCGTGTGTAGTGAAACCCTAGTTCCTGACAAAATAGGACAGGGAAACCTTACCCCAACATAGGGGTGTTTTGGCTCTCACTTACTTGTTATGTGCTTTAGAGTGCGTCTCTACAGGAATGCATGTATCAGTTTGCGAGTTTGGGCATCAGGCCTGCGGGCACCAGTTCAGTTATTTTGGGAATCAGTTATCTGCGGGTATCAGATTTAGTTTTTGGGGCAGTGACTTGGGGAACAGTGATCAGCGGTCGAATACAGTTGTACAGTTATGCCTATGTCTGTTCTGATGAAATTGAGCTGAAATGCTGCCAACTTTCTCTTTCAGGGGGGGTTCAGAGATTTAGTTCAGAATAGCCAGTATTCTCCTTCGCCGAAGCAAGACAAACGTCCGATCTGTTAGTCACCAGTCACATCACTTCCGTTCAGCTCAGCGGATTCATGATGACCCAAAATTCAGAGGAAATTGTGGTTATGACAGCCGCATTAGACCAAGGAATCATCTTGCAGGATGAGACCAATGTTAAAGTGCCACATCCACCCAGGTCGCCTGCTGCGCGCCCGATCTGGGAGCCCCAGTTGTTTCAGGCCCGTGAGCCCACCACATTTGAATTAATGGGAATGATTGGTGACCTTCAGAGGTCCGTGGCAGATCTGGCTTACGGAATGTCGGCTTCATCACCAGCTGCATCATATGCCGAGAATTTTGCATCGCAGGAGCCCCCACTACTGGGGCGAATTGTGATCGAGCTCAGCCAACCCGAGGCTGTCTCAAGCTATGGCAATGACATGTCAACAGCAACCCAAACCCATGATCCAGCTGAGGCTAGAGGTAAGAATAAAATGAAGGCAGACACCGATCCCATCAAGCAACTGTTGTGGGCAGTCGAGGCTTTGAAAGCTGGGGGGATGAACAAACAGCAAGTATTCGCGGTCGTGGCCAAAACTGTGGATGATGCTTTCTCCACTCCAGCCGAGGGCAGTTCAAGCCAGGCAGAAAACCGGGATAGGCCCCGTCATGCCAGAACAGTTCCTTCCACCCCCAACTCTGCATCCGGAAAAGATCAGAAAGCCAAGACGGTGCCTGCCGACCCTTTCGCTAGTGCGTCTAGCAAGAATCCTCAGACTTCGAAGTATCCTCCTCGAGGGCGCAGAGTCTTTCATGCCCTCTACATGCCTCTGTTTAGGGCATTTCAAATTCTGGTTAACAAGGGGCATCTCACACCCCTCGAGCCTCGATCGCTGCCGAAGAATCTCCCTCTCACACATGATGCTACCTTGTATTGCGCATACCACCAACAGACTGGTCACAACACCGACAGCTGTTTTCCCCTTCGTCATGAAGTGCAAGATTTGATCGACAATGAAGTCATCCTCCCACCTACCTCAGCAAAGTCTGTCACTGCTGAACTGTTGGACTTCCAGGATACTGTGAGTATGTGATCAGGGGTTGGACCACCTGCGGGCGGCACTCGGCGTATTTCGAATGTGGCGTTTGGCACGCACTATTTTGAGCATTTGCGAATGCTAGTTTTTGTAATTTTTGGCTTGGGTGTCGAGTTAGTCCTTTGTTTTGAATCTATCTCATCGTCTTGAGTCAGTCTGTCTTGTTATATCGAGTCAGTCCGGTTGTACAAAGGTCGGGTATTTTCGGGGGTGTCACCTCGGGCGTCACCATTTTGTTTTGTGTTTGTCTTTTCGTTTTGTTTTGAGTCTGTTTCTGCCTTGGAGCCAGTGATGCCAACAGATTTGAATGAGCAGCAGTGATTTTCGCATTCTTGTGTTCGCTTCTGCCTTGTGCCAGTTATGCCGGAAGTTTTGAATGAGATGGCAATATTTGACTAAGAACTCTGCCTTTTCTGTGCCTTGAAGTCATTATAACGACCTAAGTTTTTCAAAACCTTTTGAACACTGCAGTGAAAACGAAGAGGAAGGAATTCCTCGGGATTTGCAAAACTTTGATCAACTGAGAGGAAGAGAGACGCGCTAAGCCCTTAATGATTGAAATCATGCTCGTTAGCGTGAGTACTGAGAAGGACCCTAGCTTTGATCCAGATTGGTTCTACACTGTCTTCAGCGCGAGCGATTTGTCGCTTTCTTAAAAACTTTCAAAAAATGTTTTGCGCGGTCCTGTGAAGACCTGTGTGGAATCGCTCTTGAGATTGTGCAGCCTAGGATCACTCTCGGCCTCGAGAGTCAACCCCTTTGTTTCCAAACCTTGAACTTGAATTCAGAATGTTCAACGGTCAACTACAATGTGAGGCCTGTGTGGCCAGATTTGAAGCAGCCCTCGAACAAGAGGCCAGGAAATTCGAATCAAAAAGATCAGAAGATCAGAAGAAGCTTGCAAAGCTAGAACAGAAGTACCCTTTGAACTAGGGGTGAAGATGTCAGATGAGCTCGAAGAGCTGAAGATGAGTCCTGTTGCAAATCAACAGCCACTCTCCTGGATACGGATGGCTTCGAAACCCTACAACCATTTGGCATGGACCAAGCTACATTTTTACCCTTGAGAGGCTCGCTGGGCCGAAAACCCGGAAGGGCGACCCAGGCAAAAGTTAGAGCAAGAAAAAGAAGAAAAAGAACAAAAAAGAACAAAAAGAAAAGAAAAGAAAAAAAAAGAAAAAATGCACAAAAAAAAAAGAAGAAAAGAAAAGAAAAGAATATCAAAAAAAAAAAAAAGAAGAAAAGAATTGAAAAGAGAAAGAAAGAAGAACAAAGCTCGCAAGGTCGAAAACCCGCGACGGGCGCCTTGGCAAAAGTTAGAGCCTAAAAAGGAGAGGTTAATACCCGAGTGTACCTTAACCCCGAACTACGTAAGGCTTGATTCCCATCTTTGGGATACGTAGGCAACTTCATCCTGAAGTCCAGCCATAAAACACTTCAAATTGGATTGTGTCCATGCAATGGTTCTGACCATCTTTGTCTTCTCTGTATCCGAGAGTCCGGTTGTGATCATCACTGGGAAGACTGATTACAATGCGCCGCGGTGCCATTCAGACAAGGGGCAACTTTCCGTTGCCATTCAACGCGCCGCGGTGCCATTCAAACAAGGGGCAACTTTCCGTTGCCATTCAATGCGCCGCGGTGTCGTTCAAACAAGGGGCAACTTTCCATTGCCATGCAGCTCTCTTCAAGCACGGGGCAGTTTTCCTTTGGATCCGAGGTTGTGCATCTCAGGAGTAGGTTTCATGCCCGTTGAGCAAGTGGTCGTTTGCAAAAATAGTTTTTGAGAATTTTTACTGAGGTTGACTAATCTTCTCGAAAAGTACTCCATTTTTCAAAACTGGACCATTTCTTGGACCCAAAAAAGGAAAATTTTCAGTGCTCATAGCCTGACTTGCATGATTTTAAATCAGAAAATTGAACAAGCATGTTAATCTAACTCTCATTTTGGTCAAAATTGTTTTAGTAGAAAGCCAAAAACAAAAAATGGTCGAAATGATGAACTAGGGGCACAGTTGAGTCAGGAGTTCTGTCTTTCCCCCTTTATCAACGTACTTGCCAGAAAGGGCACTCTACTTGCCAAGAAGGGCACTCTACTTGCTAGAAAAGGGCACAACTGAAGCTAACAACAAAGTGCTGAAGGCTCTCTCACCCTCCAAGCAGCGAGCTATCAAGCCAATTGCGAAGCGCGAACTGGAATGGGGCAAGATATTCCACTCCCTCATCTAGACGGATCTGATCATGTCCAAACTCTCCAGCAGAGTATCGTCAACTAATGCCAGCTGCAGATTTCTTACACACCCAGATGTAGCGCAACCCCTCTGTGGGAGGAATTCACTATCTGCGTGCAGAAGAAGAAGAATCTAGCTGAGTGCTAGAGGCAAGAGCCTTCAACTTCCTGTTTATCCATCAACCACCTAGGGGAGGGATTAAAAAATGACAGATTAAAGAATAGAGAGATGCGCGTGGAGAGAAAAAGTGAGAAAAGGGTTTTCAGAGAAAAACAGAGCCTGAGGGTCAAGTGATGTGAGAATCACAAATAAGAAAGGGTGGGAAACAATACCCGAAGAAACTGGCTCCTCGCGAACTAAAAGGTCTCTCGCCATTGGAACATGTCTGAGTGTCGTGTCTCTTGTTTTTTATTTTGTCTCGATTCTTGTTTTGAGTCGTTTCAAGTGTTACTCAATGTGTCTAGGTTGTGTGCCTTTTATTTCCTTGTTGAGTCGTCTTGCTGTGTTCAGTTGTAGGCTCAATACCCAGTCGAGAATTCATTCTCACTCTCAAAATTCAAAAAAAAAAAATCGTTTTTGTGAAGCCCCCGAAATATGCATTTACTTTTAAGACCTTAATGATGAATTATTTTCTTAAAGCCCTCGATTACTTGAATTATTTCGAATCTTGTCGGTTAGCAATTTTATTTTCTTTTTTTCAAAACAGAAATTTTCCTAGCCGGATTAGGTTCCCTAACCTAATTTAATTCTACATAAATTACATGTATTCAACACCAAGCCCTTAATTCGTTGATTGCTCGCAAATTAAACCCTAGAGTCGAAAACGCATCACAGACAAAACCATACAAACCCTAATCGACCCTGGAAGCTTAGAAATCAATTATAACACTCTAATATTAATTATTTAACTCTTAAATTTTAGATTAATTGCTCTAAACCCTAACTTCCGGATTTTACAGTCTTCATTCAGTTATTTACCTTTAAAGATAATACAAACTGAATTATTTTCCTAGACACTAATTTATTAACTCTTCACTCGAAATAGATATTTTAATTAAGCCCAAGCCCTCACATTTTTTCACAAATTGACCTCAAACAAGTACCATCATATATTTATATATATATATATACACTTGTACCCTAAAATGTTTTTTAACATTATGTTTTACAATTTCTAAGATTTGTACACCAAATAAATAAGAAAATCTTCCCAAATTTTGAGGACATGACTAGGCATCATCATTATACTATAGTACAAACAAATCCCTTGAAACTTGGAACAATAATGACTTTAGTACCAATAAAGATTTGCTATGAGTATTTAAATTAGCCCTAAATCTAACTAGATCATAAGTAAATACATAAATAAGATTCCAATACATGAGTTTAATTCCAAGCCCTCATTTCTTTTATTAAGCATTACCCAAAAAAAAAAAAAAAGGGTACATGTACCCTAATGTTATTAGTACCATCAATCTTGTAAGATATATATATATATATATACACACCTTGAAGAATGTGCTCTAGGACCAAAACAAATAAAATAATAACCCATCACACTCCTAGGGAAGAGTGAGAAACCAATTTCCAAGAACCACCATGATGGAATTCTAGAAATACACAACCTAATACCTAGACCTAGGATGCTAATTCCCAAGACTAGTTTCATTACAACCAAATGTTACCTAATCCTTGAGTAAACCACTCCCCAAGTCACTTCTATTCATTGAACTTCAAACAAATCCTAAACCTTCCATCCATTTTCAACTAGTGGGCATTTAGGACATTTTGCATCAAAACTTGTCTATAAATACCAATACCCCCTAGCTTGCAAGCACATATAACACACCACACCCACACACACATTTTGGCTAGAGAGAGAGAGAGAGGAGAGCAAGGAAGAGAAGTTTAGGAGAAGAGGAGGAAGAAAGAAGAGAGCTTCCTTGTGCAAAGCTTAGTAGGTAAGCCACAACACAACCTTCTCTTTCATTTTCCTTTTTCAAATACATGTTTCTAAGGGTTCTAAATAATGTTTTCAAATATGTTATTGATGAGTTACTTGTGTTAAAAATGCTAAAAGTTGAGCATTGATTCCATCTCTCTCGTATCTTTCCCATTTTGGCACAAAACCACCTTCTTTTCTACCAATCTCTCAACTTTTCAAGAGCACTCTTTCAAACAAATTTTCTGAGTTAAACATGTGATACTTAGTATATTTTCTTCACAAAAGAAATGAAACCTTCCCATGGTGGAACCCCCTTTTATAATTTTTCTTGTTTTGGGCATTCTACCTAAAAATCTGTTTTTGCAGCCACTTTCAAAAAAATTCCAGAAAAATGTACAAAAATATTCTGAACCTCCATTTTATATCAAAACCTCCCTTAAAGAGTTAGCTTTCAACTAAAAATGGTTTCATCGAAAAACATTAAGCGTTTTGAAAGAAAATCAAGTTTTCGTAACGGTCGACGGATCTGGACAGATTCTGGACAGCGCTGGACTATTTTCTAAATAACTTAAAATCTAGAAAAGCAAACCCATTTCCGAAAAATGTTCTAGAAACTAGATCAAATTCTCTACAAACCATAGGAAGACCGAGTTCAGTGGATGATCTAAAGTAGTCCTTTCGTATTAATCCTCGCGTGATGATTAATCTGGAAATTTGTTATGTATGGACGTTTTGTGCCCTTGTATTCATAAAAATGTTTAATGGCTTATGATCATATCTTGGCAAGATGTTGTATGTGCATGTTATGTTATTTATCTTTCTTATCTTGAGGATGCATGCTTATGTGGATATTATTATATTGTTTAGTTGGACTAACCTTGACTTAAAACACTTAATTCAACGGGAAACCTAATTGGGTGGGTATTGGGTTTTCGAGCACTTGAGTAATGAAAAGATGAGAATGTGTGGTATATGGCTTGTTGGGATGCGTTCCCTATTCGAGGTTAAATCTTGCGCAAGTGGTTTTCGGAACCCTTGAACGGAGCGGTTGTATTCGGACCCTAGGTGGTTTGGTGTGAGGAGGGATTCGGGCAAGGCCCTATTTTTACCGTCTCTTTTGAGGCCCTGCGGTTGGCGCTACGCGGTATATAACCGTTGGTAGGCATCCGAGGTTAGTTCTGCAACAAAGCAGCAAAAGAGGGGGCATACCGAATAATCCGCGTCCGATTCTTGTGGTTGGGAGGACGAAATCTCTTTGGGGGATTTCTAGATTACTGACATCTAACCTAACCATTTATTTATTTACTTATTTATTTATTGGAGTATCATGCTTTACTACTTGATGTTATATTTTGTGATTGTGTATTGGACTGGGAAAAAGGGGTGGGGTGCGTGTGTGTTTACTGGGCATTCAAAGCTCACGGCGTATCATGCCAGGTGACGAAGAGGAACTCATAGCTGGAGACGTCGAACCTGAAACCTTTGAAGACTTTTGGCTATCCTAGAATATTAGAAGTTTCCTTTTGGATATTTTGTAAGACTCATATGAAGATTTAAGTTTTCTCTTGGGATGTAATGTAATGGATCAGGCTTTTGAAATTAATGATATTTGAGGTTGTTATGTATTTATATTCTATGTATGAACCTTATCGTTGCTTATGAGACCTTGCGTCAATGCCTTGTAAGATCTGTCAAAAAGGTAGTGCGCTGCCTAAGAAAGCTGGACTTAGAAGGGAGGCTATTTTGACTCCTCCGGCGATCTGGGATCTTACTTGGTTATTGGCCATAGGACTCACTAGTGACTCTCCCTTGACTGCAACCTATAGTGTAGAATCGGGGTGCCACAGTTTTGTACTCAGAGTGCCGTGCCGTTCTCCACATTTGTACAAAACAAGATTCTTTCTTAAACCGCAGGGTTCAACCCAGGTCATGTGAGAGCAGTAGAACCAGGACCTATCTGAAGCTATATAGGTTCCAGACTTCGAAGCAAAAGAAAAAAGGAAAGATGTCAGGGCATCTGAGTTTATTTCAACTTCTGCAAATTCAGTCGTCGCATCCTGTATGTTCAGAATGAGCGGAGTGTTCAAACTTAAAAGAATACTGTGTTATGAGCCGTGTGTTCAGATCAAGTAGGGTCGCGTTATGAGCTGCGTGTTCAGATTCAAATGTATGAGCTTCGTGTTCAGGTTCAAATATATGAGCTGTGTGTTCAAAATTGAAGTGTGTGAGCTGCGTGTTCAACATGAGGTATATGAGCTGCGTGTTCAGAAGAGAAATGTGTGAGCTACGTGTTCAACATGAAGTATATGAGCTGCGTGTTCAGAATTGAAGTGTGTGAGCTGCGTGTTCAACATGAGGTATATGAGCTGCGTGCTCAGAAGAGAAATGTGTGAGCTGCGTGTTCAACATGAAGTATATGAGCTGCGTGTTCAGAATTGAAGTGTGTGAACTGCGCGTTCAACATGAGGTATATGAGCTGCGTGTTCAGAAGAGAAATATGTGAGCTGCGTGTTCAACATGGAGTATATGAGCTGCGTGTTCAACATGAGGTATATGAGCTACGTGTTCAGAAGAGAAATGTACGAGCTGCGTGTTCAACATGAAGTATATGAGCTGTGTGTTCAGAATTGAAGCGTGTGAGCTGCGTGTTCAAACATCAAATATTTGAGCTGTGTGTTCAGATTTCAGAAACAGTGGATTGTGTGTTCATCTCAGTGTTTGGGCTGCGTGTTCAACCTTCTACAAAGTGTGTACTGCGTGTTCACCTCAAGATTTGAGCCGTGTGTTCAGAATTCAAGTGTTTGGGCTGCGTGTTCAACTCTCAATCAGTGTGTGCCGTGTGTTCACCTCAACAACGAGCTGTGTGTTCGACATCAAGTGTTTGGGTTGCGTGTTCAACCTTCTACAAAGAGTGTGCTGCGTGTTTACCTCAAGATTTGAGCCGTGTGTTTAGAATTCAAGTGTTTGGGTTGCGTGTTCAACTCTCAATCAGTGTGTGCCGTGTGTTCACCTCAACAACGAGCTGTGTGTTCGACATCAAGTGTTTGGGCTGCGTGTTCAACCTTCTATAAAGTGTGTGCTGCGTGTTCACCTCAAGATTTGAGTCGTATGTTCAGAATTCAAGTGTTTGGGCTGCGTGTTCAACTCTCAATCAGTGTGTGCCGTGTGTTCACCTCAACAACGAGCTGTGTGTTCGACATCAAGTGTTTGGGCTGCGTGTTCAACCTTCTACAAAGAGTGTGTTGCGTGTTCACCTCAAGATTTGAGCCGTGTGTTCAGAATTCAAGTGTTTGGGCTGCGTGTTCAACTCTCAATCAGTGTGTGCCGTGTGTTCACCTCAACAACGAGCTGTGTGTTCGACATCAAGTGTTTGGGCTGCGTGTTCAACCTTCTACAAAGTGTGTGCTGCGTGTTCACCTCAAGATTTGAGCCGTATGTTCAGAATTCAAGTGTTTGGGCTGCGTGTTCAACTCTCAATCAATGTGTGCCGTGTGTTCACCTTAACAACGAGCTGTGTGTTCGACATCAAGTGTTTGGGCTGCGTGTTCAACCTTCTACAAAGTGTGTGCTGCGTGTTCACCTCAAGATTTGAGCCGTGTGTTCAGAATTCAAGTGTTTGGGCTGCGTGTTCAACTCTTAATCAGTGTGTGCCGTGTGTTCACCTCAACAACGAGCTGTGTGTTCGACATCAAGTGTTTGGGCTACATGTTCAACCTTCTACAAAGTGTGTGCTGCGTGTTCACCTCAACAATGAGCCGTGTGTTCAAAATTCAAGTGTTTGGGCTGCGTGTTCAACTCTCAATCAGTGTGTGCCGCGTGTTCACCTCAACAACGAGCTGTGTGTTCGACATCAAAGTGTGGGCTGTGTGTTCATCTCAAATGTTTGGGCTGCGTGTTCAACTCTCAATCAGTGTGTGCCGTGTGTTCATCCCAAAAACGAGCTGTGTGCCCGGAGAATGAGCCGTGTGCCCGAAGAGGAGCTGTATGCCCGAAGAATGAGCTGTGTGCCCCCCAAAAAACGAGCTGTGTGCCCGAAGAATGAGCCGTGTACCCGAAGAGGAGCTGTGTGCCCGAAGATGAGCTGTGTGCCCCCCCCAAAAACCGAGCTGTGTGCCCGAAGAATGAGCTGTGTGCCTGAAGAACGAGCTGTGTGCCCGAAGAATGAGCTGTGTGCCCCCCGAAAACAAGCTGTGTGCCCGAAGAATGAGCTGTGTGCCCGAATAATAAGCCGTGTGCCCGAAGAGGAGCTGTGTGCCCGAAAATGAGCTGTGTGCCCTCCCTAAAAACGAGCTGTGTGCCCGAAGAATGAGCCGTGTGCCCCCCGAAAACGAGCTGTGTGCCCGAAGAATGAGCTGTGTGCCCCCCAAAAACGAGCTGTGTGCCCGAAGAATGAGCTGTGTGCCCCCCGAAAACGAGCTGTGTGCCCGAAAACGAGCTGTGTGCCCGAAAATGAGCTGTGTGCCCGAAATGATGCTGTGTGCCCAAAAGAGTTGTGTGCCTAGATAAAGTAGAGTGTTGTGTTTCGAACTGCGTGCCAAACGAACAAAATGCTATATCGTAAACTGTGTGCCGAGTCCTGCATTGTGCATGCATTTCATCTCGCTATTTTGCGCTCTGACTATTACTTGCATTGTGCATGCATTTTATCGCACTATTTTGCACATCGCACTGTTTGGTGCAATTTGTACTCGCGCTATCTTGCGCACCTTACCTGTATCACATGCTTTATGCATTCACCCTACTCGCACTGTCTTGTGCACTGTCCGGTCTAGGAGACCTTAAATCCTCTAAAGGTGCAATTCCTTTGGTGTTTGTCGTGCCCGAACGACTTCCAGTGGTCTGGTATAGCCACCTGCCTGTGTTAGCGGTGAGTTCCTAGGAGACCAACTGAGACGGTGGAAACTAGAGTTCGAACGGCTCATGCCTAGAACACAAAGGTTCGGGATTTCCGAGACTAAAGTCTGGTTTAAATACCCAGGGGTATATCCTCGGCTTGAAATCTGTATGGCAGCCCCATAGATTGAGATAGCATCTGTATGCACCTCAATTCTGGATACTGATCCAACCTAGTCTGTCACCCTGTTGGAGAATAGGGAAAGCTGCGACCATAGTCAGGGAGAAAAGTAGTACCTGTGGTTCAACTAAGAAGAAGCGAAAGATCCCCAACAGCATGAGGTAAGTCATTGCCTATTGCCCCTGTGAGGTACCTTCATTTCCTAAGCTATTACATTGCATTTTAGCCACTACATTACAGTGCATTGCATGAATCCTCAATTTTCAAACCGGCTTCGCGTAGCGTATAAGTCCAATTTTCAAACCGGCTTCGCGTAGCGTATAAGTCCAATTTTCAAACCGGCTTCGCGTAGTGTGTAAGTCCAATTTTCAAATCGGCTTCGCGTAGCGTATAAGTCCAATCATCAAAATCTTCCTGCATATCATTTTGCATCCTGCCCCTGAACTACGCTGGTTTGATTCCTTGCAAAGGGATACGTAAGCAGCCTGCGGGTTCAACCGACTACAGCTATATCTTGTATGATTGTCTAAGTCTTCGGCCTTGTCAAAAATGGGTCGTCTTTGGGCTTTGACATTCACTCCCGTCACTTGTGACTTCCGAGTTCTGTCAAAGAGGGGCAACTGTAGACACCCCATTTTTGACCGACCTTAAGACTCAGGCGTCACCGATTGAGCGCTCGGTGATGTTGCATATTGTGCTCGTTCAGAAGTCTCAGAGTCTCGGCCGTGAACCTTGCCTCCGGACTTCCGAACCCTTTCCATACTTTGCCTCGGTTTGCAAACCAGGCTCGGTTTTCTCTGTTTCTTTTCCCTGAGGGGAGGGAGAGGTCTAGTAGATCATCTCTCAGTGGCCGTAGGCTACGTTCCGCGGTCACAGGCCATTTTGCCCATTTCGGAGCCCGGTTCCCGGTTTTCGGAGCCGTCAGGCCGTGTGCCTCGGTTCGGGACCGCCTAACCATCTCCGTTTGCTCCGGTTTTTGGCATGCATCTTATTTACTCCCTTTCAAGGGACACTGTGGTTCGAGAGACCAACTTCGTGGTCGAACACCACTCCCGGTGCCCAACAGGCAGTTTTCGGGGCCTCGGACTGCGCGTCTCGGCCCCCGAACCTTCATTTTGCATCGGTTTTCGTTCATTTTTGGCAGGGACCTCTGTTTCATCACCAAGAAGGCCGTAGAAGGGTGGGAGGCCAGTAATTGTTCCAGGAACCAGTTAGATTTCCTTCATCGCCCTCCGACGTCCGTTTTTCACACTTCAAAGCCAATGTTGACCACCCTAGGGTCACTTTCTTCAACCCTAACCCCCATATTTGTGATATACACATCTGGGAGGCCACCAATATTTGGTGGCCGGCCAGTAATTGTTGTTGGACCTTTTGAACCCCTTTGAAAAATGGCTTGTTCTCTCTCCTGGTTTACAGTTGCCAATTTTTGACCACATACCTGTGTTGAGCACACATGGGAGGCCACCAATCTGTGGTGGCCGGCCACTAAACCACCTTGGCCCTTTTGACCCCTGGCCGGCCGGCCATGGGAGGTGGCCGGCCGGCCACCTGCTGCTCCAATACCTGGCCGGCCTGAACCCCTGCAGTGTGTACATTGCAAAACTGACCTCTTTGACCCCCCCAGATTTTGTATCCGGAGGGCCAAATTTTGGGGGGGAAACTTGAATTCTTTTCCCCCCATTTTTCCCCCCCTTTTCTCCCCCTCTTTGCCTATATAAACCAGCCTCCCCAGCTGGTTTAAGGGTTAGAAAAAACCCCTTTGAGCTCCCATATACATATCTCCTCTCTCTCTCTCCCTTCAAGCTTCAATACCTCCAAGATCCTACCCCCATTTCACACCACCACCTAGTACCACTCCACCACTCCTTTCCAACAGCTAGGAGGGGCTTTCTAGCAGCTAAGAGGCAGCATTTCTCAAGCCAAAAGGCAGCCAAGAGTTGGTCTTCAAGGGTAAGCACCATTCCCCGCTTTTCTAGCTCATTTTTGTACCATTTCTTAGCCCTCTTTTCTTACTATTTTGAGCTCCGGCCATAACTGGAAATGTCATTTTTTTGAGCTCATTTTTCTGTTTCATTAAGGGTCTTACCCTGTTTGGGACCCCCATCTTGCACTTGCTTCATTACCCTTTCTTATGCCATAATTTTGCATCGTATTTTTGGCCTATGTGTAATCTGTTTTGGAGCATGATGTAAACTGTAGATAGGCTTATTTTGAGCCCTTCTTCAACATTGAAGAAGGGCTCACCACTGTTTGGGACCTCCATGTATCACTTGCCATTGCACCCCTCTTTGGTCCCCATTTTTGCATGATTTATTAGCCTATTGAGCTTCTGTTTTTGGACCTTGGTCCGAACTGAAAATGGCCCTATTTTGATCCCCTCTTCATGTTTTATTAAGAGTCTATGGCTTTTTGGGACATCCTTTTTATACTTCATGTTATAGCTCTCTTGGTGCCCTTATTTTGCATAGCATTTTGAGCATACTTGTATCTATTTTTGGGGTTTGTCATAAACTATAATACATCATATTTTTGGCCCCTCTTCAATATTGTAGAAGGCCCCTTCCCTGTTTGGGGCCAGAATTTGTGAGTTGCTTCATTACCTCTCTCTTTTTGGCCATTTTTGCATGCTATCTTAGGCCTATTTGTGCTCACTGTTTGGCCATGATTTGAACTGTAAACATGCTTGTTTTGGGGCTTCCTAGCTTCCGTATTCATACTTCATGTTCAAATTATACATGCATTGCATAGCTATAGGCCATTTCATGCGCCAAAATTCATGTTTCGGGACTCGTTCCATGCATCGGGTATCATTTTGCCATGATTCGGGGCTGTTTTGCATCCCATTTTGCCTCTGAAAATTGCATGATCATATGCCATGTTCCATGTTTTGCCATGTCTTGGTAGAGTGGCATTCCGTGCCGTGGGTTCGGTCCTCGGTTTGCGTGCACGCGTGCACGCACTTCGAGTTGTCTCATTTTCATCTTACGGCCTCCTATGTGAGTGTGGCTGAGGCCCGCTTGTGTTGGTATAAGTCCATTATGCATTGTGTATACCATTTCATTTCATAGCATTGCGTATGCAAGGTTGCATATTAGAGCATTGTGTATGCTATATTACATCGAGCATCGTGTGTGCCATTTCATAGCATTGTGTATGCTAGGGTGTATGTTAGTCGCATTCATGCATGTCATGCATATTGCATTGTGCTTGGGGTAGGGTTTAGCCCAAGCACGGGAAACAAGGTGCGTTTCGTACTCTGAGTGACGGAACGTGTCTCAATTCCCTAGTCACCGACTCTCCGGATTACCCATGATGGAGTTAGGATTTGTCATAGTTTTCATGTGCATTCATTCTATATCGAGTTGTGCAATTCGACTCCTCGGCCATTATGCATCGAGATGCGTGATTGGTGGCACGAGGATCGAGGCCTGCATACATTTGTGAAAATACATTGCTATGCCCCTTTCCTGCTCTCTGTTGCAGCAAATCAAGAATCAGCAGTCTTCCGAGGCTTGGCACGCTTTCCAAGAATAATTGCGAAACAGAGGCTAATTGGGGCATCCTAGTGGATTTCCGCGCAAGGCAGCCCAAACATACGTCATTCACCAGAATCAAGGCAGTCCCTGGCTTGCATGCCAGTTTATTATTTTTCTTAGTTAATTTTGTTAATTAATTAAGAATTTGTATTATTTGGACTGTACTATTCTTTTATTCGGGACTGTATATTTATTTGGACCCTCTGTGCGATGGCATAATTGTAATAAGTGTGGGTGAGTGTGATGTATGTCTTCCAACCCCACGTCTTTCTTCCCTTTTATTTACCTGCTTATGATGGTTAGATTAGGGCATAATTCAATTAGCATACAGTATGACAGCATATTTGCATCATTCATTTGTTTTGCACGCACTGGGCTCGGCGCATCATACAAATTGCATTTGTATTTCAATTCCAAATTGAATACGTGTTAGTTGTAGCATTCCACATGCCATGTTTAGAATAGCCGAGCTTGCTATAGTTTGCATTTTTGCATGTGTTGCATTAGGCAATTCTGTGTATCTAGGATCATGCATGGATTTCTAATGAGTTTCTGTTTTGGTTTGGAGTACTCGGTGAGTTTTATCCTTTAGCACCCTTGCATGCGTGTGAGTGTTGCCATGAATAGCATGCTTACCATGAGGCTAATTGCTTATGTGATATAACTGTCTTGAATGCCTGTGGGTGGAGGTTGTGTTACTTGAATTGGGATTATTCATCAAATGTTTGTTTTAAGCCCACCTGAGGGTGGCAAAATCTGCATTTTAAGCCTACTTGCGGGTAGCAAACCATCTTTCAAAAACAAACATGAAATGTTTTGTTCCAATTCAAGCGACCCAGTCTATACTTGTATGCTGTGCGCATCACATAGTAAATCTAGGCTAATAACCGGAATAAGAACACATAATGTTTTCAAAACTAGATATCACGGTTAGTAGAGGCCGGTCTTTGACCGGGCGAGCGGGGGTGCTCACGAAGTGACCTTCCCCAATCGTACCCAAGTTCCCGAGCCGAGGCAACTTTGGTGATGACGGACACGTGGCCTTTGGCACCGAATCAGGGTTTCCTAAATTTCCCCATAAAAAATATTTAGGTGGCGACTCTGTATCTGGCAAAGCAGTCCATGTTTGGCACTTCTTTCAAAAATCTGTTTTCTCAAAAACGATTTGCCGGATTTGGACTCTTTGGTTCAAGATTTAGAACCGTGACAATCGAGTCCTTGAACTGTAGTGAGCCCAAATGAACAGAACGGGACTTAACCCTCCCGGGGCGTTCGGGGACGTCTACACCGGCCGGCCATGGGGAGGGCCGGCCGGCCACCTGCAGCCTCAATAACTGGCCGGCCATGATCCTTGCACCCTGTTCCTTCCAGCTGTGACCTCCTTTCCCCCCCAGATTCTGTATCCGAGGAGGGGAACTTTTGGGGGGGAAACTTAAATTTGAATCTCCCCCATTTTCTCCACTCTTGTGCCTATATAACCAGCCCCTCCCCTTCAGTTTTAAGGGTTAGAAAAAACCCTTTGGAGCTCTTGCATACACCCCTTTCTCTCCCTCTCTTCCAACCTTCAAACCCTAAAGGTTCTTGCACCTTTTACACTGCACACCATAGTACCACACCCCCATCTTCCATTCCAATCCTTTGAAGCTGGTTTCCAGAGGTTGAGAGCCACCAAACTTGGTCCAAGAGCTATTGAAGATATAGGCTACAAGGCAAATCAAGAATCAGCAGCCATCCGGAGTCTGGCACGCATTCCAAGAACAATTGCAAACAGAGGCAAACCAGGGCATTGCGAGGGATTCTCCGCACAAAGCAACCCGAGCATGCATCATTCATTATCCGGATCAGAGTTGAGGCAGTCCCTGGCTTGCATGCCAATTCATTGCTTTCCTAGTTAAATTTGTTAACTAATTAGGGTTTTGTATTTATTCGGGACTGTACTATTTATTCGGGACTGTATATTATTTATTCGGACCCTCCGAGCGAGGGCACAACTGTAATAAGTGTGTGTGCGTGTGCGTGTGATGTATGTCTTCCAACCCCACGTCTTTCTCCCTTTTATTTACCAGCTTATGATGGTTAGATTAGGGCATGTTTCAATTAGCATACAGTATGATAGCATGTTTACATTCATTCATCTGTCTTGCATGCACCGGGCTCGGCGCATCATACTAACTACATTTGTATTTCAATTCCAAGTTGAATACATGTTAGCTGTAGCATCATCATATGCCATCTTTAGAATAGCCGAGCCTGCTATAGTTACATTTTTTGCATGTGTTGCATTAGGCATTTCTATATAATTAGGATCATGCATGGATTTCTAATTAGCTTCTGTTTTGGCTTGGAGTACTCGGTAAGTTTTTATGCTTTAGCATCCTTGCATGCGTGTGAGTGACTGCCATGATAGCATGTTTGCCATGAGGCTAAATGCTTATGTGATATAACTGTCTGAATGCCTGTGGGTGAAGGTTGGGTTATTTGGATTGGAACAATTCGTTAAAATGTGTGTTTTAAGCCCACTAGATAGTGGCAAAATCATGTTTTCTAAGCCCACCCGAGGGTGGCAAATCCACGTCTTAGCCTACTTGCGAGTAGCACCATCAAACCATTTTCAAATAAACAAACATGAAATGTTTTGTTCCAATTCAAGCGATCTAGTCTATACTTGTATGCTGTGCGCATCACATAGTAAATCTAGGCTAATAATCGGAATAAGAACACATAATGTTTTCAAAACTAGATATCATGGTTAGTAGAGGCCGATCTTTGATCGGGCGAGCGAGGGTGCTCATGAAGTGACCTTCCCCAATCGTACCCAAGTTCCCGAGCCGAGGCAACTTTGATGATGACGGACACGTGGCCTTAGGCAAACGAGTCAGGGTTTCCTAAATTTCCTAAAATAAAATATTTAGGTGGCGACTCTGTATCTGGCAAAGCAGTCCATGTTTGGCACTTCTTTCAAAAATCTGTTTTCTCAAAAACGATTTGCCGGATTTGGACTCTTTGATTCAAGATTAAGAACCGTGACAATTTGAGTCCTGAACTGTGGTGAGCCCAAACGAACACAACGGGATTTTCCCTCCCGGGACGTTCAGGGACGTCTACAAGATCACAAAGAGAAAAAAAACCAACCATATCAGATGACTATGAGGTTTACCTAAATGAGTGTGATATTGGCTTGTAGAACGATCCTGTTTTTTATGCCCAAGCCATGAAAAATGGAAATGCAACTCAATGGTTAAATGCTATGAAAGATGAGTTAAAATCCATGAAAGACAACAATGTCTGGGATCTTGTAGAATTGCCTAAGGGAGCCACAACTGTTGGATGCAAATGGGTTTTTAAAACCAAGCGTGATCCTAAAGGTAATGTCGAAAGATACAAGGCCAGATTAGTTGCTAAAGGATACACTCAAAAAGAATGGATAGACTATAAGGAAACTTATTCTCCTGTTTCTAATAAAGATTCCTTAAGAATAGTCATGACCTTAGTAGCTCATTATGATTTAGAGTTACATCAAATGGACGTTAAAACAGCTTTTTTGAATGGTGACTTGCATGAAGTGGTCTACATGGACCAACCTGAAGGTTTTAAGGATGAAAGCAAGGAAAATATGGTTTATAGGCTTAAGAAGTCCATATATGGTCTAAAGCAGGCATCTGGACAATGGCATCTTATATTTCATGAAGTTCTCACCAAATTTGATTTTAAGGATAATGTGGTTGATCAATGTGTCTACCTTAAAATCAATGGGAACAATATCTGCATTATAGTTTTGCATGTTGATGATATATTGCTTGCTAGCAATAATTTGGGAATGATACATGAGACAAAGAAATTCCTTACGAGAAATTTTGAAATAAAAGATCTTGGTGAAGCCTCTTTTGTCATTGGGATAGAAATTCACCGAGATAGGTCTCATGGTATTTTAGGATTGTCCCAAAGAGTCTATATGGAAAAGGTTCTTAAAAGGTTCAACATGCAGAACTGTTCAAGTAATGTTGCCCCTATAGTTAAGGGTGATAAATTTATTGAATTTCAGTGTCCCAAAAATAATTTAGAAAGGGAACAAATGAAAGAAATTCTTTATGCCTCTACAGTTAGGAACATTATGTATGCTTAAGTTTGTACACGTCCTGACATAGCATTTGTAGTTGGTATGCTTGGTCGATACCAAAGCAATCCCGGACTTGATCATTGGAAAGTAGTTAAGAAAGTGTTGCAATATTTACAAGGCACTAAGGATTACATGCTCACTTATCAAAGAATAGACAGCCTTGAAGTGGTTAGTTATTCAGATGCTGATTATGCTGGATGTAAAGACACTCGAAAGTCCACTTCTAGGTACACTTTTATGCTTGCTAATGGACCCATTTCGTGGAAGAGTCATAAGCAGTCTCTGACAGCCTTTTCCACTATGGAGACAGAGTTCATAGCATGTTATGAAGCCACATGTCATGCAGTATGGCTAAAGAATTTCATATCTAGATTACAACTTGTCGATTCAATTTCGAAGCTCTTACAGATTTATTATGATAATGATGCTACTGTGCGGTTCTCCAATAATAAAAAAACTTCAGGAGGATCAAAGCATATTGATATCAAGTATCTAGTTGTTAAAGAAAGGGTTCTGAATCAGACTGTTTCCATCTCTCATATTGATACTACACTCATGTTAGTAGATCCTTTAACTAAAGGTCTCACACCTAAGCTCTTTCAAGAACATGTTGCGCGCATGGGCTTAGTAGAAAGTTTATCATATTTAGACTTGAAATAAGTGTATTATGTTCGGGATAAATGTTATATTATAATCATCTTCTGTTAGTAATGATTATGTTTGTTGTTTTCATTCTTCATACTTGTGCACAATTTAGAAGAAGATGTAAACAACGGGACCGTTATAGATGAATTAGCATTAATCATCATTATGTTGCTAATGTCATCTCTGTGATTTAAGATTCACTTATTCATGTTGATGGAAAATATTAACACTATAACCATTGTACAGTCTTGATCAATGTGTAAATCACTGACTACAATGATTTGGTGCTAATAATTTCATTGAACAGAATCTAATGGTGATGGTGCAATCTTCTAGTGGGAAAACGTTGGCCATATTATGATAATCTAGTGACATAATATAATCATGCAAGCCAAGTGGGAGATTGAAAGAATTTTTCCTAAATATGGCTTAATGTGACTTATGCATGATTATACTAGATTCATCTTATTAAGTAAGATACATGTACATTAATTAGATGGTGACTTAATTATTGATGAATGCACCTATATATATAATGTACAGAAGACTAATGTTAATGCATTGAATGTGATGGATTCATTATGAATGAATCTTAGAGATGCATTATGTATCTATTATGAATATGTAAGATACATTAATCTATCTAATGAATTCATTAATATAGAAGATGCATTATATATCATGAATGTATAAGATACATTAATCTATTTAATGAAATTCATTGAATGAATGGATTCTTTGATGGGAAGAATACTAGTATAAATAGTGTAAGGTCACAAACTACACTCTCCATCAAAAACTCAAGTTGTCACCACAAGAAGGCTCGCATCGCCTAGAGAGAGAGAAGTGGTTTGAAGATCTTAGACAAGTAAAGAACTTAAAGATCAAGGTCTTCCATTCACGGTTTCTCTTTTTTACAAGAGGATTTAATACTATCATGGATCAAGGTATGTATTTACTTATTTTGTATAGTAGAAATTTATATAGTTTTCATATATAAAATTGAATCCTTAATGATTTTTAGTTTATGTTCCGCAAAGTTTTCTATCAGTCCCCTCAAATTTGAAATTGATATGCATGATATTTGAAATGAGGTACGAATAATACTAAAGCCTTATTCGGGAATCACGAATTTTAGTCAATAAATTAAAAAAATATTACAAATTATTACATCATTAATTTTGTTTTTTTTATACATCTTATTATAAAAAAATAAAAAAATTACTAATCAATTTCCAAACGCCTTTTGAACATAATATACACAGATAGACAGATAAAGGGAGAATATAAACAAAATAGAATGTAGAAAAAATAATTATAAAATAATAAATGTACAAATAATTCATGTATTAAATTATGTAAATAAGACTTGTACCTTCATCACATTACAATTATATATATATATATATATATTGTCAAAAATAACATTAATATATTACTATAATTAGATTACAACTGAGGGTTCGCCACCACTCTATCTATCAGTTCGTATACTTAACTTCTCACACACTAAACCATTGGTATAAGATAAACTTGCAATAGTGAATTGATCGAAACTCCCCGTGAGATAATTATCACGCACAAGATTTGAACTACAACAGAAATAAGAGAATAAGGGTTTGAAGTGAATGAATGAATCTAACAACAATACATATTTCGGAGAAAGGTTGAGACCCCTCTTTTTTTTGACATCCTTTTTTTCTTGACTCCCATCATCTCCAAAATATTTGGATTGGCCAACTTTTTGCTTTTTATATTTTATTTTGAAAAATGATCAAGACCTCCTTTCTCCCACCCCCTTTGACCCCCTCTCTTTTCTAATTGGTTAATTTTATTTATTTTTTCTTTTTTTCTTTCTCCTCCAATCACCACCCGCCATGTGTGTGGGGGGTGGTGGGGGTTGGTGATTGAGGGGGTCTCAATCACAGCCCTTTTACTTTTTTTCTCCTATCACTCATTGACATGTATCTGCAAGCAGTGGCGGAGCCACAGCTAGACCAGGGGGGTCACGTGCCCCCTCTGGATTTTGGATTTTTTTTTTTGTGTAAATATAAAGAAAATATTTTAAACAAAAAAAAATTATAAAATATTATTTAGAGTGAAATATCAATGACATTTTAAAAATTATGAGAATAATAATGGTTATTTTTTTATTGAAAATAAAGATATTACGATAAGTCATATTATTATCTATGAAAATTTCAATACAATCGTGATATCTATCATTATTGACATATAATTATAATTAATCTCAATAAAAATTTGGAATTTATTGAATTGTTAGGTACATTTGACATGTGGGGTTTATCCTCTATGTGTTTCTTTACTATTGGTTGGTATATGTCAATGATGACGTGATATTACTATTATATTGAATTTTTATTGAAATTTTGTATAAAAAATTATTTTATCATTATATAATTTATTTTAAACTTATATCCATGACTTTTTATATATATATATTGTCCATGATATACTAATTACAAATAATATATATATATATATCTTTCTTGAAGCCAATCGTAAAAAATTTTATGAAATATTTTGTAAAAATTTTCAATGTTATAATTAATAAGTGCCTCCTCTGATTTAATTTCTTGACTCCGCCACTGTCTGCGAGGATTGTGAAGTCACCAAAAAAAAAAAAGATCTGTATCATTTTTGACCTATTTATATATGTGGAATGCATCTATTCCTAATGGTCATACAGGTGTCAGTCATTCACAGGATTGTGACCTTTAGAATTTGAAGTTGAATCTACTCTAATTGCTTCTACATTGTGCGGGAAGGTTACCAATTTAAGATTTGATTAAGGCCTCGGTGGGGAACCAGTCCGTTTAGTCAAAAAATTAAAAGGTTAATAAAAAAATAAAAAAAGTCGACAATTCATACCAAAAAGTCAAAGATTCTATTTTCTCTCTACTTTTTGCACATCTTTTCGTAAAAATTCAAAAAGTCATCTCAAATATATTAATTTTTTTGAGCTCATATTTTAGTCAAATAATCAAAAAGTTACTAAATTAACATATTTCCAAACAAGGCCTAAGTGTGAGAGAGTCTACAGAATCATGATGTAATCACTTTTTATACCTTCAATTAGGCCACATTAGGGGCCACACTCTAATGTCTTTTAATTAAAATTCTAACTACTCACCTTTTTTTTTGAAATTTTCCCATAGGTAAAAGGCTCCCCCCAAAAAGACAATTCCATGCTCCGATGACCAATTGGAGTAATCAAATTGAAATCACGCGACTTAAGGTGTGTTTGATTGGACCGATGACCAATTGGAGTAATCAAATTGAAATCACGCGACTTAGGGTGTGTTTAATTAGACAGACTGGATAATGAGGGATTAGAATCTATCGGACTTGAGTGTTGAGACTGTGAATCCCCCAGACTATTTGGTTGGATTGGATATGTATCCTGTGTTTGTTTTTTCATGGGATTAGATGTCTGGAAAGGACTATTTTTAGTGAATCCAACATTTGGTTGGACGGACTGGATAGGATAAATGAACAAATGACTATTTTATCCTTTTTTAATTGTTTACTAAGTAATAGCAATATTAAACATATCTTTAATATTTTAATTATTTTTAGCTAGATTAAATAAAAAATTATTTTATTTTATTTTTTACACAATTAAATAAATTTATTTTTTTTAAAAAAAATAAATAAATAAAATATCAATAAAAATATATATTATTTTTTTAATTAAAATTTTAAATAAATTTGTTTTTAAAAATAATAATAATCAAAAAATGAAATTAAATAAAACATCTATTAAATTTAAATAATGAAATTAAATAAAACATAAACAAAATTTTAAAATAAAACATCAATAAAATATCTATAAAAAATTATTTGAAAAAATTAAATAAATAAAACATCAATAAAAAGTTAAATAAAATTATTTTATTTTTAAATTGAGACATTTAAATTTTATTGAATTTTATTAAATATAATACATAATTAAATAGTAGAGGGTCAAAATGGTCATTTCATCATTTAATCCAAACAGTGATTAGTCCTCCCAAAACAATCCCATACCCCCCCCCAGGACACAATAGTCCCCCATATGGGGGATAAGGAGTCCGGCCAGACAAGGAGTCCGGCGGACTAAAAAAAAATCAAACGGCGGATAAAGAACACTATTTGGATTATAATCCAAATAGTGGATAGTCCACCCCCTTATCCCGTGAATCAAACACGCCCTTAGGCTTTTATACTTGCTTAAAAAGAAGCATCGTTCGAAAGTGGCCATTGGGGTCATTTCGAGGAGCGAGGATCCCCTCTGTGCATCATTTCTTACTTGCATGATTATTGGGCCTATTTTTAGGTTCAATTTTGATAATTCGAACCGTTCATATTTTAAGATTTGTTCAGTATATCATACCTGTAAAAAATCAAGTTGATTGGATATTAGAAAGCATGTATTCGAAAAAATCGAACTAAAAATTATTTTTTAAAAAAATTTAGTAAACAATTTTCCGAACACAAACTTTCTGATATCCGATTAACTTGATTTTTTACAGGTATAATATATTGAACAAATTTTAAAATATGAACAGTTCAGATTATTACCTAAAAATGAAACCAATAACCCTATAAGTAAAAAATGCAAGGAGGGGATCTTGACTCCGTTTCGAGGCCATGCATATTTCTCGTACAAGCTTCTTTGCACCTGTTTGGTTATCAATAGCTAATAAAAAAAAAAGGGAGAATTATTTTACAGTGAGACAGAATGAAAAAATATATACAAACATAAAGGGGTATAGTTGCCTCCTCATAGGGTTTGATTTGCACCTCACCGCATAACAACTTACACTCTTCATGTTTTCGCAAATGTTTTTCCTTCTCCACTGGTAAGTAATCCCCCATAAAAAAATAACACTAACTAAAATGTTAAAAATTCAAAGAATTTATTAAAAAAATTGCAATACTTATATGGTGTGAGTCTTATACAGCCATGTATAAGGTTGCATGCATGATTTTAACTTTAGGATGCTGAATTTATATGTAACAAAAAATTTTACTTTTTACTTTCTTTTTTTTTTAGTTCATTATTTTGTCCCTTGTTCATTATATTAAATATGTATTAGATATACTGAAGAAGTAGGATTAAATAATTTAAATAATAACACTTTACTACAAATAATGATAGAACAAAATAATATAATAATTAAGTTATAAAAAGAACTTAGCAAAAAACTTATAATAATAAATAAAGACAATCAGTTAAAAATTATAAACAAAATTCGGCATATAATAATAAATAAAAGCAAAAACGTAGTCGTTATAGAAGATAAGTAAGAAATAATATAGATAATTATCCTTACCCTTATAAAGGAAATTCACCAGAAGAACTGACACCCATTTTTTAAAGACAGAATAAAAATTTAAGATTTTTTTGAAATAAAATTTAAATTAGATAGTGTCATTTACTAATTTATAATGCTTATTACTTATATTTTATTTTTCTAATCCTTTCAGAGATTAAATAACTTTGAATTAAATAATTTAGGGACTTAAAATAGATTTAATCAATAGTCTAGGAACTAAATAGAGTTTGATTATATATTTTAAAGACTTAATTAGTAGACTCAATTGATAGTTTAGAGGCTAAGTAGATAATTTGGCAATAGTTTAGGGATAGAAAGTGTGATAAACTCTTCTCTCTCTTTTCTTTTTTTTTTAATTTGAACAATTGTCATTGCAAAAAATGTAAATTTTGTTGTGGCCGTAAAAATAAACATAAATTAAATGAAGATGAATCAATCTATTGATAAGAGGATATATTGTTGATTTTTTTTCACAAACATTTTGGCACAACTCAAATATTGTTAATAATTTTTGAAATTTGAAATGTCTAATTTTGCAATTAGAATTTCTAATACAAATTAAATTTATTTACAAGTTTAGAAATATCTTTAATTTTGGATAATCAATAATCATCCATAAGTTCTAAAGCATAACTAAGAACAAACAATTCCTTCATATCTTCTTAAAATTGATTTTTTTTTTTATAGGAATTTTTTGTCAAGAAACTTACAGATCCATTTTTGACAAAAAAAATAGCTTTTATTTTTTTATTAAATGTAAACCTCTCCTAAAATACGTATGCTCTTCTTTGAGGACAAAATATTGGTAATTCTATTTCCACATACCCAAAACTCTCACTCCACATCCTCTCTCAATACACATACCAACTAATTTTGAATTTTGTAATTTTACTCAATTCACAACCTTTTTTGCCAAAAATATCTCTCTTTTTAACATTGAAACCTTAAACCAACACCTATTGCCACCCATCGCCTATCGCCGTCCATGACCATGCATTGGCAACGGCTCTGAGTCGCCCCTTTCCAGTCCCCTTCCACCGATGTCGCCGCCTCCACCATTCCCTCTACCCCTCTGCCAGTCCTTCTCTATAACTCCTCTCCCTCTAACAAACCTTCATCAACTCTCCTTCTCTTTCGGTAAACCATCCTAACTCTCATCCGTTCTCGGCAAGCCTCCAATTGTTCTCTTCCTCTACCATCGTGATTTCCACCCCTTGCGAGTCGCGATCGCTATAGTCTCATCTCTGTCCTCGTCGCTTGCACTTCATACTCTAGCGAGCGCACTAGCTAAGAGGGAAAGAGAGGTCGATGAAGAGAGAGAGGAAATGAGCATTTCACGGCAAAGAAGTTGCAGCTGAGGGGGTTGATGGCAACAACGACAATGGCGGAGAGAAAGAGTGGCACAACGGAATACACGGGGACTAGATATCGTTCTAGTTGACGAAAGAGGCTCATGAATCTACAAGAAAAATAGAACCTTGAATCTACAAGGAAGATAAAAGAAAAACTTTTTAAAATATTATTGATTGAATGAATTCTATTACATATGCTTGTAGGCTTATTTATAATAAACTAAACCTAATACTTGTAAGAAAAGTAATTCTAAAATAAATTAGGAAACTTAAATCAACACAAATTAGGAAACTTAAGATAATAGAAAACTAAAATTCTAAACTATTATAAATCCTAGTCAAAATCTAATTCCAAAATAGCAAAATTAAGAAATAATATATCAAAATTATTAAAACTAAAAATATAAAAATTCTTAAAATCTTGTTCTACATCAGGCTCCTCTTCTTTGAAAGAACTCGTCATCGAGTTCTTATTAGAGATCTGCCATCTCTTATGCCAAATAAAGAGATATTTTGAATATTTTAGTTGCTTGCCCCTCTTCCAAAAGTTGTATGTAAAGAAGTTTTTTTTTTTTTTCCTGAAAGTTCTTCTCTATATGCTTTAACTGGTTAACAAAATTAATTAGACAAGCATTGAAAATCAAATTAAATTGATCCACACCAAGAAAATCAACGAAGTGTATTTTATGTTGATGTTGGATACTCTCTAGATTTTGCTCTGTCTTAGATTTAGCTGGACATTCAATTATCAACCTTGGAATATCAAGTGTAGCATCAACCAATTTCTTTGTTGCACATAACGGTTGTATTATCTCTTCTTCTATTTTCTTTTTGTTACTCGACACAATCAGATCTCCTTCTTCTTCAATATTTTTATGATTTGTTTATAAAACTTTCTCTCCAATATTCAAATTACCATGTGTTGATGCATTATTAACATTCGAACAAGACTTCATATCTTCTTCATTAGTTTTACAAACAATCTCACCACAAATAATATTTGGATGCAAATTCTTTTGTTTTGCATCTACAATTTCATTGCAAATTTTTACCAACTCTATGGAAGTATCTTGATTTGTGTATGACAATATATCTTCATGATCATGAAAGTAAAATTTTGTTGCTAAAAACCTTTTCATTATTAACTATAAATGAATTCTGTCTTCAATGCACTTTTATCAAGTTTGTAGGATGCGAATAGGATGCAAATATAACCTTCTTTTCATGGGAAATCTTCATGAATTCAAAGAAATTTTCAAGATCAAGCAACCAATCAAGAAAATCTTCTTTTTGAAACTTACTTGAACCGTTAAAATATGAAATTTTTGCAAAATAACGTAAGCTAACAAGTTAGCCTTGGTTGAATCCTTCGGTGCAATTGTTGTCAACTATTGGTTGCCTCTGGTTAACAATTAGTCCCAAATTAGCAAGTGATTACAAATCTCATTGCGAAGTTCGTGCACCTCTAGCCAATGTTCCTCAATCGCATCCCATATGGTTTCCACCCTATGGTCAATGTCAATAGGGTTTGTGTGTTCTCCATTGTCTTATGTCATTGAGCTAGGGGAATCCATGCTCTGATACCTTTTGAAGCAGCGGAATACACGGGGACTAGATATTGTTCTAGTAGACTAAAGGGGCTCTTGAATCTACAAGAAAAATAGATCCTAAAATCTACAAAGAAGATAGAAGAAAAACTTTTTAAAATATTATTGATTAAATGAATTCCATTAAATATGCTTGCAGGCTTATTTATAATAAACTGAACCTAATACTTATAGAAAAAGTAATTCTAAAATAAATTAGGAAACTTAAATCAACACAAATTAGGAAAACTAAGAGAATAGGAAACTAAAATTCTAAACTATTTAAAATCCTAGTCAAAATCTAATTCCAAAATGATAAAATTAAGAAATAATATATCAAAAATATTAAAAATAAAAATATAAAAATTCTTAAAATCTTGACCTACATCAAAGAGAGATGAGGAGGAAGAGGAGGAGGGGGAGGAAGGGATGGGGGTTTCACAGTAAAGAAGTTTTAGTGGAGTTGATGGCAATGGTGGCAGCATGAATATCGATGGACGGTGGCTAGGATTAAAGTTAAGAAACTAGGGTTTTGGTGGAGAAGTTAAAGACAATTTAATAATTTTATTTTAAAATAAAATTATAATAAAAAACTAAATCGTTAAGTGTGTGCACAGAGGTAAATAGGTTAATGAAATATTATTTTAATGATAATTATATTCTAAACTAAAATGACCATAATAGACATCCACCAACACTCATAATATTATATGAAAATATTCTTTGTACACATTTTTTTTTATAAAAAAAAAAATCTCAGTACACACCTTTTGAGTAAAAAAAAAAAACTAAACCTTAATTTTTCTATTTTTGTCACTTTGCTTGCTACACTCTATACTCCTCTATTGATTACAAAGCAATACTCTCATACAGGGCTGGCCTTGAGATTTAAGGGGCTCAAGGCGAATTTTGGAAATGGGGCCCTCTTACATTGAAAAAAAAAAAAATTCATAAATAAAACGATAAGTTATACCTTTTTTATTTGTTTGTAGCCACAACAAAATTTACTTACACATATAATCATTAAAATTATAAATAAAAATTTACTTTCATATATTAAAATAGGAAACAATCATTACAAATACTTAAAAAAAATAAAAAACTAATCTTGTTGCTTTTTTTTGAGCCCCATGTTTTATTGGGCCTATAGTATTTGGGCATTTTTTTACATATCTAAAACACAAAACTATATTTGGGGGCCTCTACTTTTAGCCCAAATTTGGAGGCTCAAGGCACAGGCCTCTCTTGCCTGTCCTCAGGGCCGGCCCTGCTCTCATAACAACTCTTATATTGCTTTAATTTCTAAGTTTATACTCTACTAGTGTATCATGGAGTTGTTCGTCATGGCTTCACAATTGTGATTTAGGTAAGCACAATGGCAAAACCACAAGAGTCTCAGACAAAAGCTTAGTCATGGTGATAGTCGCTCAAAAGAAAGCCAAGAAGACACGAAAGGTATATATGCAAAATTTAAAGCAGGTTTATCTTAATTTTGCCACTCACAATCATGTTTGTTCATCAACATTCTGACTTGTATTTGATCTGTTTGTGGTGAGTTTGTATTAGATAATTCTGAAGGAGGATGTAGTGGACTTGGGAAAGAAAGGACAACTCTTGGATGACAAAGCTGGGTTTTACAGGAATTATTTATTTCCAACGGGCAAAGCCCAAATTGTCACTCATGTTCTTCTCAAGTAATTTACATTTGAACCATCTTCAATAATGCAATGGAGTGTTGTCAATGGAGGTCTTCAATGGAATGAAGGTCTTTAATGGAGGACTTTGGTTCTTCAATGTGTGTCTTCATTTTGACTATGTTGGTCTTCACTTTGACTGTACCAGTGTGTGGAAGGAGGGACAAGTATGTGGAAATTAGAGAGTTGAGGGGTGTGTACAATGGTTGAGTGAAGGGTATAATTGATACATTTAGTGTGTGGATTGAGAAAACTAATTAATAATTAAATTATAAAGTATGTGCACTAAGAAATAATGTGGATTGAGATAACTAGGTATGTAAAAATAGAATTTTTCAAAATATTTTGCAAGAATCATTTTTTTAGACAATTTTACCCAAGAATATGATTTGATTCAAATCGTCTACTGATTTCACGATGTTAGTCTTTTTCTCAGGAGAAGAAGTCTTTATCATCATTAGCCAAGGTTGCAAGCAAAGCATTGGGAGACGAGAAGGCGAAGCAGCAAGGAGGGGATCATCAACTTTATAATTCATCTGAATCTTAAAAGAATAAAAATAAAAAGATTTTCAATTTTGATTCATAGATGAAGGCAGCAAAACAGATATTAAAATGTAAATACTGAATATAATTTTTTGATTTACAGGCTATTTATATTATTTGATAATTACTAACTCTTATTTTGGTTGTTTGATCTGTATTTCGTTTGTTTATTCGGATGAAAAGTAAATAATTATTGAAATTTTAATGAGATTGAAGATTGAATAATGTATATTTCATTTATTATGATTAGTTTTGTTGAATCTGAATGAATGATAGTGTTTTTGTCTAGCATTAGATTAATTTTATTTTGATTTGCTTTAGTAATATATGGCATGTGTTTTATTTGTTGATGCTCTGTTTAAAGTGACAGTTAAATTTTACCCTAATTTGTTATTTGTAATCTGTCATTTATTTGCTGATGCTCTATTTTAAATTAACAGTAAAATTTTACTTTGTTAAAATTATCATTTCATTATTTTGATAAATTTATAAACTAATATTTCTACTAGTGGCAATACGATTATAATGATTATAGTGTTTAGTGAAGGTGATGATATTTCACTATTTAAATGCTAAAATTAAACAATAGAAAAGTAAAATATTATTGTAAATCAAAGTAAAATTTAGCGTCAAAATAGAATAAAATTTACTATTGCCGTTAATTTCAACATTAAAAATTTTGATTAATTTTTTTAAAAAAAAAATCATGGCTAGCATGGATTTTATTTAATAGATCTTAACGAGAGAATTATAAAAATATTAATTTTATTAAAAATCAACACATAGATCAAAAATTATATCATTTTAAAGTTTAAATTATCAAATTAGTCATTGAAGATATTTTAGTAATAATGGTATGAGTTGAACTTTTAAATAAAAATAAAAAAAAAATTATGCTTGTCATTAATGCATAAAAGTTTTATTGTAAGGGGTTTTGACCAAATTCCCTATTTAATTCTTCTAATCGAGTATTACCTGTAACTGTAAAAATATTAACTCAAAAATGCTACTCTATACTAATAATAATGTGATTTTTTTTTTTTTTTTTGTTGATGAACACCACCTCTATCGAGTGTAAGATCTCAAAGAAGAAGAAGAAAAAGAAAGAGAGAACTGAAATAGAGAAGAAGAAGGACAGAATTGAAAGTAGAAGTTTTGAAATAGAGCTGGAGAAGAGGAAGAAAAACTAATAATAGAGATTGAATTGAAGAGAGTGTTGGAATAATAAAAAAGATTAAAAAAAAAATTGAGATTAAAAAAGAACAAGAAGAGAAAGATGGAGAACGAAACAAACAAGAAAAACATATGTATATATATATATATATATAAGAGGTAAGGAGAGAGAAAAATACCTAAAATTAAAGTGTATAAATTGAAACTTGAAAATGTAAATTGAGTTATGGAAATCTTGGAAGGACAGCTACTAAATTTCTCAAAACAATCTTGCAGAGACAAGACGATATAATTTATAAATTAAGGTCTATTTTGGGAAGATGGTAAAAAGTAATTTTTTGACTTTTAACTAAACTTTTGACTTTTTTAGACAAACGATTTGGAAAGTTGGTAAAAAGTAATTTTTTGCTTTTTTGATTAATATTTGTTTATGATATCAAATCATAATAAAATGATCAAACTATCCCTATTTAGTTTAAAATATTTACAACTTCACCCATGCAACACATTTTGACCAATGAGGGGTAGAATAGTAATTTTACCATTGGCTAAAAACCAACTTCCTAAATGAAAAAAAAATTAAAAAAACCAACTTTTAACTTTTACTACAAATCATAAAAAATGATTAAAAGCTAACTTTCCAAAACAAGCCTAAATATATTGATAACTAGTACCACTATTTGTGTAACTTTTTTAAATATTAATAAATATTGACAACTAATCTATATAAATATTGTCTCTTTTTGAATTCTTTCTATTCGTTCTTGCCTAGCCATTGCACATGATTGGTTGAGGGGTTATTGCCAACCTGATTAGGATGATCTTTTTTTCAGCAATAACGCTTTGGAAAACTCTACTATACACATTCTTTGAGAAAGGATGTATCATATATATCCCATTCTTCATCAACAAGTTTTGCGATGAAAAAACCTCAGCTCTCTCTCTTAAAACCTCTCTCTCTCTCAAAACCTCCACCTCTGAGCCTCACTTTTGGCCGGCCGACCGCCGCCTTTTCCTATGGCGGTCGGCTGGCCCAGCTCTCTTTTGTGTTTGTGTGCTGATTTTTGCTTTTAATAAACTTGATTCCCACAATTTCTTTCCACTTTGTTGCCTTTTTTGTTTCATCAGGGGGTGCTTGGGGTTGTTTTGTTTTGTATCAACAAGGGGTTGCTTGTTTTGCTGCCTGTTTTGTTTCAACATTGGGACTGCTTGCTTTGTTTCAACAGGGGTGCTTGGGTTAAGGGTCAAAACAGAGTAGAAGGAGGTCGGTGTTGGACCGGAATAGACGATGTTCAATTCTGGTTGGATCTTCATTCGGGCGCTCTTTTGTGAGTGGGAGTTGGAGGGATGAGCTCGGGTTCGGATCTATGGAGTTGCTTCGGTGCGTTGTTTGGGGGGTAACATGGATGTTGAAGTTGATCTAGATCTGTCCCAGATTTCATTTGAGCGCTCCTTTTCGAGTGGGAGTTTGAGGGGTGAAATTCATCCAGATGTTTGGTGTTGTCTCGGCGGTTGTTCGATGTTTTGGGTGGTAGTGGAGATGGCAGTGGGCCTTGTCCGGCTGTGGTGATGGTTGTGTGTTGTGTTCAGCTGTGGCAGTGCTCGATCCCGATCACACCCACTGCTGTGGTAGTGGAGATGGCAGTGGGCCTTATTCGTGGTTTTGATCTCAGCGGTTGTGTTCTAATCAGGGAGGTTCCAATACAGGTGTTTGCTTAGAAGTTGGCCCTTAGGTGGTGTTGCTGGGCGTGGGTTCCAGGTGGTGTTGTTTAGAAGTTGGTTGAATGCGGGTGGCGTGGGTTCCAGGTGGTGTTTGATTAGAAGTTGGCCCTTAGGTAGTGCTGCCGGGCGTGGGTCTTGGCTTTGGTGACTAAAATATTTGGGAGGTGTGAGCATTGGCTCTGTGGAAAGTGTTGGTACAGTGGTACAGAGTTGCTGGCTATGGAGCTTTCCAGCCGGTGAATATTCTCGGTAGGTGTAAAGCTCAAGTATGGGAGTGTAGCACAGGTGAATATCCTCAGAGGAGCGTGCAGCACAGGTGGAAAGCACATGTGTGGGCGTGTAGCACAGGTGGGTGCTGGGTGTTGTCAGGCGTGGGTGTGCAGTAGGTAGGCGTTGGGAGTTGAGGTTGCATAGGTGGTCAGCTTTAGTTTGAAAAATAGCAGTGGGCGGGAAAGCTTTGGTGTTTGGTGTTGGGTTTTGATTTGGATTGGTCTTTGTGGCCAGTTTTTGTGGGTTTCTTGTATTTTATTTTTAGTTATGTCCTTCTTAACTTTTTTTTTTTTTTTGTATAAAAAAAAAAAATTCGTGAGGCCGAGGGATTGGTTGTATGGATGCGAGTAGCAGTAGTAGGGGTAATTTGTACTTTCCGAATCTCTTTCGATGCATGCCTTCTTCCTATACCTTTAATTTCATGTTATTAATGAAATTTTTACTTTGCCGATCAAAAAAAAATATATATATATATATATCCCATTCTTCGAGAAAGGATGTATTATATATATCCCAGTTTATGCTTTTTTTTTTTTTTTTTAGTTACACTACAAGAAAAAGCGTTTTTGGCAACTAAAACTTCATTTTTCGTCACTGAAAGTAGTAGAATTGGCGACTAAAATGGAATTAGTCGCCAAAATTGAACACTTTTGCCGACTAAAAGAGTTTAGTCGCCGAATACAGGGGTTTTAGCGACTAAAAGGCAGTTTAGTTGCCAAATGTAGGGGTTTTAGCGACTAAAGGTTGTTTAGTAGCCAAAAGTGATGGTTTTTGGCGACTAAAATAATTTAGTAGCCAAAAGCGATGGTTTTGGCGACTAAAAAACATTTTAGTCGCCGATTATAGGTGTTTTGCCGACTAAAAACAGATTGGTCGCTGAAAAAGAAGCTTTTTGGCTTAAAAAAAAAATTAATAGCTAAAAACAGTCAATTGGCGACTAAAATACAGTTTAGTAGCCAAAAGGGGACGTTTTTGGCGACTAAAAACAGATTTAGTCGCCGAAACTACTTATTTTTAATTTGAACTTATTTTTTTAGTGACAAAAAATTAATTAGTAGCCCAAAATAATAGAATTGGCGACTAAATAATGGATTTAGTCGCCAAAAGTGGCCAAAAATTTTTTTTAATAAATAATTTATTTTTTACATAAATTATATTGAATAAAAATAATTATATTTATATATATAGTTTTGTATTAATACCGGTCAATATACTATATAAATAATATATATTGCATATATATTCATGTGATGTTGAAGTGGCATAGTGGAGGGAGTGTGTTGCTAAAGGTGTTGGCGGTTCGAATGTGGAAGAGGTTGGCGGTTCGAATCTCAGAAAAAGCAAAGAAACTGGTTTTTTTTTTTTTTTTTTTCACGGAAGGACCTTTCGCGACTAAAATTTTAGTCGCCAAAAGTGTTTATTTTGGGCGACTAAACGGTTCAGTCGGCAATTCATGAACTATTGGCGACTAAAAGATTAGTCGCTAAATGTGTGATTTTAAAAAGTGCAAATCACTATTGGCGACTAAAAAGTTGGTCGCTAAAGAGCTATTTTTTGCCGACTGAAAAAATTTTAGCCACCAATACCTCCCGCGACCATATATACGCGACAAAAGGGGTGACTAAAAAAATTAGTTGCTGAAAGTAAAAACTCGACTTTCGGTGACTAAAAACGGACTTTTGGCGACTAAAAATTTAGTCGCCAAAAATGCTTTTTCTTGAAGTGTTATGACTGATTTTTTTTTTTATAATTATAATAATATTTTAATTATGACTCATAAATCTTTGATTATGTCTCATGGAGTATTTAGTTATAATACATATTTTTTTTAATTATAAAGTGTATATGTTACACACATTTTAATGAGTGTATGCCATAATCTTTTGCCCGATGCATTTTTTGATACTGGCTTTTGCTTGCTTTTACTGCCTTTTTTCGAACTAATAAAATTTTTCTTCTTTGTTTATTAAAATAAAAAATTATCTGCAACACCAAGACAAAAAGAAAACTCTCAAGAAAAATTATCTGCCTTTTTAGAGATGTACATGATAATATATGATTCACCTACACTTGTAGAGATTCTTACAATACTTCATTTTCAACTCAAGAGTTTTTCGTGGTATTTCAAATACAAAAGTTGTGTAATTTCAATGCTTCTCAGTTTGAGAAACCATACAATTTCATAGTTTCTCAAACACATAAATTGTGAGTTTTTGCAATTTTTCAACCATACGTAAAAATTGAGAACTTTCATGGTATCTCAAATACAAAAAATATTTAATTTCGATGTTTCTCAGTTTGAAACTATGAATATTAGTATTTTGTTTTTATGTGAAAGGCAAAATTATTTATTTATAAGGAAAAGTTGGCTACACAATGTGGGGGTAGCCATCCCACATTTGTCAAAAAGTAACATAGGAAGAGCAAAACAGAAGCTACTTGGATACAAAACAAGTGAGTTTAGTTGTGATAAAACAATTTGCTTGGCCAACCAATCAGCAACAGAATTTGTCTCTCCGTAAGCATGATGGATTTGATTAGTCCATCTATGCCGTAGTAGTAACTTGCAATCATCAACCAGATGTTGAATCCAAGGTGAGTAACAGGATTAGAAAGTAAGGAGAAAATAAGCAACATATGAATCAACTTCTAATTTAAGCAAACGGTATCCTTGTCGCCATGCAAGAAGTAGACCTGTGTGAATACCCCATAATTCAGCAACCATACTTGTGGCATTTCCTATATTTTGGTTTAAGCCTAATAGCGAATCACACAAATGATTTCAAAAAACTCCCCCAATGCTTGCCGGACCCGGTTGCCCTAAAGCACATCCATCGGTGTTTAGTTTAATATAGCAATTTGAGGGCGGTGTCCATTTTACCCATAAGGTGTGAGTGATAATGGGCGTATGATTTTTGTAGGCTAGATAAGTATTCAATAGCTTGCCTCCATATAGTTTTGATTTGAAAATTTATAGAGTTAATGGTTTTTTTTAAAAAGACTTGAATTTCTGGCTAGCCAAATTTGCCAAATAGCAAATGAAAAATGAAGTGACCATGGCAGGTTAATATGAAGGACTTTGTGATGAGAGGTGAGATTTAGGATGAGCCATTCTTTAGTGGGGAGATTGAAAAAACTTTGATGATCAAAGGGAGGATGAAGCCTAATCCACACTACTTGGACCAGATACAGTCTCTCAAAGCATGTATGGGGTTTTCAGTCTCAAGTTGGCAACGATGGCATAGTAGGGGCATGGCAATCCAGTTAAGGCATGTTTTGACAGGTAGGTGATTATAAGCACAACGCCACAATAAGTAGTTGATTTTTGAAGGGCATTTATTTCTCCATGGCCAAGACCAACTTTTAGAAATAGTGTGGTTGCTAAGAAAGGTGTAAGCTGCTGAGATTGAACATTCTCTATTGTTTGACGGCCAATGTCTTTAGTTTTGCAAATGAGGGAGATAAGGACACCTCGAATTATCAAGAACATATTTTGGTAATGTCCAATCAAAGGGCATCAAGTTCCATTTACCATGTGAAGAGAGGAGATCCTTAATTTGTATGGATTTCCATGAGGCTAAGAGTGGACCAATAAAAAGTGAGTGAAGAGTGCCAGTAGGAAGCCAATTATCATACTAAAAGGATTGGTGAGGTGAAATTTATTTTCCATTAGATTCCCTCAAGTATCTTAGAACAGGATCAAAGAATGTTCTTCAAGCGAACTTCGATGAGATTTGACTATAGCCAGCCAAAAAAACAAGTGTAGGAAGTATTTGGATTTGAAAATTTGAGCCCAAAAGGTAGTTGGCTGCTTCCATAGTCTCCAAGCAAGGTTCATAAATTGAGCTAGATTTGAGTTCTAGTTTTTCAAATCCCTAAACCACCAAGGTGTTTATGAAGAGTTACAGTGGACCAATTAAGAGCATGCCATTTGGAATGCGAGTTATGGCAGCCCCAAATAAAAGAACGAGTACGTTTGTCAATAGCCTTGCAAGTATTTATAGGAAAAATATTTGTTTGTATGGCATATTGAGGGATGGAGATAAGAACTGTAGAGGCAAGAAGGGTTCTTCCTGCCAGAGTAAACATGCCTGCTTTCCATCCAAAAAGCTTACGTTGAATTTTGTCAAGCAAGTATTGGAATTGAACCTTTGTTGGCCACTCTGTATAAATAGGAACATCCAAGTAATGATCTAGCTGAGAAGTAGCTTGGATACCAATAACTGCACATATATCTTTTTTGAGAGACTTACTGGTGTTATTGGAGAAAAGAAGTTTGGATTTGGCAAGGTTTATATTTTGTCTAGATTACAAGCAGAAAGAATTAAGTAACTTTGTGAGCTGGGTGGCATCATCTAGAGTAGCTCTATTGAAGAGGAAGATATCGTCTACAAAGAAAATATGAGATATTCTAAGTCCTCCTTTTGATAATCTGATTGTCTAAAGCTTGTGGGAGTTAGTTTCTTGAGTAAGAGCACAAGAAAGCTCATTTAGGCTCAAAATAAAGAGATAAGATGATAATGGATCACCTTGACGTATGCCACAACTAGGGTAAAATACCTTGGAATGAGCACCATTGCACAATATAGAGAAGAAGACAATTGATACACATAACATAATCAACTAGATCAATTGAGTTGGAAGTCCTAGTTGAACAAGCCTTTCATAGATAAAATTCCATGACAAGCAATCAAAGGCTTTAGATAAACCAAGTTTTGCAGCAAATAAACCTCTATGACCTTTCTTTTTGTCAATGATATGAAGAACCTCTTGAGCAATTAAGATGTTATACGAAGAACGTCTACCAGTAAGAAAGCGTTTTTGCAAAGGAGTGATAACAGATGTTAGGATTGGCTTCAAGCTAATTGCTAATAGCTTGGGAAAAAAACTTATAGATGGAGTTACACAAGTTGATTTGGCGAAATTATTGTACAATCTCCGCAGATTTAGTTTTAGGAATGAGAATCACATTAGTGTAATTGAAACTCGCTAGAAATGTGCCATATGTGAAGATATGACAGATAGAATCGCAAATGTCTTTGCCAATGTCAAGCCAACAACACTAGAAAAAATCAAGATGATAACCATCAGGGCCTGGAGCTTTAGTCGAATGGAAGGAAAAAACAATTTGCTTGATTTCCAAATCTATGGGAGTTTACAATAAAGAATTCCATGGACCTGTAGCTTGATGAGAAACTGAAGGTAAATGAAAAGATTGAGATTGATCTGCACTACGGAAAATGGAATAGAAATGAGTGAAAACCATATTTTGGATTGCATCTGGATCCATTTCCCAGATGTTATTGGCATTTTTCAAAGCAAGAATATGGTTCTGATGCTTCCAATTTATCATAAAGTCATGGAAGAAAGAAGTATTACGATCTCCATCGGTTAGCCAAAAGATTTAAGATTTGAGATCCCAAAAAACAACTTCTTGGCGTAAAAGAGAATTATACTTTGAGGTGAGGATGTCTTCTAAAGAAAAAAGATGGGCAGATGGATGAAGAGCGAGAGATGTTGAATGCCTTTAAGGTGGGCCAAGCATTTTCGTTTCTTGATAAAGATATTGCCAAAAGTGGTATGGTTCCAGTGATGGAGATGAGAAGAGAGAGCTTGTAATTTTTCAAACCCATTAAAAGAGGATGAGGTAGTGAGAGAAATCCAAGTGCTAGTGAGGAAAAAGTGAAAATTTTCGTGTTGAAACCACATAATTTCAAATTTAAAAGGATGAGATCGGGTGTGATAGGTAAATTTTGGTAGGTATAAATGAGTAAAGGACAATGATTTGAGTGTGTTCTTGTTAAATGGAAAAGATTTGCATGAGGAAAATTGTGATCCCATTTATCATTAACAAAAACCACGATCCAATCGTTCAAAAATATGAGCACAGTAATTATGGCGATTGTTTGTCCAAGTGAACTTAGGTCCATTAAAGCCCATATCAATTAGCTTACAATAATTTATAATGTGCAAAACCAGTAGTTGAGGTATGAGTAAAAGCACGACCACGAAGTTTGTCATGGAGTGAGAAGATTTCATTAAAATCACCAACAAGATACCATAGTCGTGAGTGAGAATCATGTACTTGCATTAGATGAGACCAAAGTTGTTTGTGGATAGGAAGATAAGGAGATGCATAAATACCAGTAAGAAGCCAATAAGAAGGTGGGGAATGTATCTGCACTAGGGCATGCAAGGCCTGAGGATGGCCATAAATCACTTCTAGAGAGAGACTTTGAGACTTCCAAAGAAACCAAATACTACCTTTGAGATCAATGGCATCCATACGATGGGTTTGATCCAAGCCAAGTGAACGAGAAGCATGTTCAGCAACTTCTCCAGAGATCATGGTTTCCACCAAAATCATAATATCTGGTTCATGAATACGCAGAATGTTGCGGATCGGGGGCACACCAGGGAACTCAAACAAGCAATAACACACAAGATTTAACGTGGTTCGGCAAGTCGCCTACGTCCACGGGCAGCGGATTCACTATATTGAAAGAAATGGAACAATTACACACTCTCAGATTGTTCTCTCTTTGTTTCACTCTAAGCCTCACTCTCTGCTGTGTCTAAACACTTCCCTCAGCCTCTCATTTATACAAGAAGATGGAGAATGGAGAGGCCTTCAACAAATGAGCTGGCTGCCAGCCCATCCCTCTACTTTTGGTGGCTTTTTGCAAATGGCCTCATGGCCTCATGGCTGGCCTCATGGCCAGCTAGTTGGCAAGGTGTTGGCAATGGCTTTCTTCACATGGCCAGAATACTTGAGCCAATATTGAACAAATCTCCACCTTGGCGAGGATTCTCTTATCCAACATAGTGATCGATCAACACTGCCTTGCACCCGAAGGTGCTCAATTCCGAGAGATGTTGACCAAGTCCAAACAATGTTGGAACTTGATCCCAGAAACTACCTTTGTGAGGATATCGGCCGGATTATCTGCAGTACCAATCTTTTGAAGCAGAATATCCCCTTCATTCACAATTTCTCGGATGAAATGGAAACGGACGTCAATGTGCTTGGTGCGGGCATGATGAACTTGGTTCTTTGCCAAATAAATGGAACTCTGACTGTTACAAAACACCTCAACGTGCTTCTGAACAATTCCCAAGTCCTCAATCAACCTGTGTAGCCAAATAGCTTCCTTAAAGGCTTCCGTCACTGCCATGTACTCTGCCTCTGTAGTAGACAAAGCCACCGTTGACTGAAGCGTTGACCTCCAACTCACCGACCCTTTAGCAAGCGTAAATAAATACCCTGTTGTTGACCGGCGTTTGTCTAAGTCACCAGCATAATCTGAGTCCACATAACCTTTTAAATTCTGCCCGAGTCGGTTATCTCTCTCGAACTTCAATCCCAGATTGACTGTGCCATGTATGTACCTTAGGATCCACTTCACTGCCTGCCAGTGATCTTTTCCTGGATCATGCATATACCTGCTTACCATACTCACAGCATGCGAGATGTCAGGCCTTGTACAAACCATAGCATACATTAATGCACCAACTGCATTTGCATATGGAACATGTGCCATATGTTTCCGTTCTTCTTCTGTGCGTGGAGACAACGAAGCACTAAGCTTGAAATGAGGGGCCAATGGTGTACTTACAGCTTTGGTTTTCCCATTGATGCCAAATCTGTCTAACACCTTTTTCAGATACTGGGTTTGTGTCAGACAAACCGTGCCCTTCTTCCTGTCTCTCTTGATCTCCATGCCAAGAACTTTCTTTGCTTCTCCCAAATCCTTCATTTCAAACTCCCTTGCTAACTGTGCCTTGAGTTTGTCAATCTCCACCTTGCTCGTAGATGCAATCAGCATATCATCTACATATAAGAGCAAATAGATGAAGGAACCGTCGGGAAGCTTACGGAAATATACACAATGATCAAATTGACTTCTTGTGTATTCTGTCTCCATCATGAAACGATCAAATCGCTTGTACCACTGTCTCGGGGATTGCTTCAATCTGTACAACGATTTGTTCAGCTTACAGGCCCAATTCTCTTTTCCAGCAATTTTGAAACCATCTGGCTGGGACATGTATATCTCCTCTTCAAGATCTCCATGTAAGAAGGCAGTTTTGACGTCGAGTTGGGCGAGCTCGAGATCAAACTGTGCAACCAAAGCTAACAAGATGCGAATAGACGTGTGCTTCACAACAGGTGAGAATACCTCATTGTAGTCTATTCCTTCCTTCTGAGCATAGCCTTTAGCTACCAATCTAGCTTTGAATCTGATGTTGTTGTTGCCTGGGATGCCTTCTTTCTTGGTGTAAACCCACTTACACCCAATTGCTTTCTTGCCTTTTGGAAGTTGCACCAACTCCCAAGTCTTGTTCTTATGAAGTGACCCGATCTCTTCATCCATAGCCTCCTTTCATTTGGCACTTTCTGCATTCTGCACAGCTTCTTTGAAAGTGCACGGAACATTGTCTTCAATTATAGGAAGTGCATAGGCTACCATATCGGTCATCCAACTGGGTTGCTTAGTAACCCTTTTACCTTTCCTGATTGCAATGGGTTCTGATTGTTGCGGAGCCTCTGGATCTTCATCTGAACTCTCTTCAGAGCTATCCTCTGAGACTTCTTCAGGATGGTTGATTGGCTGACTAGTCTTTGCTGGAGTCTCAAACTCCACCTGCACTGACTTCTTCAATGCTTCCTCATTCTCTTGAGGATCTGGTTGCTTCAGCATTGCAGACTCATCAAAGGTAACGTCTCTTCTGATGAGAACTTTCTTTGATTCAGGGCACCAAAGTCTGTATCCCTTGACATCGTTGCCGAAGCCCAAGAAGATGGCTTTCTTGGCTCTTGGATCCAACTTAGATTCTGTAACATGAAAATATGCTGGACATCCAAAGATACGTAACTGATCATAATCAGTAACTGGGACTCCTGACCATACCTCCATGGGAGTCTTGCCATCTAATGCTGCAGTAGGTAGTCTGTTGACAAGATGACGAGCATAATTCAATGCCTCGCCCCAAAATGCCTTGCTCAATCCAGACTGTGACAGCATACACCGGACTTTCTCCACCAAAGTGCGGTTCATGCGTTCTACAACTCCATTCTGCTTCGGTGTTCCAGGAACTGTGAAATGTCTCACTATCCCTGCATTCTGGCAAATCTCAAAGAAGGGATCTGATGTGTATTCTCCACCATTGTCAGATCTGAGCTTCTTGATCTTTCTGCCTGTCTGGGTCTCAATCATCTTCTTCCACATAAGAAAGATGTCTAAGACTTCATCTTTGTGCTTCATTGTGTAAATCCAAACTCTTCTGGAGAAATCATCAATGAATGACACAAAGTAGTGTTTACCTCCCAACGAAGCATTCTTGGAAGGACCCCATACGTCGGTGTGGACGTAGTCTAGAATCCCTTTGGTACGGTGAATTGCAGTACCAAACTTGATTCTTGTTTGCTTTCCCAGTACACAATGCTCGCAGAACTCAAGCTTCCCTGTCTTGGCGCCTTTCAACAGGCCTTGCTTTACCAACCCTTGTAAAGCCTTCTCACCGACATGCCCTAGGCGCATGTGCCAAAGTCTGGAAGTGTCTGATGCATCATCTTCTGAGCTGGAACTGGTGGAGACAGCCACTCTCCCTGTGACTGTAGAGCCGTCTAGGAAATATAAATTTCCCTGTCGAGTACCCTTCATTGCAACCAATGCTCCTCGAACAACTTTGAGGACTCCACCTTCCATAGTTACTCTGTAACCTTTGGAGTCTAAAACTCCCACTGAGATGAGATTTTTGGTTAGATCTGGTACATACCGTACATCTTCAAGAATTCTGATTGTTCCATCATGGATCTTCAGTCGAACTGTTCCAATCCCCTTTGTCTGGCAAGCTTGGTCGTTGCCCATCAGCACAACTCCTCCATCGAACTCTTGTAAGCTCGAGAACCACTGCTTGTTAGGACACATATGGAATGAACATCCGGAATCTATAATTCATTCATCAGACTGGCCATATGATGAAACTGTGAAGGCTCCTCCTTCATCATTATCTCCATCTCGTGCAATATTCACCTTCTCTTCTGTCTTGTCTTTATTGGGACAATCTTTTGCCCAATGCCCCTTCTGGCGACAAGCAGCACACTCGTCTTTTGCAAGACGTCTTCTGTCTGAAGATTTCCCTCTGGTTTTTGAGCGAGACTTTCCTCGCCCTGCATTTCTTCTGTTATTTGTTCTGCCTCTGACTGTCAATGCCTCGGATGCTGAGTCCCTGTTTGCAGACTTGTCTTTCCTTCTGAACTCATTGTTCACCAGGGCGTTTGCAACATCAACATACTTGATCTTCTCTTTACCGTACAGTAAAGTAGTAGTGAGATGATCATATGAGTCAGGCAAGGAATTCAACAATAAAAGTGCTTTATCTTCATCACCAACGTGATCATCCAAATTCTTCAAGTCCGTAATAATTTTGTTGAAGTTATTTAGGGGTTCGTTCATCGAAATACCTTTAATGTAGTCGAAACGAAACAACCTCTTCCTCAAGTAGAGCCGGTTCTCAATGCTCTTTGTCATGAACTTATCTTCCAGCGCCTTCCAAAGCTTCTTCGCAATATCATATTCTGTGAAGGCATACTTCTCCTCTTTTGCAAGGCAAAGTCGGATGGAACTGCAGGCCAGGAGATTCACCCTCTCCCATTCTATCCCGTCCATGTCATCTGGTTTGTCTCCCAGAGTGAAGTGCAGGTTCATCTGGACAAGCATATCCTTAACTTCGCATCTCCACATGCCGAAGTTGCTGCTTCCATCAAACTTCTCTACCTCGAACTTAGCATGGGACACCGGGGGTCCAATGCCTAGAGGTGCTTGTACTGGCTGAATTACTTACGGACTCGGTTGATCTAGATTCTGCCATTTTTTAGAAACTTCAATTCAAAAAACTGACCGTACGGATGTGTCCGAAATACTCCAAATAGTTGGGAAGCACTATTGGATCGTCAAAAACGGACTCCGAATGCCTCAGATCAAGCCAAAATATTTTGAACACCTCTGATTCAAAAACTAACCACACGGATGTGTCCGGAATATCCCAAATAGTTTGAAAACACTATTGGATCGTCGAAAACGGACTCCGAATGGCTCTGATCTGGCAAAAACAGTTTCGACGGTTCAGATCTGCAGAATCTGGTGCGCTGAGATGCACCGGATAATTCCTCCGGTCAACGGCTGGTCAACGGAGCAGGCGGCGCGGTCAACGGAGGATCGGCGGCGCGGTCAACGCGGCTTGACGGCTGGTCAACGCGGCTTGACGGCTGGTCAACGCGACTTGGTCAGCGGCTCAGGCTGACTGGGCAGGACACGTGGCGTGACGTGGCGCTGACGTGTAATGACGTGGCGCTACGTGACTCGTCTTCCTCCTGGAGCTGGCGCGTGTGGCGCGTGCCGAGAGTGGCCTTCACGCTCCTTTTTCAGAGCGCGCGTGAGAGCGCGTGGGGTGGTTTCTGGGCTTTGTTTTTGCTTGGTTGGACTCCTCCTGGGGAGTTCTTCCTCCTGGTATGGTCAAAAGTGGATTTCGAGCACTTCGAAATCTGGGCACTTTCGGGAAAAATTCGATTTTTCGCAACCCGAGCTCTGATACCAATTGTTGCGGATCGGGGGCACACCAGGGAACTCAAACAAGCAATAACACACAAGATTTAACGTGGTTTGGCAAGTCGCCTACGTCCACGGGCAGCGGATTCACTATATTGAAAGAAATGGAACAATTACGCACTCTCAGATTGTTCTCTCTTTGTTTCACTCTAAGCCTCACTCTCTGCTGTGTCTAAACACTTCCCTCAGCCTCTCATTTATACAAGAAGATGGAGAATGGAGAGGCCTTCAACAAATGAGCTGGCTGCCAGCCCATCCCTCTACTTTCGGTGGCTTTTTGCAAATGGCCTCATGGCCAGCTAGTTGGCAAGGTGTTGGCAATGGCTTTCTTCACATGGCCAGAATACTTGAGCCAATATTCAACACAGAATATCTCTAGCATGCATGGTGCATTGAAGATTACTAGTACCATGGCAATTCCAAATTACGAGCTTCATGATTAGAAGAGAAGGTGAAAGTAAACAATTATAAGTTAGCATTGTCAGGTGGGGTTGAATCCCTGCTGCTTCCCATCTCTTCCACAAGTAGAGAGAACTGGAAGGGTTCAAGACTGGTGCTACAAAGACTTTGTAGTTGATTTGACTTGTTATAGGCACATTCAAGTAAATGGCGGTAACGCCTATAAGGGAAATCTTTGGTGAGAAAAGGATACCCGTGAGATGGTCTTGTAGTTCGCTTATGAATGTTTCGAATGGGGCCAAAAGAAGGTAGTGATATCGTATGGGTGGTAAAGGGCTGAGAGTCCCGTGGAGCAGGGCTAAGGAACTCGCCGCATGATGTCGTTGACAAGATCAAGTTCAACGCCTCAATATAGCGGGCAGTCTTAGCGAGGGAGATTGTGCATGGAATTGAGAGGGAGATGTTTGAATCAGATTGGGTTTGGTTGATGGAATAGGCATTGGAGTTGAGATTTGGGTGGTCAGTTGGGGATAAGGCAGAGGAGGACCACGAGTATGAAAGACTATCTATTGGTCCTCGAGGGTGGTGTAAAATAGGGGTGAGTTTGGGTGTAGAGGGACATGACGGAAGGTTTTGGCATGTTCTTGACCCTGGATTTTCATGAACCAGATTTTCAAGACAAGTGGACGATGAAGAATTTCTGAAGGAGAGTGAGGATCCGATGACTTCATAGTGAGAGGGGTTGGTTGAATCTGGTTTGAGTTATTGTTGCTGCCTATTATATTTAGAGTGAGGTATGGAGGGTCTTCTACCATTTTTTGGAGGAGGAGTTTTGGGCTTTATAGTGAGTTGTTTACGTGATGGTGAAATGGGAGAATAGATAGATTCAGAAATAGAGGTTAAAAAAAGAGAAGGGTTAGATGAAACAACCAGCTGTTAAGAGCTAGAAAGGTGGTCAGCTTGGATGGGTGAGGTGTCAAACGAGGTCTAAGAAAATTGTAATTTACTGGGCTGAGTAGAAGTTGAAGAGTGGTTTAAGCTAGGATTAAGTGAATTGTTTAATCAGGCAAAAGCTGATGCTACAGGAATGTTGGTCTCAGAAAAATCAGTGTGAGTGGGATTTGATCTCAAAGAAGAGATCAGAGATTTGTCAAGTGACGTAAGGTTTGTATCAGAAATGGAGTGAACAGAGTTTGGTTCAGAGTGCTCAGAAATTTTCTGAGTCTGAGTTTTGACACATGGTGAAAACGACTTAGTGATTCGTTGGCCGAAATGTGGTAATCGTTGTGGGTTTCGTGCGCATACTCCCCGGTGTTTAACAATAGTCCAAGGGTCATAAGTGTTATTTGTAGGAGAAAGAGTAGAAATAGTTCCAGGGGATCACCAATGATCATCTAGAGTGAAATTTTCTTAAAGTTTCTTAGAGTGTTACATTGTGTGGTTGAGATTTACTGGCAAGTCACATCAGAAAAATTGATGTGACTTGCCAGTAAATCTCAACCACACAATGTAACACTCTAGGAAACTTTAAAAAAGTTTCACTCTAGAGGATCCTTGCTCCCAGGGGATGACTGGCTAACAGTAGGCTTTGATGGAGGAAAAAGATTACTTTGGGAAAGGGAACATTGAAGTGTTAGCAAATTAGAACACATGCAAGGCAGATGTGGGAAAGATTTTCATATTTGAGATGATAGGCATGTGATTAGTTGAATCTTGGCAATTAGTGGTTGAGAACCTATGAAGTACAGGTACCGGTACGAGTACTGGTACTGATATGATATGGGTATATCGATACGGTAGAATTAAAAAAAAAATAGGGTATGGGTACGGGTTGGTACACTTATAAAAAAATATTTATTTTTAATTTAAAGTAATGTCAAAATTAATTAAATAGTTTAATTTGTTAAGGTCCAACCTATAATTAACATTTAATGACAAAAGTAAAAGTATAAATCAAAATTAAATGTCAATATATTAAATAACTTACAAACTATAGTTTAATTTTAAAATCATACTAAGCATAAAACAAAAAATAAAAAAGAAGTTTAGTGAAATGAGTTTTATCTCTGTAGTAGAAGGAAAATATTGTCTCAATTGAGGTACGGTACGGCTTGAATATATACTAAGTACGTCTGGGTACGTCAAAAATTAAGAAGAAATAATTTGTATACATGTTTCGTGTACCGCGTACCTATGCAGAAGTACCATACGAGGTACGGTACGCCGGTAAGTACCCTGTACGAGTACAGCAAGTTTTCTAAAGTACCCATACTTCATAGTTGGGAAAGATCAAGTTGGATGTAGAGGCGTGCAAATTGACCTCTTGCAGCAGGCAACGCAATATTATCGATCCGAATTGGATGACCAAGATGTCGATCAATGGCCAATAAGGCTTCCTTATCAAAGTATTCAACGCACAAGTTTTCAATATGTACCCATACTGCAAGCAGTGGCGAGGTCATAGCTGGTCCAGGGATTACGTGCCTCTCTTGGATTTTGGAATAATTTTTTTTTTTTTTTTTAAATATAAAGAAAATATTTTAAATAAAAGATTTATAAAATATTATTTAAAGTGAAATATCAATAATATTTTTTAAATAATGAGAATAATAATAGTTGTTTTTTTATTGAAAATAAAGATATTACGATAAGTCATATTATTATCTATGAAAATTTCAATACGATGATGATGTCTATCATTATTGACATACAATTATAATTAATCTCAATAAAAATTTAGAATTGATTGAATTGTTAGCTATATTTGACATGTGAGGTTCATCCTCTATATGTTGTTTACTATTGATTAGTGATATCATATGTCAATGATGACGTAGTATTACTATTATATTAAAAATTTGTATAAAAAATTACTTTATCATTATATAATTTATTTTAAAACTTATATCCATGACTTTTTTTTATATTGTCCATGATATACTAATTATAAATAATATATATATGTATATATTTTATCTTTCTTGAAGTCAATCTTAAAAATTTATGTGAAATATTTTTGTAAAAATTTTTAATGTTATAATTAATAAGTGCCCCCTTTAATTTAATTTCTTGGCTCCGCCACTAGCTACAATTTTAGAAATTGATGCAGTACGTGGATGAAGATCGTGTTCCCATAGCCGATAATGTAAATAACGATCCTCAACAAACCAAGGCCCATACTCAAGAACTTTGTGATAATCATTTTCATTATGAAAAGATGTGCAGAAAAGTAGAGAGGTGATGTGACTAGTTTTAGTTGACTTTTTGGCTAAAATAGCCAGTCCCCAAACGAGGCATTAGTAATGAAAAAATCATTTCCAAGATCAATAAGATCAAATTACCTTCAGGCTTCCATATACCTTGAAGTCGAATGCAGAGAATATTATACCGGAAAGTATGACCAACAACTTTGATTATTAACGATTTGTTCCATTGTCTGCATTATTTTAGTGCTAAAGGCAATTTGATCTGAACAGTTTTTAATGTAATAGGCTCAGCATGCTCATCATCACTAGGAATGTCGTCCGACAAATCGATATGGTCACTCAGTGTATGAGGTAATGTAGAAAGGAGTGTGTTTCAAAAAGAAACAGTGAATTTAGAAGTAGAGGAATCAAGTGAATGGGGATTTTCTTGGAAGTGGTGTTTTCCTCGAGGAATTCACCTTCGGACGAGAGCAAGGGGTTGGGTTCACCTTCAGACGAGGTCATCAATGTATGATCTTTGAATATTAGTAATTGCTTAAATATAAACACTGTGAAATTTCGCAATTTAAAAATTATGAAATATCACACAATATAAACTATAAAATTTTGTAATTTTTTATTCGTAGAAATTGCAAAATTTCACCATTTTTAAAAAATAATAAAAACAAACAAACAAATAAACAAACAAGCGAACGAACGACATCAAAAACTAAGAAATTTTGTATTTACATGAAGAGACAAATAAAATTAAACTTCACTTAAATTTTAAAAACAAAACCTAACATATTAAAGAACAAAGACAACGTCATCTCTTACACTAATTAAAATGTCATAGGATCAACCTACTACAAATCTTATTCATATAACTTGTTATACAAGATTAAAAAAAAAATAATAATAATAATAGCCAAGTTGAGTGTACAAATTCTGATTGTGAATATTATTCACTTTGCTTGGTTTGGGTTTCTTAAATACATTTTTCAAAAAAATTCTATTTTCTTATCTTTTGTATTTTTTTTATTTTTACTGAATTTTTAAAAATATTTTAAGTAATTTTTTAAATTTTTAGACACACCTAACATAAATACACTTAAAAAGTATAATTTTTGTGAAAAAAATCTTTAAAAAATTCACTAAATACCAAAAATATAAAATACAGAAAAATTTAATATTCAGTACATTTTTTTGTATTTTTGAGTATTTATTAATTTTTTAAAATATTTTTTCACAAATATTTTACTTTTTAGACACATCTAAGTAAGATGCATCTAAAAAAGTAAAAAAAAAATGTTTAAAATTTTAAAAATATTCATTAAAAACAAAAAAAAAACACAAAAAATAAAAGAACTCAATTTTTAAAAAACTTAATTCAAAAAATTCAAACCAAATACACTGATTATTATTATTATCTTTGTAAGGGAAAGAATTCTCCTGAATCCATAGTGGGAATAAAGTGTTATATTGAGACTTTTGGAGTGGGTGACGAATCTCAATTGGATAATTTATGTAATTGACATTTTGAGTTATGATTTAAGCAGATAAAACAAATAAATGATTCATCATGAAAATGAGAATGATAATACAAACAGGCTAGTGTGTGACACAGAGTGAGTGTTTGGGAAGTGACTATTTTAGAGATTTTTTGATTTTTTGCTATTTTAGTAAGTTATTTAAGTGTTTGTATTTAGGAAGATATGATGGATTTTTATTTGAGTTGGTATATTGAAAAATGTGTTAAAATGATGTTTGAAGTTAAAATGACAAATTTGTTCCTAACCTCACATTTTTCAAAATTAATTTAAAGAGGCAAAATTGTAATTTACCAACCTGTCACTGTGACAGTGTTAATACCGGCCTTTTTTTTTTTTTTTTTTTTTTGTTTAAACCATTGGTTTAGAGACTTTTTTTTTTTTTTTTTGAGGCTATTTTAGCCTTGAAATTAGGTTCCAAAACACCCTCAAAATAAGAAAATTACACTAACATGTATCAGTCAAAATTATTTATAAACAAATGAAAATATTAAAAATATTAAAAATTAATATTACAATTTTTTCATTAATTTATAATTTTTAGTTTTTCCTACAACATAGACCCATGAAAGTCAACACAACAACACTGCACTTCGGTGTGTCGATGAGAGAAATCCTCTTCTTTTTTTTGTAGTATTGTACTGAAACCGTCATATTAGTATGATTTGTTTTCTTGTGCAAATAAACAACTTAACCTTACGTGTCAAATGTTAGGCACCGTTTCGTTTACTTTTAAAATTATAATTTAAATGTAAAATTATAATTTATGTGTAGAATTACGAGTTGAATTTTGAAAAAAAAAAATTTATTTGATTATGAATTTTAAAAAGTATTTTAAAAAAGATTTTAAGTTATATTTTGAGTTTTGAATTTTGAGTTATATTTTGAAATTTTTTGAATTTATTTTTTTTTTTTAAATTGTTTAAGAAAATTTTATTATTTTATTTTAAATATATCATTTTTATTTAATTTTTTTATTTTAAATATTTATTTTATTTTGTAAATATTTTAATTTTAATATTTTAAACTCAAAACACAACTCCACACGTAAATCGTAGCCAAACACATAATTCAAAATTCAATTTAAAAACTATTTTCAAAACTCATAATCAAATAAAATATCCACATAACTTTCAAAACTCTAACATCCACATAACTTTCAAAACTCTACACTCAAATCGTAACCAAACACATAACAAAAAAAATTAAAATATTTAAAAATATATTTATAAAATAAAATAAAATATCTAAAAAAATATTTAAAATAAAAAATAAATTTTTTTAAATTTTTTAATATTTACAATATTTTAAAAAATACAACACATAAATATATGAAATATAGTGCACATTAAAATAAATAAATAAATAAATATTTAAAATATAAAATATTTATCCAAAAAAATAAAATTAAGAAAATATTTAAATATTTAAAAAAAATAAATCCAAAAAATTTCAAAATATAACTCAAAACTCTTTTCAAAACTCATAACTAAAAAAATTTCTCTTTTCAAAACTCAACTCAAAACTCATAACTCAAAGCACGACTTCATACTCAAATCATGATTCTAAAAATAATTTTAAAAGACAAAATAAAAAAATATTTTTAATTTTTTTTAAATAAGGTGTTGAAAAGAGTTTAATTTTGAGTTTTGAAAAGAGTTTTGAATTAAGTTTTGAATTGTGCGTTTGGTTATGAGTTTTGAAAATAATTTTTGAATTGAATTTTTAATAGTTTTGAGTTGTGTGTGTTTGGTTATGAGTTTTGAAATTTTTTTATTGAAATCATAATTTCAAAGGAAAACCAAACGCAACCTTATTTTTTCGTAAAATTTTAAAATTTTATAACTTTTATTTTTCATATCCATTTTCTATTAAAAAAATTATATTTTTGGAATCAATCCCATGAAATCTATCAAATAAGATATATATTCAATATAAAATTTAAACAAAAAGACCTAAGAAATATCACATAAGCAATTGTGAAATTTTGCAATTTAAAAAAACAGAATTGATGTTCAAACCCAAAAGTTAGACCTATTTTTTAAATTTGAACCAATTATCTTCTTAACACATCACTGAGTCTAAAAAGTACACTCATATACCATTTTCCTTGAAAAAATGAGAAATTTCGTAGTTCTTAATTAATTCTCAATTTCTATACAAAAATTGAATTTTCACAGTTTCAATGTTTTGATGTTTCGATGTAATTTTGAGGTTTTTCGGTTTGGAAAACTATGAAAATGAGAACTTTCGTGGTTTACCAAAGAAAAATGTGTAATTTTGATGTTTCTCAATTTGAGAAACTATGAAATTTTTTGTAATTTCTTAAACACAGAAACAGTGAAATTACCCTTCTCTTGTTTATTATTTCCCATATGCTATGTTGAATTACTTGTGAACTCGACTTCACTTGACTGTATCTGTTTCTACTGTACCCTAAACTCATGTCGTGAAGAGTTAAGAATTGGTTCAATTAGTTCTAAGAAGCGCTACTCATTTCCTATCTTTAGGAAGTCAATTGGGTGCTTGTTTTTTGCGAAAGTCATTTAGAATCTGCATAATATCAGCAATAGAAACTACGGAATTTTGTAATTTCTTCATATACATAGAAACTGTGAAACATCACCATTTTAGAAAATTAAAAAAATTCCTTCAAAAAATTGTGAATATTTAATATTGATTTGGTTTGATAAGAGTAGATTCTAAAATAAAATTGATATTTAAAATCTTAAAAAAAAAAATTAAAAAAAAAAAACTAATTTGACAACTCAGCAACATCATTAATGTGAGAGAGGGGGCATTATAGAAAACATGTACAACTAGGCAAGTAAATCTGAATGTTCACCAACTGTTTTAAGTATCAGGATCCTCTAGAGTTTTATTCCTGAAGTGATCCCTAAAGTGGGGTGATCCAACGGCTCAAAATAAAACTAACCAAAACGACGTCGTTTTGGTTAATAATTTCAACAAAAAAAAATAATAATGCTTTAATTCAAAATTCCCTCCAGGTATAGCAAAAGATGTAGCAGAAGGCGGGAGTGCGCGAAAGAGAGAAGAAGAGAGAGAGAGAGAGAGAGAGGAGAGAAGAGAGGCGGGAGTATCGCCGTCCACCCGTTGCTGCAGACTGCAGTCCCGTGGTCGCCCCGCCGTCGCCGCCGTCGTCCAATCGTCACCATCGTCGCTGAGGTAAATAACATTTCATTCATCCCTTTTTACTTTTCTATATTGTTGATTTGTGCACAAATTTTGAATGAAGATCTCTCTGGAACAGAAATTTAAAACATCAATTTGACTTTAACTCATCACAAAAAAGTTAAAAACATCTTGAGACCTGAGACTTCTCAACAGGGCAACAAGTAGAAAGCCAATTAAAAACATCCAGCATACAAAGAGTTAATTGAAAGCCAATTAACTCTTCACAAAGATTTTCCAAAGGTAAAACAAGACAACAAGCAGTTCACCTTTGGTTGTAAAATATCATAGTTTTTGTATGAGAACTTCTTATTTCCTGTCTCATCAAGCTTCTTTTTCATATGCAACTCATTATTTATTCAAATAGAAGATGTATATAATAGTGGCCTGTTAAATAGGCTTTAAAATCTTTGATATCTAAACATTGTATTTATATTTTTTTTGTACAAATAGATGATTATTAACCCCATAGATTTACAATCTAGGCATTTAAATTCCAAGAATTTAAAATTGAGAACTACTTGATCTACAATGTCACGTTTAAAATATATGGACTCTGGTATTGATGATTGAGCTATAGAATGGTAGATTTATTTTTTATTTTTTTATTTTGTTTGTTTTTGTTGTTTAATTTTGATTTTGTATGTCCACATGTTGATTATAAGACAATTAAGGGATTTGTGTTAAATCTGGATCATTGAAAACATAAGTTACTATTGAAGGGATTTGTTCCTCTTTGTTTATATAATCTAATATGAGTCAATTCTTGTAGTGCTTTTATTTAGTTTGTATTATTTTGCAAACATAATTTATAGTTTTTATGCTAATATCGAGCACTTTTTTATTTTTTAAGTGACTTGGCACATTGATATGGAACCTAACAATGTTGAGAATAAGGGGGGTGATTGTGATTGGAAGCCTAGAGTTCACATGACATTTGATACAGAACAAGAAGCATATAATTTCTATAATGCTTATGGAGGAAGGCTACGCTTTAGTATTAGTATTAGAAGGGGTTATGTAAACAAGAACAAAGAGGGGCAAATCACTTCAAGGCTATTTGTTTGTAATAAGAAGGGGTTTTAGGTTGCCGACAACTGAGATCCATTAACAAAAAATCCTAGGCAGGAAGTGAGGACTGTTAATTTACTTGACATAAAACCTTATGCTTTGGATCATCTATCATGTGTATCATCAAGAAATTAAGACAAACAAAAACGTACCCGAATCCATTGTTGAACGGAAGCGTGATTGTCAATAAATCCTTTCCTATTGACTTTGTTATTGCCTTCCAATCCTTTCCTTATCATTGCCTTAAGTTTCTTCTTGAGAGGATTTAGAAGAAAAATGGCAGTTCTTCCACTTAAGCAGGATTAGGGACCATAACAACTTAAAGTTAAAATAGGTTTTCAAAAAACAAAACCGTGTGGCAGTTTCTATGAAAACTAACTTAACTAATTTTGTTTTAATTTCTATTTCTGCCCCTCATAGAAATAGAAATTACTCAACTAGTATCTACACATTAGGTCTATGACACATATACCCTTAAGCCTATTAACTAAATTGAATCACTTAAATTGTAGGCTTCTTATAAATGATAACACCACATTTAAATATGTGGTCCCATTGAGACATTATCTAACAATCTCCCACTGGACCACATATGTAACCTGACAAATGTGCTTAACTTTAGTGAGCTCAGAAATTTGTTATCATGACCTGAGGGTATCCAAACAATCTTGTCCATTAACTATATTGATATAGGATCAAAGCGGTCTTCGTTACATTAATCGTAACTCGACCTACCAATGGTCACGTATACCAATGCAGCTAAACAACATAGATCAATCATGGATGCGTAGCATGGAAATTACATGTAATGTGATCCATACATGCCTATTTCTAACTGGTCCTACTTAACTTTATTGAGATCAATACTTCACAATACGTAACAGAGTGTAATAAACTGAATACTTCATTTCTGCAGAAATTAATCTAATTACATAGATAAAACTCAAGGCTGACATAAAGCAGTAATGTAAATACAAACTCCCACTAAACCAAAATGTTCTCAAATAGAACAACACCCATATGAGCAGTGTGCTCATGAAAGACCTTGGGTGATAGTCCCTTCGTAAGTGGATCCGCTATCATGGAGTTTGTCCCAATGTGCTCTATGGAAATCTGTCCACTCTGCACTCTTTCTTTTACAACTAGGAACTTGATATCAATATGCTTTGATTTTGTCGAGCTTCTATTGTTATTGGAATATAAAACTGCAGACTTATTGTCACAGTATAACTTAAGCGGTCTTTCAATGCCTTCCAAAATACGCAATCCAGTGACAAAATTCCGCAGCCATATCCCTTGGTTTGATGCCTCATAACATGCTACAAACTCTGCGGCCATGGTGGATGAAGCTATGAGCGTCTGCTTTGCAGACCTCCAAGAAATTGCTCCGCCAGCTAACAGATAAATATAGCCTGATGTGGATTTCCTACTGGCTTTTCATCCAGCAAAATCGGAGTCGGAATATCCAATGATCTCTAACTTATCCGATCTCCTATATGTGAGCAGATATTCCTTTATTCTCTGTAAATATCGCATAACACGCTTGATTGCTTTCCAATGATCCATGCCAGGATTACTTAAATATCTGCCTAACATGCCAACTATGAACGCAATATCCGGACGCGTACATACTTAGGCATACATTAGACTCCCTACAGCCGAGGCATAAGGAATCTTCTGCATTTCTTGAATTTCAAGACTGTTTTTCGGGCATTGGCTGAGACTAAATTTGTCTCCCTTAGCAACCGGGGTTTCACCTGATTTACAATTTTGCATGCCAAATCTATTGAGTACTTTTTCGATATAGCTCCTTTGTGATAATCCCAGAATACCCCGAGAACGATCTCGGTGTATTTCGATTCCTAATACAAAGGAAGCATCACCAAGATCTTTCATTTCAAAATTCTTAGAGAGAAATCTCTTGGTGTCATGCAATAAGTTTATATCGTTTGTGGCAAGCAATATATCATCAACATATAAAACCAAAAATATGTGTTTACTCCCACTGAACTTGTGATACACATATTCATCAACAACATTAGTTTCAAAATCATACGAAGTGAGAACTTGATGAAATTTGAAATACCACTGACGAGAAGCTTGTTTGAGTCCATAGATGGATTTAGTCAATTTGCAAACCATATTCTTTGGGTCTCCCGACACAAAGTTTTCTGGCTACACCATATAAATTGTTTCTTTAATGTCACCGTTAAGAAAAGCTATTTTGACATCCATCTGATGCAACTCAAGATCAAAATATGCAACAAGCGCCATAATTGTCCTAAAAGAATCTTTCGTAGAAACTGGAGAGAAAGTTTCTTTAAAGTCAATTCCTTCCTTTTGAGTAAAGCCTTTGGCTACAAGGCGTGCCTTATACCTCTCCACATTACCATTTGAATCCCTTTTGGTTTTAAATATCCATTTACAGCCTACGGGCTTCGCACCAACTGGTAATGGGACAAGTTCCCAAACTTTATTGTCTTGCATAGACTTATATTCTTCATTCATGGCTTCTATCCATTTATGAGAGTTGGAACTTTCCATGGCTTGACGAAAGTTGATTGGATCATCTTTCGACATTCCATTTTCTACCTCATGTTCCTGGAGATATACAAGATAATCATCCGAAATTGCAAATCTCCTTTCTCTTGTGGATCGCCTTAGTGGCACAGGTTCTTGAGGTTGAGGTTGTAGAGTTTGTTCCTCAGGAACAACTACCTCATCTTGAATGAGGGGTTGAACTATATTATCTTGAACAACATTGTCTGGTTGAGGATCCGAAGTTACTTCTCGAGCAATGACAGGTATAGGAACCTGTAATTGGTCAAAAGTAGTAATAGGAAGTGAGATTACTCCTGCTTCCTCCTCAAAGACAATGTCTCTAACTGGATTTCTCCCCCCAAACTCAACATCCTCAAAAAATATTGCAATTCCCGTCTCAAATATTGACCTATTTGTGGGATCATAAAACTTGTAACCCCATGATCGTGCGGCATAGCCAATAAAGTAGCTGCTGATGGTTTTGGAGTCCAATTTTCTTTCATGAGGTTTATAAGGCCTCGCCTCAGCAGGACACCCCCGCACATGCAAGTGTTTTAGACTAGGCTTTCGCCCAACCCAAAGCTCATAAGGTGTTTTTGCAGCTGCTTTAGTTGGCACCCGATTTAAGATATAAGTTGCTGTCTTTAGAGCCTCACCCCAGAGGGACTCTGGTAAAGTAGAATGACTGATCATACTTCTTACCATATCCTTAAGAGTCCGGTTTCGTCTCTCAGATACACCATTCATGCTAGGTGATCCTGGCATGGTGTATTGTGGGACGATTCCACATTCCTCCAAGTATTTTGCAAACAGTCCTGGACGTTGTTCACCTGATCCATCATATCTGCCATAGTATTCACCACCACGGTTAGACCTGACACTTTTTATCCGTTTGTTGAGTTGTAACTCAACTTCGGCCTTAAATTTTTTGAATACGTCCAAAGACTGTGATTTCTCATGGATAAGAAATAGATACCCATATCTGGAATAGTCGTCTATGAATGTGATAAAATACTATTGACCATTCCAAGACGCCATAGGGAATAGCCCACAGATATCCGTATGAATTAATTCTAAGACATCTGTAGTCCTATGGGCACCAAATTTCTTCATTTTGGTCTGTTTTCCCTTGATACACTCAATACAGACATCAAATTCTGAAAAATCGAGAGAGTCCAAAATTCCATCAGACACAAGACGCTCAACTCTAGATTTAGAGATGTGACCTAGGCGTTTGTGTCATAATGAGGCTGAATTTTCCTTAGTTAATTTACGCTTTGTACCTCGTGATTCCACGTGCAAGGTTTCATTATAAGATGCAATAGTTTTGAGCAAATATAGATTATCAAACGCATTATGTAAACCAGTATCAACAACATTTGAATTAATAGACATACGAAACTTCATATTTCCAAAAGAACAACAATATCCAAATTTGTCCAATACAGAAATGGAAATTAAATTCCGTCTAAAGGACGGTACAACAAAAGTGTCTATTAAGTCCAAATAATAACCAGTTTTTAGCAATAATCTAAAGTGCCCTATTGCCTGCACTTCTACTGACTTGCCATCACCCACAAAGATGTATTTTTCAGCATCAGTTGGCTTTCGGTAGTTCAGGCAACCCTGCATAGAAACACATATGTGAGTAGTAGCACTAGAATCTACCCACCAAGTGTTTCTTGGTACTGAAGCTAAATTTATTTCAGAACAGACCAAAACATAATATGTACCTTTCTTTACACGCCAGGCGACGTATTTGGCACAATCCTTCTTTCTGTGTCCGGGCTTGCCACAAAAGAAACAACCATCCTGCACTTTCTGTTTCTTTGGTTCCGGACCCTTAGGAGCAGCAACTTCCTGTCCTTTATGCTTTCTTTTGCCTGTATGCTTGGAGGTTCTTGCCAGATGAGCACTTTCAGTCCTTTCTTGCTTCAATCTCTCTTCCTCTTGCACACAAAATGAAATGAGCTCATTGAGAGTCCATTTCTCCTTCTGGCAGTTATAACTGACCTTAAATTGGTTAAATTGTGCAGGAAGAGAGATGAGAACTAAATGCACGAGCAAATCATCAAATAGGTCGAGCTTTAGTGCCTTAAGTTTTGAAGCAAGATGAGACATTTCCATGATGTACTCGCGAACATTACCCTTGCCTTTATACTTCATTGAAATCAAGCTTGCTAAAAGCGTGCTTGTTTCAGCCTTATCATTTTTAGCAAAACGCTTTTGAATTTTTGAAAGAAATTCACCGGCAACGGTAACATTCTCTGTTATTGCACCCCGAAAGACTTCTGGAATCCCACGCTTCATGATCATAAGACTTAGCCTGTTAGAACGATCCCACTTTTCAAAGTACACAATTTCCTCAGGAGTACTTTGTTCAGTGAGATCATTCGGTTTTGGCATTCTTAATGCCAAGTCTATGTCCATGCAGCCGAGAACAATCAATATGTTCTCTTTCCAGTCCTTAAAGTTTGTTCCATTTAACATTGGAACATTGTTCATGTTGGCAGAGATTGAAGTAGTCGACATTAAAGCTGAATAGGAAATAAAATAAAATGAATAAACAATTATGCTCACTTTAAGTAACCAAACAGATAATCTCTAAATAAATTAATATAATGATAACATCTCAAGATACCTAGCACAACATTAATACCAAGCCTTTGGGTAGTGATATTAACAGTAAGTGGTATTCTTGTTGTAATGATCAAACATTGACAATAAGTTATGTCAAATAACAAATCTATCTTTTGATGGATTTATTATTCACATTAGGTTTCCTTGACAATTGGCACATGTTTATCACCACAAAATGTGTGTGTAATTCTGCCAAGTATTAATCATGTCCTTGGACCGATAAATACCCGCATGATGTACACATACATGAACATCAAAACATTCCAGATAAAACAATCTAGACAAGAGAGATCACTTTTGTGACATCTTGTTTTAATTGACTCATATTTAGAACGTTAGAAAATTAAATTTCAACTATAGACGTTGTATGAAATTACTTCAAATTTAAAGATTTCTTTAATGCGTTACCCCGTATATGTTATATAATTTGCAGCAATCCCAATTATATACATACATATATATATATATATAATTGACGGTTCCAAAAAATAGTTTTTTTTTTTTTTTTTTTAAGCCACAAATCACGTGCAAGAAGTGATTACAATAAGCCAAAGACCAAACCAACACATGCATGAATAGATTAAGAAATTGCCAAAAAACCAAACCAACACTTTATTATATATGTCAACATCAAACAGCTCTGTTTCAAATGCCCAAAGAACGAAGACGGAAGTGGGTCATTTTTTTTTTTTTTTTTTTTTATACAATCAAACCGCATGATATATATATATATATATGCACTTATCTACCCACTGCCCATCTCAATTAGTATACATTTCCAGAAACTAGATTACTATTTTTCAAAAAACCAGAAAATACAGAATTTCCAACGGTAAGAAAAATTCAGAATCCACAAACCAGGAAACTAAATTGGATAAATAATAGCATATCAATTTCTGATAATACACATGATATAACTGCTCTGATACCAATTGTTAATTTACTTGACATAAAACCTTATGCTTTGGATCATCTATCATGTGTATCATCAAGAAATTAAGACAAACAAAAACGTACCCGAATCCATTGTTGAACGGAAGCGTGATTGTCAATAAATCCTTTCCTATTGACTTTGTTATTGCCTTCCAATCCTTTCCTTATCAGTGCCTTAAGTTTCTTCTTGAGAGGATTTAGAAGAAAAATGGCAGTTCTTCCACTTAGGCAGGATTAGGGACCATAACAACTTAAAGTTAAAATAGGTTTTCAAAAAACAAAACTGTGTGGCAGTTTCTATGAAAACCAACTTAACCAATTTTGTTTTAATTTCTATTTATGCCCCTCATAGAAATAGAAATTACTCAACTAGTATCTACACATTAGGTCCATGACACATATACCCTTAAGCCTATTAACTAAATTGAATCACTTAAATTGTAGGCTTCTTATAAATGATAACACCACATTTAAATATGTGGTCCCATTGAGACATTATCTAACAAGGACTGGTTGTCAAGCCCGACTTATCATTAAGTGGGATAAGAATATTCATAATTTTTTTGTTGGTGAGTTTGTTAAACAACATAATCATATTTTTATACCAACAGAATCTACGCATACTTTACCATCCCAAAGGAAGATATTTGCATCACAAGCAACCGAAATAGATTTAGCCGAAAAATCTGGAATTCGACTTAATGCTGCATTTGAGCTCATGGGTAATGATGCTGGTGGAAGGGAGTCGCTTGGGTTCACAAAAGTGGACCAAAAAATTATTTGAGAACGAAGAGGCAAAAGAGTTTAGCATATGGGGAGGCAAGTAACATTTTGCAATATTTTCGTGAGAAGACATTGGAGAATCCATCTTTTTTTTACTCGGTCCAATTAGATAATGAGGAGCAAATTACAAACATATTTGGGCCGATGCTCATGGATTATGGACAATTTGGTGATGTTGTGACTTTCGACACTACTTATAAGTTAAATAGTGCACATAGACCATTTGCGTCTTTCGTTGGATTTAACCACCATAGGGAAACTGTTATATTTGGTGCAGCTTTGATGTATGATGAGACTGCCGATTCTTTTATATGGCTTTTTAGAAGATTTTTGGAGGCAATATCAAGTAAGGCTTCGAAAACAATTTTTACGGATTAGGATGCTACAATGGCTAAGGTCATACCTATTGTCATGCCTAACACAAAACACCTTTGCACTTGGCATTTGATGCAAAATGCATTAAGGCATGCAAATTCTATCTTCAAGGATAATGAGGTGAAGGGTAAGGGGATGAAGAGTTTTTTATCCAAATTTATGTACGACATTGAGGATGAGGATGATTTTACGTTAAAATAGGAGGAAATGCTTGACAAGTATGAAGTGCGAGATAATCATTGGTTGAAGTTAACATTTGGGGTCAAGGAAAAATGGGGTTGGCTATATGTTAGATATGCATGGGGTGCGGGCATGAGTAGCACCCAACTTAGTGAATCCTTTAATGCATTCTTGAAGGATTTCATTCAATCTGATCATAACTTAATGCAATTTTTCATGCATTTTGATCGAGTTCTTTGTAAGAAGAGGTACAAAGAGTTACAAGCCGAATATGCTCCATGCCAAAAGTTGCCAAGGGTGAATATTAAAGTGAAGATTATGGAGCAAGCTACAGATGTTTACACAAATAAAATTTATGAAGAATTTCAGGATGAGTATGTCAAGTCCCTTGAAGTAAACATTGAAGATACTGAACATGATGGTGAGAGTATCATTTATACGGTTCTTGATAGTGATGGTGCAAAGGTGAGAAAGATGAGAGTGGAGTGTGATGGTTCACTCACTTGCAATTGTAGGAAGTTTGAATTGAAAGGCATTTTGTGTAGTCATTGTTTGAAAATCCTTAGAGACACCTTCAAATTCAAAAAGATTCCTTCCCAATATATTCTCAAGAGATGGACTAAAAAAGTAAGAACTGAAAATGTGAAAGATAGATGTGGGCATGATATTAAGGTTGATATAAGATTGCATCAAACTTCATGCTTTAGATCATTGATGGCAATTTTCAGAGCGGTAACGTGTAGAGCTTTTGAAAGTAAGGAAACATATAACTTGACGGTAGAAAAAGCGGATGACTTAATTGCAAACATTGAAAGCATGTTAAGCGCAGAATTTAATATGCCTTTTTCAAATACTATTGAACAAGAAGGCCCTCCCAACACATGCCTCTAAATCTTTGAAGTGGATGGTGTAGCAGATACAAATGTAGTTCAAGCAAAAGGACTCAAGCGAAGAGAGTGCACTAGCAAGGGACGAAGGCAGACAAAAGGTGGTTTGGAGCTTGCGTTAGCAAAGAAAAATAAAACAAGCTCATATAATGCTTCTCAAACTCCCATCTCTGTTGCTCCTCAACCTAGTTCACATAATGCTTCTCAAACTCCCATGTCTGTTGCTCCTCAACCTCCTCCATTATTTTCGCCGAGTGCTCCTGAACCACCTCCCTTGTTTTCACCAAGTATTCCTCAATCGGCTCCTTTATTTTCAATAAGTGCTTCTTTATTTTCATGGAAGCTATCAAGCATTGCTTAAAAATGCAAGCAGTTATGGCTCGCAAGCCTCAACTAGTCCTACATGTAGTCAAGTAATTTATTTTTCACATTTCCTCTTTTATTTTGTCATTCATTCATTTAAAATTCCATTTTATTTTATGGTTCCTTTCATATAAGAGTATTTTCTATTTTCTTTTTTTAGGTACTACATGAACATGGGCATGGTCGTGAGCGTGGTCGTGGGGGTGGGCATGTGGATCACACGTCAATATCTTAGCATTGAAAACTTTTTATGGTGTTCGTGTATGTAATATTGAAAACTTTTTATGTGAATGCAGAAAATATTTTTGTGAAAACTTTTAATATTGTACTTTGGTACTTTGAGTTGTATTTCTTTTGTTTTGAAATGACACTACAGCTGAAATGGTGCTGAATTTTTGGCTGAAATGGTGCTGAATGTTGTGCTAAAATAGTGCATAATGCAGATTTTGTTGCTTAAATTTGTGCTAACTGTTGTGCTGAATTTTGTGCTGGAATGGTGATGAATTTTGTGCTGAAATGGTGCTGAAATTTGTGTTGAAATGGTGCTGAAATTTGTGCTAAAATTGTGTTGAAATTTGTTACCTGTGTTCTAGAAGAAGGAAATGTTAAGTGGATTATTGCATGGATTTAATTGTTGGAGATGCAATTAGATGAATGGCATGAATAGCTATTTGGTTTCCTGTATTTAAAGATGGCTTTTTTGACCATATCTCTACACTATAATTTGTAAACACTTTTGTGTATGATATAAATTTTATTTAAAGCTACGAATCTAGGTCCTCAGTACACATTGCAGTGATCAATTTACCACCCTTATTTGGTATGGGATGTTGTGAAATGCCAAAAATCTGTTAGTGATGAAGAGTATCCAATATACAACTCAACAAGTCTTTGTTTCAATGCCTCATCCCTAAATTCCTAGGCTCAAGGTGACAGCACTGTGTGTGCTATTCTTGGTTAGCATAGCTCAAAAGTTGCATAGTTAGCCCACATGTAACATATAGCCACAGGTAACATTTATCCACTTAAATCCATGTCCTTTTTTCAAGCAAGTAATTGTGACATTTCAATGCTAAAAGTAAAAAAAGTTAGTGTATGAATGATACAAAAATTGAGCACTTCAAAAGAACGCCAAACACCAAACACGAAACACCCTGGTCACTTCCAAAACCAAACAAAAATTGAGCATGTCACTGGAGATATATATAAGCCTAAGATGCATCGAAGAACCTGAACAAATAAACAAAGCAACCATTCTTTCAAAACATTTTTTTATATATATCAAAAGGTCTACTAATACAATCTAATCCAGCTATCAAAATATTTAGTTCAAGTCAACAACCAACTTAGTTTACACATAATATTTAGTTCACAAAAGACGAAGTCCAAATCCGAATTTAATTTACATTTCATATTTAAACAACAAAAGAAGAAGTCCAAATCCAATTAATACTATTACAATGGCATAGCGCAACTTTTCCCGAAGTTGTCTAATCTCTACAACCATTTGTTTACGTTCTTTCCTAAACTTTGTAACCATCTCTTTCAGCTCATCGTTGGATACAAGCAATTCGTTGACCAAAGGATTGATATTACAATTTTCGTTGCTTTCCTCCCTTATCATCTTGAACCATTGACGCTGCTTATGTATAGGCATCCACCACTCAAAGAAGCCGCATCTATTGGTGTTGTTGAAAGGGCAAGCAAAGTATACCATCCTTGGATTTTCCTTTGACTCTGAAATCCTGAATGCTGCTCTCGCCTCGCAACGACATTTTCGATTTTTAAACTGAATTTCACTAGTATCACTCATAGATGCATTTAATGTTGACATTTTTTTACCTGAAATAACAACAATGGAACAACAATATCTAAACCCAACAATATCTAAGATTTTGAAAAAATTTCTTATTCTCTTAGTATCTAAACCTGTGATTTAGGGGGAGAGATAATATTTTCTTCTTTTCAAAATTATCCAATTAAAACAAGCTAATTAGATTATGCAACCCTAAATTCTTAACCAAAATCAATTCCATCTTACTCCAACATGAATTAAAATTCAAAGAACACCAGCACAAATATACTAATGAAATAAATTAAACGACGTAACTAAGTTGTGACAATATCCAGCAACATCATTTCAACTCTTTATACATGTTGCTAAAATGAACAGAAATCAAAATAATAAAATAATATATACATCAAAAAAGAAAATAAAAACATATCATCTCATTCTAATCCTCCTCCCCTCCCCTCTGGTTCCCTCAATCTCTCAAGATACAATTAAAACTTTAATGCTACCATGAAGAATTATATCTCATTCTTTAATGCTGCCATCTTAGTTTTAATAATGAACCATACCATTTATACATCTTAAGATACAATTAAAACTTTATTTAGTATATGCATTTACCATGAAGAATATATCTCATTCATATTAGAAAGGGTAATTTGGAAGTGGAATAAAAAATGGAACTATATATACTATGGTTGGAGGAGTAAAAGCATCAACTTACACAATAATTCATATGTCCCCATCAAAAAATAAATAAATAAATAAATAACTATAAAAAATTTGCTCACAAGCTCCACCTTCTATGTTAGTCAATAAGAACATATATGACCTTATTGCTCTAGCAAAATATAATTCGATACAGATTTATATTGATTTCTATATGAACTTATTTCACCATTCAGTAACATTTCTAGCAAAATATAATTCAATAGAGATTTATATTGATTTCTATATGAACTTATTTCACCATTCAGTAACATTTCCCTTGGTTAATTTAAAAATATGACCTTATAGCTCTAGCAAATGGATCTCTTTCAAAATGTTTTTCACTTAAGGTTGAATGGATTCAAAATTAAACAGGATGTGGGTCTTTCCTTAATTGAAACTGTTCCCACACCAAAGCTTCCTGACAAACAATCCCTAGTGCTCACTTACAGAGATAAATAAACAAATACCCCTAGTGCTGACTTGTATGGACTCTACATCAATCCACATTTCTCTATTAAATCAGATTTTCTTGAACACACGAAGCAAGAAATTAAAGAAACTTTAATCAAAGTCAACATTGACAAAGTAGCCAAGTTCAAATTTTTACTCTACAAAGGTAGCCAAGTTTAGATTTTCCCTAATTTTTGCATTCAAAGCCCTAATATTTTAAGTTTGGAAGATGAACGATTTCTTGAAAACACAAAGTAGGAAATTAAAGAAACTTTAATCAAAGTCAACATTGACAAAGATAGCCAAATTCAAATTTTTACTCTACAAAGGTAGCCAAGTTCAAATTTTCCCTAATTTTTGGATTCAAAGCCCTAATATTTTAAGTTTGGAGGATGAACGAACCTGCTGTTTTTTCCTTCAATCTATTGGAGTATGGCGGCCAGTGGCGTGGTAGCGGCAACAGCGGCAATGACGTTGCAACGGTAACGGCGCGTCGGGGGCAGGTGGGAAGAGCTCCTCCTCTCAGCCCTTTTCTTTCTCTCTCTCTCTCTCTCTCTCTCTCATTTTGGAACATATCAGATCTGCAGGAATTTTGAATTAAAGCATTTATTTTTATTTTTATTTTTATTTGAAATTACTAACCAAAATGACGTCATTAGTTTTATTTTGAGTCGTTGGATCACCCCACTTCAGGGATCACTTCAGGAATAAAACTCTAGAGGATCATGATACCTTTTTTAAAAACAAAACTAAAAAACAAAGTCAACATCATCTCTTAGGCATTGACTTTCCATAGCAGTGAGTCAAGTTCAACTCTTGGAAGGCATTAAAATACTAGATTTTTTAGTGGCTCTTTTCTGAGATCTCGCACTATATTCCGATTGAACCTTGGCCCTGCTAGAGGTGGTTGATGAGATCCACTAGTGTCTCGGTGGTGGGTCCCTTCCTTTGGATTGGGTTTAACTAGGTTGGCAACCGGTTACCCCGGGACCTAGACCCGTGAATACCATGATGACACCTTTGAGCATCCTTTTTTTCTGTTAAAACAATTTTAAAAAAAAAATCATCTCTTAGGCTAATTAAAATGTCATAGGACCAAATATTCCATAATTTTTTTTTTTTTTTAAATGGGGAACAAAATTGTCATTGTAAAATCAATAAAAAATTAGATCAATTTTGTATAGCGGTAGTAAAAAAATCTCATAAATAGATAACAAACTTTCAAAAGAGGAAGAATCCTAACCTTCCTAGATGAGGAGAAAAAACCCTCACAGAGGAGGGACACAACCTCTACACAAGGAGAATTATTATAACAAACAATAAAAAAATAAAAAATAAAAATCGAAAACAACCAGATTCAAGTTACCAAACTCACCCAAAGCTCCACTATACCGCAACCTTCAACTTGAAATCTGAAGACCCCACATTCGCTAATCAAGATGGATCATTGAAGTTAAGGTGGCCGCCTAGTGTGAAACGAATGCGTTAAACAACATCAGTCTTCAGATTATGAGAAAATTTGAAATCATATCTTAAAGTTTTAGGTGCGAGGGTAAAAGTTTGGACGCAAGCCAAACATTAGATCTAGAAGATCAGAAAGAAAGAGAAGTGACACCAACACTAGTGGAGAGAGACAGATCCGAAGGAGATGAGTTAAATCTAGTAAGGGTGGATCCATGGATGCGGAAAGGTGGCGGTGGCGCCGAAAAGGGTTGGAAGGATAAGCTTCTAATATTATTAAGCAAAAAAACAAAACAAAACAAAACACAGAGAGAGAGAGAGAGAGAGAGAGAGAGAGAGAGAGAGAGAGAGAGAATGTTCGAAAAAGGAGAGAGGAGGCCGGCGGCCGAAACCCCTCCCCAGCCTCTTCAGCACACCCAACTGTTGGTGGAAGTGGGGTGCAAACAACTATTCGTGATTCACAATGAGAGGATTAACATTGAACCAAACTGAAAATAAATTCACTCAAAATAATTCTGAAAATACAGAGCATGAATTACAATTTTCTCTCTTTTATTTTCTTTCTCCCACACACATATCACTCTGATACATTAGCTATTTATAGATAAACTAGCAGTGTGAACACATTTAATGCAAATATAGCTTAGTAGTGTGAAAGCATTTAATGCATATACGGCTACCATTAAATGCATGTTCAACTAAGCCTACAAATTTTCATGAAGCAATCTTTGAACACAGATTGTCTAGGGAGGCTATCTAGAGTGGCTGTCAAGAAGATGGCTATCAAGCTTACTTTCCAACATCCCCCCTTAAGCTTGATTCTCCATGCGGCTTCATCCCAAGCATCATCTTCATTCTATTGAACAAATCATTTTTCAATGGCTTCATGAAAATATCTGTAAGCTGATCTTGAGATTTGCAAGGAAATAATTCCACCTCTTTATTTTTCATATGCTCTTGGATGAAATGATAGCGGGTGTCAATATGCTTACTTCTTTCATGATAAACTAGGGTCTTTGCCAATACAATTGTTGAGCGATTATCAACATAGATCTCAGTGGGTTTTTCTTGTGGGAATCCCAAATGCTTCAGCATGTTCTGTAACCATATTGCATGGCACACAGCTGAGTTGGCTGCAACATACTTAGCTTCGCAAGTCAATAATGTCACAATGGCTTGCTTCTTGGACGACCATGTGAAGACTGTATCTCCCATAAAGAAAGTAAATTCCATAGTACTTTCCGTTCATCCAAGTTACGTCCCCAGTCGCTATCTGAGTAGCCAACAAGACTAAAATTATCAGTTGGTTTATAGAAGAAACCATCATCGACTGTACCTTTGATGTAGCGAAGAATACTCTTTGCTACATAAAGGTGTGACTAATCCGGTGTTTCCATATATCTGCTAATCAGTCCTACTCCATAGAGTATATCTGGCCTGGTGCAAGTAAGATAGCGAAGACTTTCAACAAAGCTCTTGAAATAAGTTGGATCCACATCACCTACCTTTGTACCTTTTTTGAGCTCCACTCCACTGTTTACAGGAATGTTCACTGGATTGCAATTTTTCATCCATATCTCTAAAGAATTTCCTTGGCATAGCCACTTTGGGAAATAAAAATTCCATCTTTTCTTTGTGTCACTTCAATGCCGAGAAAATGAGCCATCAATCCAATATCTGTCATTTCAAATCCTTGGACCATGCTTCTTTTAAAGTCTTTGAACATGGCTGGATTGTTTCCAGTGAAAATTAGATCATCAACATAAAGACAAGCAAGCAACATGCTTCCATCAGCTTCTTTATTCAAATATGGCGAGTGCTCATATGGACATTTTTCAAAACCATTGTCATGAAAATACTGATCAATTCTAGTATTCCATGCACGCGGAGCTTGCTTTATTTCATAAAGTGCTTTCTTCAATCTGTACACTTTGTCTTCATGCTCATTCTGAACATATACCCTGAAGGTTGTTCAATATAGATTTCTTCTTCAAGGAAACCATTAAGAAATACAGATTTCACATCAAGTTGATAAATTTGCCACTTGTGCTGGGCAGCCAAAGAAATCATTAGCTTGATAGTCTCCAATCGGGCAACTGGAGCAAACACCTCTCCATAATCAATTTCAGCTCTCTTCTTGTAACCTTTTGCTACTAACCTTGCCTTATAGCGTTGCACTTCGCCTTGTGCATTCCTCTTTGTCTTGTATACCCATTTCACTCCAATGGGTTTGTGTCCCTTCGGTAGACTGGTAAGCTTCCATGTGTCATTTTTCTCAATGGCATGAATTTCTTCATCCATTGCTTTCTTCCATTTATCTTCTTGGATGGCTTCTGAGAAAGTAAGTGGATCACTATCTACGAGTAGGCAGAACAAATTTAGATCTACTTCTTCTGTAGCTTCATATATCTCCTGCAAATTTCTTATTGGTCTTGGTTGTTTGGAAAAAACTATCATCTGATGATGATGATGATGATGCAGAACTTCTATGAGAAACTGGCGATCTAGGTGCCGATATTCTATATGGAGGAGTTTGTGGCTCATCTTGAACTTCTCTTATGATTTCAACCGGAGCTTTTGATGTTTCATCTTCAAGAATGATTTCTGCATCTTTAACAACTTCATCTTGATTCCAGTTCCAATCTTCTTCTTCTTCAAATATCACATCTCTACTCATGATCACCTTTTTGGTAATGGGATTATACAACTTGTATCTCATTGTTCTGTCTCCATATCCGACAAGGATACATTTTTCTCCCTTATCATCAAGCTTGGTTCTTCTTGCTTCTGGAATCTTGGTGTACGCAACACACCCAAATATTCTGAGATGATTGACACTTGGCTTATGTGAACTCCAAGCTTCTTCTGCAGTCATAGAGTGAAGGCTCGTGGTTGGGCATCTATTTAATAGATACACAGCACATGATACGGCTTCAGCCCAAAATTGTTTGGGTAGTCCCTTTCCTTTCAACATGCTCCTTGCCATATCTAAGATTGTGCGATTCTTCCTTTTAGCAACACCATTCAGCTGTGGCGTATAGGATGGTGTTGTTTGATGCTTGATTCCATGCTCTTTGCAATAATTCTCGAAAGCATCTAATGTATACTCTCCACCTTGATCTTATCGCAATGTCTTGATGTAGTAGCCGCTTTGCTTCTCTACAAAAGCTTTGAATTCTTTGAAGATACTGAACACCTCTGACTTTCTTTTAACCCATGTCTTTCGGCTATAATCATCAATGAAGGTGAGAAAATATCTATTCTGTCCATTTGACATTGGCTTCAATGGACCACACACATCAGTGTGCACTAGCTCCAACAGCTTTGTTGCTCTTCACTTCACTTATTTGGCAAAACTAGTTCTGTGATGCTTGCCAAGAATGCAGCTTTCACAGACCTCATTAGTATGAGCAATATGAGGAAGCCCTTTCACCGTATTCTTGCTTGACAATAGCTTCAAGCTTCCAAAGTTGAGATGTTCAATAGCCACTCTTTGTCTTTGATGATGGCACTTAAACACTTCGCAGCATCATGTTGGATGTTCAATGCAAACATCTGATTCTTGGACATTCATACCCCGAACGATCAAATTACCATGATTGTCTTTGATGGTAAGATGACAATCTTTCATGCTGATGTCGTATCCTTTCTCTAGGAGTTGTCCCATGCTCAAAATGTTGTTCTTCATGGCAGGAACATAATAAACATTGGAGATGTAATCATGATCTCCATTCTTGAGCTTGATCAGAATATTACCTCTTCCTTTCACTGGAGACTTTGAAGAATCACCAAATGAGACTTGTGCTTGTACAGTCTCGTCAAGCTCAACGAACAACTCTTTTTTACCACAGATGTGATTATTGGCTCTCGAATCTAGATACCAAACATTGTTTTGGTTTTCAGTGTCTCCATGGTGGACAAACAGGATTGTAGGTCCAACTTTGTTTGTTTCTTGCTCGGCAAAATTTGCTTGTTCTCCTGCTTCTGTTGTTGCTCTACTCCGGCATTCATTGCTGTAATGCCCGAACTTGTGGCACTGGTAGCACTGAACATTGTTTTTGTCAAATCCTGATCGATTATTGTAACCACCTCCTCTACCTCTTGCTCTTCTTCTTGGAGCAAAGTGTGGTTGACTTCTTCCTCCTCTGGCTGGACCTCTTCTGCCTCTTCCTCGAAACCAGAATTTCGGTTATTGTAACCACGACCTCTTCCTCGGCTTCTTTGTGATGTCCCCCCTTGCTCGTTTCTGTCATCTCTGAAAGACAGCTTTGGTTGAAGAGCTTGCTCTAAGGAACTTGAGGGAGTCTTCTTGTTGATCCTTTGTTCATGAATCTCAAGTGTGCCCATCAACTCATCGATGGTCATGGCACTGAGATCCTTGGACTCTTCTATTGTTACAACCACGTGCTTGAACTTGGGGCTGAGTGATCAGAGAATCTTCTCTATCACTTGAAGAGATTCCATCTTCTCTCCATATCTTCTCATCTGATTAACAATGGTCAATGTTCTATTGAAGTACTCAAAAATTGACTCATTCTCATTCATGTGCAACATCTCGAATTCGCCACGTAACACCTGGAGTTGAACTCTGATTATCTTTTCAATTCCACGATGTGAATTGCGAAGAATACTCCATGCCTCTTTAGAGGTTGCTGCTGCTAAAATCTTCTCAAAACTTGACTCATCAATGCCTTGATAGAGTAGATATAAGGCCTTTTTATCTCTCTTCCTTGAATCTTTTAATGCCGTCTTCTGAGCTTCATTTAAATTTCCTTCATCTTCGAGAGTAGCTAGCTCGTCATATCCTCAATCCACTAGCTCCCACAAATCTTGTGAGACTAGTAAGACTTGCATTTGAATACTCCAATTTTCATAGTTCTCCTTGTTGAGTTTTGGAAGCTGGGGTTGAAAGAAATTGTTTGTGTTGGCCATTGATTGTCTTTAAAAAATTGTAAATTTTCAAGATGAAATTTGCAAATTCTGACCGTATAGATGTGTCCGGAATATTCCAAATAATTGGAAAGCACTATTGGATCACCAAACACGGACTTCAAACGGCTTAGATCAAGCCAAAACAAGTTGAACGGTTCAGATCTGCGGCTACACCGTAGCCGCGTCGCACTGGATTAATCCTCGATGTGCTGATTTCAGCGGCTCGGTCAACGGCGCAGTCAACGCGACTTGGTTGGCAGTGCGACTCAGGCCCGGTTCGGTCAACGGCTCTGGTCAACGGCGGCTTGGCTCGGCTCGGTCAAAGTTGGTCAGCGGCTTAGATGACGTCAGTGGATGACGTCAGGTCTCTGGTGTGCGCGCGTGTGGCGCATGCTTGCACGTGGGATCACGCGTCTTTTTCCTCTGGCAATGCGTGCGGCGCGTGAGCGCATGGGGGCCTCATGAGAACGGCGTCAGTGACGCGTGTGGAGTCGTCCAAGATCCATTTTTGACGCGGTTTTCATGGTTGTGCTCGTCTCGTTGGGAGCTTCAAGCTGATGTGATCAAAAATGGATTTCGACCACTTTAATTTCTAGGCAATTTTTGAAAACACACTCTGTTTTTCCGAAAATGCACAAAACCGGCTTTGATACCACTGTTGGTGGGAGTGGAGTGCAAACCACTGTTGGTGATTCACAATGAGATAATTAACACTGAACCAAACTGAAAATAAATTCACTCAAAATAATTCTGAAAATACAGAGCATGAATTACAATTTTCTCTCTTTTATTTTCTTTCTCCCACACACATATCACTCTAATACATTAGCTATTTATAGATAAACTAACAGTGTGAACACATTTAAGGCAAATACAGCTTAGTAGTGTGAAAGCATTTAATGCATATACGGCTAGCATTAAATGCATGTTCAACTAAGCCTACAAATTTTCATGAAGCAATCTTTGAACACAGATTGTCTAGGGAGGCTGGCTAGAGTGGCTGTCAAGAAGATGGCTATCAAGCTTACTTTTCAACAACAACAAAAACCTTACGAAGGGAGGCTTAGAGAGACATGCCAGATTTTAGGCAATCTGTAAAAATATTCCTTAAATCTTGTTCACATAATTTATCATTTAAATAATTGAAAATATAAATAAAAAAATAAAAAAAACCAAGTTGAGTTTATAAACATTCTAATTGTGTAGCGCGCTTGTTTGGTTTCACTTTTTAGAAAATTAAAATTTTTTAATTTGTATTTTTTTCTTTTCATTAATTTTTTTATTAATATTTTAAGTAATTTTTTTTTAAAATTTTTGATACACCTAACATAAATACACTTAAAAAGTATAATATTTTTGAAAGAAATCTTTAAAAAATTTACTAAATGCCAAAAATACCAAAAAAATAAATAAATAAAAATTTAGTATATTTTCATATTCTTGTGTATTTATTGATTTTTTAAAATATTTTTTACAAATATTTTACTTTTTAGATACATCTAAGTAAGGTGCATATAAAAAAGTTAAAAAATTGCTCAAATTTTTTAAAATATTCACTAAAAATAAAAAAGTACGAAAAAAAATTCAATTTTCAGAAAATTAAAACCAAGCACGGCATTGTTGTTGTTGTTGTTGTAAGAGAGAATTTTTTCAATCCATAGTGAGAATAATAAAGTACGAAAATGACATACAAGCTTATTTTGTACATCTAAGTGATATAATTTATTGATAATTAGATAATATATAAGAGAGAGTGTTACCTTTAATATTCTAATTAATTGTCACATCATTGAGTTTGTAAATTGAGTTAAATTTTTTTATCTTGAATAGCAATTGTGTGAGTGATTTTCTGACCACACTGCCAACTCAGTATTCAGCTAGAGAGTACTGACAGAATAGATGACACCTGGCTGACCTGCAACAGAAAGAAAAGACTCCGGCAGTGGTTCGTCCACCCGGGGGTACTCTAACGATCAAGTCAGTACTCAATATCTCTAAAAAATAACCAATAGTGCTTAACTCACTAGACAGAATATCAAAAGCATACCTTAGACCCATGCGGGTGCTTCCCTTTTATAGCCAACACAATCCTAGTCCCAATAGAAGCCTGACTTCTATGGACTCCAATTCACTAATTACTTTGGACTCCCCAAGAGATAAGGATAAACTCCTTAAGAGCTTTATCCTCACCCTGACTAAGTCTCCCCTTCATTCCAGGACTCTTGTCCCTTATCTGTTTATCTCGGATTCCAATATCTTCTGAGGAAACCTCGGCCTAACCGAGATTACCTCGGCACAACGATCATGACACGTGGTACCTCGGCTGACACATCGGCGTCACCTTGCCACGTGTTAGTACTCAGAAAATATATCCCCACAACTGCCCCCTAGGTTCTATTACCTCGGTATCCTGAGATGATGGAACCTATATCAGTACTTCTTCCTGTACATCGGCTCAAGAACTCCTGGCCGAGATTATTCAATTCAGGCCGACATGTCTTCTTCAAAGAACAAGAATTCCAATGAACTCTTTTACCCGCATGAGCTGTCACGCAATACTTTTCAACCATTTCATTTATGCATTTTAATCCCATTGGACCGTGCTGATGACGCGCCACATATCCGTCGTGTGCCTGTGTGCACCATCTGACGTATGCGCTGTTCCAGGCACATTAAATGCCCTGTTTTGCCGCTGTTTCAAGTTTTTAACAAAACTTCTCCTTCTGTCTTCTTTTCTTCACTTTTGCATTCGATTCACTTGCTTTCTCTCTCTCTAAACCCTTTCTCTCGAATCCGCCATTGCTCAAGCTCCAAGCTCTGCAATCGTCTTCATTCGTCCTTCTAGTGAAGCTTCCGCTATTCTGTTACTTCTGTAACCATCGTCTGACTTCGGCGAACCTCATTCCGGCCTTACTTCTTCTGGTAAGCTACTGTTCCTTTCGTTTTCAATTCTGTTGATATTCTTCATTACTTGTTTGTTATTATTGTTCCAAATCTTGCAAATCACATACTTGAACATATTCATTCAAATGGTTTTGATCTTGCCTGTATCTTGAATACATACTGTTCACCACGTTCTTGCACTCTTGTTACCGTTCTTGGCCCTTTATTTCTCGTATTCTTTATGCTCTTGATAGCCCATTCCTGTTTCTGATTCTGAAGCACATCCTTGCTTTTCTGTTTTCTAGATCCGTGCCTTCAACCCTTGCTTCCATAGATCTAGGTTTGGGACTTGTTGTGTAGGACCCATAATTTTTTAGGAAAAAACTGAAACCAGTACTCAACTAGGTTTTTGCCGAGGTATCATTAACCCTCCCAAAACATCTTCTTTCTGAAATCCAACCTAGACCATTTAGGCCGATATCATGGGCATGTGGAGACATAGGGTAGATACCCCGTCCAAACTTGAGTACTTTAGGCAAGAGTTCTCCATCCCTGCCGATGTCCATCTGAGGCTGGCTAGAGATAACGACTCCATCATGCCCACAGACGATTCGATGCCCTTTCCTATTGTAGCTTTCACTGAGTGCGAACTCCAGCTCCCACTCAACATCCTTTTTCGCGAGATTCTTCACTATTATAAGTTAAACCCCATGCAACTAGCCATAAACTCTTATCGAGTGATCAATGGCATTATAGCTTTAGCAAAACAAGAAAATGCTAGGATCACCTTAGCTGATGTCCAGTATTGCTATACCATGTGTGCCCTTAATTTGAAAGAAAAAGGCTACATTTATTACCTTAAGCCGAGCTCAACAGAATTCAAAATTGTAGCCGACCTCCCAGACTCCAACAAGGGGGCTGGAGATGACTACTTCATTACCTCGGGAAATTGGGAGTATGCTCCAAACGAGGATCCTCATCTCTACCCTCTTCCCCGGTCAGTTTTAGAGGGCAAGGGTAAGAGCCCATCGTCAATACTTAGTTATTTCTTCTTCAGGTTTTCAATACTCTATCTGTTTCTGATGTCTGTTCTTCTTGCAGCTGTTTGTAAGCCGCCAAAAACTTTTCGCCAATCCTACATTCCTAGCAAGGATTTGAAGAAACTTCTGGACTTGCCAGTCCATAAGAGGAAAGCACCTCTGCTCCTCAACTTTATTCCGACATACAGGTCAACTTTACCCGACGTTCCTAAAAAGAAGAAGAAAAGTCTTTCTCCACCTTCTGCCACAACTCCATTGACTGCATCCACGTCACGACCAGATCAAGGATCAACATCTGATCCAACTGATCAGCCATCAACTTCGGCTCCATACTTGGTTCCAATATCCCAACGCCGCCGTCGACACCGATCAGTTTCTTACGCCGAGATGGGTCGCCCAAAACCGGTTGCAAAAAATCCTCTAGCCAGCATTCCATCATCTGTTGACGATCAACCTGTACAAACCCTTCCTCCACGGAAGCCGAAAAGAGTAAAAAAGGCTCAGCCAAAGGCTAAGGTAGCTCAGGTTGAGTCTGAAGATTCCTTGCCTATCTCAATGTTGGCTGAGAGTGACAGACCTCAACCCTCTGCTGGGAAGAGGCGCTCTGCAGCAGAACCATTAGAATCTCCAAAATCCAAAAGGCCGAGGTCATTTTCTGTGACCACCTCGGGGTCCAAGAAGCCAGCTGCCCCCTGGGCCCCTGAAATTACCTTGGAAGATAAGCCAGTTATGACAAATGATAGCGCCGAGGATATTAATGTCGGCGTTGCGCTAAGTACCGCTCTGCTACAACCAGGTGATCTGGAGCGAAACGCCAAGTTTAGTGAATACGAAAACTAAGCGTTGATGCTTCAACGATCTGTCCAAGTAAGTGTCTTTCATCTGGGACTTTTTTCCTTTCTTTTTCACACTTCAAAAGTTTTTATCAATAACTTTTACCTTGTGTTTTCCTCAGGCCATCCAGCATGCCCACACTTTCTCTGTTCAATCTTTCGAAAACCGGCAGAAGTTGGTTGAGATGAAGAGGGAGTTCTCTTCTCTTCAAAAAACCAACAAAGGCTTACAGTTAAAAATGAAGAAGCTGGAAGACCAAGCTGAAGCCGCAATCAAAGCTCAGACTAATGCCGAAGAGAAGGCCGAGGCTGCTGAGGCTATCAGGAAAGTGGCTGAGTCTCAGAAGAGAGAAGCCGAGGAAAAAATGATCCAAGCCGAAAAGGAACTTCAAGAGGCACTGGCCACTAAAGAAGCCGAAATAAAAGACGCCGACGAGAAGGCGTATGCCCAAGGCATGGCCGACGTCACAGATGCTTATGAACAGCAGGTGAAGGAGGCATGTAACAAGGGTTTTACCCTTGGTTGGATGTCCCTTCTAAAGAAGCTCAATGTCCCGGAGGACTCACCATTTAGGAAGGCTGATGCCATTCCTCTTCCATTTCCTCCACCTCCACCTCCAAGTCAACCTGAAGGCGAATCTGAGTCTGAGTCTGAAGATGAGGCTGAGGATGAAGAAGAGGCCTTGGTAAGGAAGCCAAAAGATGTTAATGAGACCAAGTCCTCTCCTCAGGATGATCAAGTCCTAGACTTGACTCATGATGAGGAGGATGGGAAGGTTGTCAAGGAAGCTACTCCTGAGCAAGCACCATCTGACGCTCCTCTAGTTGATAAAAGTATTGATGAAACACTTGCAGAAATTGATGCCGAGCTGGCGGCAGAAAAGGCAGCCGAGGTGGCTTCTGATCAACCGCCCGAGGTTCAGTCCCAGCCAGTTGCTGATGTTGAGGGATCTTAACTTTTATGTCTTTTGCTTTGTTTCTTTTGTACTTTGCACTTTTTTGTTTTAGAAGCACTGTAAGCTTCTTCTTCATGGCCGATGTGCCTCCTGTTTCTGTTGAATGATCAATACAACTTTCTTTGAATCTTTGTCTTCTCTTTATTGTCTTTGCATGATTCTATACTTAGAATATTCTGTATATGTACTCTTTCTTCTTTGTGCAATCTTCTCGGGGTGACACACCTCGGTTAGGCCAACTGATGATTTACCTTAGTAAGTTCTTGTCCTGCAAATTGCTTATAAATTGCAACAAGGATAAACATATACTGGTTTAGTTTCAACTTTGTAAACTTTACTTAAGTTATAACAAGTGCTAAACAATGATCTACGTGTAAATTGCTACAAATTTCAACAAGTGTTAAGCAATATATATCAGTTTAACCTCAGCTTGTAAATTGTTACAAATTTCAACAAGTTTTAAACATCATATGTCGGCTTGTAAATTTCAACAAGCGGTAAACTTTATATCGGTTTAACCAACTTGTAAATTGCTACAAATTTCAACAAGTGGTAAACTTTGTATCGGCTTAGCCAACTTGTAAATTGCTACAAATTTCAACAAGTGGTAAAACTTTTTTTTTTTTTTTTTTGCCTTCTTCTCTGTTCCCAATGTAAACCTGAGTTCCACTTGGGTTCTCATTATTCAGAAATACCATGCATCTTTTACTAGTTCACAAGTGTTGAAGAATTCTGCTAAGATTTCATTCATGACGTCGGCAAAAACAAGGAACATCTAATGGTAGAAAAATTTCAAATTACAAGTGTTCCAGGGTCTATGCAATGCTTTGCCCTCGTTATCTTCAAGCCGATATGCCCCATTCCCTAATACCGAAGTAATTCTGTAGGGTCCTTCCCAATTTGGGCCAAGCTTGCCCTCTCTGGGATCCTTCTTGTTGCCGACGACTTTTCTCAGGACAAGGTCACCGACTTGAAAATCCCTTGGATTAACATTCTTATTGTAAGCTCCGGCAATCTGCTGCTGGTACGCTGCGAGTTGAATTGCAGCTTTCTCCCTTCGTTCTTCTGAGAGATCTAGATCTCGGGCTAAAAGTATATCATTAGTCCCATTCTCAACTCCCTGGGTTCTGATCCCTGGGATGCCGACCTCTAGTAGAATGACTGCTTCTGTGCCGTAGGCCATGGCAAATGGGGTTTCTCCTGTTGATCTTCTTGGCGTAGTTCAATATGCCCAGAGTACATTGGGCAACTCGTCTACCCATTTCCCTTTTGCTGCCTACAGCCTCTTCTTTATCCCATCCAAAATTACTTTGTTGGATGCTTCTGCTTGCCCATTGCTTTGGGGAAAGCTTGGTGTTGAAAAGTAATTCTTGATCTTGAATTTTGCACAGAAGTTCTTGATGAGTTTGCTGTCAAATTGCGTTCCGTTGTCGGCAACTATTGCTCTTGGAATTCCGAATCTGGTGATGATGTTCTTCCATATGAAGTTCTTTACGTCTACATCTCGGATTTTTGCTAGGGGCTCAGCTTTTATCCACTTGGTGAAGTAGTCCGTTGCCACCAGTAGGTACTTCCTTTGTCCAGTTGCTTGGGGAAGTTGTCCAACAAGATCCATGCCCCACTGGGCAAACGGCCAGGGGTTGGATACTGGGTTCAGGTTAGCAGCTGGCTGGTGTATCAAAGGTGCAAACCTTTGGCATTGTTCGCATTTCTTCACGTAGGCTTCTGCATCTTTTTGCATGTAGGGCCACCAATACCCCTGGGTAATGGCCCTATGAACTAGAGATCTGCCCCCAGCGTGGCTTCCACAAATTCCTTCATGGATTTCATATAAAAAATCTTCAATTTGCAATGGGTGTACGCACCTTAGTAGCGGTCCAGTGAAGGACCTTCTATAGAGATGTCCTTTTGCTATTAGAACGATTCTTGCCGACTTCAGTCTGACCTTGTGTGCCTCCTTGTGGTCATCTGGTAGCTTTCCTTCTTTCAAGAATGCAACAATTGCATCCATCCAGCTAGGTCCCATATCCACGCACATTGCTTCCTGTTCTATGGTCGGCGGTTCTATGCTCGGGCCCGACAGATAGTCAATCATTATTGTCCTAGTCTTTCCAGTTTGTATTGAACTTGCCAGGTTGGCCAACGCGTCGGCGTGGCTGTTATCATCTCGGTTAACCTGAAGCAGTCGGCAATTATGAAATAAGGCTGACAGCCTGATGACTTCCTTTGCGTATGCCGACATTCTTTCATCTCGGGTTGCAAACTCTCCTGTTGTCTGATTCACTATTAGTTGTGAGTCACAAAAAACTATTACTTCATCTGCTTCTGCTGCTACTGCCAGCTTCAGTCCTGCAATCAATGCTTCGTATTCTGCCTCATTGTTTGAGGCCTTGGACCCCAATCGAATGGAGTGTTCCAATATCTCCTCATCTGGAGATATCAATACTACTCCTGCCCCTGCTCCTTATCGGTTTGAGCTCCCATCGACAAACAGGCGGAAGGAATCGCCGATGTAAATGCTGCATGGTCTGAGTTTTTCCTTCTCCCTTTGTTCTTTTCCCTTTGGCTGGGCTTCTCCTCTCTTGCTTGGACATCGTTTATCTTGGCTCAACGGAGCCTGATGTTCGATGGACTCTGGCGTGAACTCGGCCACGAAGTCGGCCAGAACTTGGCCCTTAATTGCTATTCTTGGTCTGAACTCTAGGTCATATTGGCCCAAGGCCACTGCCCATCTGGCTATTCTCTCCGTTAAATCTCCTTGTTGCAGTAAGGACTTCAGTGGGTGCTCTGTTAGTACCACAATCTTGTGGGCCTGAAAGTAATGGTTTAGCTTCTTTGAAGCCATTACTAAGGCTAGCATTAATTTCTCTAGTGGTAGATACCTCGTTTCTACATCGGCCAAGGTTTTGCTTACATAGTAGACAGCCTTTTGTTCCCCTTTTTCTTCTCGGATTATCACTGCACTTACTGCGTGTTCTGAAACCGCTAAGTACAGAACAGATCTTCTTCAGGTTCAGGTGTTGAGAGGACTGGGGCCGTGGTCAGATATTTCTTTAGGTCGGTCAGAGCTACTTCACACTCCTCGGTCCAGAGGAAGTCCGTGGCTTTCTTTACTAAGTTGAAGAAAGGCTTGCACTTGTCTGAGCTTCGGCTTATGAACCTGTTTAGGGCTGCCGCCCTTCCAGTAAGCATTTGGACCTGTTTTGCCGATGTCGGGGCTTTTTAACTCCATGATGGCCTTGATCTGGTCTAGACTGGCTTCGATGCCTCTTCTAGTCACCAAGTAACCCAAAAATTTGCCGGATCCAACTCCGAATGCACACTTAGATGCATTAAGTCGGAGCCGATATTTTTTGAGTATCTCAAAGACTGCTTTTAGGTCGGCCAGATGACCTTCAGGTTCCTTGGTCTTTACGACCATATCGTCGATGTAAACTTCTACCGTTTGGCCAATCAAGTGTCTAAACATCTTGGTTACCAACCTTTGGTAAGTTGCTCCTACGTTTTTCAGCCCAAAAGGCATCACTTTGTAGCAATACAATCCTTTTGGGGTGATGAACGCAATCTTTTCTTCATCCGGGGGGTACATGGTTATCTGGTGATACCCGCTGTAGGTATCCAGGAAGCTCATCCTTCCATGTCCTGATGTCGCGTCCACTAGTTGGTCAATCTTAGGTAGGGGAAAGCTGTCTTTGGGACAAGCCTTATTTAGGCTGGTAAAATCCACGCACACCCTCCATTTACCATTATTCTTTTTGACTACCACTGTGTTTGATAGCCATGTCGGGTAATTGACTTCTCTGATGGCGCCGGCCTCCAGAAGCCTGTCTACTTCTTCCTCCACTGCTTTGACGTGCATCAATGTTGGTCTTCGTGCTCGTTGTATTACAGGCTTGGCTGACCTGTCAACGTTTAGTTTGTGGCAAGCGACCTTGGGGTCAATGCCTGGCATCTCGTAAGGTGTCCAGGCGAACACCTCAATGTTTGACCTCAAAAAGGCTTCTAACTCTCTTTCTTCTTCTTCGACTAATCCTGAGCCGAATAAAAAGAAGCGTCCCTCATCCCCCTCCTGAACGAGGATTTTTTTCAGTGTCTCTTCGCTTTTCTCGGCCGGCTCCTTGCCGACATCATCTAGGACCTCTACATCCTCGTTTTCAATCTCTGCTATTTCTGGCTCTCGAATGCTGCAGGTGGATTTCATTGCTGCCATGGAGCAATTCTTCGCCTGTAGTTGATCTCCTTTGACTTCTTCAATCCCCTGTTCTGTTGGGAACCGTAATAGTTGATGCAACGTTGAGGGAACTGCCCCCATTGCATGCAACCATGGCCTTTCCAGAATGATGTTGTAAGGAGATGGTGTGTCAATGATGGTGAACTCTGTTGTGATCTTCCTGGTGCCTGCCTGTACCTCTATGCTTACCGCCCCCAGTGGCCATGTCGGCGTTCCATTGAACCCAACCATTGGGCCATTGGATTGTTCCATGTCGTCTGGATGAAGGCCGAGCTCCTTGTAGCATCGGACATACATGATGTCACAAGAGCTTCCTTGATCAATCAGGATGCGTTTCACTTGGCACTCCCCAACCTGGAGGGATACTACCAAGGCATCATTATACGGACGCTGGACCATCTCTAGGTCGGCTTCAGTAAAGGCTATCATCGGTCCTTGGTACTCCTCTGGCCGATGTCTCTTTTTCCCGACTTGGTAGACATGCTGTAAATGCCTTACCCTCTGGGTCTCTCCTCTGACTTCGTTCTCGTTGACCTTTGAGTGGATTACATTAACCACCCGAGGTCCTTCTGCCTGAGGTTGTTGTGCTGGAGGTGGCGGAGCTGTTGGTGCCTGAGGTAGTCTTGCCTGTTCTTCTCTCGTTCTGGTTTCATCGACAAGGTCTCTCAGGTGGCCTTGCCTTACCAGATCTTCCAAGTGTGCTTTTAGGGCTCTGCAGCCCTGTGTTGTATGTCCGTCTTCATTGTGGTAAGCACAACGTCTGTCCACGTTTCTTCCCATAAATTATCCTGGTACCCTTGCTGGTGTTCTGAAATAGGGCTGATTCCGAATTTTTCCTAGGATTTTTTGAATTGGAATTCGGAACACAGTTGTCACTGCCTGTTTAGCCCTCAACTCCGTCTCCTGTTTGTTGGATGCGTTGTTACTTCGGCCTTGCTTAGGCGAGCCGTTTCCTTTCTCTTGTTTCGCTTCCTTTGGTCCCTATGTATTTTCCTCGGCCCTGGCGTATTTCTCGATTCTAGCCATGAGCTCTTCCATGCTTTTTGGCAATATTTTTGCCAAAGATTTTCGTAGTGGACAATCATCCTTTAGGCCGTTTTTGAAGGATACGACCGCTACTTCTTGATTACACTCCGGTATTCGGTTGAATACCTCATAGTATCTCTTTGCATAGGCCCTAAGGCCTTCATCCTGGGTGATTCTTAGAGCCATCAGTGCATCGACCCTTAAGGGCTGTAGTTTGTTTGTTACAAACCGAGCTACAAACATCTCGGCCAGGCTTTCCCAAGTCTTCACAGTTCCCTTCGGTAGTTTGTGGAACCAATCTGATGCAATCTTCCCGAAGGACGAGGGGAACACTTTGCAAAGCAGCGGCTCGTTCCCACTATATAATGCCATTGAGTTTAGGCATAGTCTAACATGAAAGTTAGGATCTGATTTACCATCATATATTTGAAATCTCGGCATACTGAATCTCTTTGGTGCTTCAAATTTGTCCAATTCCACCGAGAATGGTGTCCTCGGCTTAACTGGGGAGGTTACCTCGGCTTCGACGTTCTGCTACCTCCTCTTGAGGTAATCTCTCATGTCTTCTTTGCTCCGCCTGGGGGCTCGGCTATCTTTGGATTTTAGCCTCTTTGGTATACTGCTCTCGGCTTCGTGGTGAGCCCTTTTCGACCATTCTCCATGAGTTGTGTCGAAGCATAGTAACTGCCCCTGAACATGCCGATGTTGTTTGGGGTCTACCTCCCTTGTGCGATGTGTTCTTTGTGATTCTTCTCTTCCCGGCTCTCCCTGCCCGACCTCCCTGGGAGGCCAGTGAGAGTGTCTTTCGCCCCCTGTGTGCTGGGGGGCTACTGGGATTGTTTCCTGTCCTACCTTCTGGAATCGGCGTGTCTTGCAGCGGGAATGGTGGTTGCATGGCGTTATTTTGCATCATGAAGTTGACGACTGATTGTAGGTCAGCCAAATTGTTTGCCATCTCTTTTACTTCTTCGTCGCTTCTTAGGCATCTTTCCCTCCATACCTGGAGGTTATCTTCATTATAGTACTTGTTTTGATCTGGTTTCTTTGGTGTGTCGCCAATCTGGCCGACGTCTTTCTCTCCAAGACCCTGTTCACGAGTTTCTGCATTATGGTTGTCTCCTTTGGTATCAAGATTAGTCAGTCTCCCACTCCCAGCGGGAGCGTCGTCCCCAATCTTTTCTTGTTGTCCGTTATCTGTTTATCTCGGATTTCGATATCTTCTGAGGAAACCTCGGCCTAACCGAGATTACCTCGGCACAATGATCATGACACGTGGTACCTCGGCTGACACGTCGGCGTCACCTTGCCATGTGTTGGTACTCAGAAAATATATCCCCACAACAATGCTCCAATTTGAATATAAAAAAAAAATAAAAAAAAATAAGTCTATGCATTAAACAATTTAAATTATTGAATAGAAACCGTAATAAATCTACAAGTTCAATAATACCGTCCAACACAAATGCACGATTCTTCATGGGAATGACAATATGAACACATCAGAGCGGGACACAAAGCAGACCCATGAAAGTTGACACAATAGCTCCGCAGTTCAGTGTGCGGACGAGACGAATCCCATTTTTTTTTTTTTTCACAATTGTATTGTACTGAAATTGTTATATTGGTATTGACATGTCAAATGTTAGCTTCTTTTTTCTCAAAATTTTAAAATTTTGTAAATTTCCTTTAAATATTTGTTTTTCATCAAATTTATATTTTTGGAACATATTCGAAAAGATCTATCATAAAAAATTTTGTAAAAAAAGAAAGAAAGGAATATCACACAAGAAATTGCAAAACGAAAGTGTGTTTGGTTTGAGTTTTTTGAATTAAGTTTTTTTTAAACTGAATTTTTTGATTTCTTGTTTTTTTATTTTTAGTGAATATTTTTAAAATTTTAAACATTTTTTTTTACTTTTTTAGATGCACCTTAATTAGATGTATCTAAAAAGTAAAAAATTTGTGAAAAAATATTTTAAAAAATTAATAAATACATAAAAATATAAAAATATACTGACTTCTCGTATTTTTTTTTTTTTTTATATATTTTTGGTATTTAGTGAGTTTTTAAAAGGTTTTTTTCACAATTTTTTACTTTTTAGGTATATTTATGTTAGGTATGTCCAAAAAGTAAAAAAAAAAAAAAATTTGCTTAAAATATTAAAAAAAATTCAATAAAAACAAAAAAAATACGAAAAACAAGAAAGTGAAAATTTTTAAAAAGTGTTTTTGGAAAAATAGAACCAAACAATGTGACAATTTCAATTTATGTATAGAAATTGAATTTTCACGGCTTCTGTGCAAAAATTGTAATATTCTTGTAGTTTCTCAAATACAAAAAACTGAGAATTCAACATAAAATTTTCACACAAAAAATGAAGAAGAGAAATCTTACATTAGAAATTGCAAAATTTTGTCAGTTTTAATAATTTGAAAATTTTCTTGGTTTTGCCTAATTTTCAAAGTGTCTATTTAAAAACTATGGTATTTCATATTTCAGTTTTAGAAGAAAAAAAAAAATTTGTTAAATTTCATAGTTTCTCAAACGTAAAAATTGAGACATTTCATTGTATGCAAAATTTAATAAAAATAAACAATTCATCATACTTTAGCATATCACAAGTATCAATCTAACAATTTACACTGTTGACATTTTTTTTTTTAATTGGCAGTTGACATTTCTTTCTTTTTTTTTCACTTTACGAATTGTCCTATAGTTTTGGAAATTATATTTTGCCTTTTGAAATTTTTAATTTCATAACAAATAGTCTTTTTTATTAATAAATTATCAAGTCAATTAACAATTTTTAATGATATCAGAAATATATTTTAATTAATAATTTAAGTAATTTTATTACTGCATAGAAGAGTAATTAAAAATTTATTTTTTCAATTAATTCTGTTAAATAAAAAATTTTAACAAAAGAGTATTTAGATTTTTCCAAATAAATCTCATGAAATATATGTGTAATTTGTTTATTTATTTATTTATTATTATTATTAGGGGCATGCACCAATAAATCCTAAATTTGTATCTTGTAACCCATTTGGTCCTAAGAATTTTCTTATGAACCGTTAGGTCCTATCCCAATGTTAATGACCATTGAACATCATCGACATCAAACATTATCCATCAAACATTAAAACATCAAACATCAGATTTATGACTAACATCATCAAAACAACATCAAACATCATCAGCAAAACAACATCAAACATCAAACATCAAAACATCATACAATATCATCAAAATAACATCAAAAATAACGATTAAATAATTTTTTAAATAACGATTAAACAATTTTTAAAATAACGATTAAACATCAAAATAACGATTAAAATAACATCAAACATAAAAAATAACGATTAAACAAAATTTCCTGATCAAACATCATCATCATAACAATTTTTTTTTGTTCCAACATCATCCTAACAATTTTTTTGATCAAACATCATCATAACATTAAAAACATCTAAGATCGAAACCCAGATCTGATTCGGAACACATCTCAGATCAACACCCACATTTGATTCGGAACACATCTCAAAAAACCCACATCTCAGATCGACTATGTGAGAAATAGAGAGAGGGAGATGGGTTCGGAACAATTCGAAAATGTTGATTACAGTTCGAAAAACTAACAATATAGAAAAAGAGTTGTATAGAAATGTTGATTACAGTTCGGAAATCAAAACCCTACTCGTCCAATTTTAAAAAAAAAAAAAAAAGAAAAGGTCACGTCGTTGAATCAAAACTGCCCTAATAAATAAATGCAAACAATTAGAACAATTACATTACTCTTCAACTATATGAAACACAAGATTGTAGATCAAAATTGCTTTGTTGAGACCTCTCATGGCAGACAACGCCATCTCCGTTCAGATCCAGCCGAGAGGACGCCTCTGCACCGGTGCGAGTGCGAATTGATCTGGAAATTGATGATGTTCACAATTTTTTTTTTTTTGATGATGTTTTGTTAATGTTAATAATGTTTTGATGATGTTAATAATGTTGTTGATGTTGCTGATGTAGATAGTGGGACTAAATGGTGCATAAGAAAACTTGTGGGACTAAATGGTTTACCTTTCTACCATATAGGATTTACTGGTAATTTTTCCTTATTATTTTGATGGGGTACACATTTGACATTGTGAGAAGGAATTATATTCATTACCACTCACAAGCACTCACGTTGTAATCTCACAAAATAATGTGAATCAAGTCAGGTTTAGAAATATATTATTTCAATAATTTTTTAATTTTTTTTATTCAAATATGTGATAAAAAAAAAATAAAGGAATGCAATTAGTATTTATTTAATTTCTTTGACCCGTCATTTTTCACTTTTTTTTTTTTTTTTAATTACAATTACATCTTTAAGTAAAATTACATTGGGAGTGTTTGTTTGGACTTTTTTGAGCCAACTTATAACTTTTAACTTTTAAAAAGCTATTTTGAATTGTTTGATTAAACTTATTTCAAACTGCTTCTGATTCTAATAACTTATTTTAACTCAAAAAAGCTGATTCTGAGAAGCTGCACACCTCTTACTTCTGATTATCAGTTTCTGCTGTAGACATATTAATTTACGGTTATACTCTTAGATTTTTTTATTTTTTATTTTTTTAAAAATAGAAAAAGACCCAAATGGACTATAGATTATTATTATTATTTTTTATGAGAAACGTAGACAAGTAGTGAATAATAAAAAATAAAAGTTGATTGAAAAAATTACTTCACATCTTATTTAACAGACATTACTCAACAACTTAAATTTATAATCCAATAGTTACACCAAACAGATTAACAGCTTCCAATTAAAGTCATAATCTATAATCTATTAAGTTATAATCTATAATCTATTTTAACAGCTACACCAAACAGGACCATTAAAAAACAATTTTTAATGAAACACCCTCCACAAAGATTCACACATTACTCTCTCTCCTACCTTTTCTCTCTACACAATCGCCATGAAAGACCCCTTTCTCTCTCGTTGCCAGCGACCCAACTACCCCAAAAAACTCAAGTTCGTCTACAGATTCAATGGCCCATTCCTCCCTCAACCTCCCTCTAACAACCTCCACTACATCGGCAGTGAGACTCGGATCGTCTCTGTGGACTAAAACATCGGCTTTTCAAGGCTCCGATCGAAGATTTTGGATCTGGTTGAGAATGGTATTCGGTGTCAATGTAGTAATGATTCATTAAGAAAAATGGTTCTGTTTTGTTTAAGCTTGTTTGGTACTAATTAAGGTTTTGTTCGATAACATAGTGCTGAATAGAAACATTTAGTTCGGTAAATAGGTTCCGAACAGTAATGCAGCCAATCAGTGGATGTGTTCCGAACAACAATATATTTCTTTGATTATTTTTATTTTTCTTTTTTCATTTTATCTTCTTCCCAACAACGATGCCTTCATTTTCGTTTCACATTCTTTCATTTTTTATTCTCTAGTCATCCTTAGACAAACCCTAACAAAACAATTCACATAGGCATATATACATATATATATATATATGTATATAGAGAGATGTTTGAATTTGAGAGAGAGAGAGAGAGGAGTTCGAATCTAATACTCTGTCGTCGACTCCTCGTTCTTTAACAAGAGAGGGAGTAAATATAGGTCAGTGTGCACTTAAATGTGATGATATTGTGAATACGGATATATTTAGTATTAAGTGGGGGTGTTAAAAGAAATCTTGTTAAAATTTAGGATTTAGGGTGGGGATTCAAAGAAATAGAGAATCCAAAAAAATTAAGTAAGTGCTAATAGCAGCCCTAAAAAATTAATATGTTTTGAATACTTTTTGACTTTTTACACACCCAAAAAAAAAAAAATGCAAAAAATAAAGAGAAAATATAATTTGTAACTTTTTTTATTATATAATTTATTGACTGCAACAACCCTGACCCATGATTAACGCTAATTCATGATTAAGTATGCCAAATGAGTAATTAAGAAGAAATCCTCAATTAATTATATGTGCATTGCATCATTTTGTATTTATATCTGTTTAACGTAGAAAGACCTGTTCGTGTTTTCGTTTCGGGTTGCGAATTGAAGGCCTTATCGGCAACCGATTCAGAAATTGACTTGATTTATATGTTAATTAGGATTTTTAGAATTTTATGGTAGGTTTAATTGAAATTCAATTCGGAACGATTAAATTAGATTAATTTAATGTCTACTTGTTTGACCTTAACTAATTACACCTTGTCCAAGCCTAATTAAGGCACTGGTGGGCTTCCTTGTGCACCCATACACTACCATTTCACTCTTTTGTTCATACAAACGTGAGGGAGAGAATGAGGGAAGAAAATTAGCTCAACTAAGAAAATGCTAGAATTGTTGACAATTGAAGAGGATTTGAGAATTTTAACTTCAACATTGGTGAATTCAAGTCTCTAGATAAGGAACCAACCTCTTAATTGTGTAATTGAGTTAGACTTTGCAAGACTTCAAGTGAATTAGGTGAATTCATGTAAGAATTGAGTTAGAAATGAGGAGGTTTGAGCCATACCATGCATGCATGTTCTTTCCTTCACAAATTGGGCATGATTTCAAAGATTTCTTTCATGCATGTGTGCTTATATACACACAAATCTCTTTATATGCCAGCGAACCAGTGAATGGAAATTCAAGTGCAACGATGAAGGTGCAGAAGGTTTATCGGAGTTATCGTACCAGGCGTATGCTTATATACACACAAATCTCTTTATATGCCAGCATTTGTAAATTTCAGTTGGATCGTAGTGTTAGGTAACAATTATTTATAAATCTGTGAAATGGGTCTATGTTATATTCCCTCTTTATGCTGATGTGAAAGTGGGTTTTGTGTTTAGAAGTTTGAAATCAAATTCTATAGCTAATAGTAGATCACATATTATAGTAATAATAATTCTATATATTGTTTAGTCTCATCAATATTTTCAAGCATAAATTTGAGTAAGAGCATTTTCAATTCTCAATTTCTTTTTGTGTAAGTGTTTGTTGAAGGTTGCCTGAAATTTCTCTGTGAAAAGATACAATTTTTTTTGGTTTGGTTAAAACATAGAGAAAATTATGAGTAAACCAAAGAAAATTGGTCAAGGGAAAATTGTGAGCAAATCACAGAAATTTGTGAACAAACCAGGGAAAATTTAACCTAGAGAAATTTCAAAAATTTCTCTGATTTGTTCAATTTCTCTAATTTTTTCTGTGTTTTGAAATTTTTTTAGTTTGAAATTTTTCTGAATCAAAGTTTTTCTAGATCAAAATTTCTCTAGTAAAATGTTAAGGGACCCCAACCATTATGAAAACATTGCAAATCCTTTATCTTATAAAATCTTAAAGCTCACTTTAAAAAAAAAAAAAAAAATCCCCATTTAATAAATAAATAAGAAAAGTTAAACAAAATAAATTAAAAATTAAAAAAAAAATGTTTGAGACCTCTAAAAAAGTTCTACAATTGTACCCACAATAATGTGATAGGATATATGTCAACACTTGATTTGTTATACACTCAATTATACGGGTCTCACTCCCTTACCACATCATTGTGAGTGAATTTGGAAAAATTATTTAATACTCCTGGAGCATGTCTTGGTGGTATTCTAAATGAGTAGTTATTGATCTAAATAATAAGATCTATCATTTTTGTATTAAAATTTTAAAAAACAAAGTGTTAAGTATTAATTTGTTAATGAAAGAGAAGCATTGCTCCATGAGCATTGAATATTTACTTGTGAATTTGTAGTATTGCTCATAAAAGTAAACAAATTCATCCTGAGATGAATTTTTAGGAATTTTTGTTTATTTATTTATTTTTGGGGGGTAATTTATCAGGAGATGATTCACATTAGAGTGTGAGGCACAAGGCCTATTTTCACGAGTTAGTTAAGAGTGAATTTTTTTAATTTTTTAAAATCATATCCTTTTATTGTTTTCACCTACTTTTTAAGAAATCTAAAAAACATATTTTTCAAAATAGATCGAAATCAATGTAAAATTATTAGTTGGTCAAATCATGTCCATACCAATTATAATTTACTCTTCTTTTTATATTTTTTAATCATCTAATACAAATTCATTAATCATACCCTTTTTTTACCCCTATAACCCCACGTATCCGGATCGTCTGTCGTCCTACCCTGTCGCCCCCAAAACGACGTTGTTTTGGGGGCGAATTTTCAAAAAAAAAAACGCAGAGCAGAGGGAGGAAGGAGAGGAAGAGGGAGGAGGGAGGGATGAGGGAGAAGGAGGCTGCGAGCTCGCCGTCGTAGCTCGTCCCTCGCCGCCGGCCATCGATCGCCGCCCGCCGTCCCTCGACCGTCGAGCTCCACCTCGTCGCAGCACCTGCGACTGGCGTCGCCTCCGCCTCCGGCCCCGCCTCCGCCTCCTCCTCCTCCTCCTCCTCCTCCTCCTCCTCCTCCTCCTCCTCCCCCTGTATTTATGGCCCCCTCCAGTCCGGCCCTTCCCTTCCTCCTCCCTCCTCCCTCCTCCCTCCTCCCTTCCTCTTCCTCTCCTTCCTTCCTCTGCTCTGCGTTTTTTTTTTTGAAAATTCACCCCCAAAACGACGTCGTTTTGGGGGCGGCAGGAAAGGGCGACAGGATTAGGCAACCGACGATTCGGATTCATAACCCCACAGCTGCATATCAATTAGAGATAAGAGGGAAAAAAAAAATTTAAACCAATCACAATGCATTAAAATGGTAAATTTCCAAAAAGGGTCCAACCTTTTTCCGTTATTAATCCACTTTTTCAACTAATCATAATTAGGGATGAGTAGCGGATACATCGATCCGCCCAAATTGACCGAACCATGCAAACCAATCTGTCGCATTTTGGACGGATGTGTGATGACGAGTGCACGGTTGCGGATTGATTTTTTTCAATCCACTTAGTTTTGGACGGATGACGGATTTGAGGTTCCTTTGGCCGCAACCGAACCGTCAAACCGTAAGCACCCCTAGTAATTTATAAGATTTTGTGTTTTCAATTTATTTAGATATTCTATTTGTGTTTTCAATTAAAAAGAGTTTAAATATTATGTTGAATATATTCTGTTGAAAAAAAGTTTTCAACTTGAATATATTTTTTGAATTGAAAAAAATAAATGTATTATTTATTTATATTTTTTGGTTTTTAAATCTAACTCTAAAAATAATAAATAAAAAAGATGATATATGTTGGTTGGTTTTTATTTTCAAAAATAGATATAAATATAACAATACAAATACATACAATCTCTACAACTACTCTGTTCATGATTTTGGTGATTTAAATTATTTTTATATTTTAAGAATCACATATTGTAATACTTTATATAGATGAAACATATTGTGATTGTAATGATTGTAATACTTTTTTAGGTACAGTAATATTTTTTTTTATAGAAAATATACAAATTAAATTATCTTAAAAATTTATAAAATTTTAAACCGTCAAACCAATTCACATCCATTCACAAATTCTTTCAATTTACATCCGTCAAACTGACAAACAAATACGAATTAATTTTCTTCGACCTACCAATCTAATGGACGGATGACCAAATAGAGATTTCCTGCCGCAACCGCCCGCGCCCACCCACCATTAGAATACACGTGGCGGTGGGCAACCCCCACCAACTTCTCGAAGTGCACACTTCAGCACCAAGTAATCCTATTCTTTTCGTACAGACCTATCTATTCTTTTCTTCAGAACCAGGGCTCTCCATATTCCACCATGTAATGACACTAACTTGCTTTCATTTTTTGAAAGCATCGAATCAGTTTTCGGTGAAATGCGAAGCCATTCTCTACATCCTTGAATCGTTTTCTTCGTACATCTCCATGGCCGAAGATGGTGATAGCGAGTGGTCGACGACGACGCCGTCGTTTCGGTTCAGGTGGGACGTCTTTCTGAGCTTCAGAGGAGAGGACACGCGTTACAACTTCACTGGTCGTCTCTACGACGAGCTCGTACGCAACGGCGTTCGAGCCTTCTTTGACGAGGAAAGGCCGGATCGGGACGATGAGATCTCTCCGAGCCTCGTGACGGCGATCGAAGACTCGGCCGCTGCAATCGCCGTAATCTCGGAGAAGTACGCCAATTCCTGGTGGTGCCTCGAAGAGCTTGCTAAGATCATAGAGTGTCGGAAGTTGTTACTCCCAGTGTTTTACGAAGTCGATCCCTCCGATGTTCGGCGTCAAACCGGTCCTTTTGAAAAGGATCTTCTCGAACTAGAAAAACAATTCGGAGTCGAAAGGGTTCTCAGATGGCGAAAAGCTATGGAAAATGCCGGTGGACTTAAAGGTTGGGATACCAAAGTCTACAGGTATTAGCCCGTTTCGGAATTAATTATTTTAGTTAGATTTTTTTTATTTTTTATTTTTTATTTTTTATAAAAAACTGTGCAGAAACGTAAAGGTGGCTTGGGTGGACATGAGTTTGGTATTAGACTAATAGCCTAATAAAATTATTAAATTTGATGTTTGGTTAAACAATTAAAGAGCGGACTAATAATCCGAATATGGTATTCTACATATGATAAATTATTCAATCTCACATAAGAGGGTGTGATATAAATTGGAGGAGTAAGATAAAGTCTAAACTATTACACTGTGTTTGGATTGAGTGATTTGGAGAGAAAAGAAAAGAAATAGAGAGAAATGTATTTCTCTTCCTTGTTTGGTTATCTTAAGTGGAGAGAAATGGGGAGAAATGGGGAGAAACGGAGAGAAACTCATTTCTCTCATAACCCTTATTTTCAATCTTCCCAAAAGTGGAGAGATTGGGAGAGAAAAGAAACCCACAAATATTTATATTTTCATAATACCAATTTTACCCCTATAAAAATAAAAGAAATAAAATGATTGAAAATATAAAAAGGTTATTTTGGTAATATAACATAAAATAATTTCTTTTCTTTTCTCTTAATGAGATCTAACCAAACAAGAAGGAGAGAAATCACAATCATTTCTTTTCTTTTATTTCTTATTTATCCAAACAAAAAGGAGAGAAATTACAATCATTTCTTTTCTTTTCTTTTCTTTTATTAGTTAAGTAATCATTTCTTTTCTTTTCTTTCCTAATTTACCAAACATAGCGTTAATCCTTCCTTATAATCTTACCTCAATCCAAACATAAGATATGATATACAATCTTAAGTGATTTGTAGTCCTAGAACTAGTTATGGAAATGCTAATCGAATCTAATTCAATTTGCCCAAACAAACATGAGCGAAGAGAATTATGTGATAAAATGGGCTTTAGGGCATCTCCAACAGCTCATTAAATTTGGGTAAAAAATTTGATGAAAAATTTAATTTGATATAATAATAATGCACTCCAATGATTTTCATCAATTCTGCGAGGTCGTCCATCAATGGTCATCAATGAAATATGATGAAAAATTAAATGTTCTATTAATTTGATGAAAAATATACCACTCTCTTCATTTGATATCAGTATCTTCATTTGATATCAGTATGATGAAATGGTTAGAACACCGTTTTCATTAATTTTTCAAATTTAAAGTTGATGAAAATTCTGTTGCAATGTTAGAGATGGCCTTAGTAAGTTAGTATCACATGGTTGTTTGTTATGTTTATGCCTGCTAATTTGTTTTTGAAAGCATAGGGATTCTATAGCTGAAAGTGCATTAATCTGCCAATTGTGTTTGTTAAGTTGAAATTTGATGCATTTTGAAGTAAAATAGACAGTGGTGGCGTAGCATATATATATATATATATAATATTTGTGGGATCCCAATGAGTAGTTGAGTTTTTGTTTGTTTCAACTTGGAAATTGTTTGATTATAAACTGCTTGTCCTCTCTTATTACTCTATATTAAGTATTTTACTGTTCTTTTAATGGCTTCTAAACATTTAAATATTAGACCCACTGTCATTTTCTTTAATATTCTGAGCATCCATTAAAAAATCAATTGCTGTTTCTATTATCTTAAGTAAAGTCATTAGACACTGATTTTGTGCAATGTTAGCTCTTGTTAGTGATTTTGTGCAATGTCGGCTCTTGTTTTTTGGGATAGTTATTCGGTGCTTTTGGGACACAGGCCACATGGTGCTTCACACTGCTTACGGATAGACACATGATGTCAGTGACTCAGTGGGTTCCGTTTATGGGTCCCTTCTTCACCACTCCCATATCCAAGGGCCACAAATTGTCGTAATATGTCACACCATACATGGTGTGGAGCAATGCCACGTGGTGCATACAGAACACTCTTTACGGTGTATATAACGGGTGGCAAGTGGTACAAATTGAAGCTACCAAGGTGCAGCCACTTTGCCACCAAAAGGTATCAACATCCTATCAATAGGAGTTGAATCCATGACCTCGCAATGCATAGTTGTGCTACCGATCACTGGGCTAAAGTCCCTAGTCATAGAGCACTAATTAGTTTTCTCACTTTCTCCCCCTTTATACTTGTTATCAGCAATTTGTTTGAAGGTGCTTATTTTTGTATTTATTTATTTTACAGCCATTCCAAAATGACTTCTCATCAAGTGTGCTTCTATCATTGTTACCTTTATCTTCTCTTTGATATGCAAATTTGGTGATCTAACCTAGTTAAGAAGACTAAGCTCTATACTTGCATTGTTATAATACAAGTGTATGATGTTATAAGCTTTCTTAGAATGGTAAGTTGGCAACCAAAACCTCATCTAAATACTTTCCATGGATTTAATAATCAAGGAAAACAACTTGCCTTAATTCGCAATAAACCCTATTAGTCTTGTTGTGAGTTTCATTTTGTTTTTGGAAGAACTTAAAAAGATTCAATGCCATACATGGATATATATGTATATCATGTGATTGCAATGGTACATCTTACAGTGAGTTTGACCCTTAATTGCAAAATCAAGTTGTGTAGTACTTCTGATTGGAAGACATGCTAGATAGTTTTCCAGTACCTTGAACTATATATACTTCCACTATTAGAGATTGTACATATGTGAATTGAGTAAAATATCATGAACCATGAAACTTTATGCTGATGCTAATTACACCATTGCTTTCAAGGTGGAATAGCATGATAGGAAACATCTCATCGTAATCACAACTTTTATCACTCGAGAATCAAAATTTCTAGTTTTTGCCCTATTGGCAAACTTTCCTTCTCAAATTGGTACAACCTCTTGGCTAATTTGATATTATCATGATTATTTTCAGGGAAGAAACATTAATCCAGTCTTTACTCAAGAATATTTTGACTAAATTGAGTAATACTCCCTTGGGAGTGGCTAAACATCCAGTTGGACTTAACTTTCGCCTTCAAAAGTTGATGATCATGTTAGATGTTAAAGCTAATGGTGTTCAAGTGTTGGGATTTTATGGAATGGGTGGGGTAGGCAAGACCACCCTTGCCAAGGCTCTTTACAATAAACTTGTCATTCACTTCAAACGACATAGCTTTATTCCAAATGTTAGAGAAAATTCACAATTGCATAATGGTTTAACATCTCTCCAAAGCAAGTTTCTTGGTGATCTTTTATCAAGTCCTCCCCCAGAAGTAAATGAGGTAAGGAGTGGTATCATGTCAATCAAGGAGGTCGTTCACAAAGAGCCAGTGCTTGTTGTTCTAGATGATGTTGATGATGTAAACCAGTTAAATGCACTAGCTGGTGGGAGAGATTGGTTTTATGAAGGAAGTCGAATCATTATCACCACAAGAGATAAGGGAGTTCTACATGAGAACTTTGTGACAGAATTCTACGAGGTAAACGAGCTGACTTTTCCAGAGTCACTTGAACTATTTAGTTATCATGCATTTGGGAGAGAGAAACCTAGCAAAGATCTCATGAGTTTCTCTGAGGAAGTTGTGTCGCTTACAGGAAGACTACCTTTGGCTCTGGAAGTATTTGGTTCTTTTTTCTTTTATAAGAGGAGTATAAGAGAACGGGAAGATGCATTGAAAAAGTTGAAACAAATTCGTCCCGGTGAACTTCAAGATGTGTTAGAGCTCAGTTTTAGTGAGCTAGATGTAGAAGTGAAGCGCATATTCCTTGACATTGCTTGTTTCTTCGTAAACATGAAAATGAAGAGAGAAGATGCAATTGACATTTTCAAAGGCTGCGGTTTTAAGGCTGAAATAGCAATGTCTGACCTCGTAGGTAAATCTCTCATTAAGATCATAGGTGACAATATTTTGTGGATGCATGATCAACTTAGAGACATGGGAAGACAAATTGTTCTACGTGAAAGCCATGGAGATCTTGGTAAATGTAGTAGACTCTGGGATCGTGACAACATAATGTCTGTATTGAAGGATAAGAAGGTATAGGTTCTAACATGATATCTCATTCTTCTTGTATTAAATTCTTATTCTATTTGAAGGTTTTGATGGTATAGTTAATGTGTACGCCTCAACCCCTCTCTGGTATACCTTTTTATTTGATAAATTCACTTTTAGAAATTATTGAAGTTTATTCTAGGAGGGAGAAAGTAATAAGAAAAATGGGTTTCATATTCTAAATACTTTTTTTCTTCTTCTTTTCTTCTTTCTTTCTTTCTCTTTTTTTTTTTTTTTTTTTTTTTTCTCCTCAATTTGTTGTTTTGCTGAATGCTGATTATCAAGAATTACTTATGATTTGCGAAAGGATTATATGTTGAATGTAAACATCAGTTTTTCTTGGAAATTCTGGAAATAATTGTTGGTTTGAGAGTTGTGTTACATGGATTCTTCTGCTTCTCTTCTCAGTGTACCTGTGTCACTATTCGTTTGGGATATGAGTCCACACCTGTATCCAATTTAGATAATTGGATCTTCTAATTTTATATGATGTTTGAAGAAGAAGAAACTCAAATTTGTTAGTAAAGAAACAAAACTTTTCACATGAATAGGAGATATAAAATTCATATTTTTTTTTCTTAGCCTTCATTTGGGAAGAACTTTTTTAGCCTGGGTTTTTAGCTATTTTAGACTGTCTTAAAAAGTTCTGTTTGGGAAGAACTTTTGACTTTTTCGTAGTTTTGCGAGAGAAAGTGAAATGATTATGGTTTGAATGTAACATTTTGTCTTATTGGCTTTTTAGCTTATTTTGGCTTTTAGTGGGCTAAATTAGTCCCAACCTACTTCCCAAACGAGGCCTTATTCTCATTTAATTTGAATTACATTATTAAATAGTTTACTTCATTTTATCTAAGAATATAATAAAATATGCAATATATATATAAATGTTTAAGACGTATCCCGGTACTCATACCCAACTTGTGGAGCCATATCCCAATATCTTAAGATATAGGCTTAGGAATTTCTGACATTTGGTGACGCACCTCCACCTGATACTCATACTTGAGTCCATGTAATATAGTGTGAGAGTATTTTGTAAATTTAACACAATAAGGTGGTGAGTGCTACATTGCAAACTACAAAAGAAGCTTATAGCTTTGCATTATATTTGCATTAAGTATCATCTACAAAAATATTTTGTATTGTTGATCCTTGGTGAATTTAAACTTTTGGTGAAAAGAGGCTATCAGTTGCAGTCCCATGCATCATATTTTTTTTGCTATAGTTAAGAACATCTTTTTGTTATGTAAGCAATTTTATTATGCTGGTCTATTCTTTAACATTTTCATTCATAAGTCAATTAATCTCGCTTGATTAATGTTAGGGAACAAGAAGCATTGAAGGCATCACCCTCAACTTCGAGAAGAATCGTGATTTAAGCTCGAAAAATATCTATTGGATGAACTTTCAAAGATGGCCTGGTTTGGCTTCTGCAACTGCATACTTGAAGGAAATTAACAAGAAATGTTTTGGTGATTGTGTGGAAAATGAGAATAGTGTGATACTTAGCACTAAAGCATTTGAACCTATGGTTAACTTGAGGCTTCTTCAAATTAATCATGTAAATTTGGATGGAAGTTTCAATCTTTTTTGTACTAAATTGAAGTGGCTGCAATGGAAAGGATGCCCTTTAAAAACTCTTCCTGCTGGGTTTTTTCGTCGGGATCTTACTGTCCTTGATCTCTCAGAAAGCAAGATGGTGCAAATTTGGAATCACAAGTGGTGGCATTGGCACAAGAACAAGGTGAGTGTTATCAATAGCCAATTTGAGAGCTTGACTTGATTCTTACAGAACATATCAGGTCCAAAACTTCATGGGAAACTTGCCTGTGGATATCAGCAAAAACTAAGTAAATAGATTTCATTTCCAAATGATTTTTGGTGGCACTTATGCTTCAACTCATGCATTAAGAAATTACTAAAATAATATACCCTAAATATCTGAATTATTTCGTTGTAGGTACAGTCCAGTCTGATCCCATTCCACTAATTTGTTTAAGGGTAAATTACACTCACCTCCCTTGAGTAATGAGTATAATATAATAAAACTCATAGTTATGACATAATTACATTCACTTGCACAAACTAATATATTAACAGTGAACTTTAACAATCAAATTACTTGTTTGCCCTTAATGGCAAATTTCACTTCAATCCCTTGTGGTTTGGCTCATTGCGGATTACTCCTTATCATTTGGAAAAATCGCATAACTCCCATGTTGTTTGTAGACTAAAATGCACTGTTAGCTTTTTCATCTAAGATAACAATTTTTGAGAGCCACGCACGTAAGTTGAGAGTAAGGCCTTGTTTGGAGTACTCTAAAAAAGCCAAAAAGTGAAGTCACATCATCTTCTTTCAGTCACATCATCTTATTTCAGTCACATCATCTCTCTACCACATCACTTCAAACCCAATCCATACCCAATCCATATTTCACAAAAAATAAAAAAGTGCACTTATTTAGATGATCTCAAACCACAAGTCTATTTTTTAGACGAAAATACACTTTAAACATCTTCAAATTTATTTCTTTTTAAAATGCCATTCTTTTTTCTTCTTTTTCAATTGTTTCTCTCTCTACTCCCCTTCTTCCCTAGTCATTAGCAATGCACCTCCTATACCTACTGGAAAAACCACAATAGCCATTAGCAACTCCTCTTTCATTCCCTTCTTCTTCCTTCATTTTCTTCTTTTCTTCTTCCGGCTCCCCCATCAGCCTTCACTGTTTCACAGTGTACTGCCATAACCATGGCAATTCGATCGTAAGGTGATTCTATCTTTTCACAGAAAATGGAGAGATGAATTGATGTATTTATTGGATTTGTCTGAACTGACGGGGCTCGAACCCTCAACTTCCGCCTTAACCCACCACCCACTACACAATCACTTCACCACCCGCGCCCCCACCCTGCCAGATCCTCCCCTTCCCACACCATCCTTGAATCCCCTCCCACCTTCCATGGCAACCCACTACCCAGTCAATCCCTCTGATTTGTCTCATAGCCACCGCCCTCTAAATCAGGTCAACCTTCATGAACATTTTAATGCCCAAAATAAAATCAATACACACATGTTGAAAGTGGGAGATGGATTTATACCGGTTATGTAGATATACAAAAAGAGGAAATAAGATTGAATAAACACTCATTTTATTCAATCACAAATAAATTATACAAAATAGAGCTATCTCTCTGTAAACTCTCAAACTCTTTGCTCTCTTAGAATTCTCCTTATCTGGAGATGTTATGTTTCTCCTTGGAGATTACATTTTCTCCCATTCTCTCTAAAACTACCACACAACCTATCTATTTATAGATTTCACAAACGGGTGTAAACTATATGTGCTACAGTGTGTCTTCCTCTTTAAGTTTTATCAATGGAGCTTCCTTGAAGCTTCCTTCTCCTTCTTCATTTTGGCTTCCTCTTCTTTTCTCTACAACTTTCCAGCAGCCTCTTGCATGTTCTCCTCTTCTCTGGAATTCTCCTTCACCAAACTTTAATTGAGTTTGTTCTTCCAACATCCCCCCTCAAACTCAATTTGTTGGATTCTCTACACAATGCCTTATATCTGCTCGTGGATGACCTTTTATCTGGTCTTGTCGTCAATCCTCTATTGACTTCTATCTCTCTTGAAACAACCTCCTGTTGTTCGGTACTGTTAACCACCTGTTGACGTATGTCTCTTGGAACAACCACCTGTTGTTTGTTGTCTGTGAAATAATCACATGCTGTTCTTTATTGTGCGGAACAATTAATTGTTGTCTTTTGTTGCTGGAAACAACCATCTGGTGTTTATCTTGCGGAACAACCACATGTTCACTTCTATCAACCATCTGTTGACTTATATCTCTCCAACGTTATAAAGCAACCACATGTTGCTTGTCTCGTCCACGATATCTGGGACGTCTTCTATCACCTTTCTGTGATATCTTCATTGTTATATTCTTTGACTCCCACTTCGAAGAATATTTTTCTTACTTCATCTCTTCAAATAAAATATGCAAATTTTTGGTATAGAATTTACAAAATCTGACTATACGGATGTGTCCAGAATGCTCCAAATAGTTGGAAATGACTATAGGATTGTTGTGATTGGTAGCCAAAATAGATTGGCCGGTTTGGATCACCGATTGCACCTCAACCCTGTCACACGGAATAATTCCGTCTGGAATTCTGTACAATGACGTTAATTGATGTCAGTGGCTCCTTTGTGGCTCGGCTTGGCTTCAATGGTTTGTCAAAAAAATTAATTGAACTTGTGGGTTAGGGGATTCAAACCCTCGCCATTGTGGTTGAGGAGTAAGATTTAACCACTTTGCCAAACAGTTCCTTTGGTTTATGTTTCTCAAGTTATATAATTTAACTTGACTCTTGTTCACTTTGTCACAGCTGTCTTCTTCCTCTGGTTCGCGCGTGTGGCGCGTGCGGGCTTCTCCTGACTCGATTTTTTATGCTGTTTTTTTTCTCTGTGCTCATCTTGTCGCGAGTTTCAACCTGGTGTGATCAAATTTGGATTTCGACCACTTTGAAATTTGGGCAAATTTTGAAAACACCTCTGTTCGCCTCTGTTTTTTAATTTTTTTTGGCCCAAACTGGCTCTTCTAGCTCTGATACTACTGTTGAAAGTGAGAGAGAGGTGTATACTGGTTGTGTAGATATATAAAAAGAGGAAATAAAATTGAATAAACACTTTTTTTATTCAATTACAAACAAATTAGTATACAAAACAGAGCTATCTCTCTGTAAACTGTCAAACTCTCTGCTCTTTTAGAATTCTCCTTACCTAGAGATGTTATGTTTCTCTCTAGAGATTACATTTTCTTCCACTCTCTCTAAAACAATCGCACAACCTATCTTTTTATAGATTTCATAAACGTGTGTAAACCGTGTGTATTACAGTGTATCTTCTTCCTTAAGTTTTATCAATGGAGCTTGCTTGAAGCTTCCTTCTTCTTCTTCATTTTCGCTTCCTCTTCTTCTCTATGGAACTTTCTAGTAGCCTTTTGCTTGTTCTCATTTTCTCTGGAATTCTCCTTCACCAAACTCAAATTGAGTTTGTTCTTCCAACAACATATTGATTGCCAACACTATTACCATATATTGGCTTTGATATTGATTATTCAATTCTAACATTTCTTGATGCACTATGTATATATATATATATGTATGTGTGTTTAATAAATAGAGATAATAGTTCACAGCACAGTCATGGCTTTGTTTATTTTTTTAATCAGCCAAAATAGAGGGAAAATTTGAGGCGTTGATTTTCAATCTGTGGAAGATGACTGGTTTAAAATGACGGTGGAAAGTTGTGTTTGGGTCGTTGGAGGCACTGATGAAGATAATATTTGTAGTGCCAGTGGCTAGTGGAGAATCTCCGAAAAAAAAGAGATGGTGGCACTGGCAGGTGGTCAGCCAGTAAGTATAAGGGATATCAAAATCATTTTAATCATGTTGTTAACAGAGTTAATGGTGCGCTTTGCACCACAAATGACTAACACCAGATTGGGGTAGGGGTTGTTGTGGAGCCAGTGGTGGGGATTCAGTGTGGAGGCAATGAGGGTGATGGGTTGTAGTGGAGAGAATATAATAAAGAGGTAAGAATAGAGAAGGATGGAGATAGAGGACATTGGGGTAAGGAGGCTGCTGGGAATGGTGTCGATGGGGATTTAGTGAGCCGGATGAGAAGGAGAGAGGTGGGAGATCAGGTGTGGTGTTTGTATCAAATGCTTTGATATGAGAGGGTAATTTCGTCTTTTCACCCTTAACAGATGGTTTTTTGGGGTATACTCAATTAACTAAGGGCAAAATAGGTATTGTAATACAAAAATGACTCTTCCATTTAGCTGGTTGACGGCTGGTTGACAGCAATGGGTGAAAGTGTAATGCAAATTTAGTAGTAAGGGAGGACAATAAAATTTATATCAAAACTATGGGGCCAAGTGTAACTATATCATTACTCAATGGAGGTTAGTGTAATTTACCCTTTGTGTACATAAAATCAACCGTCAAAATGCATTTTAAATTTTATATTATTATTAGAGTATCTCTAATGCTTACTCAAATTTTCATCGAATTTGAGTAAAAGTTTGGTTTGATATGATGCTCTCTAATCGTTTAATCAAATCCGGCCGATCATCCGGCCTAGAGTAAATTTTCACCAAATCTTCCCAAATCCGGTGGTCCAGCCAGTCGTCCACCAACGGTCACCTACGAAATTTGATGAAAAGTTAAATGCTCCCTTGATTTGATAAAAGTTTTGGTTTTGCCTTCATTTGAAATGAGTTTGATGACACGGTTGGAGCCCTAAAAGTAGGCGTTTTTCATCAAATTTAAATTTGATGAAATATCTGAGTAAGGGTTATAGATGGTTTTAGACATTATTCCTATATAGTATGTGACTCTGCGATTATGTTATGTTCCATTAATTTCAATATGTAACTGGTATGCATCACGATTCGACATCAAATCCTTTTAAGTTGGCTGAATTTAGATGATGATCTGAGAACTGAAACTTTTTTACAAATTGTTTGTGCTACAGATTACTATTTAGTGGTGTCTTTACTGAAGCATTCCCAAACCTTAATTCAATCCAAAATTTGCTCTCTCTAAAGAATGCTGCAACGATTACTACTTCCTATTTAGTCCTCTATTTTGTGTGGCACTTGCATGTAGGTTGTATAATATTAAGAAACACTTTCTTTTTGGACAGATGGCCAAGAAGCTGCTTGTTATGAATCTCAGTGATTGCTACTATCTTACACATATCCCTGATTTATCCATGCTTCCCTTGGAAAAACTAATTCTTGAGCGATGCACAAGACTAGTTAAGATCCATGAATCAATTGGTGACATGAGTACATTAACTCACTTGAACATGAAAGGTTGTTCGAGCCTTGAGGAATTTCCAAGTGATGTCTCTGGACTGAAAAATCTTGAGAACTTTATCCTCCATGGTTGCTCCAAACTGAAAGCATTTCCAGAAAACCTTAGTGGCTTGAATTCTGTAAGAGAGCTTGACATTGATCGCACAGCAATAGTGAATCTACCTGATTCTATATTCCACCTGAAGAAACTTGAAAGGTTCAGCTTAAAAAATTGCAAGTCATTGAAACAACTGCCTCCTACTATAGGGAAATTGAGTTCACTCTTAGAGCTTTACCTCGATGGTTCTTCTGCTTTGGAGGAAGTGCCTGATTCTGTTGGAAATTTGACAAATCTTGAGAAATTAAGTTTGAGGGGATGTGGTTTACTGACTTCAATACCGGATTCTATTGGCAATCTCCAATCTTTAATTGAATTGGTTCTTAACAATACTTCAATTAAGGAACTTCCAGCTTCTGTTGGTTTATTATCCCATCTAAAGATGTTTTCAGTTGAACGTTGTCGATCTTTGTGTAAATTGCCAGATTCTATTGGAGGATTAGCATCTTTAAAATTGTTGTGGTTGGTAGGTACACCAATCACAGAATTACCAGATCAGATTGGCACCTTGAATGCTCTTGAGAAGCTTGAGTTGGGAAACTGTGAGAAGCTGAGATCTTTACCAAACTCAATGGGGAACTTGTTGAATCTCACTACTTTGTCTCTAGATGGTACTATCATAATAGAGTTACCACAATCCATAGGAATGTTGGAAAGACTTGATATACTGAAATTGAATAATTGCAAGTATCTTCGAAGACTACCATCTTCCATTGGAAGAATGACAAGTCTGCGTTACTGCCTGATGAAAGGAACCGTTGTGGCAGAATTACCTGAAGAATTTGGGATGCTTTCAAGCTTAAGAATATTGAATATGGCAAAAGGTTCACATCCCAAACAGCCCCAGAACATTGGAGGAATTTCTGAGGCCGACGACTTAGCTGCACAAGATAATCTCAAGCCCGTTGTTCTTCCAACATCATTTTCAAATCTCTCCTTGTTGGAAGACTTGGACTTGTCTGCTTGGAAGTTATCTGGCAAAGTTTCTGATGATTTTGAGAATTTAACTTCACTGCAAAATTTGAATCTTAGTCACAACAATTTTTGCAGCCTCCCATCTAGCCTGAGAGGTGTTTCCCTTCTAAAAAAATTGACTTTGAATCATTGTAAACAGCTCAAGTTTCTCCCTAAACTTCCCTCAAGTTTGGTTTATTTGACTGTTGCAAACTGTACTGCATTGGAAAGTGTACCCAACCTGTCGAAATTGGAGAGTTTGCAGGACCTGGACCTCACAAATTGCAAGAAGGTGACGGATATTCCTGGCCTTGAATACCTGAAGTCATTGAGAAGGTTTTATACCATTGGTTGCAATGCATGCTCTACAGCAGTAAAAAAAGGGCTTACTAAGGTCTGTCTCTCTCTCTCTCTCTCTCGCATGCACATGCATAAGCTTTCTTTTTTGAAAACCAAAAAAACACAGGCAAACATTTTTTGAGAACTAATTTTGAAAAAAAGAAAAGAAGAAAAATTACAATAACTCAAGTTTTATATAAAAAAGTAATAAAAAAATTAAAAATTATAAGTTGTTTTCTATAATCCTGAAAAAAAATGTTTTTGAATTCTTAAAGATTTGGTTATCGAAAACATGAAAAATGAAAACAGCACCAAAAAAGCCAGTATTTTTTATGGAATATTTCTTGAAATGCAGGTTTCTTTAAGGCATATACGCTTTTTGGGCATTCCAGGGAACCAAATTCCAGATTGGTTTGTCCCGGAAATACCCAGTTTCTCAACTCAGAAAAACCGTGATCTAAAGGGTGTGATTGTAGCTGTTGTTGTCTCTCTTGACCAGCAGCAACAGGATGATTTCAGAGATAAAGTTCCAGGATTAGTGGATATTCAAGTGAAGATCTTCAGACCCAATGAGCCAGCATATAATGATGAACCAATACATTCAACAGTACTTGACTTGAGGGGAATTCCTGATACAAATGACGATCACCTCTACTTGTGTCGATTTCATGACTATAATCCATTTGTTCGGATTTTGAAAGATGGTGACAAGATACAGGTGACAATGCGCAGCCCGAGACCACTCTTCAATGGGCTTGAACTGAAGAAGTATGGAATTTATTTGGTTTATGAAAATGATGATGATATTGAAGATGATGATGTTGAATCGCAAGAGTCTGTAACAGAGAGGCTGTCCAAGTTTTTCAGGTCTCTGTGAAGGAGTTTATTGTAATTATTGTTATCATTATTATTTTTTATTTCGAATTGATTGCAACTTTCGGGAAATTCTATTTACAAACCACCAGCTCTCTCAATGTACACCATTTAATATATATATTTTTAATTCTTATTCTATCCCTCAACTAAATTACCCTTTTAGACAAAATCCAAAAACGCACACTCAGTTCACACACCACACTAGCCGCCACCATCACCATCGGCACAGCCACAGCCTCCGTCGCCACACTCCGCCACATTCTTCTTCCTCTTTGTTCTTGACTTTCTTCAATTCAACCCCCTCTCGCTAGAACCCTATGGCCGAAGTTCTGAACTTCACTCCATCTTCCATTTTCCGGCAATTTCTGACTCGAAGAATACCCAACACTAGAGTTTCAATCAGGTCATTTGTAGAATTCTCCGAAATGCCTCCGAATTCCGCTTCAGTGAGCACCAAAAAAGCACCTAATTTAGGGTTTTCGTTGCTACCCAACTTCAAGCCTCCGCAGCCGAAGCCCTTCTCGGTTAGACCTGATAAAATTATTAACATCTTGGGAGCTGCTCTTGCTCTGTTTTTTCACCTTAGGACTGGTGCTTTTGTCTTCGGGTGGGTATCAATTTACTCTCTCTCTCTCTCTCTCTCATTTTTTAGGGTATGTATGGAATTATTCACTATGGACTTCTTAGAGTTTTGTAACGTACTTGGATTTAGATTTAGCATCTTATATGTTATGGAATTCCCATTATTTTTATGTGAATTTTTGGACTTTTGTTTTGATTTGTTGTTGAATCATTACATAAAAGGTAAAAGAATGGCTTCTCAACATTGGAATAGGAGGCCAGACAGCAGTTATGTATGACAATGATGAACCTGATGATGGTGTTGTTACCATACATCATGAAGATGGTGTAAAAACCAGGTGATGGTTAATACCATATTGACAGCATTTACTGCTTGACACCGTGCAAATATTTGTTCACTGGAGAGAGACAGCAATGAAATGGTGTTCGCAGGGGCGACGCCCGCGGTGGGGAGATGCTAGGGATAAGGTTAGAATTTGGATAGTTTATGTTGAGGAAGACAGGGATATTTTAAGAATTTTTGAAAATTGATGGTGTGTGTTGAGGAAACACATTTTTTATTAAATGATTATATTTGAAATTTGAAGTGTGTGAATTGAGATAAATACTTAAGAATCAAATTACTAAGTGTGTGGAGTGAGAATAAATGTGTACAGAGACAATGTGCAGTGTGGAAATAGAATTTCCCGCAACTTTCCTTATGATTTATATCGAGGGGGAGAGAGAGAGAGAGAGAGAGAGGGACCATCATTGTGTTGGTTGGATTTGGTTCTTTATTTGCTCCTTTTGGTTTGTCAAATGATATTTTCTGTTTTGTTATCAATATTGGTCAAATGCTCTTATTAATGAGGGGGATGGGCTTTGTTTGGGAAGAGAGGTTGTGGACTTTTTGGGCTATTTTAGTCATAAAAGACAAATTAAGCTATTTTAGTCACAACAAATAAAATATCACATCAAACCCATAATCATTACACTATTCTCTCACAAAAAAACCAAAAAGCCAAAAAGCCCTTCCCAAACCAAACTTTTTAGCCCAGACTAAAATAGCCAAAAAAATCAAAAAGCCAAAAAGCCAACCCACTTCCCAAACCAACCCTTAAAAAACATGGCCTATCATATGTTCAGTTATGATTTTTGTAGTTTTAGTTATGATTAATTGTAGTATTTGTTATGACTTGATTATAATTTATTATGATATTATTTAAGTTATTGCAGTTGTTATTTTGATTATGATTATGATTGAAGAGGAATTTAGTTATGTTTCAATTAGTATTTGGTTATGATCTATTTTAGTGTTGATAATGACCTATTGGTGTTGGTTATGATTTATTGTGGTTACTATTTTGATTATAATTGAAAATGTTTCTTGTTATATCTCATAAGTTATTTTGTTATAATTCATTATATTTCTTTTAATTATGACTAGAAGTGATTTAGTTGTAATATTTATAATATCAATACCATTAATTATCATAATTTACATATGATAGGCATAGAAGAACCCTTATACGTTGGATAATTCACTGTTTGGTTATCGGATTGTTATTCCACCAGAAAACCTTATTCCATGTATGTAATTAAATGAGGGGAATAACTATATCACTTCCTCATGGATTGTTTGGATTAAGTCTTACAAATTATTTTTCTTCTTTATTTAATGGTCAAAAAAATTCTTCGTATCCCATACCTTTATTGGGGTAATTAGTGAAAACTAATACTGAATAGTTTTATTTCTCGATAAATTGTAAGAAAATTCTATTAATTCATTTAAGGGAGATTTGGTGATAGACCTCTTACTGTCTAATTTGTCTTTCAAAATGACAAGAATTATATACGTACTTTCAAAATCCTCTAATATTTTAAAACTTGTTTCTTTTACTATATTACCCTCATATTTTTCAGCTCTCTTATTAAGTCATCCTCACGGTGTATTTTAGAGTAAAATTTTACTCTGAATCATAGTAAATTTACTCTGAATCAGAATAAAGTTTACTATGATTCAAAATAAAAATTTATATTTATAGCGATCCCGGTTTTCTCTTCCTTTGTATATTGTATTTCGGACTAGGTTCCGTGATTGTATTGTTGTCTCATCCTCATTTTCATCATTTACTCTTTGTATTTGAGTCTTGGGTTGTGTTGGGCAGGTTTGAAACAGGTTAGTTGTGCTTTGAAATCAACAGTTGATGCGCAGAATTTGGCCTTCACGCTCGAGCGGGCGTTTTGACGCTTGAGCGTGAATTTCCATCTCCCAGTATTTTTCTCTGCAGGTCTTCGGACGCTCGAGCGGGGAGTTTTGACGCTCGAGCGTGAACCTTTGATTTTGTTCCTCCGCTCGAGCGGGGACCATGTCTGCAAAACTTCTGCAAGTGTGCAATCGACGCTTGAGCGGCGCTTTTGACACTCGAGCGTGAGTCTGTATCTGACGCTCGAGCGGGGGTTTCCATGCTCGAGCGGGCGACTGGTATAACACATCGGGATTACACCTTTTTGGATCACTTTTTGATTTTCTTTCTCTCTCTTACTTTCCCAAACCTAGATTTGAGAGCCTCTCTCTCCAGGTTTCAACTTCTCTCTTCAATATCACCTAGATCTATTGATCTTCTACCTTGGGTCCTTTGCAAAAAGTGTAGAGTTGGTTTTGCTCTTCCTTTTGATTCGAAAAGTTTGGTGTTTGGAGCACTTTGAGTTTTTCTTCATCCTCTCCCTTGAGCTCTGAATTTAAGGTAGGGATTCCTACTCATTCTTATGTGTTTTAACATAGATATTGAGTTATTTGTATAGATGGGTTGATTTGGAAAGTTAGGATTTGAAATGTGTTATTTTCAAAAAGGGGATTTTGTGGTCTTGACTCATAAATATGTGATTTGGGTCTTAAAATGGTAGTATTGAAGTTATTGAAGCTATTTTGGGCCTTTGGGTCAATATTGAGAAATAGGGGGGAAAAGACCTAAATTGTTATGACAAATTAATTCATGTAATTAATTTGGGAATTATGGAAATATGAAATTGAGTTGGAATAAATGGAATTGGCATAAATTGAGATGGAATGGTAGAGTTAGATTTAATCACTCACCCTTGAAAATATTGGTAAATTTATCAGTTAATGCATTTATTATCTATTTAGAAATAACTGCTTTGGGCTATCGGTGGAGAATAGTCTTGATTGTTGTAGACAATGCATGATGATTAGGCAAACTAAAACTAATCAATTGAATATGTCATCGACTGTGACGGTTGGAATAATACATTGATTTTATGGATTGATTGATTACGTATATGATATGTGTTTATATATGTTGTGTTGTGTGTGAGAAGATAGGGGATGCACTCCATGGTTTAGGCAAAGATAGGGGATGGACTCCTAAACCGAATATTGTTTGGGAGGAGATAGGGGATGGACTCCATCGATACAGCAAATAAGTGTATCTATTGTAATATTGATACAACAAATCTATGTATCATATATGAAGTACGGAAGTGTTTTGTTTGAGACTAATACAGCAATTATGTGTATCTAATGTGAAGCAAATGTTAATTTGAGTTGTTATCTCAATTGAAATGGAAGTATTATTGATATGAGATATAATCTCATTTTAAGTATATGGTCAGGTTCTGAGTCAGGGTTGTGAATTGAAAATTGGATAAGAAATGAAAAATTAAATGTGGCATGGACACATTGGTCATGTAACTGAAATGGATCAAGAATTGATTTTTGTGAGTTAGACATTTATCAAATGCTAATATTTTAGTTATTGCTCATATTATGTTTAGCATATCTCTACTGGGCGTTGACTCACCCTATATGGGACATCATTTTCAAGTTCAGGTAGTATGCCGCCTCCGAGGTCATAGCTTGGATGGTTGTGAGAGTGGAGACTCTTTTGTTTATTTTTGTGTATTACATGTATATCAAGCCTAGGGCTTATTTTGTGTAGAGTTAGTACTATCTTTTTGTAACCAAGTGTTGGCTTGGAAAGTTGTAAGCCCGTGGGGCATTTACTTTTGTTGTCAACATGTAATACATTTTGTAATGAATACTCTGATGAAATGTAATTATTCTTTATTCTCTTATGACTAAGCATGTTAAGATTGTATGGTTTATGGGTTTATTTTGAGGGCGTTACAATATTATTAAGCAAATCAACATGTTTTTAACAATAGTAAAATTTTACTTTGAATCATAGTAAACTTTACTTTGATGTTACTCCGAATCAGAATAAAGTTTACTATGATTCAAAGTAAAATTTTATATCGTTAAGCAAATCAACATGTTTTTAACCAAAATAAAATTTTACTTTGAATCAGAGTAAAGTTTACTACGATTCAAAGTAAAATTTTATATTGTTAAGCAAATCAACATGTTTTTAACCAGAATAAAATTTTACTGTTACAAAAAATAAAATACATATTAAATGAACGAACCAAAGTCAAATTTTACTCTAATATCTATTAACAAAAAAAAAAAAACCAATTGGAAATAACAAGGCGACATCTATAGTTCATATTCATGTTCTCCATATCTGTTATAATCTGTCTCATTTTCATCAAAATCAACACAAGAAAAAAAAAAAAAGTATCTGTTGCAATATGTTTCTTCATCATCATCAACAACAACAAAAAATGATCTAAACTTACATAATAATAATAATTAAAAAAAAGAACTTGAGAAGATCGAAAATAAATAGATCAAATTTTTGAACAAAGCACAGCCTTTTATCTATACAAATAGTGTGATTGAACACTAAACAAAAACTGTGAGACCAGATTTGGAAGACCAAAAGCTCCCAAGCATAATCTTCCTTTCCAACTTCTTTTTTTCACTTTTGCCATTGGAGATCACTTCGCAACAATCAACCACCATAGGTGGCAGAGGATTTTTAATCTACAATAATTATAGAAAACTTGCTCAAATCCACCATTAATGGAAAAAAATTCAAATCTCGAACTCTAAATTCTCGTTTTCTTTAGAAACCAACATTCTAATAACAAACCCTAACCCTAGCTCGATCATTTAAAACCCTAGTTTCAATAAAATCACAATCAAACATGAAGAACAATACCTTATTATGTATCAAAATTGCGAATAATAGAGGTCCATGTTGAATAACAGAGGTGAGGAGGAGAGATAGTAGGTTCTTCATGAGAGCAATGGGTGGGATTAGCCACTCTTGTAGTCGTGGGCCATGGTGGCGAAGATACCTATGTAGACACCCTATTTTTTACCGCCCTTAAGACTTGGGCGCTACTGATCGCTTACTTGGTGATGAAAGGTGTGCAATGCAAAGGTTCAATTTCTTCGACAAGAGGAGAGTCAAATCCAAACCTCACACCCCATTGTTGGACCAAAAAGATTTTAGATCTTAAAACCCTCTCTTTCAAAATATTTTGAAAAAGGTTTCTGCGATGCTCCGAGGCTCACATTTCGTTAAATGTTGCGTTTTTCGATAAACCGCGCAAGGACAAAGAGGAAATGAATGGACGAGAGGTAAAATCTCTTTAAAAAGAATCTTTAAAACATCTTGTTTAGAGGTTTGGATTTGAAGAAAAGAGGAGAAGAGAGGGAAAAAACCTAGTTGGGGAAGGAATTGGGCATGAATCGTTAAGAGAGAGTCGAGCAACCCTCGCTGAATCAGGCCTATCCCTTTGTACATTTAGATTTCAACTATGAGGCCACCACCATTGGAAAGAAGACTTCCGGGGCTTCATTTTGCACTCAAGAATCTCTTCAAGCCGAGGCCAGATGAGGGAGATATGGTTAGTTGAAGTAGGGCATCAATCCGGTTGGACCGAAACTGAGCAGTCTTCACTAAAAGAGAGATATCTCTTAACACAGTTGGAATTTTGATATGAGGCTGCCACCATTGGAAAGCTTACTTCTGGGGCTTCAATTTTCACATAAGAATGACCTGAAAAGGCATCCAGATGAAGGAGTTATGCTTGCTTCAAGTCAGGGACCAGGACTAATTTTTGCTGCCGGCCCCTATGGGAGTGTGTCGGCCACTTATGGAGCATGCCGGCCACATGTCGTCCAAAAATAATCCTTGTCAGCCACAAAAAGTGGCCGGTCGGCCAAAAATCTCCAGAAAGCCCAGAATCTGCAGATATTTCTTCTCCAACTGTTGCACACTGCTTCAGATATTTCCAAATCAGATATTTCGACCAAATGCTCATATATTGCTATATATTGAGCCATATCTCATATATTGAAAAAAAAAAAAAGCAATTTTGGGGGCCTTTCTCTCTAAAAAAGTCCTCTCTCTCTAGAAATTTCAGCATTTCTCTCTAGTTTGCTCTCTCTCTTGCCCTTGTGTGCATACAGAGATACACTTGAAGATACACCTCTCCTTGGCCTAGACATCCTTGATCAAACTTCATCACCATTGGGCTGAGATCCCTTGGAGCCTATTTTGAGCTCTCAAAGCTGGTTTAAGCTCAGAATTTTGGCCATTTTGCTGTTGTGCTTCAAGGGTAAGCACTTCTCCCTTTCAAGCTTGTTTTTACACACTTGCTTTATCCCCCTTTTTCCATTTTTTTGGACTATTTTGGGCCTGGTTTTGAACCATAAAAAACTCTAATTTTGAGGTTCTAAAATGGTGGTTTAAGCCTTGTTTGGTTATGGGGTGTTTCCTCCATTTTGCTCCTTGGCTTGTAAAGCCTTTTGAGCTAACTTCCTAAGCTTTTGAAACCATCTCTTTTTGGCCTTAAAACCACTGAATTCCAAAGGAATTTTAGTGGTAGAAAGCTTGTTTTGAGGTCCAAAATAGGAGGGGGTGGCCTCCCCTCCTTGTCTCTCTATGCCATGCCTTGTTAGCACTATAAAGTAGCATCTTTTTGTGGCTTAGGTGAGCTCATTTCAAACATGTTTTTGTGACTTTTAGGACATATTATAACTCTGTTTTTGGCTGGTTAGAGCACCCCTCATTTGCTTCTTACACTTGTAGTGTAATTTTTGCTCACTAACCTAGCATGACTCATGAGTTAGCCCATCTTTATACCATTTGTTAGCTTAGTTAAAGCATGTTTTTGGTGTTATTTTGACATTCTTTAACTTTGATTTTGGTTGGTGGGGTCACCCCTTGCTTGGTTTTTGTACTTGTAGTGCAATCCTACTTGTTGGCCTAACATGCATTATGCTTTATGCCTCTCATCCTAGCTTGTGTTAGCTCTATCTCAGCATATTTTTGTGACTTTTTAGACCTTCCATAACTCTATTTTTGGTTTGTTTGGTCACATCTTGCATGCTTCTTACACTTGTAGTGTAAACTTGTTCACTAGCCTAGTGTACTTGAGGGTTTAGCCTATTAATCTAGCATGTGTATGCTCCACTCCAGCATGTTTTTGTCTCTAATTTAGCATGCTTTAGGTCTGATTTGAGTGGTCTTGGTCATGTGGCTCATGCTTTGTATAGCTATAGTGTAGTTGGCCTTGCTAGTCTTGTGTTTTGAAGACCCTAACATGCTTTATTTGTGATGTTTGTGTGATATGGCATCATTTGGCATGTAATTTCAGAGCATAAATCATTGTCTTACTTCCACTTAAATCACTCTTTCAATGCTTTTGAAAAGTTGAGCATTATGCCTTATTTGTGAGCCAATACATGAGCTTATCTTTCTTACCATCTATGCTACAAGTCTAGCATGTTTTTGCACTATTTTGACCTGCCTTAGATCTGTTTTGAATGGTTAGAGTCATTTGAGCATTGCTTAATATGGTTGTAGTGTAAAGGGGTTTGACTAGTTTTGAGTTTCGGGGCCTTTAACAAGTTGTGCATGTGATGTTCGCATGGTATGGCACCATTTGGCATGTAATTTTAGTGCATATAGTGTAGTCACACTCTCATATACTTCACTCCTTCATTGCCTTTCAGGGTTGTGTATCATGCCTTGCTTATAGGCCAACATGTGTGCATGTTCTTGTAGCATTTTGAGCTTTCATTTCAACTCATTTTAGCCATTGTTTTGGCATGCATAAGGTCTGTTTAGGGCTGGTTTAGTCCATTGAGCATTGCATTGCATGGTTCTAGTGTTGTGTCCTTCACTAGTTTTAATGCTTAAGCCTTCTAGCATGTTGTACATGAAGTGTTTGCATGTTAGAGTCTTATTTTTCATGCTACTTTAGCATTGATAGATAAGCATGTTGTTCGCATTGCATTGTGCTTGGATCGGACGTCAATCCAAACACGAGAACGAGGGACGTTTCATACTTGAAGTGATGAAACGTGCCTTATTTCTTAGTCGCCATCCCCCTTGATTGTGCATGATAGGGTGGAGGCCTCTTGAGTCTTGTGTGTTACTTGTGCATTCATTAACTTGTGCAAACTTGGCTTCTCGGCCATTGTGCATTGCGATGCTCGGTTGGTGGCCCGAGAGTCGAGTACCACACTCCTTTAAGCTTGAGAAATGATAAGGAGGGTGGTTGTACACACATACCCTGCAAATGCCTTGCCTTGCCTTGCCCCTTTTGTACTCTGTTTGTAGCAAAACTGGAGTATGCAGAAGCAACTGGCCGACCGGCCAGAGAAAGTGGCCAACCGGCCATTTTAAGTGGCCTACAGCCTCCTTAAGTGGTCGACAAGTGGCCTACAGCCTCCCCTGGTGGCCGACAGTTCACTAGCTTGAAGATGATTCAAAGTTGTTCTGGTTCTGGAGCAGAAGCAGTCTGGGAATTGGTTTGGTGTTTAAAATCAAAGCGAATGCAAATAGAGGCAACCGATGGCAAGGCGACAGGATTTCGAAAAGAAGCAACCGAGCATGCATGCATTCCTCACCCCGAGGCTCATTTTAACTGCTTTGCTTAGATGGTTAAACTGTTGATTCTGTACTTAAATAGTTAATGCGCTTAGCTAGTTATTGGTGTTGTAATTAGTTAACTAATTAGTTAAATAGTTGTGATTTGTAATAGTTAGCTTAATTAGCGTAGTTAGTTAGCTTTCATTTCATTTGGACCCTCCGTCGAGAGGGCAAAATATTATAATAAGTGTACGTGTGTGTGTAAATGTCTTCCAATCCCACGTCTTTCTCCCTTTTACTTATCAACTTTCGATGGTTAGTTTTAGGGCATGTTTTGATTAGCATCCTTATGCTTGCATGCGTGCATCATTCATTTGTTTTGCATGCACCGGGCTCGGCGCATCATTCAAACTGCATTGTATTTCAATACACTTACTTGAATATGTGTTTCAAAGCATGTTATCAAGTGTTGCATTTCGTATGCCATCTTAGATAGCCGAGCCTACTTAGCTGCATTTTGCATGTGTTGCATTAGGCATTGTTGACATAGCTAGGATCATGCATTGATTACTAACTAGCTTCTGTTTTGGCTCGGAATACACTGTAAGTGTTTATGTTTTAGCATACTTGCATCTGTGTAAGTGACTGCCATGATAGCATGCTTGCCATGAGACTATTTGCTTAACTGCTATAACTGCATGAATGCCTGTGGATGAAGGCTTCATTGCTTGAATTGGAATAATTCATCAAAATGTGCGTTTTAAGCCCACTTGGAGTGGCAAATCATCATGTTTTAAGTCCACCTTGTTTGGTGGCAAATCCGCATTTCTAAGCCCACTTGAGGGTGGCAAATTCAATCCATTTTTCGAAAAAAAACATTGAATTGTTTTGTTCTAATTTAGGCGATCTAGTCTATATTTGTATGCTGTGCGCATCACGTAGTAAGTTAGCTAAATAACCAGAATAAGAACACATGTGCTTTCAAAACAACATATCATGTTTAGTAGAGGCCGATCCTTTGATCGGGCGAGCGGGGGTGCTCATTTCAGGACCTTCCCCTCTCGTACCCAAGTTCCCGAGCCGAGGCAACTTTGGTGATGACGGACACGTGGCCTTAGGCACGAGTCAGGATTTTCTAAATTTCCCAAAAATAAAATATTTAGGTGGCGACTTTGTAATCTGGCAAAGCAATCCATGTTTAGCACTTCTCGATTAAAATCATTTTTTTAAAATGATTTGCCGGATTTAGACTCTTTGGTGATTTATCAGTCTTACATTGCACTTTGTGAGATTAGATTAGAACCGTGACAGGAGTCCGAACTGTAGTAGCTAGAACCCAAATCTGCGCCCTCTCCGAAAGGAGGGCGCGCGGAGAGAGTTTGGGCAGTCTACAGCCTACGAGGTCGTCGGCGTTGGTTTTGCTACCAGATCTAGTCACTCCGACCGGATCTCCTTTGAAACCCTAGCCATGGCATCATCGTCTATATATAAGCAATAGTTGTATCAGACGAAGCTTGAGAAATTGAGATGGTGATTAGGGAAGATTTAGTTGAGGGTATAATAGTCTGATAAAATATTTAAATAATAAATTTTGTCCTTTATACAAGACTTTATAATTATGAGGGGGTTTTAAAAGTATAATTTTTTTCTTTGTCCTTTTAACAATAAAAGGAAGATAAGAGGGGTTTATAGTCAAATTTCCCTTCATTTAATCTCACTAATGTAGAATGTTAGAAAATGAAATTTCATTTTTATGTTTTCACGGGTTTTAATGACTATTTATCCTTGATTTTAAATGGTTGTGTATTATTATGTTTATAAACAAAATTGTTCTTTTCTTCTCTGAAGATTTGCATGATAATTAGTAGATATAACTGGCACTTTCTCACTTCTCAACGATTTACTTTTTTTGTTGCTATTACATTCCACAACATTTCATAAGGTCAGCCCTTTCTTCCTTCTCTCATTGATCTACCTCTTTGTCGCTATTCCGTTCCTCCACCACAAACTTTCATAATCATCTCAACTCTTAAAACTCGATGGAATCAGTAAAAACAAACCAATCTAGTCCAAATCACCGGTTTGATCCGGTTTATGTTTGTTTCAATTCTGATTTTGATTTCGAAAATGGTTAAACCATTCAAATCGATCCGGTTATTTATTGTAATAAATCCAAAATGGAGTCAAAATATACCAGTACAGGACTGTATTTTGTTATAAATATTATAACAATATTTTTTATAAAAATGACATTGTCCTTTCAAATAATTGTCATAAATGTAGGGCAGCAAACAAATCAAATTGTTCTTAAACAACTTGAGCATGACTTATTCAAATCTCGTTTTAGCTTAGCTCAATTACTAAGAGCCAAATTTGTAAACTTTGTTTAATAATCTAGGTAAGTGCAAGTAGAACAAACTTGACTTGAATGACTTGTGAATACAAGGAAATGCAGATTAGTATTTTTTTATTTCATTTTTAATAATATATCAATAATATATTTATTATTGTACTTTAAATTTACTTGTGAATACAAGGAAATACAAATTAGTTTTTTTATTTTTAATAATATGTCAATAATATATTTATTATTGTACTTTAAATTTATATTGGTGTTTCTACGAATTTATATTTGGTGGATAAAATTATTAATAATATCAATTTTTTTTTCTAAATCTTTTGCTCATAATTTCCCCCCCCCCCCCCCCCTCTCTTAATGTGCATGTTAATTTAGGTATGAATTTTCTTTTTAAACAAATTCGAACTTGAGAATGGCTCATTTATATCGTTGAGTTGATTCGAGTCAACTTCGAGTTAAACACTAAAACAAGTCGAGTTCAAACTTTTTATTTTTTAAATGATAAGAGAATAATTATAAATATGAAAAATATTTACATCATCAAACAACAGATTCTTAGCTTACTATAACTATGAAATCAACAATGTCACAACTAATATATCAATCTCACCAAGCCCAAACCCAAACCCAAACCCAATAACCACTATTAACTACATTCAATCCTATAAATATGAGTTAAACTTGAGACTATATATCACAGAGGGTGTTACACAACTACTAAGCTAAATAACTCGGTTAAGCCAAGTTCAAAATTGATTATTTAGATTTGACTTGAGCTCGGCTTGAATTCAGCTAATTTTTAAAGGCTCAAGTTCAAACACTTCAAAAGTTTAATTTGATTTGTTTCAATTGTGAATATCTATAATTTAGTATTGTCACATTAGGGCATCTCTAGCCATGGTTCAAATTTAAATTTGTATAAAAATTATCTATAATTATTAGGTCCAAATTCATCTCAAATTAAGTTTTACTTATTTATTATTCAAATTGAAGGAAACTCATTCTAAACCTAAATTTTCCGTTGGAGAATAATTTCAGTAAATTAATTACATGCGAATGAATAAAACAAATAAAAAAAAAATACTTACAACTTTGTAGCAGATTAAATAATGGTATGAAATTGTGATTGAGGCCAGTGTATGGACACTGTGTCTTTAAGACAGAATTACGCCCTCTCCACTGGTGCACGAGATCAATGGACGTCCTGTCTCCAGGATACAACAATCACCACACACATAATTTGCACTAACTCTGTGTACAGCGAACCAGAATATGTGCTTTATACTCTCTCAAACTTAAACTCTAAAAAATAAAAATATAATGCAAGATGAACAAGGAGGAGGAAACTGGAAGCTTGAATTTTCTTTCTCTAATTTTTATATCTGAACCTGGAAGAAGGACTGCCTTTATATAGGCAACGGAAAACCCTTTCGGAAGAGACATGCCTGTTGAAATTTGAATATGAAATTCAAATCTTTGAGCCGTTGCAAAAATTTGAAAATGAATTTCAAAATTAGTTGTTTCCCAGCAACCAATTGAAAATATTTCTAAATAATTTTGGCCCAAGAAGTTAGTAATGGGCCAACCCAACCCAACTCACACTTTGGGTGTTCTTTGAGCCCATGCCCAAGGTTCCATTTGGGACCTTATATCTTCATCAAAATTTTCCTAACTTTCCTATGTGGGACAAGAACAATCAACACCATTTTGAGGAATGACTTAATGTTCATGAACCTCACTTTGAAGTCAATTTTCCATTCACCTATAAATGGTTTTGACTCACTAATTTCATAATCTTGTTCACCACACGGCAACGAACACATTGCTACTCAGACTCTTCAAACCGACTTATGGGTCCTAAAAAATTATTAGCATAAAGTTTCCGAAAAATCAGCATTGAAACCATTTTTTCCAACATTTTCAACCTCTAAATATAATGACAAAACAATTCATTTTTTTCACATTTTGTTCTCTTAACTCAAATTACAAATTTAATTGGAGTTTGTCACTGGAGAACTTGACATCAAATTTCATATAATAACAATATGTTACTATTACACATATTTTTACATCTAAATTTGAGTGTTGTTTGTTATCATCTTTATTGTTCGTGGAATGAATTTTTACTAGAATTTAAGTAAAAACTTGAGTAAGAATTGGCATAGAACAAATAGGGGTTTTGACTTAATGATTATGCATTACCGTTTAGTAGTGTGAGATTGTAGATTCAACTCCTATAATTAAAAGTTTTAGTAATTTTTTTGATAAAATACTTTCTAGGCCAAAGGTTTATTTTTTTTAACTTTTGAACCAATTGGCCCAAGCTTAATGCTTCATTTGGTTTAAATTTTCGAATGAGTTTTTGAGAATCCTAAATTGAAAGCTCATTTGTTTATCTCTATTTTCAAAATTATTTCCAAAACTATTTTAAATTTATCTCTATTCCCAAAACGATTTCAAATCTATCCAAATTTATCTATTCCCAAAGCTATTTCAAATCAAATTTATCTTTATTACCAAAGTTATATTAATTGAACCGATATCTATGTTGAAGTATGCGGTACATCATATTTTCAAGTTAATTGAATTTTTTTTGGATGAAACTTTGTAAAGAAGTTATTTGCAAATTCATATAAAAATTTTAAAAAAAATAAATTTGTATTTCGAATTAATAAAAAAAATTGAAAATAGTGGGAAAAACAATTTGTTATACACTTTAAGTGTATTTAGATTGAGTAGATCTAAAAATTAAAAAAATAAAAATAATAATAATAATAATAATAATTTGTATATTTGTTAGTATTCAGTGATTTTTTTAAATATTTTTTTATAAATTTTATTCGGTTTAAATGTATTTAGATTGAGTGAATCTAAAAATTATTATTATTATTATTATTATTGTTGTTGTTGTTGTATATTTGTAAGTAATTAGTATTTAGAAATTATTTTAAAATCATCTGACCAAATGCGTTTTGGATTTTTAATTTCGTATAAACTATTTTTAAAATGTATAACCAAACAAAATTTTAAATTTTAAAATTCTTTTTACAAAGTTATCTTTCAAAATTAATTTTGAAAACTAAAGCAAACGGTGATATTTCACTACACAATTTATCTAAGTTTCTGGCTTCAATAATACTATGGGGAATTTTTTTTAAGATTCTTGATACAACAATGATTCATCCCCCCTTTTCCCATCACCCCCTTTGACCCCCTCTCTCTCTCATTGGTTGCTTTTTCTTTTTCTTTTTCTTTTTCTTTTTTTTCCTGCTCCTCCAATCACTGCCTGACACAAGGCAAAGGGGGTGAGGGGGTGACCCCCAAAAGGGGGTCTCAAGTATTATTCTTCTTGATATTAAGATTTTATAATAAATATAATATAATATTTTCATAATAGTTAAGGTCGCTCAATATTTTCACAAAGAAAATTTGACTCACAAAGAAATTTCAAAATTTCTCTGTGAAATCAGAGAAATTTCTCTTTGAAAATTAAAATTTCTCTAAGTTGGGTCAAATTTCTATGAGTTGGGCAAAATTTCTCTAAGTCAAAATTTCTCTAAGAAAATGTTGAGGGACCTTAGTTAATAAAAAAAAATCATGAATCTATCATACTACACAAAGTTATAGAGGAATGTTTCACTAATTTATCATAATACCAATCGTACTTCACGGTCCCCTTATTGTACCTCCATAACTTTACTAATCAAGGTAGGTTGAGTACTCAAAGTAAACAAGGTTGCACTCTCACCGGACTCGCCCAAGTGCAAATCAAACTTGGCGATGTCACCTAGCATAACCCATTCCCGAATGGCCACACTTGCCAAACTATTCACAAATTTCCGACTCAAGGCATTGGCCACTACATTAGCCTTTCCCAGATGATAGTGTAACTCGAAGTCGTACTCCTCCATAAATTCCATTCACCTCCGTTGGCGTAAATTCAAGTTTTTTTGGGAAAACAAATATTTTAAACTCTTATGATCGGAGAAAACCTCAAACTTCTCGCCATACAAATAATGTCTCCAAATTTTCAAGGCAAAAATTACCGCCGCTAATTCCAAGTCGTGGGTGGGGTAATTCTTCTCATGAGTTTTCAATTGTCGTGAACCGTAGATGTAGACACCCCATTTTTGACCGACCTTAAGACTTAGATGTCATCGATTGAGCGCTCGGTGATCGTGCATGTTTGAGCTTGTTTCGAGTTTCCAGAGTTTTTGGCTGAGAGCCTTGCCTCCGGGCCTTTGAACTCTTTGTGCTTTGGCTCGGTTTGTGGACCGAACCTTGTTTTCTCTTCCCCGGAGGAAGGAAGAGGTCTTGTAGACCATCCTTTTGTGGTTGTAGACCACTTTTTGCGGTCGTAGACCACTTTTCCCGCTTGGAGACTAGTTTTCGATTTTCGGAGCCTTCGGCCGCACGCCTTGTCTCGGGACTGCTTAACGTTCTCTGTTTGGCTTGGTTTTCGAACCATGCCTTGTTGCCTTGGCCTAGAGGGCCACTGTGGCCTGGGAGACCACTTTTGTGGTCGTAGACCACTTTTGGTGCCTGTAGACTAGTTTTTTGAGGCTCCTGGCTGCACGCCTTGCCTCCCGGACTCTTGTCTTGCATCCTTTTTTGTTTGTTTTTGGTACAAACCTTGTTTTCCTTGTTTGGAAGGTGGTATAAGGGTGGGAGACCAGTTCTTCCCCTTGGAGACCACTTTCCTTCCTGTTAGCCAGTTTTCTGATCGGTCAACTGGTTTTCTTGGTCTTTGGATCACCTTTTCGGGTCAGCCACCACACCACTGCCTTGCTTTCATGCTATAGACCATCTCCTCCCATGGCCGAACACTTTCTTCCCTGGCCGACCACTTCCACTAGTCGGCCGACCAGTGTAAGTAGCTGGCCGACCACTTCAAGTGGACTTCAAGTGGTCGGCAGCTTTCCATTACCTTTTTGGAGATATTTTTTAGCCAGCTATTACAGTTGGAGGGCACATAAGCCATCTTCCATACACGTGCATGGAGGGATGGCTTTAGGCCTAAAACTTGTCCAAGAAGCTTGTTGCATATTTTTCTATATAAGGGAGCCTCCTCCCTCATGCCTTAGGTTCAGATTTTGGTGCTTGAGCTATACATATCATTCTATCTCTATAATTCTCTATTTCTTTCATTTTTGTGCCTTAAAGTGTAGTTTCTTCACACTTTTTCACACAAACACATAGTGAAACACCACCCTTTTGTTGCTGAGGCATCTTGAGGTTTATTTTGGAGTTTTTGAATTGGTTTGAGCTCAAAGAGGTTGCTGGAGTTACAGCCTTGAAGTGGTTCTACAAGGGTGAGCTTCTAACCCTTTGAAACCCTTGTTTTGGTTTCAGCTTTTGGACCTATTTGTATGCTTATTTTGGCTTGACTTTAAACTACAAAAAGTTCTAATTTTGCATGCGTAACATGTTTGTTTAGGGTCTCTTTTGTGTTGGGGGTAGTCTACCCCCTCTTGTGCCTTGTTAGGCCTTGTTTTGAACCTTCCTTTTAAGCTATTGGGATCACCTTATTTTGGCCTTCTCACCACTGAAACTCAGAGGAATTTCAGTGGTGGAAATGGTGTATTGAGGTCCCAAATGGGAGAGGGTCATCCCCTCTCCTTGTGTTCTTAAATGCTTGCTTCATTTGCTTTATGTTTGAGCATGTTTGTTAAGCTTGTGTTGGCTCCATCTTAGCATGTATTTGGGGTTATTTTGGCATGGCATACCACTGGCTTGACTTGGTTTTTCCACCTCATGCATGCTTAGTACACTTGTGGTGTAAATCTTACAAACTAGCTTTGTATGCCTCATGTTTGAGCATGTCTTTCTAGCTTGTTTTGGGCCATCTCAGTAGGTTTTTGGTGTTGTTTTGCCATGATATACCTCTGTGAAGGTTTGGTTTAATAGCCCCTTGCATGCTCCATGCACTTGTAATGCAATCCCATAAATTAGCCTAATGTGTATCATGCTTTAGACTGTCATTCTAGCATGATTTTGGCTTAACTCTAAGAAGCTTTTGTCCATGTTTTAGCATACTCTAGCTCTGATTTGTGTTGTTTTGGTCATGCATGCCATGCTTTGTATAGCTATAATGCATTCTAGCTTGTTAGCTTTGTGTATCAAGTCCATTAGCATGCATTACTTGGACTATTTTCATGATTTGGCATCATTTGAAATATGATTTTAGTACATGTAGTGTGTTCATGCACTTACATTTGTCACTCTTTCCATGCTTTGGAGGGTTGGTCCTTTATGCCTAGGAATGAGTCATTGTGTATGTCTTCATGCCTAAGCTTGCGAGCTATCATTTCAGTGTGTTTTTTGGGTTATTTTGCCATGATATAACTCTGATTTTTGTTGGCGAAGCCATCCCATGCTTGGTCTTGGTAGGTGTAGTGTAACCCTCCCTTTTGGCCTTGCATATTCCATGCTTTATGCCCTTCATGCTAGCTTGTTTTGGCTCCCTTCTATGCATGTTTTAGACTCATTTTGGCATGTTCTAGGACTATTTTGGGTTATATTTGTCATATGCTTCATATATTGCATAGCTATAGTGCAAGTGCCTATGCTACCTTTGAGTTTTGAGCACCATAGCATGCTTCATTTGCATCATGTACATAATTTGGCATCATTTCACATGATATTTCAGAGCATGTAGCATTGCCATATTCCCATTTCTTCCACCCTGTGAGTGCCTCCGAGGGTTGTGCATTTGTTACCTTGTTTGTGGCTTAGCTTGTATGCTTGCATGCCTAGACTTTTGAGCTCCCATCTTAGCATGTTTTGGTCTTTGTTTTGACCTACTTGAGCTCTGTTTGTGGCTGGTTCATGCTTTTGTGCCATGTATTGTATGCCCCCTTTGTAGTCCTCTTTGCTAGCTTTAATGCTTAAGGACCCTTGCATGTTATACTTGTATTGTTTGAGTGATTTGGCATCATTTCATACCTTATTTCAGTGCACTTAGTGTTGTTACACCTCCATGTTTGTCACTCTTTGAGCACTCTTGAGAGTTATGCTCTTATGCCTAGTTGATGGGCCATTGCATTGAGCATGTTTGTCTTGATCTTCATGCCTTAGTTTCATCATTATGGCCACTATTTTGGGGCATAGCTGAGGTCTGTCCACATTCGGTTTAAGTCCATTTAGCATGTTTATTTGCATATTGTTTGCGTGCTTATGTTACATTGCATTGAGTATGCCATGTTGTTCTTAGCATTTAGCATTGTGTATGCCATGTTGTTTGCATGCTTATGTCACATCGCATTGAGTATGCCATGTTGTTCTCAGCATTGTGTATGCCATGTTGTTTGCATGCTTATGTTACATTGCATTGTGTATGCCATGTTGTTAATTGCATTGTGTTATGTATGTTGTTGCTTGCATTGTGTTTGGATAGGGTCTTAGTCCAAACACGAGAAACGAGGGACGTTTTATACTTGAAGTGATGAAACGTGCCTCAATTCTCGGTCGTCGACCCTCTTGATTATACATGATAGAGGTCAAGGCTTTATGTGTTTATTTGTGCATTCATTTACATTGAATTGTGCAATTTGGCTTCTCGGCCATCATGCATCGAGATGCGTGATTGGTGGCCCAAGGGTCGAGAACCGCACTCCCTTGAGCTTATGAAATGATAGGGAGGGTGGTTGTGCACACATACCTTGCAAATACATTGCCATGCCCTTTCTTGCTCTCTGTTGCAGCAAATTGGAGTCTGGTAGCAAAAACTGGTCGACCAACCAGAAAAACTAGCTGGCCGACCACCTTTTCTGGTCTGCAGCAATGGTAGGTGGTTGGCAGCTGGTCGGCAACACCAACAACTGGTCAGCAGCCCTCCCACAGGTCCCCAAGGTGAGTTAGAAGCTATCTGGAGCTTGGTGCAAAGTTCTGAGAACAATTGCAAACAAAGGCAAGTTGGGGCATCACGACAGATTTCCAAACGAGGCGATCGAGCATGCATGCACTCTTCTCCCTCAGAGGACGTTTCTTTACTGATTTACTTAGCTTCTTTTCCTTAGCTAGTTTATGCTTTGGTTCTGTACTTAAGTAGTTAATGCGTTTAGCTATTTAATTTGTGTTGTAATAACTAGTTAGTTAACTTCTTAGTTAATTAGCTTGTTTTGTAATAACTAGTTAACTAGGATTAGTTAATTAGTTTTATTTTGTAATAATTAGTTTAATTAGCTTAGATTAGCTAATTAGCTTTTATTCGGACCCTTCGTCGAGAGGGCCAACTGTTGTAATAAGCGTGCGTGTGTGTGATGCATGTCTTCTAACCCCCATTTCTTTCTCACTTTTACTTATCTGCTTTTAGTGGTTAGTTTTAGGGCATTTTTCATTTAGCATCCTTATGCTTCGCATGCGTGCATCATTCATCTGTATTGCATGCACCGGGCTCGGCGCATCATACTAACTACATTGTATTTCAATACATTTACTTGAATACGTGTTCAACAGCATGTTATCAAGTTGTATTCACATGACATCTTAGAATAGCCGAGCTTATCTTAGTTGCATTTTTGCATGTGTTGCATTAGCCATCTTAACATGAACTAGGATCATGCATGATTTCTAACTAGTTCTCTGTTTTGGCTCGGAGTACACTGTGAGTGTTTACGCTTTAGCATATTGCATGAGATGTGTATGTTGCCATGTTAGCATGCTTGCCATGAGGCTAACTGCTTAAGTAATTAACTGCATGAATGCCTATGGATGAAGGTTGGATTACTTGAATTGGAGCAATTCATCAAAATCCTTGTTTTAGCCTACTTGCGAGTAGCACCTCTAAACCATTTTCAAACAAACGAACATGCAATGTTTTGTTCCAACTTAGGCGATCTAGTCTATACTTGTATGCTGTATGCATCACATAGTAATTCTAGGCTAATAACCAGAATAAGAACACTTCAAAAACAACATATCATGTTAGTAAAGGCCGATCTTTGATCAGGCGAGCGGGGGTGCTCATTGCATGACCTTCCCCTCTCGTATCCAAATTCTCGAGCCAAGGCAACTTTGGTGATGACGGACACGTGGCCTTAGGCACGAGTTAGGGTTTCCTAAATTTTCCAAAATAAAACATTTAGGTGGTGACTCTGTATCTGGCAAAGTAGTCCATGTTTGGCACTTCTTTATTAAAATCAGTTTTCCAAAACGATTTGCCAGATTTTGACTCTTTGGTGATTTATCGGTCTCACATTGCACTTTGTGAGATTAGATTCAGAACCATGACACAAGTCTGAACTGTAGGAGCTTAAGAACAAAACGAATTTGCACCCTCGCGCGCGGAGCCGGGAGTTCTCGGGCGGTCTACAGTAGGCCACAACCTTTCCCCCTTGCATCAAGACACAACCAAGCCTATCTCGAGACGCATCACAATAAATGGTGTAACCCAAACCTCTTTCCGGAATTATCAAGACCGGTGCGGTAGTCAAACTAGTCTTAAGTTCTTGGAATGACCTTTCACAAGCCTCACTCCACACAAATTTGACCCCCTTTCTAGTCAATCTAGTCAAAGGTGCGACTAGTCTTAAAATGTCCCTTACAAAACGTCAATAATACCCTACTAATCCCAAGAAACTCTGGATCTCAAAAACATTTTTGGGTTGTCCCCAATCTTGTATGGCATCTATCTTTGAAGAGTCTACAGTTACCCCCTCTCTTGACACTGCATGACCCAAAAACTTCACCTCGGTGAGCCAAAACTCGCATTTCTCAAACTTAGCATACAACTGGTGCTCTCTAAGAAAATCAAGCATTACCCTCAAGTGAGCCTCGTGTTCCTCCTCGGAGGTTGAATAAATTAAGATGTTGTCCACAAAGACGACCACAAAATGATCCAAGTATTCTTGGAAAATTCGATTCATCAAATCCATAAAGGAAGTCGGTGCATTAGTTAATCCAAAAGGCATTACCAGGAATTCATAATGGCCATAACACGTACAAAAGGCCTTTTTCTGGATGTCCTCTTCCCGGACTCTCAACTGATGGTTCCCCGACCTCAAATCTATCTTTGAGAAGCAACAAGACCCTCTAAGTTGGTCAAACAAATCATCTATTTGGGGTAGAGGATACTTGTTCTTGATGGTAACCTCGGTTCAACTTGCGGTAATCAATACACAACCGCAACGACCCATTCTTCTTCTTTGCAAAGAGGGCCAATGTTCTCCAAGGTAATGTGCTAGGGTGGATAAAGCCCTTGTCTAAAAGCTCTTGGAGTTGAATCTTCAACTTATGCAATTCGGTGGGTGCAAATCTATAAGGCACTGTGGAAATCAGTGCCGTGCCAGGCACTAAGTCAATGGAGAACTCGATCTCCCAGTGGGGTGGCAAACTAGTAAGGTCCTCAGAGAAGACATCTGGGTATTCGCAAACTACCCTTGGCAATTCAACACGAGCCTCGTCACTCTCACTATCCAAAAGAGCCACAAGGAGGCCACTAAGTTTGCCCTGACTACGAGGGTCAAAAACTGGCAACAAGACACTATCAACCTTGTCCCCCAAAAAATAAAAACAGTCACCACCCGAGGTGCACACTGTAACTCTCTGATGATAATAATCAATCACAATTCAATATGAAGATAACCAATCCATGCCTAGGATGACATCAAAACTCGCCATGTCTAACAAGACGAAAGCAAGTGGAAGTCGATGCTCGGCAACCTCTATATCATAACCACGACATCCCTAGTCTAAATCAACTGTACCCCCAATTGGTGACTCTACTCTGTGCAGAGACGCTAACCGTGCCACCTCTAACCCCAATGCAGTAGCGAATGCAGTAGTTATAAATGAATGAGATGCACCTGTGTTTATTAACACATTAGCCAAAAAATTACACACAACACAAATACCTCTCACAACTGAGGATCCCGGCAACTGCTCTGGCGTAGTAACAGCAAACACGCACCCCTATGGCCTCTGATCAACCTGCTCCTTTCTCGGAGCATAGGCCTGCTGCACTGACTGAGCCGAAGTAGCTCCCTGATTGGCTCGTGAAGTCTGGACTAAGTGAGCCTGTTGGTGGCTCTGCGTCTGCCTCGACCCTGATGTGCCAGATAAGCCTCCTAACTGCAAGCAAACCCTCTTCATGTGCCCCGGCTGACCACACTGATAGCAAGTAAGTCTTTGCCCTCTACTCTAAGACTGACTCTGGAATCGGTTAAGTGGTGGTGGTGGCAACATCTGTTGTCCTCCCCCTTACTGTGGGCATGCAAAGGCCTTGTGACCCGGCTGGCCACACTTAAAACATGAAAAACCACTCGGCATACTCTTTCTCGGGCCTGCACTAGGCAAAGGAAAGGTGGATCTAGACTGTTGTGGTTGTGACTGGGATGAAAAGGTGTTACTGCTCTTCTTATTGGGTCTATAGGCCCCCTGTGACCCTTGACCCCTCGACCTCGAACTCCAAAACCTCTCCTCCTCAGCCTCCACGGTAATCTCTACATGTGTCGCCACCTCCACAAGACGGCCATAGTTCTGAATCATGTTCCCGACAACCTTGAACAAGATCTTAGTTCTCAACTTCTTCTTGAACTCAATGCAATGGCGTTCTTCCGTTGCCACCAACTCTGGTGCAAACTGGGACAAACTAGAGAAGGCCGCTTCAAACTCGGCCACGGACATATTGAGTTGCTTGAGGTCTTGAAATTCTTGCCTCAACCTCTCCCTAGCAGTGGGAGGTAAATACTTATCTTGGAAAGAAACCACAAAAGCTTCCCATGTTGGCTCTATTCGACCCTTGGCGTATTTCCCCATTGGCCTGCATCCCCCTTAAGATAATAACTCATAAGGGTCACTCTTAACTCACTATCCTCAATATGAAGCATCTCAAATGTATTCACTGTTTGTTTGAGCCACTCATTTGCTTTATTGGGCTCGGGGCCACCGTGGAACTCATCCAGTTTGGCTCGCAAAAACTCCCTAGTGAGAAAACTCACCCTCGTCTCTACGGCGTTCTCTCTAGCTTGGTTCTCCACACTTAGTATGTTCATCGACTCCCTCAAGGCCCCCGCCATTTCTCGGACTAGGGTCCCTATTACAGCTTGACCTGCTTGCACCGGAACTTCTGTTTTCCCTACTTGCTCGGCCACATTAGCTTGGCCCGCTTGTCCAGCCACATTGGCTTGGCCGAAGCCCCCTCTTGCACCAAAACCTCATGGACCGGTACTTCATGCACACCCCGGCGAGCCCTACCATGCCTCCCGCCTCTACCACCATGACCTTGACATCTTCCTAACATCCTAATAAGGAATAAGAGAAATAATTTAGCACATGAACCCACATGTGCTCGCAATTTACCTCACATGTTTGACCACACAATTCTATATATTTCTCTACCCTACAAACAATTCAATTTCACTCCACATAAACACATAGTCACGTAAGCACATATGGATTATTCTTTTGTGATGAAATTTGTCCCACGAAAAACCAAGAATTCCTAGTAGAATGAGTATTAATCAAGTACCTTTCTAATAAGACCATGAGGAATTTAATAGGCACAAACAACATCCTAAAAGTCCAATTCCATACCCATCTAGTCATATAAACATATTGTCACATAATCACAAAATACAAAACATCACCTAATCATGCGAAATGAACCCACTTTGGTAAATCAACCACTTCCCACGAGTCCCAAGTATTCAAACCCGGTAGCTCTGATACTAAGTTGTAACGCCCCAAAAAGATATACAATGATTATAACAATAACCATGGCTCTAAAGAGATACCGGAATAATCCTCAACACCTTTCATTACATGATCCCAGCATTTATACAAAATAATCCCACATGCGATTATACATTCAAGGAATTCTAGCAGATGAATCTATAGTATGTAGAATATTCAATCAAAAATAAATAAATGCCCTTGTGGGCTTACAAGTTCCAAGGCTTAAGCCCGGTTACAGAAAAGATGGTTCCTCAGACCCACATATATATAGCCTTTGGCTTACAAAATATAATCACCACAAAATAGAGTCTCGTGCTCTCAATACATACATCCACGCCCTAGTTTAGCCCGTTCACCACATCTTTTCATGCACCCAAATCCCATAGGGTAAGCAAATCCCAGTAGAGAATTCTGAACAAAGTATATACATTTTATACAAGTCCAAAGGAATAAAATGCGTATGCCATGTTATGCTCTTTTGAAAGAAAATCACATTCTTCTCATTTTTGGAAAACCATCATGCTCAATAATATTATGATATCTTCAACAAATTTAAAGTTTATCAATTTAATTCAAGGGGCGGTAAATACGACTCCAGTAATCCCTAGGTTGGTGTCTGCAAGTAGGCATAACTAGTACTACCAATATCCCACTTTATCGGTTGCTAGCTGGAAGGGAAATGGTACCTCCTCCACTCGTATTTTTGGTCTTTCACCCTGGACACTCAGGCCAACTTAACCAATTTCATATATACCTCCTATTTGGACTTACCAACGTATTTGCCCCAAAGCAATTCCATAAAAAGATTCATTCACAAACTTCTTTTCTCAATGCAAAAATTTCCAAACTCAAGTCAAAATGTGTAATAACCAATTGAATGAATATGTAATGCATTAATTTTCAATGCCATATAACATCTCTTCATTTTCAAATAATTCAATGATAAGTCCATGACAATCAAAATTCCCATTTCTTCATTTCAACACTATTTCACAAAATAGCCACATATTCAATGAATTCTATCAATTAAAAAAAAAAAACAACATTTCCATATCTCATATTTTTCTCAACAATTTAGTCCTTACAAGACTACATTACCATCCATGCGCAACAACCTCTAAAATCACCACTTCTCATTTTCGCACACAAAATAATGTATCAACAATGTTAACCAAGTGTTCTCAATATTCTTTTAAAACCCCCAATTTCTAGGTTTTTTTCCTAACCACACTACACACTCACAAATCTTTTGAAAGAATTTCATCAAAAACATTTCTCCTTAGCCAATGTAATTCAAAAACCCTCAAGAAAATTATTTCATGAGAAACAAGGATCAAATCCCCTCCTAAACTACCCACATTGTTGAGCCAAGCTTCGAAAATCAACAATAAATCTTGCAAATATATATATATATATATATAACTCTAAGAAATTCCCTACCTCAAGTTTTGAAGAAGAAAATGAGATGAAACCCTCAAAATCAACAGTGCCAAAACCCAATCTCCACCGCACACAATGTAGCCCTCGAGGAGTTCTTCAACTTTGATCAAGGAACAAGGGTCAAAATGTTTATGGATTTGGAGAAATCAAAGATCTAGTGAGTTTTGATGTAGGAAATGTAAAGAGATGGAAAAGAAAAGGGTTTTTAGGGAGAGAGAGAGAGAGAGAGAGAGAGAGAGAGAGATGTATGTATGTATGTAATGATATACACTCAGCCCAAGAAAAGAAAAAAAACAAAAATTCAGACTCAGCGTCTCCCGCACGTGCGGCGCCCATTCCCACACATGCAGAGCGTGCCTCCCACACGTGCAGCCTTTATCCCTGTATGTGCGGCCCTCTCCTTCCCGCACCTGTTGCTTTACGTGCATTTATTTCAGTATGCACCTAGGTCTTCCCCTGTTTTCCGCACGTGTGACCTCACCTCCTACCCGTGCGGCCCAAGGGGGCAAGTACAACCCTGGTCCTCCAACCCAAAAATTTCTTAGCTCAATTCCAGACATTCCGGACCCGACCTTGCACCCTCTGAAACAAGTGAAATTTAACACCGGAATAAACAAGAACAAGAATTTTGAGAAAAATTTCCGAACACAACAAACCCAAACAGTTAACAAGGTTCCAAGTCAAACCCGTCACTCTAACAAGGGCAAACGCAACGTAAACAATGAGGGAAGGGACGCACAACGTAACCGGTCATCACATGTCAAAAAGTAACATAGGAAAAGCAAAACGGGGGCTACTTGGGTACAAAACAAGTAAGTTTAGTTGTGATGAAACAATTTTCTTAGCCAACCAATCAGCAATAGAATTCGTCTCTTGGTAAGCATGATAGATTTGAATAGTCCATTTATGCCCCAATAATAACTTGCAATCATCAACCAGATGTTGAATCCAAGGTGAAGTAACAGAATTAGAAGTAAAGAGAAAATAAGCAACATATGAATCAACTTCTAATTTAAGCAAACAGTATCCTTGTTACCATGCAAGAAGTAGACTTGTACGAATACCCCATAATTTAACATCCATACTTGTGGCATTTCCTATATTTTGGTTAAAGCCTCATAACGAATCACCCAAATGATTTTAAAAACTCCCGCAATGCTTGTCGAACCTAATTGCCCTAAAGCACATCCATCGATGTTTAGCTTAACATAGCAATTTGAAGGTGGTGTCCATTTTGCCCATAAGGTGTGAGTGATAATGGGAGTGTGATTTTTGTAGCCTAGATAGAAGTATTCAATGGCTTGTGTAGACACCCCATTTTTGACCATCCTCAACACTTGGACATCACCGCTTGAACACCCGGTGATCATCCTTGTCTGTGTTTGTCTCGAGATCCCGGAGGTCTCGGCTACGCGCCTTGCCTCAGGATCTCTCGACTTGACTGTTTTGTGTTTGGTTTTGCACCAAACACTTGTGTTTTGCCATGGAGGGGCAGAGAATGGCTTGTTGGCCACCACAACACCTCACCAGCCATGGCTTGAGGCCACTGGCCCTTTTTTCTTGCCACCGACCATTGGTGATGGCCGGTCGGCACTTTGTTGGGTCGGCCGACCATTAATTTGGCCGATTGACTACTTTTCTGGCCGAGACCTTTTTTTAGGGGAGGGTTTGAACCTTTTGAACCCCTGTTCTAGCCTCTTGAGGGAGCTTGAACCTTTTGAACCCTTGTTGAACCCTTGGCTCTAGCTTCTTGAGGAAGCTTGAACCTTTTGGACCCTTGGTTTTAGCTTCTTGGGGAAGCTTGAACCTTTTGAACCTTTGTTCTAGCTTCTCCAAGAAGCTTGGACCCTTCTAAGCTTCCAAGAGAAGCTTGCACCATTTGCACCTTTTTCTCAAGCTTCTAAGAGAAGCTTGACCCCTTTGCCTAGCTTCTCCAAGAAGCTTGGCCCTTTTGCTCCAAGCTTCTAAGAGAAGCTTGACCCCCTTGACCCTTTTGCTTAGCTTCTCTTAGAAGCTTGGCACCTTGTCTTGCTCTATAAAAAGAGGGCCTCTCCTCCCATTTAAGGGGTTAGAAAATCTGATATATATCATATATATATCACTCTCTTTCTATATCTCCCTCTCTCTCTACATTTGTGTGGGTTAGAGGGTGCAAAAGGGTCTAGTTCATGGTCATTTGAACTACACCTCCTAGCACAACACCTCCATCATCAACCTAAGGAGCTTGGAGGCCATTTTCAGAGGCTAAGGGACTGTTTTTTGGATTAAGAGGCTGCTGTCCCCTTTTGGTTACAAAGGTAACTCATTTTCCCTCTTTATTCCCCGTTTTTGCACACACTTTTAGCCTATCTTGCTTGCTGATTTGAGCTTTGTGTATAACATAAAAAAGTTCTGTTTCTTTTGTGTTTAAGATACTTCATTAAGGTCACTTTTGTGTTTGAGGTTGTTTACCCCCTCTTAGGCCTTGTTTGGCCCCATTTTGTTTTTGTTGAGCTTCGGGACCACCTTGTTTGGGCCTCCTCACCACTGAAATCTTGAGGGATTTCAGTGGTGAGGATGGTGGTTTAAGGTCCTAAGAAGGAGAGGGCCATCCCCTCTCCTTGTTGTCTTCAATATTGGCCATTTTAGCCTCATGTGTGAGCACCATTTTTAAGTTCATGTTGGCCATGTCTTAAGTGTTATTTGTGCTTATTTTACCATGATATAGCACTGTTTTTACTTGGTTTAGACACACCATGCATGCTTAGCATACTTGTCTTGTAATGCCATGAAATTGCCTTAACATGCTTTGTGCTTTGAGCCTTGTTTCTAGCATGATTTTGGCTTAGCTTTGTAAAGCTTTTATGCATATTTTGGCATGATTTAGGTCTGATTTTGGTTGTTTGGGTCATCCATGACTTGCTTTGTATAGCTACCATGCAATCTAGCTTGTATGCCTTGAGTGTTGGCTCCTCTACCATGCTCTATTTGCATCATTTCAGTGGTTTGGCACAATTAGTTATGATATTTCAGTCCTTGCTCCATGCTCGTATGCTTGCATTTGATGCCCCTTTAATGCTTTAAAAGGTTGGTGTTTCATGCCCCATGTTTGGACCTTTGTGTATGCTTCCTCGTGTAGGCCATTTAGATGCCATCTAAGTGTGTTTTGGGCCTTGTCTCGACCTAAATTGGGACTGTTTTGAGTCCCCTCGGCCCTTTGGGACTTGCTTCATATAGCCATGGTTTAAGCCCCTTGGCTTGCCGTGAGTTTTGGACATAGTTGCATGCCTTGCTTGCATTGATAGGTTGATTTGGCATCATCCCTCATGTATTTTTCAGAGTTTAATGTGCTTGCCATTTGTCCATAATAGTCTCTTTTAAATGTGTTTAAAAGTTGCTTCTTTGTGCTTAAGTGTTGGACCTTGCATGCATGCCTATTTGTATGTGTTTTGGCTTCCATTCTTGAGCATGTTGGCCACTGTTTTGGACCTAGTAGAGAGCTGTCCAAATTAGTTTAAGACCATCCCTTTGGCATGTTGTTGCATGCTATACATGTTTGTATGTTTAGATGCTTAGTCTATTAACATGTTGCATGTTTAAGTGTCATCGCATTTGGCATGCTTCTTGTGTTAAGTTGCTTTGCATATTTACATGTGTTATGCCTTTCATGTTGTTGCATGTGTGTCATTAACATTGATGTTATATGCCTTGCATGCTTACTTGTTTAGTTCAAGGCCCATTGCACATGGTTTTGTTGTTTGCATGATTATGTTGCACACTTAGCTCACATGCCTAGGTTGCATTACGTTGGCATACATACTTTGCCTCTTGAATTGAGTATGATAGAGGTTGAGTTCATTGTTTGTTTATGTGCATTTCATTCCACATTGAAATTGCACACTTTGGCTTCTTGGGCCATCATGCATTGAAATGCGTGATTGGTGGTCCGAGGGTCGAGCACCATACTCCCTTGAGTCTTAAACATGATATGGAGTGTGGTGGTGCACACATTTGCTTGAAATGCATTGCCATGCCTTGTTTTGCCCTCTGCTGCTGTCAAAACAGGTTCTGCAGGAAGCTTTGGCCGGCCGGCCATCCATTCTTGGCCGATGACTTTACAGATGGTCGATGACCATCTGGACATGGCCGGTGGTGCTCTGTCTTAGCCGGTGGTGTTCCGCAGTGTCCATAGAGTGCTCCCTGGGACCTGTGCAATTTTCAGAGGAGCAGAGCAGGGAAAACAGAGGCAAACTTGTGCATGGCAATGGATTTCCGGGCAAAGCCAATCCGAGCATGCGTGCATCCCTCTTCCCGAGGCCTTTTATTGCTCTAATAGCTTAGTCAATTTATTAATAGGGTATGTAATATTTAATTAGCTTGATAGTTAGTTAAATTGTATTATTCTTTTGGCCCCTCCGAGCGAGAACGAATTTGTAATAAGTGTGGGTGCGTGTGTGCATGTCTTCCAACCCCGCTTCTTTCTCCCTTTTACTTATCTGCTTTTTATGGTTAGTATTAGGTCATATTTAATTTAGCATACCTTATGCTATGCATGCGTGCATCCATACATTTGTCTTGCATACATCGGGCTCGGCGCATCATACTAATTGCATTGTATTTCAATTCCAAGTTGAATACATGTTATTTGTAGCATCTCATATGCCATCTTAGATTAGCCGAGCCTATTCTAGCTATATTTTGCCTGTGTTGCACTAGCCATCTTAACATGAACTAGGATCATGCATTGATTACTAACTAGTTTCTGTTTTGGCTTGGAGTACTAGCTAAGCTTTTATGCGTGTGAGTGTTTGCCATGACAGCATGCTTGCCATGAGGCTAATTGCTTATGTGATATAACTGCCTGAATACCCGTAGGTGAAGGTTGGATTGTTTGAATTGGAATAATTCATTGAAATCCGTATTTTAGCCTACTTGTGAGTAGCAAATCTCAAACCATTTTCAAACAAATGGATATGCAATGCTTTGTTCCAAATCAGGCGATCTAGTCTATACTTATTTTGCTGTGCGCATCACGTAGTAATTTTAAGCTAATTAACCGGAATAAGAGCACTTAACGTTTTCAAAATAAGATATCACGGTTAGTAGAGGCCGATCTTCGGATCGGGCGAAAGGGGGTGCTCATAGCTGACCTTCCCCAATCGTACCCAAGTTCCCGAGCCGAGGCAACTTTGGTGATGACGGACACGTGGCCTTTGCCATCGAGTCAGGGTTTCCTAAATTCCCCCATTAAAAAATATTTAGGTGGCGACTCTGTATCTGGCAAAGTAGTCCATGTTTGGCACTTCTTTCAAAAATCTGTTTTTCTCAAAACGATTTGTCGGATTTGGACTCTTTGGTTCAAGATTAAGAACCGTGACAAATTGAGTCCGACCTGTAACCCGTGAGGTCCCTCGCGGACTTGTTACAGTTTCTGGCGACCCTGCTGGGGAGAATTAGAGAACTTGACTCGAACTCGTGATATCCTGTTTTGACTACACTTATGTGTTTCTTTGCATTGCATGTACATTGGTGCGCCTAGAACACCGTGTTGGCCATCTGCTATTCCTGAGCGGTTTGCCGGAGGCATGACTTTGTCAAAGCATGCCAAAAGGCTGACCGGTTGCGGGCTCTGCCAGTATGGGAACACAAACCCCAGTTTTTACCGGGGCACCCTTCTCGACCATTCGACCTAGTGCATATTCGGAATCCATAGTGACCATTCCAAACTAGGACAGGTTGCTTACCTGATCATAGGTTGTTTGAAACCGCTGCGTGCGTAGTGAAACCCTAGCTCCTGACAAAATAGGACAGGGAAACCCTACCCCAACATAGGGGTGTTTTGGCTCTCTTTTACATGCTGTGTGCTTTTAGAGTGTATCTCTACAGGTAATGCATGTATCAGTTTGCAAGTCTGGGTATCAGGCCTGCGGGCATCAGTATTTGGGGAATCAGTTTTACTTGAGGGTATCAGTTTTGGGACAGTTATTTGGGGAACAGTGATCAGTATTGAGTACAGTCGTTCCGCTATGCTTATATCCGTTCCAGTGAAATTGAGCTGAGATGCTGTCTGTTTTCTCTTTTGCTAGGTAGTCCTAGAACTATAGCTTCAGAAGGCTCCACTATCCCCCAGGTACATTAGACTTGTGCTGATAGACTTTGTCGGGTCAGAGATTCAGTTCAAGGGCAATCAGTGTTCCTTTGCCAGAGGCAAGGTAAAAACACCAGTCAGGCACAGATCATCAGTTCAACAGTCTTCGGATCAGCAGTCATTATCCATCTCACCTGTGCGCAGTTGGGTTGAGATATCTGTTTTTTACCTCAGGGAGATATACCGGTTGCTCAGTTAGACCAGGACAATATGTCGAGTCTGGAAGAGATGGTGCGCCAACTCCAGGATAGTATGAAAGCCATGCAACAAGACGCTGTCTGTCAAGCAGAATTTGCCAAGCAACAGGCTGTGGTCATAGCCCAACAGGCAGAGACAATTGCCAGGCTAGAGCAGCAAACTGGAGTATCTACTTCACACCAGGCTCCTCCCCCACCAAGAGTTCCCATACTCGGGGAGGCAACCCACATCCAGGATGATACGGACATTCCAGTCGGGCCAGCTCCGCCCCCGGTTCTACCCCAGCTATCTAAAACACCCACCAACCTACTAGACTCCCCCTTTGGGTTCAAAACGGACCCCACAGTGTTGAAAGTAAGCAAGCTTGAGAAATTGTTCAAAAGTCTCAGGGGGCCCACTCTATTCCTGATATAGAGGATGGTTATACCGACTCAGTGGTGACATTACCGAATCGGTTCAAGATACCACATATTGATCGATTTGATGGCTCTGAAGACCCAATGGTGCACCTCCAACTATTTTCTGATATCTTGAGGCCAATGGGTTTGACCATAGCCCAGAAATTGTCACTATTCGGCCGAACCTTGTCTGGGATAGCCGCAATCTGGTATGCGAAATTGGAGAACTCTGTGAAACAAAATTGGGAAGAGATAGCTGAATGATCAATACTCCTACAACACACAGATTGAGGTCACAACTCGTGATCTTGAAGTCACCCGCCAAGAGCCAAAGGAGGGTTTCTCAGAGTTCGTGACGAGATGGAGAGCAAAGGCCTCAATGATGACTATAAGGCCTTCCGACAAAGATCAGATTCAGATGGTTGTGCGCAACCTCCAGCCCAAACTAATGCAGAAAATGATCGTGCTCCCCTTCCCTACCTTTTCAAATTTGCATGAGATGGGAGTACAGATCGAGGATGCGATGAAACAGGGTCTGATTGACCAAGACCGAGAGCAGCCCAAGAGGGCATTCAACCGCAGTTCGAATGCAACCACCAGTGGTGATGCAGCTGCAAGATCTTCTGAAGTTGGAATGGTCACCACCACTCCTAAAACAGCCACCCCCTTTGTTGGTACATCCAATCCAAACCCCCGAACTTCGGACTATCTACCCCGAGGCAAGTGGGTTTTCACCCTGCTTTATATACCTCTGTCTAAAGCTCTAGGGGTCTTACTCAGGAAAGGACATCTGAAACCGTTAGAGCAACGACCTCTACCCGATCCTCTCCCTTCAAAGCATGACCCGACTAAGTACTGTGCTTTCCATCAACAAATCGGTCATGACACCGACAGTTGCGTCCGTCTCTGCCACGAGATACAAAATTTGATTGACGATGAGGTTATCGTCGCACCAAGTCCTGTAAAGTCTATCGGAACTTGATCAGTGAACTTGTGGGGGATAATGTGATGTGATCAGGGGATGAACCACCTGCGAGCGGCACTCAGTTTACTTCAGATATGGCGTATGGCACGAACTGTTTTGAGCATTTGCGAATGCTGGTTTTTGTACGCTCTGGCTTGGGTACTGAGTCAGTTTTGTCGTTTTTGTTTTGAGTCTGTCTCTTTGTTTCGAGTCAGTCTTTTCATACTGAGTAAGTTAGGGTCTGTCTTGTTGTATCAAGTCAGTCCTATTGTATAAAAAGTCAGGTGATTCCGAGGGTGTTACCTCGGGCATCACCATTTTGTTTTGCATTTGTCTTTTCGTTTTGTTTTGAGTCTGTTTCTGCCTGGAGTCAGTTACACCAACAGATTTGAATGAACAGCAGTGATTTTCACATTCTTGTGTTCGCTTCTACCTTGTGCCGGTTGTGCCAAAAGTTCTAAATGAAACGGTAGTACTTTTCGCCTACTTTTCCGTGCCTCGAACTCATTACATTGACCTAAGTTTTTTTCAAAACTTTTCAGAACACTGCGGTAAAAACGAAGAGGAAGGAATTCCTCAGGTTTTGCAAAAATTTGATCAATTGAGAGAAAGAGAGGCGTGCTAAGCCCTTAATGATCGAGATCATGCTTGTTAATGTGAGTACTGAGAAGGATCCTGACTTGATCCAGATTGGTTCTACAGTGTCTTCAGCGCAAGCGATTTGTCGCTTTCTTAAAAGATTTCAAAAATTGTTTTGCGCGATCTTGCGAAGACCTGTGTGGAATCACTCTTGAGATTGTGCAGCCTAGGATCGCTCTCAGCCTCAAGACTCGACCCCTCATTGTCAAACCTTGGACTTAAATTCAAAATGTTCAATGGTCAACTACAACGTGAGGCCTGTGTGGCCAGATTCAAAGCAGCCCTCGAACAAGAGGCAAGAAGGTCAGATCAAGAAAATCAGATGTCATCAAAAGAAGCTTGCAAAGTTAGATTAGAAGCATCCCTGGAACTAGGGGCAAATAATTTCAAATGTGCTCGAAGAGCCGAAGATGGATCATTCCACAAATCAAAGAAGGTCGGCAAGAATGCCAAATCCCAGAAGGGAGGGAAGAAGACAGTTTCTACTGAAAAACAACTGAGTTCCAATCCACAACACTAGGGGCAAATTCAGCCCCCATTGGATGGACTTCTGCATCATCAGCAAACAACAGCCATTCTCCCGGATTCAGACAGCTTCAAGATCTCAAAACCATTTGACATGGACAAAGCTACACTTTTACCGTTGAGAGGCTCGCTGGGCCGAAAAAGCGGAAGGGTGACCCAGGCAAAAGTTAGAGCGGAAAAAAAAGAAGAAGAAAATGAAAAAAATGAAGAAAAAGATGAAAAAATGAAAAGAAAAGAAAAGAAAAACAGAGCTCGCAAGGTCGAAAACCCAGAAGGGCGGCCTTGGCAAAAGTTAGAGCGCAAAAGGAGAGGTTAATACCCGAGTGTACCTTAACCCCGAACTACGTAAGGCTTGATTCCCATGTTTGGGATACGTAGGCAATTTCATTCTGAAGTCCAGCCACAAACACTTCCAAATCAAGTGTGTCCATGTATTGGTTTTGATGATCCTTGCCTTCTCTGTATCCGAGAGTTCGGTTGTGATCATTACCATAAAGACTGATTATAATGCGCTGCGGTGCCATTCAGACAAGGGGCAACTTTCCGTTGCCATTCAATGCGCTGCGGTGCCATTCCAACAAGGGGCAACTTTCCGTTGCCATGCAGCTCTCCTTCAGACGATGGGTAATTTTCCATTGCTATGGGTCCAAGGTCGTGCATCTCAAGAGTAGGTTCCGTGCTCGTTGAGCAGTGGCCGTTTGCAAAAATAGTTTTTGAGAATTTTTACTGAGGTTGACTAATCTCTCGAAAATTATTCCATTTTTCTAAAACTGGACCATTTCTTGGACCCAAAAAAGGAAAATTTTCAGTGCTCATAGCTTGACTTGCATGATTTTGAATCAAAAAATCGAATAAGCATCTTAATCTAACTCTCATATTGATCAAAACTGTTTTAGTAGAAAACCAAAACAAAAAATGGTCAAAATGATGAACTAGGGGCACATTTGAGTCAGGTGTTCTGTCTTTTTCCCATTGTCAACATACTTGCCAGAAAGGGCACTCTATTTGCCAGGAAAAGGGCACAGCGGGAGCTAACAGAAAAGGGCTGAAAGCTCTCTCATCCTCTAAGCAGCGAGGTATCGAGCCAAGTGCGAAGCACGAACTGGAATGGATCAAGATATTCCACTCCCCCATCCGGACAGATCTGATCACGTCCAAACTCCCCAGCAGGGCATCATCAACCGATGTTAGCTGAAGATTTGCTACACACCCAGTTGTAGCGCAACCCCTCTGTGGGAGAAACTCACTGTTGTGAGCAGAAGAAAGAGAATCTAGCAGAATGCTAGGGGCATGAGCTTGCAACTTCCTGTTCATCCATCAACCACCCAGGGGAGGGATAAAAAAATGAGAGATTGAAGAATAGAGAGATGTACGATGAGAGAAAAAGTGAGAAAAGGGCTTTTTCAGAAAAATAGAGATTGAGTGCCAGAGTGATGTGAGAATCACAAATGAGAAAGGGTGGGAAACAATACCCGAAGAAACTGGCTCCTCACGAACTGAGAGGTCTCTCATCTTGGTAACACGTCTATGTGTCGTGTCTTTTGTTTTGTTGGTCTCGATTCTTGTTTTGAGTCGTTTCGACTGACAATGGGTGTGTTTAGGTTGTTTACCTTTTTGTTTTCTGTTATTAAGTCTTTTTCGCTGTATTCAGTTGTAAGCTCAATACCCGGTCGAGAACTCATTTCTCAATTTCAAAAAAAAATCATCTTGTGCTCAGAGTGCTATGCCATTCTCCACATTTGTGCAAAACAATATTTGTTCTTTCATAAAACTGCAGGGTTCAACCCAGGTCATGTGAGAAAAGTAGAACAAGGGCCTATCTGAAGCTATATAGGTTCCAAACTGCAAAGCAAAAGAAAATGAGGAAAATTTGGAGCATCTTAGTGTGTTTCAACTTCTGTAAATTCCGAGACTGCATTCCAGGTGCACCTTCTCAAGCCTCGCCGTTTCTCTGGAGTATGAGTGTATCTCGACCCTAAGTATAAGCCTGCTTCAAGTCAGAATGGCAGTCCAAGCAGCACCCGAGGGTTTCACATGCAGATGTTATCTCTTGCCAATATAAACAGGGTGTCCCCTTTTTGAGCTGAGCGTGTTGCCAAGTCTTCCGAGAGGTAAATCGGAGGCACCAGAGTACATGTTAAATGCCCCCATACTTGCATAGAAAATGCATTTTATCACACTTCTTTTGTGCACCTCACTTGTGTTGTCACGCACACTCTAGTTGCATTGTCATGCACACTCTTTACTTGCGTTATCACGCACGTTCTACTTGCATTGTTATGCACGTTTCAATCGCATTGTTATGCACACTCTTCTTTTTGAAACACCGGGATATGTCCCTATGTTTCTCCTTTCTGCCTAATCACCGGGATACGTCCTTACATTTCTTCCTTCTTTCCGAAACACCGGGATACGTCCCTATGTTTCTTCTCTTTTTCCAAAGCACCGGGATACGCCCTATGTTTCTTCTCTTTTTTCGAAACACCGGGATACGTCCCTATGTTTCTTCTCTTTTTTTTTGAAACACCAAGATACGTCCCTATGTTTCTTCTCTTTTTCCGAAACACCGGGATACGTCCCTACGTTTTTTCCCTTCTTTCTGAAACACCGGGATACGTCCCTATGTTTCTTCTCTTTTTCTGAAACACCGGGATACGTCCCTACGTTTCTTCCTTCTTTCCGAAACACCGGGATACGTCCCTATGTTTCTTCTCTTTTTTCGAAACACCGGGATACGTCCCCACGTTTCTCTTCTTTCTGAAACACCGGGATACGTCCCTATGTTTCTTCTCTTTTTCTGAAACACCAGAATACGTCCCTACGTTTCTTTCCTTTTTCGAAACACTGGGATACGTCCCCATGTTTCTTTTCCCATTCTGAAACACCGGGATACGTCCCTATGTTTCTCCTTCTTTCTGAAACACCGGGATACATCCCTATGTTTCTTCTCTTTTTCTGAAACACCGGGATACGTCACTACATTTCTTCCTTCCTTTCGAAACACCGGGATACGTCCCTATGTTTCTCCTTCATTCCGAAACACCAGGATACGTCTCTACGTTTCTATATCCTTCTGAAACACCGGGATACGTCCCTATGTTTCTCCTTCCTATGTTTCTCCTTCATTCCGAAACATCGGGATACGTCCCTATGTTTCTCTCTCTTTCCGAAACATCGGGATACGTCCCTATGTTTCTCCCTCTTCGGTTAAAAGCGTTTGTAATACGTTCCATTGCTCACACCATTCCAAAACATCGGGATACGTCCCTATGCTTCTCCCTCTTCGGTTAAAAGCATTTGGAATACATTCCAATGCTCACACCATTCCGAAACATCAGGATACGTCCCTATGTTTCTCCCTCTTTGGTTAAAAGCGTTCGGAATACGTTCCAATGCTCACACCATTCCGAAACATCGGGATACGTCCCTATGTTTCCCCTTCATTTCCGAAACACCGGGATACGTCTCTATGTTTCTCCCTCTTTCTGAAACACCGGGATACGTCCCTATGTTTCTCCTTCCTTCCGAAACACGGGGATACGTCCCTATGTTTCCCTCTCCTTCCGAAACACCGGGATACGTCCCTATGTTTCTTCTCCTTCCGAAACACAGGGATATGTCCCTATGTTTCTCTCTCTTTCCGAAACACCGAGATACGTCCCTATGTTTCTCCCTCCTTGGTTAAGAGCATTTGGAATACGTTCCAATGCTTATACCTTTTCGAAACACCGGGATACGTCCCTTTGTTTCTCCCTCTTTGGTTAAGAGCATTTGGAATACGTTCCAATGCTTGAACCACTCTGAAACACCGGGATATGTCCCTATGTTTCTCCCTCTTTGGTTAAGAGCATTTGGAATATGTTCCAATGCTTATACCTTTCCGAAACACCGGGATACATCCCTATGTTTCTTGCATGATCATAAGTTATGTTCGGCTTCTTGCATTGTCAGTTGCATTTTGCCCCTGCTTTCAGGCGCATATCTTTATCTGTAGCTTGTATGCTTTGTCGAAGTCTTCGGCCTTGTCAAAAATGGGTCGTCTCTGGGCTTTGACACTCACTCTCGTCATTGTTATGACTTTCGAGTTCTGTCAAAGAGGGGCAACTGTAGACACCCCATTTTTGACCGTCCTCAACACTTGGACGTCACCACTTGAACACCCGGTGATCATCCTTGTCTGTGTTTGTCTCGAGTTCCCGGAGGTCTCGGCTACGCGCCTTGCCTCAGGATCTCTCGACTTGACTGTTTTGTGTCTGGTTTTGCACCAAACACTTGTGTTTTGCCTTGGAGGGGCAGAGAATGGCTTGTTGGCCACCCCAACACCTCACTAGCCATGGCTTGAGGCCACCGGCCCTCTTTTCTTGCCACCGGCCATTGGTGATGGCCAGTCGGCACTTTGTTGGGTCGGCCGACCATTAATTTGGCCAATTGACTCCTTTTCTGGCCGAGACCTTTTTTTTGGGGAGGGTTTGAACCTTTTGAACCCCTGTTCTAGCCTCTTGAGGAAGCTTGAACCTTTTGAACCCTTGGCTCTAGCTTCTTGAGGAAGCTTGAACCCTTTGGACCCTTGGTTTTAGCTTCTTTGGGAAGCTTGAACCTTTTGAACCTTTGTTCTAGCTTCTCCAAGAAGCTTGAACCCTTCTAAGCTTCCAAGAGAAGCTTGCACCTTTTGCACCTTTTTCTCAAGCTTCTAAGAGAAGCTTGACCCCTTTGCCTAGCTTCTCCAAGAAGCTTGGCCCTTTTGTTCCAAGCTTCTAAGAGAAGCTTGACCCCCTTGACCCTTTTGCTTAGCTTCCCTTAGAAGCTTGGCACCTTGTCTTGCTCTATAAAAAGAGGGCCTCTCCTCCCATTTAAGGGGTTAGAAAATTTGATGTATATATCACTCTCTCTATATATCTCCCTCTCTCTCTACATTTGTGTGGGTTAGAGGGTGCAAAAGGGTCTAGTTCTTGGCCATTTGAACTACACCTCCTAGCACAACACCTCTATCATCAACCTAAGGAGCTTGGAGGCCATTTTTAGAGGCTAAGGGACTGTTTTTTTGGATTAAGAGGCTGCTGTCCCCTTTTGGTTACAAAGGTAACTCATTTTCCCTCTTTATTCCCCGTTTTTGCACACACTTTTAGCCTATCTTGTTTGCTGATTTGAGCTTTGTGTATAACATAAAAAAGTTCTATTTCTTTTGTGTTTGAGGTTGTTTACCCCCTCTTAGGCCTTGTTTGGCCCCATTTTGTTTTTGGTGAGCTTCGGGACCACCTTGTTTGGGCCTCCTCACCACTGAAATCTTGAGGGATTTCAGTGGTGAGGATGGTGGTTTAAGGTCCTAAGAAGGAGAAGGCCATCCCCTCTCCTTGTTGTCTTCAATATTGGCCATTTTAGCCTCATGTGTGAGCACCATTTTTAAGTTCATGTTGGCCATGTCTTAAGTGTTATTTATGCTTATTTTGCCATGATATAGCACTGTTTTTACTTGGTTTAGACACACCATGCATGCTTAGCATACTTGTCTTGTAATGCCATGAAATTGCCTTAACATGCTTTGTGCTTTGAGCCTTGTTTCTAGCATGATTTTGGCTTAGCTTTGTAAAGCTTTTATGCATATTTTGGCATGATTTAGGTCTGATTTTGGTTGTTTGGGTCATCCATGACTTGCTTTGTATAGCTACCATGCAATCTAGCTTGTATGCCTTGAGTGTTGGCTCCTCTACCATGCTCTATTTGCATCATTTCAGTGGTTTGGCACCATTAGTTATGATATTTCCGTCCTTGCTCCATGCTCGTATGCTTGCATTTGATGCCCCTTTAATGCTTTAAAAGGTTGGTGTTTCATGCCCCATGTTTGGACCTTTGTGTATGCTTCCTCGTGTAGGCCATTTAGATGCCATCTAAGTGTGTTTTGGGCCTTGTCTCGACCTAAATTGGGACTGTTTTGAGTCCCCTCGGCCCTTTGGGACTTGCTTCATATAGCCATGGTTTAAGCCCCTTGGCTTGCCGTGAGTTTTGGACATAGTTGCATGCCTTGCTTGCATTGATAGGTTGATTTGGCATCATCCCTCATGTATTTTTCAGAGTTTAATGTGCTTGCCATTTGTCCATAATAGTCTCTTTTAAATGTGTTTAAAAGTTGCTTCTTTGTGCTTAAGTGTTGGACCTTGCATGCATGCCTATTTGTATGTGTTTTGGCTTCCATTCTTGAGCATGTTGGCCACTGTTTTGGACCTAGTAGAGAGCTGTCCAAATTAGTTTAAGACCATCCCTTTGGCATGTTGTTGCATGCTATACATGTTTGTATGTTTAGATGCTTAGTCTATTAACATGTTGCATGTTTAAGTGTCATCGCATTTGGCATGCTTCTTGTGTTAAGTTGCTTTGCATATTTACATGTGTTATGCCTTTCATGTTGTTGCATGTGTGTCATTAACATTGATGTTATATGCCTTGCATGCTTACTTGTTTAGTTCAAGGCCCATTGCACATGGTTTTGTTGTTTGCATGATTATGTTGCACACTTAGCTCACATGCCTAGGTTGCATTACGTTGGCATACATACTTTGCCTCTTGAATTGAGTATGATAGAGGTTGAGTTCATTGTTTGTTTATGTGCATTTCATTCCACATTGAAATTGCACACTTTGGCTTCTTGGGCCATCATGCATTGAAATGCGTGATTGGTGGTCCGAGGGTCGAGCACCATACTCCCTTGAGTCTTAAACATGATATGGAGTGTGGTGGTGCACACATTTGCTTGAAATGCATTGCCATGCCTTGTTTTGCCCTCTGCTGCAGTCAAAACAGGTTCTGCAGGAAGCTTTGGCCGGCCGGCCATCCATTCTTGGCCGATGACTTTACAGATGGTCGATGACCATCTGGACATGGCCGGTGGTGCTCTGTCTTAGCCGGTGGTGTTCCGCAGTGTCCATAGAGTGCTCCCTGGGACCTATGCAATTTTCAGAGGAGCAGAGCAGGGAAAACAGAGGCAAACTTGTGCATGGCAATGGATTTCCGGGCAAAGCCAATCCGAGCATGCGTGCATCCCTCTTCCCGAGGCCTTTTATTGCTCTAATAGCTTAGTCAATTTATTAATAGGGTATGTAATATTTAATTAGCTTGATAGTTAGTTAAATTGTATTATTCTTTTGGCCCCTCCGAGCGAGGACGAATTTGTAATAAGTGTGGGTGCGTGTGTGCATGTCTTCCAACCCCGCTTCTTTCTCCCTTTTACTTGTCTGCTTTTTATGGTTAGTATTAGGTCATATTTAATTTAGCATACCTTATGCTATGCATGTGTGCATCCATACATTTGTCTTGCATACATCATGCTCGGCGCATCATACTAATTGCATTGTATTTCAATTCCAAGTTGAATACATGTTATTTGTAGCATCTCATATGCCATCTTAGATTAGCCGAGCCTATTCTAGCAACATTTTGCCTGTGTTGCACTAGCCATCTTAACATGAACTAGGATCATGCATTGATTACTAACTAGTTTCTGTTTTGGCTTGGAGTACTAGCTAAGCTTTTATGCGTGTGAGTGTTTGCCATGACAGCATGCTTGCCATGAGGCTAATTGCTTATGTGATATAACTGCCTGAATGCCTGTGGGTGAAGGTTGGATTGTTTGAATTGGAATAATTCATTGAAATCCGTATTTTAGCCTACTTGTGAGTAGCAAATCTCAAACCATTTTCAAACAAATGGATATGCAATGCTTTGTTCCAAATCAGGCGATCTAGTCTATACTTATTTTGCTGTGCGCATCACGTAGTAATTTTAGGCTAATTAACCGGAATAAGAGCACTTAACGTTTTCAAAATAAGATATCACGGTTAGTAGAGGCCGATCTTCGGCTCGGGTGAAAGGGGGTGCTCATAGCTGACCTTCCCCAATCGTACCCAAGTTCCTGAGCCGAGGCAACTTTGGTGATGATGGACACGTGGCCTTTGGCATCGAGTCAGGGTTTCCTAAATTTCCCCATTAAAAAATATTTAGGTGGCGACTCTGTATCTGGTAAAGCAGTCCATGTTTGGCACTTCTTTCAAAAATCTGTTTTTCTCAAAACGATTTGCCGGATTTGGACTCTTTGGTTCAAGATTAAGAACCGTGACAAATTGAGTCCGACCTGTAACCCGTGAGGTCCCTCGCGGACTTGTTACAGTTTCTGGCGACTCTGCTGGGGAGAATTAGAGAACTTGACTCGAACTCGTCATATCCTGTTTTGACTACAGTTATGTGTTTCTTTGCATTGCATGTACATTGGTGTGCCTAGAACACCGTGTTGGCCATCTGCTATTCCTGAGCGGTTTGCCGGAGGCCTGACTTTGTCAAAGCATGCCATAAGGCTGACCGGTTGCAGGCTCTGCCAGTATGGGAACACAAACCCCGGTTTTTACCGGGGCACCCTTCTCGACCATTCGACCTAGTGCATATTTGGAATCCATAGTGACCATTCCAAACTAGGACAGGTTGCTTACCCGATCATAGGTTGTTTGAAACCGCTGCGTGCGTAGTGAAATCCTAGCTCCTGACAAAATAGGACAGGGAAACCCTACCCCAACATAGGGGTGTTTTGGCTCTCTTTTACATGATGTGTGCTTTTAGAGTGTATCTCTACAGGGAATGCTTGTATCAGTTTGCAAGTCTGGGTATCAGGCCTGCGGGCATCAGTATCTGGGGAATCAGTTTTACTTGAGGGTATCAGTTTTGGGACAGTTATTTGGGGAACAGTGATCAGTATTGAGTACAGTCGTTCCGCTATGCTCATATCCATTCCAGTGAAATTGAGCTGAGATGCTGTCTGTTTTCTCTTTTGCTAGGTAGTCCTGGAACTATAGCTTCAGAAGGCTCCACTATCCCCCAGGTACATTAGACTTGTGCTGATAGACTTTGTCGGGTCAGAGATTCAGTTCAAGGGCAATCAGTGTTCCTTTGCCAGAGGCAAGGTAAAAACGCCAGTCAGGCACAGATCATCAGTTCAACAGTCTTCGGATCAGCAGTCATTATCCATCTCACTTGTGCGCAGTTGGGTTGAGATATCTATTTTTTACCTCAGGGAGATATACCGGTTGCTCAGTTAGACCAGGACAATATGTCGAGTCTGGAAGAGATGGTGCGCCAACTCCAGGATAGTATGAAAGCCATGCAACAAGGCGCTTTCTGTCAAGCAGAATTCACCAAGCAACAGGCTGTGGTCATAGCCCAACAGGCAGTGACAATTGCCAGGCTAGAGCAGCAAACTGGAGTATCTACTTCACACCAGGCTCCTCCCCCACCAAGAGTTCCCATACTCGGGGAGGCAACCTACATCCAGGATGATACGGACATTCCAGTCGGGCCAGCTCCGCCCCCGGTTCTACCCCAGCTATCTAAAACACCCACCAACCTACCAGACTCCCCCTTTGGGTTCAAAACGGACCCCACAACGTTGAAAGTAAGCAAGCTTGAGAAATTGTTCAAAAAGTCTCAGGGGGCCCACTCTATTCCTGATATAGAGGATGGTTATACCGACTCAGTGGTGACATTACCGAATCGGTTCAAGATGCCACATATTGATCGATTCGATGGCTCTGAAGACCCAATGGTGCACCTCCAACTGTTTTATGATATCTTGAGGCCAATGGGTTTGACCACAGCCCAGAAATTGTCACTATTCGGCCGAACCTTGTCTGGGATAGCCGCAATCTGGTATGCGAAATTGGAGAACTCTGTGAAACAGAATTGGGAAGAGATGGCTGAATGATCAATACTCCTACAACACACAGATTGAGGTCACAACTCGTGATCTTGAAGTCACCCGCCAAGAGCCAAAGGAGGGTTTCTCAGAGTTCGTGACGAGATGGAGAGCAAAGGCCTCAATGATGACTATAAGGCCTTCCGACAAAGATCAGATTCAGATGGTTGTGCGCAACCTCCAGCCCAAACTAATGCAGAAAATGATCGTGCTCCCCTTCCCTACCTTTTCAGATTTGCATGAGATGGGAGTACAGATCGAGGATGCGATGAAACAAGGTCTGATTGACCAAGACCGAGAGCAGCCCAAGAGGGCATTCAACCGCAGTTCGAATGCAACCACCAGTGGTGATGCAGCTGCAAGATCTTCTGAAGTTGGAATGGTCACCACCACTCCTAAAACAGCCACCCCCTTTGTTGGTACATCCAATCCAAACCCCCAAACTTCGGACTATCTACCCCGAGGCAAGCGGGTTTTCAACCCGCTTTATATACCTCTGTCTAAAGTTCTAGGGGTCTTACTCAGGAAAGGACATCTGAAACCGTTAGAGCAACGACCTCTACCCGATCCTCTCCCTTCAAAGCATGACCCGACTAAGTACTGTGCTTTCCATCAACAAATCGGTCATGACACCGACAGTTGCGTCCGTCTCTGCCACGAGATACAAAATTTGATTGACGATGAGGTTATCGTCGCACCAAGTCCTGCAAAGTCTATCGGCACTTGATCAGTGAAATTGTGGGGGATAATGTGATGTGATCAGGGGATGAACCACCTGCGAGCGGCACTCAGTTTACTTCAGATGTGGCGTATGGCACGCACTGTTTTGAGCATTTGCGAATGCTGGTTTTTGTACGCTCTGGCTTGGGTACTGAGTTAGTTTTGTCGTTTTTGTTTTGAGTCTGTCTCTTTGTTTCAAGTCAGTCTTTTCATACTGAGTCAGTTAGGGTCTGTCTTGTTGTATCAAGTCAGTCCTATTGTATAAAAAGTCAGGTGATTTCGGGGGTGTTACCTCGGGCATCACCATTTTGTTTTGCGTTTGTCTTTTCGTTTTGTTTTGAGTCTATTTCTGCCAGGAGTCAGTTACACTAACAGATTTGAATGAACAGCAGTGATTTTCACATTTTTGTGTTCGCTTCTACCTTATGCCGGTTGTGCCAGAAGTTCTAAATGAAACGGCAGTACTTTTCGCCTACTTTTCCGTGCCTCGAACTCATTACATTGATCTAAGTTTTTTTCAAAACTTTTCAGAACACTGCGGTAAAAACGAAGATGAAGGAATTCCTCAGGTTTTGCAAAAATTTGATCAATTGAGAGAAAGAGAGGCGTGCTAAGCCCTTAATGATCGAGATCATGCTTGTTAATGTGAGTACTGAGAAGGATCCTGACTTGATCCAGATTGGTTCTACAGTGTCTTCAGCGCAAGCGATTTGTCGCTTTCTTAAAAGATTTCAAAAACTGTTTTGCGCGATCTTGCGAAGACCTGTGTGGAATCACTCTTGAGATTGTGCAGCCTAGGATCGCTCTCAGCCTCAAGACTCGACCCCTCATTGTCAAACCTTGGACTTAAATTCAAAATGTTCAATGGTCAACTACAACGTGAGGCCTGTGTGGCCAGATTCAAAGCAGCCCTTGAACAAGAGGCAAGAAAGTCAGATCAAGAAAATCAGATGTCATCAAAAGAAGCTTACAAAGCTAGATCAGAAGCATCCCTGGAACTAGGGGCAAATAATTTCAAATGTGCTCGAAGAGCCGAAGATGGATCATTCCAGAAATCAAAGAAGGTCGGCAAGAATGCCAAATCCCAGAAGGGAGGAAAGAAGACAGTTTCTGCTGAAGAACAACTGAGTTCCAATCCACAACACTAGGGGCAAATTCAGCCCCCATTGGATGGACTTCTGCATCATCAGCAAACAACAGCCATTCTCCCGGATTCAGACAGCTTCAAGATCTCAAAACCATTTGACATGGACAAAGCTACACTTTTACCGTTGAGAGGCTCGCTGGGCCGAAAACCCGGAAGGGCGACCCAGGCAAAAGTTAGAGCGGAAAAAAAAGAAGAAGAAAATGAAAAAAAAAGAAGAAAAAGATGAAAAAATGAAAAGAAAAGAAAAACAGAGCTCGCAAGGTCGAAAACCCAGAAGGGCGGCCTTAGCAAAAGTTAGAGCGCAAAAGGAGAGGTTAATACCCGAGTGTACCTTAACCCCGAACTACGTAAGGCTTGATTCCCATGTTTGGGATACGTAGGCAACTTCATTCTGAAGTCCAGCCACAAACACTTCCAAATCAAGTGTGTCCATGTATTGGTTTTGATGATCCTTGCCTTCTCTGTATCCGAGAGTTCGGTTGTGATCATTACCATAAAGACTGATTATAATGCGCTGCGGTGCCATTCAGACAAGGGGCAACTTTTCGTTGCCATTCAATGCGTTGCGGTGTCATTCAAACAACGGGCAACTTTCCGTTGCCATGCAGCTCTCCTTCAGACGATGGGTAATTTTCCATTGCTATGGGTCCAAGGTCGTGCATCTCAAGAGTAGGTTCCGTGCTCGTTGAGCAGTGGCCGTTTGCAAAAATAGTTTTTGAGAATTTTTACTGAGGTTGACTAATTCTCTCGAAAATTATTCCATTTTTCTAAAACTGGACCATTTCTTGACCCAAAAAAGGAAAATTTTCAGTGCTCATAGCTTGACTTGCATGATTTTGAATCAAAAAATCGAATAAGCATCTTAATCTAACTCTCATATTGATCAAAACTGTTTTAGTAGAAAACCAAAACAAAAAATGGTCAAAATGATGAACTAGGGGCACATTTGAGTCAGGTGTTCTGTCTTTTTCCCATTGTCAACATACTTGCCAGAAAGGGCACTCTATTTGCCAGGAAAAGGGCACAGCGGGAGCTAACAGAAAAGGGCTGAAAGCTCTCTCATCCTCTAAGCAGCGAGGTATCGAGCCAAGTGCGAAGCACGAACTGGAATGGATCAAGATATTCCACTCCCCTATCCGGACAGATCTGATCACGTCCAAACTCCCCAGCAGGGCATCATCAACCGATGTTAGCTGAAGATTTGCTACACACCCAGTTGTAGCGCAACCCCTCTGTGGGAGAAACTCACTGTTGTGAGTAGAAGAAAGAGAATCTAGCAGAATGCTAGGGGTATGAGCCCGCAACTTCCTGTTCATCCATCAACCACCCAGGGGAGGGATAAAAAAATGAGAGATTGAAGAATAGAGAGATGTACGATGAGAGAAAAAGTGAGAAAAGGGCTTTTTCAGAAAAATAGAGATTGAGTGCCAGAGTGATGTGAGAATCACAAATGAGAAAGGGTGGGAAACAATACCCCGAAGAAACTGGCTCCTCGCGAGCTGAGAGGTCTCTCGTCTTGGTAACACGTCTGTGTGTCGCGTCTTTTGTTTTGTTGGTCTCGATTCTTGTTTTGAGTCGTTTCGAGTGACAATGGGTGTGTTTAGGTTGTTTACCTTTTTGTTTTCCGTTATTGAGTCTTTTTCGTTGTATTCAGTTGTAAGCTCAATACCCGGTCGAGAACTCATTTCTCAATTTCAAAAAAAAATCATCTTGTGCTCAGAGTGCTATGCCATTCTCCACATTTGTGCAAAACAGTATTTGTTCTTTCATAAAACTGCAGGGTTCAACCCAGGTCATGTGAGAAAAGTAGAACAAGGGCCTATCTGAAGCTATATAGGTTCCAAACTGCAAAGCAAAAGAAAATGAGGAAAATTTGGAGCATCTTAGTGTGTTTCAACTTCGGTAAATTCCGAGACTGCATTCCAGGTGCACCTTCTCAAGCCTCGCCATTTCTCTGGAGTATGAGTGTATCTCGACCCTAAGTATAAGCCTGCTTCAAGTCAGAATGGCAGTCCAAGCAGCACCCGAGGGTTTCACATGCAGATGTTATCTCTTGCCAATATAAACAGGGTGTCCCCTTTTTGAGCTGAGCGTGTTGCCAAGTCTTCCGAGAGGTAAATCGGAGGCACCAGAGTACATGTTAAATGCCCCCATACTTGCATAGAAAATGCATTTTATCGCACTTCTTTTGTGCACCTCACTTGCGTTGTCACGCACACTCTAGTTGCATTGTCATGCACACTCTTTACTTGCGTTATCACGCACGTTCTATTTGCATTGTTATGCACGTTTCAATCGCATTGTTATGCGCACTCTTCTTTTTGAAACACCGGGATATGTCCCTATGTTTCTCCTTTCTGCCTAATCACCGGGATACGTCCCTAACCACCGGGATACATCCTTACGTTTCTTCCTTCTTTCCGAAACACCGGGATACGTCCCTATGTTTCTTCTCTTTTTCCGAAGCACCGGGATACGCCCTATGTTTCTTCTCTTTTTCCGAAACACCGGGATACGTCCCTATGTTTCTTCTCTATTTTTTTGAAACACCAAGACACGTCCCTATGTTTCTTCTCTTTTTCCGAAACACCGGGATACGTCCCTATGTTTTTTCCCTTCTTTCTGAAACACCGGGATACGTCCCTATGTTTCTTCTCTTTTTCTGAAATACCGGGATACGTCCCTACGTTTCTTCCTTCTTTCCGAAACACCGGGATATGTCCCTATGTTTCTTCTATTTTTTCGAAACACCAGGATACGTCCCTACGTTTCTCTTCTTTCTGAAACACCGGGATACGTCCCTATGTTTCTTCTTTTTTTCTGAAACACCGAGATACGTCCCTACGTTTCTTTCCATTTTCGAAACACTGGGATACGTCCCCATGTTTCTTTTCCCATTCCGAAACACCGGGATACGTCCCTATGTTTCTCCTTCTTTCTGAAACACCGGGATACGTCCCTATGTTTCTGCTCTTTTTCTGAAACACCGAGATACGTCCCTACGTTTCTTCCTTCCTTTCGAAACACCGGGATACGTCCCTATGTTTCTCCTTCATTCCGAAACACCGGGATACGTCTCTACGTTTCTATATCCTTCTGAAACACCGGGATACGTCCCTATGTTTCTCCTTCCTATGTTTCCCCTTCATTCCGAAACATCGGGATACGTCCCTATGTTTCTCTCTCTTTCCGAAACATCGGGATACGTCCCTATGTTTCTCCCTCTTCGGTTAAAAGCGTTTGGAATACGTTCCAATGCTCACACCATTCGGAAACATCGGGATACGTCCCTATGCTTCTCCCTCTTCGGTTAAAAGCGTTTGGAATACATTCCAATGCTCACACCATTCCGAAACATCAGGATACGTCCCTATGTTTCTCCATCTTCGGTTAAAAGCGTTCGGAATACGTTCCAATGCTCACACCATTCCGAAACATCGGGATACGTCCCTATGTTTCCCCTTCATTTCTGAAACACCGGGATACGTCCCTATGTTTCTCCCTCTTTCTGAAACACCGGGATACGTCCCTATGTTTCTCCTTCCTTCCAAAACACGGGGATACGTCCCTATGTTTCCCTCTCCTTCCGAAACACCGGGATACGTCCCTATGTTTCTTCTCCTTCCGAAACACCGGGATATGTCCCTATGTTTCTCTCTCTTTCCGAAACACCGAGATACGTCCCTATGTTTCTCCCTCCTTGGTTAAGAGCATTTGGAATACGTTCCAATGCTTATACCTTTCCGAAACACCGGGATACGTCCCTTTGTTTCTCCCTCTTTGGTTAAGAGCATTTGGAATACGTTCCAATGCTTGAACCACTCTGAAACACCGGGATATGTCCCTATGTTTCTCCCTCTTTGGTTAAGAGCATTTGGAATATGTTCCAATGCTTATACCTTTTCGAAACACCGGGATACATCCCTATGTTTCTTGCATGATCATAAGTTATGTTCGGCTTCTTGCATTGTCAGTTGCATTTTGCCCCTGCCTTCAGGCGCATATCTTTATCTGTAGCTTGTATGCTTTGTCTAAGTCTTCGGCCTTGTCAAAAATGGGTCGTCTCTGGGCTTTGACACTCACTCCCGTCATTGTTATGACTTTCGAGTTCTGTCAAAGAGGGGCAACTGTAGACACTCCATTTTTGACCGTCCTCAACACTTGGACGTCACCACTTGAACACCCGGTGATCATCCTTGTCTGTGTTTGTCTCGAGTTCCCGGAGGTCTCGGCTACGCGCCTTGCCTCAGGATCTCTCGACTTGACTGTTTTGTGTCTGGTTTTGCACCAAACACTTGTGTTTTGCCTTGGAGGGGTAGAGAGTGGCTTGTTGGCCACCCCAACACCTCACTAGCCATGGCTTGAGGCCACCGGCCCTCTTTTCTTGCCACCGGCCATTGGTGATGGCCAGTCGGCACTTTGTTGGGTCGGTCGACCATTAATTTGGCCGATTGACTCCTTTTCTGGCCGAGACCTTTTTTTTTGGGAGGGTTTGAACCTTTTGAACCCCTGTTCTAGCCTCTTGAGGAAGCTTGAACCTTTTGAACCCTTGGCTCTAGCTTCTTGAGGAAGCTTGAACCTTTTGGACCCTTGGTTTTAGCTTCTTGGGGAAGCTTGAACCTTTTGAACCTTTGTTCTAGCTTCTCCAAGAAGCTTGAACCCTTCTAAGCTTCCAAGAGAAGCTTGCACCTTTTGCACCTTTTTCTCAAGCTTCTAAGAGAAGCTCGACCCCTTTGCCTAGCTTCTCCAAGAAGCTTGGCCCTTTTGTTCCAAGCTTCTAAGAGAAGCTTGACCCCCTTGACCCTTTTGCTTAGCTTCCCTTAGAAGCTTGGCACCTTGTCTTGCTCTATAAAAAGAGGGCCTCTCCTCCCATTTAAGGGGTTAGAAAATTTGATATATATATCATATATATATCACTCTCTCTCTATATCTCCCTCTCTCTCTCTACATTTGTGTGGGTTAGAGGGTGCAAAAGGGTCTAGTTCTTGGCCATTTGAACTACACCTCCTAACACAACACCTCCATCATCAACCTAAGGAGCTTGGAGGCCATTTTCAGAGGCTAAGGGACTGTTTTTTTGGATTAAGAGGCTGCTGTCCCCTTTTGGTTACAAAGGTAACTCATTTTCCCTCTTTATTCCCCGTTTTTGCACACACTTTTAGCCTATCTTGTTTGCTGATTTGAGCTTTGTGTATAACATAAAAAAGTTCTGTTTCTTTTGTGTTTGAGGTTGTTTACCCCCTCTTAGGCCTTGTTTGGCCCCATTTTGTTTTTGGTGAGCTTCGGGACCACCTTGTTTGGGCTTCCTCACCACTGAAATTAAGATTTCAGTGGTGAGGATGGTGGTTTAAGGTCCTAAGAAGGAGAAGGCCATCCCCTCTCCTTGTTGTCTTCAATATTGGCCATTTTAGCCTCATGTGTGAGCACCATTTTTAAGTTCATGTTGGCCATGTCTTAAGTGTTATTTGTGTTTATTTTGCCATGATATAACACTGTTTTTACTTGGTTTAGACACACCATGCATGCTTAGCATACTTGTCTTGTAATGCCATGAAATTGCCTTAACATGCTTTGTGCTTTGAGCCTTGTTTCTAGCATGATTTTGGCTTAGCTTTGTAAAGCTTTTATGCATATTTTGGCATGATTTAGGTCTGATTTTGGTTGTTTGGGTCATCCATGACTTGCTTTGTATAGCTACCATGCAATCTAGCTTGTATGCCTTGAGTGTTGGCTCCTCTACCATGCTCTATTTGCATCATTTTAGTGGTTTGGCACCATTAGTTATGATATTTCAGTCCTTGTTCCATGCTCGTATGCTTGCATTTGATGCCCCTTTAATGCTTTAAAAGGTTGGTGTTTCATGCCCCATGTTTGGACCTTTGTGTATGCTTCCTCGTGTAGGCCATTTAGATGCCATCTAAGTGTGTTTTGGGCCTTGTCTCGACCTAAATTGGGACTGTTTTGAGTCCCCTCGGCCCTTTGGGACTTGCTTCATATAGCCATGGTTTAAGCCCCTTGGCTTGCCGTGAGTTTTGGACATAGTTGCATGCCTTGCTTGCATTGATAGGTTGATTTGGCATCATCCCTCATGTATTTTTCAGAGTTTAATGTGCTTGCCATTTGTCCATAATAGTCTCTTTTAAATGTGTTTAAAAGTTGCTTCTTTGTGCTTAAGTGTTGGACCTTGCATGCATGCCTATTTGTATGTGTTTTGGCTTCCATTCTTGAGCATGTTGGCCACTGTTTTGGACCTAGTAGAGAGCTGTCCAAATTAGTTTAAGACCATCCCTTTGGCATGTTGTTGCATGCTATACATGTTTGTATGTTTAGATGCTTAGTCTATTAACATGTTGCATGTTTAAGTGTCATCGCATTTGGCATGCTTCTTGTGTTAAGTTGCTTTGCATATTTACATGTGTTATGCCTTTCATGTTGTTGCATGTGTGTCATTAACATTGATGTTATATGCCTTGCATGCTTACTTGTTTAGTTCAAGGCCCATTGCACATGGTTTTGTTGTTTGCATGATTATGTTGCACACTTAGCTCACATGCCTAGGTTGCATTACGTTGGCATACATACTTTGCCTCTTGAATTGAGTATGATAGAGGTTGAGTTCATTGTTTGTTTATGTGCATTTCATTCCACATTAAAATTGCACACTTTGGCTTCTTGGGCCATCATGCATTGAAATGCGTGATTGGTGGTCCGAGGGTCGAGCACCATACTCCCTTGAGTCTTAAACATGATATGGAGTGTGGTGGTGCACACATTTGCTTGAAATGCATCGTCGTGCCTTGTTTTTCCCTCTGCTGCTGTCAAAACAGGTTCTGCAGGAAGCTTTGGCCGGCCGGCCATCTATACTGCTTCTTGGCCGATGACTTTATAGATGGTCGATGACCATCTAGACATGGCCGGTGGTGTTCTGTCTTAGCCGGTGGTGTTCCACAGTGTCCATAGAGTGCTCCCTGGGACCTGTGCAATTTTCAGAGGAGCAGAGCAGGGAAAACAGAGGCAAACTTGTGCATGGCGATGGATTTCCGGGCAAAACCAATCCGAGCATGCGTGCATCCCTCTTCCCATGGCCTTTTATTGCTCTAATAGCTTAGTCAATTTATTAATAGGGTTTGTAATATTTAATTAGCTTGATAGTTAGTTAAATTGTATTATTCTTCTGGCCCCTCCGAGCGAGGACGAATTTGTAATAAGTGTGGGTGCATGTGTGCATGTCTTCCAACCCTGCTTCTTTCTCCCTTTTACTTATCTGCTTTTGATAGTTAGTAATAGGTCATATTTAATTTAGCATAGTTTATGCTATGCATGCGTGAATCCATACATTTGTCTTGCATACATCGGCCTCAGCGCATCATACTAATTGCATTGTATTTCAATTCCAAGTTGAATACATGTTATTTGTAGCATCTCATATGCCATCTTAGATTAGCCGAGCCTATTCTAGCTGCATTTTGCCTGTGTTGCACTAGCCATCTTAACATGAACTAGGATCATGGATTGATTACTAACTAGTTTCTGTTTTGGCTTGGAGTACTAGCTAAGCTTTTATGCTTTAGCATCCTTGCATGCGTGTGAGTGTTTGCCATGACAGCATGCTTGCCATGAGGCTAATTGCTTATGTGATATAACTGCCTGAATGCCTGTGGGTGAAGGTTGGATTGTTTGAATTGGAATAATTCATTGAAATCCGTATTTTAGCCTACTTGTGAGTAGCAAATCTCAAACCATTTTCAAACAAATGGATATGCAATGCTTTGTTCCAAATCAGGCGATCTAGTCTATACTTATTTTGCTGTGCGCATCACGTAGTAATTTTAGGCTAATTAACCGGAATAAGAGCACTTAACGTTTTCAAAATAAGATATCACGGTTAGTAGAGGCTGATCTTCGGATCGGGCGAAAGGGGGTGCTCATAGCTGACCTTCCCCAATCGTACCCAAGTTCCCGAGCTGAGGCAACTTTGGTGATGACGGACACGTGGCCTTTGGCATCGAGTCAGGGTTTCCTAAATTCCCCAATTAAAAAATATTTAGGTGGCGACTCTATATCTGGCAAAGCAGTCCATGTTTGGCACTTCTTTCAAAAATCTATTTTTCTCAAAACGATTTGCCGGATTTGGACTCTTTGGTTCAAGATTAAGAACCGTGACAAATTGAGTCCGAACTATAACCCGTGAGGTCCCTCGCGGACTTGTTACAGCTTGCCTCCACATAGTTTTGATTTGAAAATTTATAGAGTCAATGGTTTTTTTAAAAATACTTGAATTTCTGGCTAGCCAAATTTTCCAAATAGCAAATGAAAAAAGAAGTGACCATGGCAGGTTAATATAAAGGACTTTATGATGAGAGGTGAGATTTAGGATGGGCCACTCTTTAGTGGAGAGATTGAAAAAACTTTGATGATCAAAGGGAGGATGAAGCCTAATCCACACTACTTTGGACCAGATACAGTCTCTCAAAGCATGTATGAGGTTTCAATCTCATGTTGGCAACGATGGCATAGTATGGGCATGGCAATCTAGTTAAGGCATGTTTTGACAGGTAGGCGATTATAAGCACAACGCCACAATAAGTAGTTGACTTTTGAAGGGCATTTATTTCTCCATGGCCAAGACCAATTTTCAGAAATAGTGTGGTTGCTAAGAAAGGTGTAAGCTGCTGAGATTTTTGATGGCCAATGTCTTTAGTTTTGGAAATTAGGGAGATAAGGACACCTCGAATCATCAAGAACGTATTTTGGTAATGTCCAATCAAAGGGTATCAAGTTCCATGTACCATGTGAAGAGAGGACATCCTTAATTTGTATGGATTCCTATAAGGCTAAGAGTGGACCAATAAAAAGTGAACGAAGAGTGCCAGTAGGAAGCCAATTATCATACTAAAAGGATTGGTGGAGGTGAGATTTATTTTCCATTAGATTCCCTCAAGCATCTTAGAATAGGCTCAAAGAAATTTTTTCAAATGCAAACTTCGATGAGATTTGACTATAGCCAGCCAAAAAAACAAGTGTAGAAAGTATTTGGATTTGAAAATTTGTGCCCAAAAGGTAGTTGGCTGCTTCCATAGTCTCCAAGCAAGGTTCATAAATTGAGCTAGATTTGAGTTCTAGTTTTTCAAATCCCTAAACCACCAAGTTGTTTAGGAAGAGTTACAGTGGACCAATTAAGAGCATGCCATTTGAAATGCGAGTTATGGCTACCCCAAATAAAAGAGAATATTTGTTTGCATGGCATATTAAGGGATAGAGATAAGAACTGTAGAGGCAAGAAGGGTTCTTCTTGCCAGAGTAAGCATGCTTACTTTCCATCCAAAAGCTTACATTGAATTTTGTCAAGCAAGTATTGGAATTGAACCTTTGTTGGCCGCCCTGCATAAATAGGAACACCCAAGTAATGATCTAGATGAGAAGTAGCTTGGATACCAATAACTGCACGTATACCTTTTTTGAGAGACTTATTGGTGTTACTGGAGAAAAGAAGTTTGGATTTGGTTTTGTCTCGATTACAAGCAGAATGAATTAAGTAACTTTGTGAGCTGAGTGGCATCATCTAGAGTAGCTCTATTGAAGATGAAGATATCATCTACAAATAAAATATGAGATATTCTAAGTCCTCCTTTTGATAATCTAATTGGCTAAAGCTTGTGGGAATTAGTTTCTTGAGTAAGAGCATAAGAAAGCTCATTTAGGCTGAAAATAAAGAGATAAGATGATAATGGATCACCTTGACATATGCTACAGCTAGGGTAAAATACCTTGGAATGAGCACCATTGCACAATATAAAGAAGAAGACAATTGATACACATAACATAATCAACTAGATCAATTGAGTTGGAAGTCCTAGTTGAACAAGCTTTTCATAGATAACATTCCATGATAAGCAATCAAAGGCTTTAGATAAACCAAGTTTTGCAGCAAATAAACCTCCATGACCTTTCTTTTTGTCGATGATATGAAGAACCTCTTGAGCAATTAAGATGTTATATGAATCACGTCTGCAAGTAAGAAAGCTTGTTTGCAAAGGAGTGATAACAAATGTTAGGATTAGCTTCAAGCTAATTGCTAATAGCTTGGGGAAAAAACTTATAGATGGAGTTACACAAGCTGATTTGGCGAAATTATTGTACAATCTCTGCTGATTTAGTTTTAGGAATGAGAATCACATTAGTGTGATTGAAACTCGCTAGAAATGTGCCGGATATGAAGATTTTTTTTTTTTTTTTGATCAACAAAGAAATGATCTTTGTTGATGAAAGAGCAGAGTACAAAGTACATAAACAACAAACATCAAAAAAGAAAGGGGGGGCAAAAGCATCACGATGAGCTAAAACATCCTAACTATGCTGGCACTAAGAAACCCATCATATCATTTGCTAGCACCCCAAAGTTGGTGAGTAACCAACCAAGAGACAGGAGAACAAATAAGGAAGCAACCAACAAACCAGAGAGACAACATCATACAGCATATACCGGCAGATATACATCCATTGTTTGTGTGCTGCCAAACAATGTACCTCCAATCTGCAACATTAGCTAAATTGACTCTCAACTATACCCAGTAGCATAGCTACACCAATTCAGACAGTCACCCACACACCCTGAGCCAAAGCAGAGCTAAGAAGTTAGAATCTGAAGCAGAATAATAACAATAGTTGTGTTATAGCCTGCTGAGAAATCAACCATAGCGACAGCCTTGCTAAGAAATCAACCATAGCAACAGCCTTGATCAACCATAGCCAGATGTGAAGATATGACAGATAGAATCGCAAATATCTTTGCCAATGTTAAGCCAACAACACTGGAAAAAATCAGGATGATAACCATCAGGGCCTGGAGCTTTAGTCGAATGGAACGAAAAGACAATTTGCTTGATTTCCAAATTTGTGGGACTTGACAATAAAGAATTCCATGGACCTGTAGCTTGATGAGAAACTGAAGGTAAATGAAAAGATTGAGGTTGATCTACACCATGGAAAATGGAATAGAAATGAGTGAAAACCATATTTTGGATTGCATTTGGATCCATTTCCCAGATGTTATTGGCATTTTCCAAAGCAAGAATATGGTTCCGATGCTTCCAATTTATCATAGAGTCATGGAAGAAAGAAGTATTACGATCTCCATTGGTTAGCCAAAAGATTTAAGATTTGAGAGCCCAAAAAACAACTTCTTGGCGTAAAAGAGAATTATACTTTGAGGTGAGGATGTTTTCTAAAGAAAAAATATGGGCAGATGGTTGAAGAGCGAGGGCATGTTGAATGCCTTTAAGGTGGGCCAAGCATTTTCATTTATTGATAAAGATGTTGCCAAAAGTGGTATGGTTCTAGTGATGGAGATGAGAAGAGAGACTTATAATTTTTCAAACCCACTAAAAGAGGATGAGGTAGTGAGAGAAATCCAAGTGCTAGTGAGAAAAAAGTGAAAATTTGGGTGTTAAAACCACATAAATTCAAATTTAAAAGGATGAGATCGGGTGTGATAGGTAAATTTTGGTAGGTATAAATAAGTAAAGGACAATGATTTGAGTGTGTTCTTGGTAAATGGAAAAGATTTGCATGAGGAAAATTTTGATCCCATTTATCATTAACAAAACCACGATCCAATCGTTCAAAAATATGAGCACAAGAATTATAGCGATTGTTTGTCCAAGTGAATCTAGGTCCATTAATGTGATAACCCTGTTCTGTATTATGCTAATTGATCTTTATTATGAATATGATTATGTGTTTGATATGATTTTGGGTGCCATTTATATGAATATATGTGGTTTTGAATTTCTATCTGTTCACCGTGGGAAAATCTGTTTAAATCGCCGCTCTAGAATTTAAATTGAAGGCTCTATCGGCCGCAGAAACTGAAATTGACTACGCCAATGTGATTAGCGTAATTTTTAGAGCCTACGGTGAAATTTAATTGAAAATTGATTCGGATCAAAATAATTAGATTCAGAATGATTAATTAGAGTGCCATTACTTAAACTTAATCAATATGATTAAGCAAGCCTATAAATAGGCCAATACACTTAAGTCCCTCATTTTGTGAACTCAAAATTTGAAATGTGCTCTAAAGAGAGAGGCAGAGACGGCTCTAGAGAGAGAGAGAGAGGGGCTCAAATTATGAATGTTGGCTCAAAGCTTGAAGATTGGAAGCTAAACTTAAAGATCTAGCTAGAATTTAGGTGATTGGAGCCCCTAGGTGAGTAATTGAACATGAATTCATAACTTTGAGTTTGTAATTCTGTGGAATCAAAGTTAGATTGTGATCAAAAGGTGTAATTTGAGTTGTATAAAAAGTTAGATACATGAATTAAGCTAAGCTTGATAAATTTGAGATCAATGGACGCATGCATGTAAGGATTGACTATAATTTTGCATGTTTAGGTGTAAAACATGTTGATCATGTTGTGTTGAAGGTTGTTTGATACATGCATGCAAGAATTTCCACATATTGGAGCTTAATTCCAAGCTTTGAAGCTTGTTCATACTAACTACAAACATGATTTGTATATATATAAAATGTATGGTTTGAAAGTTGTTAAACCCATGGAATTTTGAGCTATGGTTACAAGTCATCTTTAAATGTGTGTTTTGGGAGTGTACCTGCATATTTGAATGTTTTGTACATGAATTGGACCTTTGGAGGTCGAGTTTGAACTTCAAGAACAGTTTTGGAAAACCCAGAATTTGGCATGTCCGCTCGAGCAGGGAAAGCGTCGCTCAAGCATGAAATGCGAGCTCCCAAAACTTTTTGCAGACATGGATGTCTGCTCGAGTGGGGAGATTCATGCTCGAGTGAGGAGCCATGTAATGTGACATTCAGCTCGAGCGTCCGAATTTACGCTCGAGCGTAAAAATGAGGCAACCAGTATTTTTGCAGACCATAGGGGTCAGCTCGAGCGGCAAAAGCCATGCTCGAGCGGGGAACCCTATTTCTGAAATTTTGTAAAAGTGTTCTGTGTTTCATTTTCCGTTCTCTTTCACTTCTAACCACTCTTAGGCATGTATTGAGCATCATGAACGAATTAAAAGGATAAGAAAGAAGCCTAAGAGGGATGTATGAATTAAGAATGGATTGAATCGTTTATGACCCATATGTGTTATGTAATGTGTAGGCTCAAGCTCAAGGGTGAATCCACCGGCAGAACAGTGTGAGTAATATCTTAGTAAAGATATTTCGAAGTATGTTATTTGTCCAATTGCTTATTTCCTTATAAGTCTTATAAGTTTGTTACTTTGAATTGTGGACAAATGTTTGCTATGCCATATGGTTGGGCCAAAGGCCGTTAGATACAATTGATTGGGCCGAAGGCCGTTTGACATACGTGAATAAATGGGCCAAAGGCCGTATGACATGAATGAATGGGCCAAAGGCCGTCCGACAGTAATGAATGGGCCGAAGGCCATTTGACATGAATAAATGGGCCAAAGGCCGTTTGATAGGAACGAATGAATGAATGGGCCGAAGGCCGTTTGACATAAATGAATGATTGGGCCGAAGGCCGTCAGATACGAATGAATGGACCGAAGGCCGTTTGGCAAGAACGAAGTGGGCCAGAGGCCGTTTGATATGTTCGGGCTTGAATCGCCTAATGTACTAAAATAATGCACTAAATAGAATTCTACATGGGCCCAAGGCCGTTTGATATATGTGTGAATCTCATTAGCGTACCTTCTTTATTTCATATTATTCACTGGGTTTTAGCTCACACTAATTCATGTGTCTGTAGGTGAGCCAAGGGAGGTCCAAACCCAGCCTTAGTGAAGTATATGAGAAACAGTCAAGGTTTTGAAGAGTCAGCCCAAACGTCTCACGCACGAGACTTGTCTTCCCCTCTTTTGTTCTTTTGATATGGTTTGGTTATATTGGCAAAAACATTGGATTACTTTTGTACATAAATTTTAGGTTTGACTGACTTAGACTTGAATGATCCTGTATGTACAGAACTTTGTGTTATTACATATTTTGATGTGAGTTATTAACATGTATATATATGGGTTGTTATGATGTGCCATGTAAGCACAGCTCGATGGACAAAAGTTTTGAATTTGCTTCCGTTTGGCCCCTTTACTCTGATGAGTTATGCCTTGTTTGGTTTGAGATCGTAGGTAATCCCTTGATTACTGGCCGGTTATGTCCTTAACCCATATGGGCGGGTTCGGGTCATGACAATTAAAGCCCATATTAATTAGCTTACAATAATTTATACAATGTGCAAAACCAATAGTTGAGGTATGAGTAAAAGCACGACCACGAAGTTTGTCATAGAGTGAGAAGATTTCATTAAAATCACCAACAACAAGCCATAGTCGTGAGTGAGAATCATGTACTTGCATTAGATAAGGCCAAAGTTGTTTGTGGATAGGAAGATAAAGAGATGCATAAATACCAGTAAGAAGCTAATAAGAATGTGGGAAATTGTAATAGCCCTCACCACTGTTTACCGATAAACTACTGATTACTACTAAACTGAGACTGATTATGATGGATAATTGAATTGATTGAAATACTGAACTGACTGACTGAAATCTGGAACTGAATTGGTTGAGTATATCTGTTTAATTGTATGTCTATCTGTTTGACTGCCTATTTATCTGTTCATGTTTTTGTGTTTAAATTGCGAATTGAAGGCCTTATCGGCGGCCGAATCTGAAATTGAATGATGTTATGTGCTAAGTGGAAATTATGTGATTTTATGGTATATTTATCTGAAATTTGATTTAATGTGATTAAACTAGATTAAATAAATCTAATTAAAGAGTTAGGCTTATTTACCTTAGTGCCATCTAGCGGGCCACTTATTTGACACTTTAGAGGCTCATTCATATACATTACTAAACATCTTCATCAGCCATTTTGAGCTCCTAGCCGACTATAGTAAGAGAGTGAGAGGAAAGGAGTGTTCTTAACTTGATTTCATTGTGAATTGGCTTGAATCTTGGAAAAATTGAAGATTGATAGCAATATTGACTCATAATTGGAGGCTTAAGGTAGAAATTCATCTTCCCATTCTTGTGTTTAAGTTGATTCTTGCATGGTTTAGAGCAAGTTGAAGTCTAGAGCCAATTTATGGCTCAAATTGTTGTGTTGAAGCTTAATTGTTGCATGCATGTATATATATTGAAGTTTTGAGATTGTAGTTCATAATTCCTCGCTTGCATGTCCAAGTTCTAGCTAATGTTCATGAAATCATCTTGTTTTTGAAAGGTTTGGCTCATTAGAGCATGAAATTGAAGCTTTGAATTGAATTAAACTCATGCATGTCATGTTTGTAGCATGTTCATGAAAATTGGTTTGAAATTGGATTTAATTGAACTACCTTTGGGCTTTAATTTCTCAAATTGAGCTTTGAAACATGTTGTTCTATGAGTTTACAAATGTTTTCCAGAAAATTAGCCCAAAAGGATCGAATTTGATGCTTTGGAATTGAGTTTTGAACTTGAGGTTCAAATCTGGAAATTCCAGATTTTGAACTCACGCTCGAGCAGGGTTACTGGCGCTCGAGCGTGAAATTCGTGCTCCTAGTACTTTGCACTGTTTTGCAGTTCGCTCGAGCGGGACCTTGTGTCTTACGCTCGAGCGGGTATCGAGCGCCCAATCGAGCGTGATTTTCACCTATCCAGTACTTTTGCCCAATTTTGCAGAATGCTCAAGCGGGAAATACCACGCTCGAGCGGGTACCTTTGTCTACATGTACGCTCGAGCGGGGAAACCCACGCTTGAGCGGGACTCTGTTTTTCTGAAAATTCTGAAAATGTTTTCTGAGTGTATCTTTGCATCCTCATTCCATCCTAGGCATTCTTAGGCCTAGCTTAAGACACCTTAGTGAGGATATAGATGTAGAACCACACCGAGGCAAATTAGGGATTAAGTTATTATTTTCCCAACTGTGTGGCTTAGTGTGTGTTCAATCTGTAACTGTGTAGGGTTGGCATCCGAGGAGACGCTCTAGCTTACTGTAGCCCAGAACTCTGTGAGTAACAATTGTGTAAAGATATGTTCAACTGTGAATATTTCTGACTGTTTAACTGAACTGTTTTCTGAACTGATACTGTTAACTAAATGAATGTATGTCCTATATTCTGAACTGTATTGTGGCATCCTTAGCAACCACTGTTTACTGTTACTGCTACCGTTACAGAGATCTCTGTCGGTTCCCTCGTTGGAACCACTACTATTTGCTGATTGATGGCCATCATTGACTGTTCGATCTTTTCAGACCTACTATACTGTTCGGTCCTTTAGGACCTACTATTTACTGTACTGTTATGCTAATGGATGTACCACATATGACTGTTTTGACTGAATGACTGATATACTGAATCAATTGAACTGTTTTCAATACTGCAAAGACATTCATTCTAAACCTCTTTACGCATTATGTTATTCACTGGGCTTTAGCTCACTGTTTATATATATATGTAGGTGTTCAGGCACCAGACCGTTGCTAGCGGCGTCGGGGTTAACTCCAGTTTTGTCAAGCCAACCACTGTGCCTCACTGCAAGGTTCCGAGTCTGCCAAGCTATGGCCTTGGGGTGTTTTAATTTTCCCCGTCTGTTCCTGCATCTATTTTGTAATAACTGTATAGACTGTTTAGACTGTTACTGTACTGTTTAACAGGGATCAGGTCCATGTTCTGATCGAATGTAAATATTGTGCATACTGTTCTGTACTGTATATAGATCCATGAAAAGTCTTTTTGCATACAGACTGTCACAGCTCATTGGACATTGTTTATTTACTGTATTGGCTTCCGCCATGCCCCTGTACTCTATTTTACTGTTCTACTGTTAAGCAGGCCTTCGGTAATCTCGGATTACTGGCCGGTTACGGTACTAAACCCTTAGGGGCGGGTTTGGGTCGTGACAGAAATGTATCTGCACTAGGGTATGCAGGGCCTGAGGATGGCCATAAATCACTTTTAGAGAAAGACTTTGAGACTTCCAAAGAAACCAACTACTACCTTTGAGATCAATGGCATCCATACGATGAGTTTGATCCAAGCCAAGTGAACGAGAAGCATGTTCACCGGCTTCTCCAGAGATCATGGTTTCCACCAAAATCATAATAGCTGGTTCATGAATACGCAGAATATCTCTAACATGTATGGTGAATTGAAGATTACTAGTACCATGGCAATTCCAAATTATGAACTTCATGATTAGAAGAGAGGAAGGTGAAAGTAAACAATTATAAGTTAGCATTGTCAGCTGGGGTTGAATCCCTGCTGCTTCCCATTTCTTCCACAAGTAGAGAGAATTGGAAGGGTTCAAGACTGGTGCTACAAAGACTTTGTAATTGATTCGACTTGTTATAAGCACATTCAAGTAAATGCGGTAACATCTATAGGGGCAATCTTTGGTGAGAAAAGGATACCCGTGAGATGATCTTTTAGTTCGCTTATGAATGTTTCGAATGGGACCAAAAGAAGGTAATGATATCATAAGAGTGGTAAAGGGCAGGGAGTCCCATAGAGCAGGGCTAAGGAACTTGCTGCATGATGTCGTTGAAAAGATCGAGTTCAAGGCCTCAATATAGCAGGAAGTCTTAGTGAGGGAGATTGTTATAGAATTGAGAGGGAGATGGTTGAATCATATTGGGTTTGGTTGATGGAATAGGGTGAGGATGAGGTGATGTCATTGGAGTTGAGCTTTGGGTGGTCAGTTGGGGATAAGGTAGAGGAGGACCATGAGTATGAAAGACTGTCTATTGGTCCTCGAGGGTGGTGTAAAGTAGGGGTGAGTTTGGGCATAGAGGGATATGACGGAAGGTTTTGGCATGTTCTTGACCCTGGATTTTCATGAACCAGATTTTTAGGGCAAGTGGACGATGAAGAATTTTAGAAGGAGAGTGAGGATCCGATGAGTTCAAACTGAGAGGGGTTGGTTGAATCTGGATTGAGTTATTGTTGATGTCTATTATCTTTAGAGGGAGGTATGGAGGGTCTTCTACCATTTTTTGGAGGAGGAGTTTTGGGCTTGATAGTGAGTTGTTTACGTGATGGCGAAATGGGAGAATAGATAGATTCAAAAATAAAGGTTATAAAAAGAGAAGGGTTGGATGAAACAACTAGCTGTTAAGAGCTAGAAAGGTGGTCAGCTTGCATGGGTGAGGTGTCAAACGAGGTCTAAGAAAATTGTAATTTAATGGGCTGAGTAGAAGCTCATGAGTGATTTAAGCTAGGATTAGGTGAATTGTTTAATCAGGCAAAAGCTGAAGCTACAGGAATGTTGCTCTTAGAAAAATCAGTGTAAGTGGGATTTAATCTCAAAGAAGAGATCAGAGATTTGTCAAGTGACGTAAGGTTTGTATCAGAAATGGAGTGCACAGAGTTTGGTTCAGAGTGCTCAGATATTTTCTAAGTATGAGTTTTGACACATGGTGAAAACGACTTAGCGATTCGTTGGCCGAAATGTGGTAATCGTTGTGGGTTCCATGCGCATACTCCCCAGTGTGTAACAATAGTCCAAGGGCCATAAGTGTTATTTGGAGAAGAAAGAGTAGAAATAGTTCCAGGGGATGACTGGCTAACAGTAGGCTTTGATGGAGGAAGAAGATTACTTTGGGAAAGAAAACATTAAAGTGTTAGCCAATTAGACCATATGCAAAATAGAGATGAAAGATTTTCATATTTGCAATGATAGGCATGTGATCCTAGCTGAATCTTGGCAATTAGTGGTTGAGAAAGATAAAGTTAGATACAGAGGCATGCAAATTGACCTCTTGCAACAAGAAACGTAATATTATCAATCCGAATTGGATGACCAAGATGTCGATCAATGGCCAATAAGACTTCCTTCTCAAAGTATTCAATGGGTAAGTTTTCAATATGTACCCATGCTGCAAGTGTAGAAATTGAGGCAATATGTGGATGAAAATCATGTTCCAATAGCTGATAATGTAAATAATGATCCCCAACAAACCAAGGCCCATACTCAATAACTTTGTGATAATCATCTTCATTATGAAACTTTAGGGCCTGTTTGGTAACGTTTACGTTTTTAGTTTATATTTACAAAAATTTTATAAACTGGTTTTTGTATATTTTTTGTTTATTTTTAGAAAAACATAAACTACAAACGCGTTTGGTTTAGACAAAATGTTTTAAAAATTTTACAAATATAAAAAAGAGTGAGAAATGGCAAGTGGTGGGGGGTGGTGGGTGGTGCTGAGTAGTAGTAGCGGAAGACGGTGGTAAAAAATGATGGCGGGTGGTGGTGGCGGAAGACGGCGGTGGAAAATGGTGGCAGGTGGTGGGGGATGGTGGCAGAAGACGGTGGTGGAAAGTGGTGACAAGTGGCGGGTGGGTGGGTGGTGGTGGCGGAAGACAATGGTGGAAAGTGGTGGTAAGTGGCGGGTGGTGGCGGCGGAAGACGGTGGTGGAAAGCGGTGACGGGTGGAGGGATGGTAGTGGCAGGTGGGTGGTGGATGGCGGGTGGTGGTGAGTGGTGGCAGGTGGGTGGTGGTGGCGGTGGATGGGTGACGATGGCGGGCGGTGGGTGGTGGCGAGTGGGTGGTGGTGGCAGGTGGGTGGTGTGTGGTGGTGACGGCTAGGTGGTGGGTGATGGTGGTGGTGGTGGGTGGTGGTGGCGGCTGGGTGGCAAGTGGTTGGTGGGTGGTGGCTGGTAGCTGGTGGCTGGTGGTGGCGGGTGGTAGATGGTAGTGACAGGTGGCTGGTGAGTGGTGGTGGCGGGCGGATGGATAGTAGTGGCGGGTGAGTGGTGGTGGCAAGTGGGTGGTAGGTGGCTGGTGGCTGGTGGTGGCCAGTAGGTGGCCAGTAGGTGGCAGGTGGCTGGTGGGTGGCACGTGGTTGGTGGTAGCGGGTGGCGGGTGGTGATGGCAGGTGGGTGGTGAGTGGTGGTGGTAGGTGGTAGTAGGGGGTGGGTGGTGGTGGCGGAAGACGGTGGTGGAAATGGTGGCGGGTGGTGTCTAGTGTTGGGTGGTAAAAAAAAAAAAACTCAAAACTTAAAACGAAAACACATTTTTTTAGTTTACATTTTTTGGCCAAATTTATAAACTGAGACCACAAATTTATAAATCAAAAATTTACCAAACAAGTTTTTATTTGAGTTTTTTAAATTTTTGTAAATATAAACTGAAAACGTAAGTGTTACCAAACGGCACCTTAGTAATGAAAAAATCATTTCCAAGATCAATAAGATCAAATTTACCTTCAGGCTTCCATATACCTTGAAGTCAAATGCAGAGAATATTATACCGGAAAGTATGACCAACAACTTTGATTATTAACGATTTGTTCCATTGTCTGAGGATGCATTATTTTAGTGCTAAAGGCAATTTGATCTAAACAGTTTTTAATGTAATAGGCTCAACATGCTCATCATCACTAGGAATGTCGTCCGACAAATCAATATGGCCACTCAGTGTATGAGATGATGCAGAAAAGAGTGTGTTTCAAAAAGAAATAGCGAATTTACAAATAGAGGAATCGAGTGAAGGTATCAAGGGGATTTTCTTGCAAGTGGTGTTTTCCTTGAGGAATTCACCTTCAAACGAGAGCGAGGGGTTGGGTTCACCTTCAGACGAGATCATCGGTGTATGATCTTTGAATATTAGCAATTGCTTAAATATAGAAACGGTGAAATTTTGCAATATAGACATTGTGAAATATCACACAACATAAACTATAAAATTTTGCAATTTCTTATTCATAGAAACTGCAAAATTTCACCATTTTTAGAAAAAAAAAATTTAAAAAAAAAAAAAAAAAACTACATCAAAAACTAAGAAATTTTGTATTTACATAAAGAGACAAATAAAATTGAACTTCACTCAAATTTTAAAAACAAAACCTAACATATTAAAGAACAAAGTCAACGCCATCTCTTACACTAATTAAAATGTCACAGGATCAACCTACTATAAATCTTATTCACATAACTTGTTATAAAAGATAAAAATAATAAAAACAATAGCCAAGTTAAGTGTACAAATTCTGATTGTGAATATTATTATTATTATTATTATTATTATTATTATTATCCTTGTAAAGGAAAGAATTCTCTTCAATCCATAGTGGGAATAAAGTGTTATATTGAGATTTTTGGAGTAGATGACGAACCTCAATCAGATAATTTATGTAATTGACATTTTGAGTTATGATTTAAGCAGATAATACAAATAAATGATTCATCACGACAATGAGAATGATAGTTGACATGGGTAAGCCCACAAAGGTTATAGCTCACCATCTAGGGCCCAATACATATCCCAAATACTAAAGCCCAGCATTGCTGAAGCCCCACTTCATAATAAGAACCAATGACATCAAGACACATGGCAAGAGAAGGGCAAGCCACATCAGCAGACAAAGATCTGCAAAGTTATTGCCACGGCACATCGCCATTAATGAGGCCCCCTTACAACATTTATTACGATAACCCCTCTCCGTTGGGACAGCACGCCCTCACCTTGAACAAGATAAGCTACAGCATAGACTTTCGGCCAAGGTGATAGGTCGGAAGGGACAACGAAATGATTACCAGAGAATATAAGCAGACGTTGAAGACAAGGAGAAGGTTAAGCTTTTCCATCTCCAACCTGTCTCTACAATCCACTTCTCTTTCTAACTTGCTCGTCGGAGGGTTCGTTGGAGGGACTTCCTGTTCCCCGTTGAACTCTTGTGTAGGTTCTCTGGCGGGCTTGGTCATCCGGACACCAGTTTGGGAAGCGTGGATCAGTCCGGCCCGTCCAAGTCTCTCGTAGTATCATCAGTTGGCGCCGTCTGTGGGAACTCTCTTACTCCGTGTGCCAGTTGTGCTCATTGTCGCCAGAGGCCCATTCCCGATAACCCTTTTCTTACCACCTGCGAAGGTGGATGGTCACAACTAGATCCATGGCTTCCCACCCCAATGCTCCCGATCACCAAGCCGACCCTGTCAATCCAAATAACCCACCCCAGTATTTCACCGAGCTCACCAACAGCATTAACCGCCTGACCGAGCAAAACCAAGCCCTGATTAATGCTCTACTCCAAAGAAACCTTCCTATGCCGCCTCCACCACCCCCAGATATCCCACCCAACCAAGATCGAGCCCCGAGCCATACTATCCTGTAGCCTAATCCACCCAACTTGGAAGGGTTGCAACCATCTCCCCCAGGTATACACCCGCCACTCTGGGGCCCACAGCCATCGATCTCGACACCAAACCCTGAAGGAGAGGCCAACAGCGTCCAGCCCCCGCTGCCCTCCGGTGGTAACAACATCCCTCTCTGGGATGCAGAAATCCGAGCCATGAAGCTCCAACTCCAAGGGGTCATGCAGAACATACGACATAAACCATCTACCACAGCCAACTCCCCATTTGTTGCCTCCATCAAGGACAAACCTCTACCTCCTAAGTTCAAAATGCCCACGATCGACTCTTTTGACGGTACAACGGACCCAGTCGATCACTTGGAAACCTACAGAACTCTCATGATCCTTCATGCATTCCCTGATGAAATCATGTGTCGGACCTTCCCCGTGACATTGAAGAGGTCGGCTCGACTCTGGTTTAGTCAACTACCAGCAGACTCTGTCTCCACCTTCCAGCATCTCAGTGACTCCTTTCTCAGCCATTTTATTGGAGCCCAGCGCCAGCGGTGTCCGGCAACCCAACTCCTCAACATCCATCAAACTGAGGGGGAGTCGCTGCGCAGCTTTGTCACCCGCTTCAACACAGAAGCCCTGCAGGTGGCGGAAAACGATGACAAGGTCATCCTCACGGCGTTCATGGCCGGCCTACGGTCATCTGATTTCCTTTTCTCTCTTTCAAAAAACCCTCCGACCTCCATGGCAACCCTCCTCTCCAAAGCCCAAAAGTACATGAACCCCAAAAATTCCCTAGCCGCTCGCCAGGACCCTACAGCCAAAAATCCCACCCCTAGGGAGAAGAGAAAGGATTCAGAAACCAGAAACATCCAGTACAATAACCAAACACCGCATTATACCGACCGACCTCCCCGAGCCGACCGGTCGACACCAGCCTGACCGCCCGGTCAGTTCGAGCGGTACACACCCCTCAATTCTCCCATGGAACAAGTCCTCAATCAGATCCAGCAGGACTACTCCCTCAAATGGCCCCAACCATCAAGAACTCCTTCCAATCGGAAAGACCAGTCCAAATATTGTCGTTTTCACCAGAACCATGGCCATAATACCGATGAGTGTGTTAACCTCAAAGATCAGGTCGAGGCCTTGATACATCAGGGACGTCTTAGCTGGTTCACGGACACCCGCCCTCAGCAGAGGCAAAGGACTGAGCCCATCAGAAACAACCGCCGGCGCACCCCTCCCCGACAACTAGCCCAACCTAACCAAGGCCATGATCGCCCTCCACAGCAACCTCGGGCACAAGGTAATCCCGCCCCACCTGTTGGAGAAATCAGAGTTATTTCCGGCAGGCTTGCTTGTGGAGGACTATTCCGCTCGGCTCAGCGGGTAGAACTCAGGAAAATAAAGCAAGGCTCAGACAAAGAAGTTGCCACATTGGATCGACCCTCCAAACAGCCCAAGCAGTGGACGGAGCCTATCACCTTTACGAATGCCGACTACACAGGCATCTGTTACCCTCATGACGACCCTCTCGTCATCTCTACCCTCCTCTCCAACTACAAGGTCAGAAGGGTTCTCGTCGACAATGGCAGTTCCTCTGACATCATTTTCTTAAATTGCTTCCTCCAGCTCAAGATCGGGGAAGAAAGCCTGTCCTCTCTCCAAACTCCATTGGTCGGTTTTACTGGTGATCGGGTGACCTCCATCAGCTCCATCGATCTTCCAATCACAATCGGAGAATACCCCAGGCAGACCACAAAGCTGCTCACCTTCCTCGTTGTCGACTGCCCCTCTGCTTACAACATCATCCTTGGTCGCACCGCCCTAAACGCTTTCCAAGCCATCACCTCCACCTTCCATCTTGCCGTCAAGTATCCCACCGATCTTGGAGTCGGCACACTCATGGGAGAGCAGACTATGGCCAGAGAATGCTATGTTGTCTCACTTAAAGAAGTTAAGCTTAAGGAGACCATGATCATTGAAGGACTTGACGTCAGGGACGAGGATGAGCTGGTCAGAGGGAAACCAGTGGAAGAGCTTATCGAGGTCTCCATCGACCCCACCAACCCGGCAAAAACTGCCAAGATTGGCAGCCAACTGTCCTCCCAGGCCAAGGCCGACCTCACCGCCCTCCTGATTGAGCGCAACGACGTCTTTGCCTGGACTCACTCTGACATGCTAGGTATTGACCTCTCCTTCATCACCAACTGCCTCAGCATTGAGCCCCATTTCCAACCGATCTGCCAAAAATAGCGTATCTTTCACCCGGAGCGCAATAACCTTATTGCTTCTGAAGTAGATAAGCTCCTTGAGGCACAGTTCATCACAAATGTGGACTACCCCAGATGGCTGTCGAATGTGGTTCTGGTTTGTAAACACAATGGTAAATGGCGACTCTGTGTCGACTACTCCGACCTCAACCGAGCTTACCCCAAAGACAGCTACCCTCTTCCTCGCATAGATCTGCTGGTTGACGCCACGACCGGCCATCAAATGCTCAGCTTCATGGATGCTTTCTCTGGGTATAACCAAATTCTAATGCACCCATCCGACCAGGAACACACCTCCTTCATCACCGACCGGGGCACCTACCATTACCGTGTGATGCCATTCGGGTTGAAAAATGCTGGAGCCACTTACCAACGGTTGGTCAATGTCGTCTTCCATCATCAGATAGGCCGGAACATGGAGGTATATGTTGACGACATGCTAGTCAAGAGCAAGCTCTCCACTGATCATCTGGCCAACCTGCGAGAGACCTTCGACACCCTACGGAAGTATCAAATGAAGCTTAATCCGGAGAAATGCGTCTTCGGTGTAGGATCTGGGAAGTTCTTGGGCTTCATGGTCAGTCAGAGGGGCATTGAAGCTAACCCTGAAAAGATCAAGGCCTTGATTGAAATGCAGTCACCCAGAACGGTTAAGGAGGTTCAGAGGCTCACTGGTCAAGTTACCGCCCTCAACCGTTTCATTTCCCGTGCAACAGACAAGTGCCTACCCTTTTTCAAAATTCTTCGGCAAACTTTTGAGTGGACAGCAGGGTCCGAGGAGGCCTTTCAACAGTTGAAACAATGCATGGCCAACCCGCCCCTCCTTTCTCAAGCAATCACGGGTGAACCCCTCTTCCTCTATCTAGCCATGTCAAGCACCGCGGTCAGTGCAGCTCTCATCCGGGAAGACAGCTCCGTCCAATGACCGGTCTACTACATCAGTCGAGCTCTCAGAGGAGCGGAGCAGAATTACCCGTTGCTAGAAAAAATGTCCTTGGCACTGGTCACCACCTCTAGACGACTCCACCCTTACTTTCAAGCCCATTCCATAGTGGTCCTCACGGACCAACCATTGAAGAAGATAATGCAACAACCAGAACTTTTTGGCAGACTCATGCAATGGTCAGTCGAGCTCAGCCAATTTGACATCTCCTACCGACCTCGAACGGCTATCAAATGATAGGCTGTTGCCGATTTCATCCTGGAATTCACTAATCCCACTCCAACCACAGCCCCTCCGCCCCCGCCACCCCCTACCGAGCCAGACGACCCCCACTCCTAGACCCTCAACGTCGACGGATCATCCCGCAAAGAAGGCAATGGGGCTGGTCTCATCCTCACCGCCCCTGAGGGTGCATATTTCAAATGTGCTCTCCATTTGTTGTTTGACGCCAGCAATAATGAGGCCGGATATGAGGCATTGATAGCAGGTCTCTGTCTAGCCAAAGACATTGGTGTCAGCCATATCCGAGTGTTCAGTGATTCCCAGCTTATTGTCGGACAAATTACGGAGGAATTCGATGCCAAGGATGACACAATGTTGGCTTATAGGGATCTTGCACTCCCTCTTGCCCGCCTCTTCAATACCTTCTACATCCAGCACATCCCTCGGGCGGACAACTCCAAGGCAGATGAGATGGCTCAATTAGCTTCTATAGACCAGTCAGATCTCAACCACAGTGTCCGCCTCGAGTACCTGACCCACCCTGCCATTTCCCCCGACCAGCAAGCGGTCCACTTCCTCCAAAATGAACCTATCCCCTGGGCGTCTGACATCTTTCTATTTTTGACAATGGGGGAACTGCTAGATGACAAATAGCAGGCCGCCAAAGTCAGGGCCCGGTCATCCAATTACATTCTTGTCGATGGTCTTTTGTACAAGAGGGGCTTTTCACGCCCATACCTCAGATGCCTCAATCCTGCTCAGGCGACTTACGTGATGAGAGACGTCCATGAGGGTGTATGTGGCAATCATGAAGGTGGCAGGTCCCTAGCCCACAAAATACTTCGCACTGGTTATTTTTGGCCTACTCTTAATCAAGATGTGACAGACTTCGTGCTCAAGTGTGATAAGTGCCAACGTTTTGCCAACATCCCCGATGCTCCTCCTACAGAATTGATCACACTCTGCAGTCCTTACCCATTCGCCAAGTGGGGGATCGACTTGGTTGGCCCGTTGCCCACTGGCCGGGGCCAAACCAAATTTGCCATTGTCGCCATCGATTACTTCACTAAATGGGTGGAAGCAGAACCCCTTGCCACAATTACCAAGCGGAACACAACCAGATTCATCTGGCAGTCGATCGTCTGCAGATTTGGCATTCCTCAAGACATCGTCTCCGACAACGGCAAACAATTTGACAACGCCAAATTCCGAAAATTCTGTGCGGAGCTTCAAATCCAGCCATGTTTCTCCTCCCCAAGCCATCCCCAAGCCAATGGCCAAGTTGAAGTCACCAACTGTTCTCTTCTAAAGATCATCAAAACTAAGCTGGAAGCTGCTAAAAGACTCTGGGCTGAGGAATTACCGAATGTACTCTGGGCCTACCGCATTACCGCTCGAACTCCCTCGGGGGAGACCCCTTTTCGCTTAACATACGGCGCTGAGGCGGTCATCCCCGTGGAAATCGGTCTTCCTACCCCAAGGGTTATACGTCTGAATCCAGAACTAACTGAAGAGCTGCATCGAGTAGACCTAGACCTAATCGAAGAGCTCCGAGAAACCACTACAGTCAAACGAGCCTCATACCAACAGAAAATGAGAACACACTACAACTGCAAAGTCTGACCAAGGGAGTTCTCCATGGGGGACCTTGTTTTGTGTGAAGTAACCCTCGCCACCAAGAATCCGGCTGAGGGCAAGCTGGCAGCCAAATGGGAAGGACCTTACGTTGTTAAAGCCAGACCTCGTCCAGGCACTTACCGACTTCAGGACATGGAAGGTCGAGATCTCCCCCACCCATGGAACGCCGAGCACTTGAAGCGCTATTTTCAATAAAAGTCCAATTCTTGTATCAATCTTTTGCTGTATTTCCTTTTTGACAATTTGCACACTTCATTGTTCTCATTCTCCTCTCATGTGATGTGTTTTTCTGATCCAATGGGCTACACTTTAATGACAACAAGCTTATTTCTCAAATATCTGTGTGATCTTTCAAGTAACACTTTGATTGCAGCCTTAGCCAGACTGAGCATGCAAAGCCTCAGCCAGACTGAGCATGACATTTTTGGGTCAAACTGAGCACGAAGAGCTCAGCCAAACTGAGTTACTTGAAGCCTCAGCCAGACTAAGCATCAAAGCCTCAGCCAGATTGAGCATAAAAAGCCTTGGCCAGACCGCACGAAGAGCTCAGCCAAACTGAGTTACTTGAAGCCTCAGCCAGACTAAGCATCAAAGCCTCAGCCAGACTAAGCATAAAAAGTCTCGGCCAGACTAAGCATACAAAGCCTCAGCCAGACCGAGCATACAAAGCCTCAGCCAGACTGAGCATGACAAGCTTCAGCCAGACTGAGCATGACAAGCCTCGGCCAGACCGAGCATACAAAGCTTCGGCCAGACCGAGCATACAAAGCCTCAGCCAGACTGAACATGACAAGCCTCAGCCAGACTGAGCATGACAAGCCTCAGCCAGACCGAGCACGAAGAGCTCAGCCAGACTGAGCACGAAGAGCTCAGCCAGACTGAGTTACTTAAAGCTACTGAATTACTTGAAGAGTCAGTTAATCATAGCTTAACCCAAACTGAGCACGAATGAAGAGCTCGGTCAAGGCAATTCATGCAAACTTCACGCTTGTGGCATTAGTAGCCACACTTAGTGAAATTCCAGGTCCATGTTTTTACAACACTCTTTACTTAGTCAAATTCCAAACTAATCTTGGGGACCTTTACAAGCCAGACTGACTCCATTTTTGGGTCATGATTTGAAACTTCAAATTTTTTAACATTCTTACATTTTGAACTTCACAATAATTTATACACAAGTCCTGCGTACATCACTATTCTCATTTATTTCAGATTTACAAAAATACAGACAACAATGTAGCAAACGCAACTCAGAATTTTATTCATTCACAAACTTGTACATAAGTTCATTACAGCAATTCAAAACACAAAACAAAACAAAACAAACAATCAACCAAAACTCTGAGTACAACTTCTCTTCACCCCCCCCCCCCTCACTCCTCTTCACTTGAGATAAGATCTTCTTCTTCAACGCCCTCGTCTAAGGGGGCCTGGGCCACGTCATCTTCGTCAATCTTGACACTGCTAAAGTCTAAGTCTGGGAACAGCCCTTCAGCTTTACGCTTGAACATCTTCCACCCGCTATCCCAGAACTCAGCCATCTCATGTTTGTAGAAGTCCGACCGCTGGAAGCTCTGGATTACTTCCTCTTCACTCCTAGCGGTCGCCACCGACGGACCAGCCCCCCCAGACCCTTCTCTTGCCAGGTGGCTGGCAATCACAGCATCGATAGCCATCTGAAAGTCAGCAGACCCCTTGAATTGCTCTACTGCTGCGATGCACATATCGGGGTATACTGCCCTCTCAGAGGCTGCCTTGGTTTTCTCCTCCTCCAACTCCTTCTCCAGCGCTGCCTTTTCTGCCGCAACCTTGGCGCGTTCCTCCGCCAGATCTCGCTCCAACCCAGCGATCTTCAGGTCTGCTTCTTCCTTCTCTTTGACCCACTGGGCACGCAGATCTTCATTGTTGGTCATGGCCTTTTCAAAACACTCATTGGCGACCGTGCAAGCATTTTGAGCATCTTCCAGCTTCTTCTGCTTGCTAGCCAGCTGGAACTCGAGCGACACCACCTTGCGGCGTTCGTCCTCCAGCTCCAGCTTGGCTGCGCACAGCTCAACATGGACACGATTGGCAATATTACCCTGCACGATCGCCAAAACCTCCATCTTCTTCACCTTCTAAGCCTCCTCCAACCCCTTGGCACACGCACTTCGCGTAGTCTTCCTCCAGCCTACGCTCTCCTTCTTGAAACTTTCAAGTTGGGCCTTCGCCTCCTCCAACTTTGCCTTCAAAGGTTTCACTTCACCTTTTGTCACCGCTGCCTTTCTCAGCAGAGCCCCTTCTAAGGTGGTTGCCTCCATTTGGGCAGAGCACAGGCCCCTTAGCAGCTCAGCCTCATTGAACTTGGTCGCAGAGTGCACGGCTGCTTTGTCCACTACCCCCAGGAGAAGATCTGTTGCTCTCCTGGCTGGGCCTTCTTCTCCCTCCAGTCGCCTAGCCACTGCGGGGGCATGGTAGATGGCATGCTTCAACCTGACCGCCTCTCTTTGGGGCGCAAGCCCCCCCTTAGGCTGCTGCTTCATCACTTCCTCAGGGTCAGCTGACCTACTCTCCACTTGCATCTTAGGCATGGTACTCATGTGCTCTTCGTTCTCCTGGTCCCCCTAACCTTTGTCCCCTTGCACCTCTGGGACAACCACCCATTCTGGGGTCACCCCCACTCCCTTCTCCCCTGCTTCCTCAGCCATAGGGGTGTCCTCCCCACCGACCCTCGCTTTCTTCGATCCAGGCACATCTGCATCCCCCTCAAGGGCACTCCTCATTTTCTTCTTCTTCTTCTTCAGAGCCTCCCCCTCCTTGTTCGCCCTTTCCTTCACTGGATCAACAAGGGGCGGTCGTGGCTCAAAACTGCCCAAGTCCTTCTCCCCTAGCGGCTTGGGACGCGGTCAGATGCGCTCCCTCGCGATCGGTTTCGGAGCAAGCCCCAGTTGGGTCTCCTTGTACTTGTCCGCTCGGGCGAACAATCTCCTCTCCTCCTCCTTCCCTGCCTTCCTCTGCGCCTCTAGCTCCTCCCCTACTGGATCCTCCTTCAACGGTTACGGCCCCAAGTTCAAGGCAAACAATTTTGAAGGCAGGACTAACTCGTCCCACCTCACCCCCTTTTCTTCCCTCCATTCCCTCACCCTCTTCACTCGGTCCTCCGCCGCCTTGTCCAACTTGGGCTCGACCAATTTGGTGAGCACCTTCCATGTCGCGCAAACTCCTTCCCCACCGTTCGCCGTTACCAAAAACCATCTCGGCCTTCATCCCTTCACCGACGATGGGAGACCCGCCACCAGCCCTCGCCCCGCCACCGCTTGCAGAGTGACCCAGGTCTCCTATTGACTGGATGCCTTGTAACAAGAGAATAACTCGTCTATAGACATTGTCGTCCCCTCAGCCGCCTGTAGCCAGGCACTCGCGCACACCATTACTATCTTCCAGGCGTTTGGCATCAGTTGCCCTGGCGCCGGCCCCAACTTGTTTAACACCTCCACCACTACTTAGAGGAGAGGTAGCCTCAAACCCCCTCGCAGCGCTTCCTCGTACAAACTGAACTCGCCCGGCCGCACATCTGATGCCCTCTCCGTGGATTCGGGCAGTCTTAGCCCTATCTCCGACGGAATTTGATACTTCTTCCTTATTCCCTCGAGCTCCTCCACTGTCAGTACGGATCTGTCTGGGTTGGTGTGCCAATGGTCCGGCTCCACCTGGCTAATCGATCTTGCGGCCGAGATCATTGTCTTGGGGCGAGCCCGCACAACTTGACTCGCTCCCTGCCCCTCCCTACACTCCGTACAATACTGTTCTGCCAAACCTACCGCATCGTCGTCGCCTAGTGGATCAACCCTTGCTTTTGTTGTTTCCTCTTGGGCCATCTCTCTTGTGTATCTGTGAATCGCTTCGGATGCGGGCGCAAGAAAATCCACAAAGTGTCGCAGGGGTGTATCGCTAGCAACGAAGGAGTTTACACTTGGAATGTTTTGATGTTTTGCAAACAGATAGGTAAAGCGAATAATACCAAAGGCCCAAGGCTTGCCTGTGTTCCAATGGTCACAATTAATTTTTGCCAGTTTGAAAATTTTCAACAATCTGCCAAAACTGTCTTTTCAATACCCTAGTGACCTATCGTTTCACTTATTGCCCAACGCCTAACCTCCCCTACTGCGAGATCCTGCCACGTGTACGACCACGCTCCACTGCCCCTTTCCACTTCCCTGTCTATTCCACTTCACTTCAACACGTGCCCCGTCACCTCTCGAGCCCCGCGCTACACCACCCACCCTTCGCAGTCGGCCCTCCTCTTGGTCGGTCCCTTCACTCGGCCACCCTTTGTGGTCGGCCCTCCTCATGGTCGGTCCCTCCACTCGGCCACCCTTCGCGGTCGGCCCTCCTCATGGTCGGTCCCTCCACTCGGCCACCCTTCGCGGTCGGCTCTCCTCTTGGTTGGTCCCTCCACTTGACCACCCTTCGTGGTCGGCCCTCCTCATGGTCGGTCACCCCTCCTCATGGTCGGTCACCCCTCTCGGTCGGCCTTCACCCTACCAGTCTCTCACATCCCTCATTCTCTTCATTATTCCCTTCGTTGGACTAAAGTTGCACTTGGGAATGGGGGACTACTGATATGGGTAAGCCCACAAAGGTTATAGCCCACCATCTAGAGCCCAATACATATCCCAAATATTAAAACCCAGCATTGCTGAAGCCCCACTTAGTAATAAGAATCAATGACATCAAGACACATGGCAAGAGAAGGGCAAGTCACATCAGCAGACAAAGATCTGCAAAGTTATTGCCACGGCATATCGCCATTAATGAGGCCCCCTTACAGCATTTATTGCGATAACCCCTCTCCGTCGGGACAGCACGCCCTCACCCTGAACAAAGTAAGTTACAACATAGACTTTCGGCCAAGGTGACAGGTCGGAAGGAACAACGAAATGATTACCAGAGGATATAAGCAGACGTTGAAGACAAGGAAAAGGTTAAGCTTTTCCATCTCCAATCTATCTCTACAATCCACTTCTCTTTCTAACTTGCTCGTCGGAGGGTTTGTTGGGGGGACTCCCCGTTCCCCGTTGAACTCTTGTGCAGGTTCTCTGGCAGGCTTGGTCATCCAGACACCAATTTAAGAAGCGTGGATCAGTCCGACCCGTCCAAGTCTCTCGTAGTATCATCAATAGTACAAACACGGTAGTGTGTGACACAAAATAAGAAAAATTACACTAACATGTATCAGTCAAAATTATTTATAAACAAATGAAAATATTATAAATATTAACAATGAATATTACGATTTTTTCATTAATTTATAATTTTTAGCTTTTCCTACAAATTAGACCCATGAAAGTCAAGGCAAGAACACTGCACTTCAGTGTCTGGATGAGAGAAATCCTCTTCTGTTGTAGTATTGTACTAAAACCGTCATATTAGTATGATTTGTTTTCTTGTACAAATAAACAACTTAACCTTACGTGCCAAATGTTACGCTTCGTTTGGTTTAATTTTAAAATTATAATTTAAATATAAAATTATAATTTACATATAAAATCGTGAATTGAATTTTAAAAAGAAAAAATTTATTTAATTCTAAATTATAAAAAGTGTTTTGAAAAAGGTTTTAAGTCATATTTTGAGTTTTGAATTTTTGAATTCTGAGTTATATTTTGAAATTTTTTGAATTTATTTTTTTTAAATTAAAAAATATTTAAGAAATTTTTTTTTATTTTAAATATATGATTTTTATTTAAATTTTTTATTTTAAATATTTTATTTTATTTTGTAAATATTTTAATTTTAATATTTTAAACTCAAAACACAACTCCACACTCAAATCCTAACCAAACACATAATTCAAAACTCAATTCAAAAACTATTTTCAAAACTCATAACCAAATACATAACTCTAACATCAACACAACTTTCAAAACTCCACACTCAAATCGTAACCAAACATATAACAAAAAAAATTAAACTATTTAAAAATACATTTATAAAATAAAATAAAATATCTAAAATAAAAAATATTTAAAATAAAAAAATAAAATTCCTTAAATTTTTTAATATTTACAATATTTTAAAAAAGACAACACATAAAATATAGTGCCCATTAAAATAAATAAATAAATATTAAAATATAAAATTTTAACCTAAAAAAATAAAATTAAGAAAAATTTTAAATATTTAAAAAAAAATAAATCCAAAAAATTTTAAAATACAACTCAAAACTCTTTTCAAAACTCATAACTCATAACTCAAAGCATGACTCCATACTTAAATTATGATTTTAAAAATAATTTTAAAAAACAAAATAAAAAAATATATATATATTTTTTTTATAATAGGGCGTTGAAAAAAGTTTAATTTTGAATTTTGAAAAGAGTTTTGAATTGTGTGTTTGGTTATGAGTTTTGAAAATAATTTTTGAATTGAGTTTTGAATAGTTTTGAGTTGTGTGTTTTGAAAAGAGTTTTGAAAATTTTTTATTGGAATCATAATTCCAAAAGAGAACCAAATGCAACCTTATTTTTTCCGTAAAATTTTAAAATTTTATAACTTTTATTTTACATATCCATTTTCTATTAAAAAAATTATATTTTTGGAATCTATCTCATGAAATCTATCAGATAAGATATATATTCAATATAAAATTTAAACAAGAAGAATTAAGAAATATCACATAAGAAATTGTGAAATTTTGCAATTTAAAAAAATAGAATTGATGTTCAAACCCAAATGTTAGACCTATTTTTTAAATTTGAACCAATCATCTTCTTAACACATCACCAAGTCTAGAAAGTGAGCTCATAATTTAGGATAAAGTGGACTCACAATTTCAATGTTTTGATGTTTCGGTGTAATTTTGATGTTTTTCGATTTGGAAAACTATGAAAATGAGAACTTTCGTGGATTATCAAATACAAAATGTGTAATTTTGATGTTTCTCAATTTGAGAAATTATGAAACTTTGTAATTTCTTAAACACAGAAACAGTGAAATTATCCTTCTCTTGTTTATTATTTTCCATATTTTATGTTGAATCACTTGTGAACTTAACTTTACTTGACCGTATCTATTTCAACTTTACCCTAAATTCATGTCGTGAAGAGTTAAGGATTAACCGCTTCTCATTTCCTATATTTAGGATGTCAATTGGGTACTTGCTTTTTGTGAAAGTCATTTATTTAGAATCTGCATAATATCAGCTACAGAAACTATGGAATTTTGTAATTTCTTCATATGCATATAGAAACTGTGAAACTTCACCATTTTAGAAAATTTTAAAAATTCCTTCAAAAAATTGTGAATATTTAATATTGATTTGGTTTGAGTAGATTCTAAAATAAAGATGATATTTAAAATCTTAAATAAAATTTTTTTTAAAAAAAAACTAATTTGACAACTCAGCAACATCATTAATGTGAGAGAGGGGGCATTAAGAGAACATGGCCAAGTTTGGGGAGATTAAATAAGTGCACTTTTTGATTTTTTATGAAATATAGGTTGGATTTGGGTTGGGTTTGAAGTGATGTGTTAGAGAGGTGATGTGACTTAAATAAGATGATGTGACTTAAATAGGATAGTAACTTTTTGACCTTTTGAATTTTTTTGAGGATGCCAAACTTGGCCTAAATCTGAATCTTCACCAACTTTTTTAAAAACAAAACTAAAAAACAAAGTCAACATCATCTCTTAGGCATTGACTTTGCATAGCAGTGAGTCAAGTTAATTTTTAGGGGCGCAAAATACTAGATTTTTTAGTAGGTTTTTTTTAGATCTCGCACTGTATTTCAATTGAACTTTGGTTCTGTTAGGAGTAGTTGATGAGATTCACTGGTATCTCGGTGGTGGGTCCCTTCCTTTGGATTGGATTTAGCTAGGCTGGCAACCGGTTACCCGAGACCTAGACTCGCATGGATACCGTAATGACACCTCTGAGCATCTTTTTTTTCCATTCAAAAAAAAAAAAAAAAAACATCATCTCTTAGGCTAATTAAAATGTCACAGGACCAAATATTCCATAATATTTTTTTTTAGATGGGGAAGAAAATTTTCATTGTAAAATCGATAAAAAATTATATCAATCTTGCATAGCGGTAGTAAAAAATTTCATGAATAGATAACAAACTTTCAAAAGAGGAAGAATCCTAACCTTCCTAGATAAGGAGAAAAAACCCTCACAAAGGAGGGACACAACCTCTACACAGGGAGAATTATTACAACAAACAATAAAAAAATAAAAAATAAAAATTGAAAACAACGAGATTTAAGTTACCAAACTCACCCAAAGTTCCACTACACCGTAACCTTCAATTTGAAATCTGAAGACCTCACCTCCGCTAATCAAGATGGATCATTGAGGTTGAGATGGTCGCCTAGCGTGAAACGAATGCGTTAAACAACGTCTGTCTTCGGATCGTGAGAAAATTTGAAATCATATCTTAAAGTTTTGGGTGTGAGGGTGAAAGTTTGACGCAAGCCAAACATTAGATCTAGAAGATTGGAAAGAAAGAGAGGCGACACCAACACCAGTGGAGAGAGGCAGATCTAAAAGAGATGAGTTAAATCTAGTGAGGGTGGATCCATGGATGCGGGAAGGTGGCGGTGTGGTGGCGGCGGCACCAAAAAAGGTTTGAAGGATAAGCTTCTAATATTATTAAGCAAAAAAAAAAAAAAACAAACAAACAAAACAAAACAAAACAAAACAAAACAGAGAGAGAGAGAGAGAGAATGTTCGAAGAGGAGAGAGGAGGCAGGCGACCGAAACCCCTCCTTGGCCTCGGCAGCACACCCAACAGAAAGCTTAAGAAGGGAGGCTTAGAGAGAGATGCCAGATTTTAGGTAACCTGTAAAAATATTCCTTAAATCTTGTTCACATAACTTATCATTTAAATAATTAAAAATATAAATAAAACCAAGTTGAGTTTATAAAAATTCTGATTGTGTAGCGCTGCTTGTTTGGTTTCACTTTTTAGAAAATTAAAATTTTTTAATTTGTATTTTTTTGTTTTCACTATTTTTTTTAAAAATATTTTAAGTAATTTTTTTAAAAAAATTTTAGATACACCTAACATAAATACACTTAAAAAGTATAATATTTGTAAAAGAAATCTTTAAAAATTTTACTAAATGCCAAAAATAAAAATAAAAAGAGTATATTTTCATATTCTTGTGTATTTATTAATTTTTTTAAATATTTTTTTACAAATATTTTACTTTTTAGATACATCCAAGTAAGGTGCATATAAAAAAATAAAAAAAAATATGAAAAAATTCAATTTTTAAAAAATTGAATTCAAAAAATTAAAACCAAACACGACATCGTTGTTGTTGTTGTAAGATAAAGAATTTTTTCAGTCCGTAGTGAGAGTAATAAAGTACGAAAATGACATACAAGTTTATTTTGTAAATCTAATGATGTGTAAGTGATATAATTGATTGATAATTAGATAATATATAAGAGAGAGTGTTACCTTTAATATTCTAAGTGATTATCACATCATTGAATTTGAAAATTGAGTTAAATTTTTTTATTGTGAATAGCAATGCTCTAATTTGAATATAATTTTTTTTTTTTTTTTTAAATAAAAAGAATAACAATGCTCTAATAAAGTATTCTATTGAGATTTTTGGAGTTCATCACGGATCTCAATTAAACAATTTAAGCATTTGTGGGGGCATGATCTATGTAGAGGATTTAATGAAAGAGTTGAATTTTTCTCCGGTCCACAGTAGACTAGATATTGTTGTTGGATCATAAGATACATAGTTAGGGTTCTATTTTGATAATTAGAATAGTTTAATATATAGAATTCGTCGAGTATTTCATTCTTGCAAAATATCACATTGATTGGATATTAATAATTCCTTGACCAGATCATATTTTTGTCAATGGTATATATAATTTTGAAAATAAATTATTCACTAAAATATTTTCTGGATCAAGTACTTATTGATACCCAATCAATGTGAATTTTTACAAAAATAAAATATACGATAAGCTCTATGCATTAAACAATTTAAATTATTAAATACAAACCGTAATAAGTCTACAAGTTCAATATTACCGTCCAGCACAAATGTATGATTCTTCATGGGAATGATAATATGAACACATCAGAGCGGGACACAAAGCAGACCCATGAAAGTTGACACAACAGCACCGCAGTTCAGTGTGCGGACGAGACGAATCCGTTTTTTTTTTTCTCTCTCTTTTTTTTTTTTCACAATTTAGTATTGTACTGAAATTATCGTATTGGTATTGACATGTCAAATGTTAGCTTCTTTTTTCTCAAAATTTTAAAATTTTGTAAATTTCCTTTAAATATTTGTTTTTCATCAAATTTATATTTTTGGAACATATTCGAAAAGATCTATCATAAAAAATTTTGGAAAAAAAAAAGAAAGAAATATCACACAAGAAATTGCAAAACTTAGTGTGTTTGGTTTGAGTTTTTTGGATTAAATTTTTTTAAAACTGAATTTTTTGATTTTCGTATTTTTTTTTTATTTTTAGTGAATATTTTTAAAATTTTAAACATTTTTTTTTACTTTTTTAGATGCACCTTACTTAGATGTATCTAAAAAGTAAAAAAAATTGTGAAAAAATATTTTAAAAAATTAATAAATACATAAAAATATAAAAATGTACTAAATTCTCGTATTTTTTTTTATATTTTTGATATTTAGTGAATTTTTAAAAGGTTTTTTTCACAAATTTTTATTTTTTAGGTATATTTATGTTAGGTATGTCTAAAAAGTAAAAAAAAAAATTTGCTTAAAATATTAAAAAAATTCAATAAAAACAAAAAAATACGAAAAATAAGAAAGTGAAATTTTTTTAAAAGTGTATTAGTAGATATTTTAATATTATAATGTGTTACAAGTTTGATTTTCTTTTCTTTCCTTCCAAGTTTTCATTGTCTTTCTCTACAAGTCTCCAAATCTTCCAAGGAAGTTGCCTGCCAATTTCCTTTTCTATTCTTATCCTCTAAGTCTTTGCCTAGTCAAGTCTCCTTCAAGTCTTTCAAGAGTCAAGTCTTCATACTTATCCTCCAAGCAACTTTCAAGGAGCCTCCAAGCAACTCCCAAGAAGGATCCTCCAAGAAACTTGTCCACCAAGTTTCATCTTCTATAAATTGAACTAATCTCCTATCTTGGAATACACAAGAAGTTTTTGTTGCCCTATTATGTTTTGTATGAGATTATCAGGCAAATAAAAAATGGTGCATGTGATAAAGCTATGAGCTCAACCAATTGTACAGTATTAGTGAACCATACGATTTAGTCGGGCTGTTGTATCCTGGGGGGACAAGTCAAGGTTTTTTCTGCTGCACCGGTGTGAGACTTTGTCTAACCGCAGAGGGCTTGAATCTCCTTAAAGAGAGCGAATTTCCCGCGCTTCAGCCCTTACAATAGTTATTGCAATTTTTATTATTTGTATTTTCTGATTTTTATTTGTATTTATCACCAATAAAGTGTTTTTGGAAAAATTGAACCAAGCAATTTGACAATTTCAATTTATGTATAGAAATTGAATTTTCACAGTTTCTGTGCAAAAAATTGTAATATTCTTGTAGTTTCTCAAATACAAAAACTGAGAATTAACATAAAATTTTCACACAAAAAATGAAGAAGAGAAATCTTACATTAGAAATTGCAAAATTTTGTCAGTTTTAAAAAACTTGAAAATTTTCTTGGTTTTCCCTAATTTTCAATTGTCTATTTAAAAACTATGGTATTTCATATTTCAGTTTAAAAAAAAAAAAAAAATTTGTTAAATTTCGTAGTTTCTCAAACACAAAAATTGAGGCATTTCACTGTAGGCAAAATTTAATAAAAATAAACAATTCATCATACTTTAGCATATCACAAGTATCAATCTAACAATTTACACTGTTGACATTTTTTTTTTTTTTAATTGGCAATTGACATTTTTTTTTTTTTTTACTTTACGAATTGTCCTATAGTTTTGGAAATTATATTTTTCCTTTTGAAATTTTTAATTTCATAACAAATAGTCTTTTTTATTAATAAATTATCAAGTCAATTAACAATTTTTAATGATATCAGAAATATATTTTAATTAATAATTTAAGTAATTTTATTATTGTATAGAAGAGTAATTAAAAATTTGTTTTTTCAATTAATTTTGTTAAATAAAAAATTTTAACAAAAGAGTATTTAGATTTTTCCAAATAAATCTCATGAAATATATGTGTAATTTGTTTATTTATTTATTTATTTATTTATTTATTATTATTATTATTATTATTATTATTATTATTACTATTATTATTATTATTATTATTATTTTGATGGGGTACACATTTGACATTGTGAGAAGGAATTATATTCATTACCACTCACAGGCACTCACGTTGTAATCTCACAAAATAATGTGAATCAAGTCTCGTTTAGAAATACATTATTTCAATAATTTTTTATTTTTTTTTATTCAAATATGAGATAAAAAAAATAAAATAAAGGAATGCAATTAGTATTTATTTAATTTCTTTGACCCGTCATTTTTCACTTTTTTTTTAATTACAATTACATCTTTAAGTAAAATTACATTAGGAGTGTTTGTTTAGGCTTTTTTTGAGCCAACTTATAGCTTCTAACTTTTAAAAAACTATTTTAGACTGTTTGGTTAAACTTATTTCAAACAACTTTTGATTCTAACAACATATTTTAACTCAAAAAAGTTGATTCTGAGAAGCTGCTCACCCCTTGCTTCTGATTATCAACTTCTGCTGTAGACATATTAATTTACGATTATACTCTTAGATTTTTTTTATTTTTTATTTTTTTAAAAATAGAAAAAGACCCAAATGGACTATAGATTATTATTATTATTTTTTTTATGAGAAATGTAGACAAGTAATGAATAATAAAAAATAAAAGTTAATTGAAAAAATTATTTCACAGCTTATTTAGCAAGCACTACTCAACAACTTAAATTTATAATCCAACAGTTATACCAAACAGATTAACAGTCTCTGATTAAAGTCATAATCTATAATCTGTTTTAACAGTTACACCAAACAGGGCCATTAAAGAACAATTTTTAATGAAACACCCTCCACAAAGATTCACACATTACTCTCTCTCCTACCTTTTCTCTCTACACAATCGCCATGAAAGGCCCCTTTCTCTCTCGTTGCCAGCAACCCAACCACCCCAAAAAACTCAAGTTCGTCTACAGATTCAATGGCACATTCCTCCCTCGACCTCCCTCTAGCAACCTCCACTCCATCGACAGTGAGACTCGGATCGTCTCTGTGGACTAAAACATCGGCTTTTCAAGGCTCCGATCGAAGATTTTGGATTTGGTTGAGAATGGTATTCAGTGTCAATGTAGTGATGATTCATTAAGAAAAATGGTTCTGTTTTGTTTGAGCTTGTTCAATACTAATTAAGGAATTGTTTGGTAACATAGTACTAAATAGAAACATTTAGTTCGGTAAATAGGTTCTGAACAGTAATGTAACCAATCAGTGGGTGTGTTCCGAACAGCAATATATTTCTTTGATTATTTTTATTTTTGTTTTTTCATTTTATCTTCTTTCCAACAACGATGCCTTCATTTTCGTTTCACATTCTTTCATTTTTTATTCTCTAGTCATCCTTAGACAAACCCTAACAAAACAATTCACATAGATATATATACATATATATGTATATAGAGAGATGTTCGAATTTGAGAGAGAGAGAGAGAGAGAGAGAGGAGTTTGAATCTGATACTCCGTCATCGACTCCTCGTTCTTCAACAAGCACTACAAGAAAATGCATGTTTGGCGACTAAAATTGGCGACCAAACCAATTTTAGTCGCCAAAAACACCATATTGTGCGACTAAAAACCTGCTTTAGTTGGCATTGATTGAACCTTTTAGCTACTAAATTATTTTAGTCGCCATATACTCTTATTGGCGACCAAATTTACCTTTAGTCGCTGCTTGTTACCAATTTAGGCTACTAAAATTTGATTTTGTTGCCGTATAATTTCATTTTGCGACTAAACATTTTTGTCGCCAAAAAATGGGCATATTTCTGATTAATTTTTGACAACCAAAGCTGGGTTAGTCATTGTATATTCAATATTGCCGACGAAATTTTGAATTTAGTAGCCAAAGAAGCATCTTTAGGCGACCAATTTTTTGTCGCCGTTAAGGTTTTTTGGCGACAATTAGTCGTTTAGTCGCTAAAGCTTCGAAAAAATTTTTAGAGGGAAAATAATTAATTTTGGCGCCCAGTATATATATTACACACACACACTCTTTTTTGTTCTCTTTTGTCTCACACACTAACATCAACATACAGAGCAGTCCATACCAAACCCGTCGCTTACCACCGGCGATCATCACCATCGCAGGCCACCGGCGCTCGCCACCACGACCACTGCAAATTGGCCCCACCACTGATTACAGGTATGTGTCTGTCGTCTCTCTCCCTCTCTGTCGATCTGGGTCTGTCTGGTTCTATCTGTTTCTCGATGTCTCTCTCATCCCCTTCTCTCATGATGCAAGTAGGGTTTGACATGTTTTTTTCCTTTCATTTTCCATTTATTTCGTAAACAAATTTTTAGGGCCTTTTCTGATTTTGTGAATGGGTGTGGTTGAAATTGCGGATTGTCGATTTGGATTCTCGATTTTGGATTGTCGAACTATATCACCAAATGTGCCTCTATTTCTTTTAATGCTCCATTTCTGAACCCTTCAATCATGTGTATTACATAATTTGTAAATTCATTTTTTTTTATTTGGAGCATTTTTTATTTTTTTTAATTAGATTTTGGGGCTATGTTATATTGCTCGACAGTTTGGGCATCTAACTTATCTCTATCTCTATTCTTGCCTTTGGTTAATACTGTAACATGTTATATATATATATATATATCTAATATATAACTTACAATATTATATTGCCTTCCAGTATTGCTTTTGAATAAATAAATGACATCATTATTCAGCTTAATAATCATATGCCTAAATTATTTCTTAAAAATCACAGTAAAGATCTTTGAGTACAATAAATGGAAATAGTTCTAAAAGATTTCTTTCTATCATTAAAATGTGTCCATTAAAGTTCTGACCAACATATAACGGCAACATATTTTCAATAAATTGACAACAAACTGATATACATCCTATACCCATGTAAATAAAATCAATAATTACAAGAAGATGCAACATAATTATATGATGAAATTTTGGTTATTAAAGCATTCGTTAATAATTTACAAAATGTTACATATAATTTCATTTTTTATTGTATTTTATCATTTCTAGTTACCAGTGAGTGGTCTCATATAAGTCTCATTTGACTTATGTTTAGAAGTGAAAATAAAGTATGAAATAAGCTTATATATTTACAAATTTATCTCCAAAGATCGAAGAAAATAAAACTAAAAAAAAAAAAAAAAGAAGTTGATAATTATATCATATAACATTAATTAAGGCAATAAGAAAAAAATAAGAAAAAAAATAAGTAGGAGTCTAATACTATTATATATGTCATCATCAATAGCCACTCAACATTTGTCCCCATTAACCCCATGAAAGAAGGCCAATGAATTTAAAAGCTATGGGCAAATTGGCGAACTACATTAACTCCATGAAAGAAGAAATGATTTTAAAAAGTGATTATAAGACTCTAATATGTATAAAGTCGTGATTGAAAGAATGGTTACAAATTTTGTCAAGCTTTTTGTGTCCAAGTTCAACGAAATCCAAGGTCAAAGGAAATATAATGCATAAGTTTTATTGCATACGAATAAATTTCAAAAAATAAAGAACTACCTTCGATGACCGCAACGGAGATACATATACATTAAGAACACATACCCCATGACGCCGTGCTGATGACCAATCAACAAACACACTACGAAAAACTTGAGGTTTACACTGTCGTTGCTTTCTATAGTTGAAAATAATTTCTTTAAAAGTCAGCCTCAGTTGAGAAATCTGTGGCCAACACATAAGAAATTAGGATTAGAAAGTGTGATTAATCAATAGCCTAAATACTCTCACATCTTTCTAGTGCAAACCTTTGGAACTCCATAGAAACAATAGAGGATAATCTGGTCAATATGACGATTAAAGAACATGGTCGTCCTTTCACTCATAATTTGTTGAAAAAAGATGAAAAATAATCTCTCTGATCTCCTGGGATAGTTGTAGCCTTTCAGCTATACTGTTGATTCTGAAAGCACCTAACTTTACAATCTAAGTTGCACAAGAAGTTGCACTATGTTACTGTAGAATGGGGACAATAATAGAATGGCAATGGCCAATGTAAGGCACCAAACCATATGCTAACTACATTTTTTTTTGTCTAGGCCCTCAATAGGCTTGAGCCATCTCTACTGTAGACCAAAATGCCCTTACTGGAAGAACACAAAAGCCATCAGAAAGTATAGAACTCATAAAGGGGTGCTAATCTATGTAAATATATCACATTCGAACATTGTAGACCAAATGTACAATGTAATTAGTAGTAGTTGTTGGGTTTGAATTTTGGATTTTAGTAATTGATTATTAGATTTTGTTGACTTTTTAAACTATTTGAAGTTAATAGTCTATTTAAATGAGTTTTACATGAGTGGTCTCATTACTTTTGTTTTTTGGTTGATAGTCTATTTTAAGTTAATATTATACACCAATTACTTTATTTTTTTAAATGTTTCAAAACTTTAAAATTTCATTACTTTTGTTTGACCCATCTGATTTTCATAAAATAAATTAGGTTTACAAAATGTATATGCTGTGATCTATTCAAGGAAAGTTTATATTGAATATCAAATTTAATTTCTCTTTACATTTGGTTAGAACTATTTGTCTCCCTCTAAGGTGACATCACATAGAATTGTGAATGTATGTCACATTTGCGTGTGAATACATGCCAAGTTAGTAGTGAAATTAGCTAACTATATGCAATTGACAAATAGGCAAAACATCCCGATCTGTTATTACTATTTTGTTCACTTCAAAAAGCAATGCTAATCGAACCCCTAAACTTACTTAAGCTCTCTTCCATTACAGAGTATTTTTCCAAGTTGCCGTCCATTCCCAGGTTCATCTTCACTTGATGTGTACTGTTCTAATAATGGACAAAAGTTGGATGGTGATAACAGATAGGCTAAAAGTAAAGAGTGTGTACAAGGTGTTCAGTCATTTATTGAGTTCGCTACGAAGAATTTAGGGCTACAGGATGAAATCCGTTGTCCTTGTGTTGATTGCTTGAACGGCACGAAATTACCTCAACATGTTATACGGTTGCACTTGATTCGAAGAGGAATCGCATGTTCTTATCGAACTTGGGTCCACCACGGGGAACGTGTTCCCATGTTTCGTGCTCATCCTACTATGCGAAACGATGATACTCAAACCGACCGAGCTGGAATGACAACCAATCACGAAAATGTGGATAAACTTCCAACCATGTTACAAGAGATTTACATGAGTGGTCTCATGGATGATCATATCGACGAAGATCGTACTAGTTCGCAGAGGCACAATCTGTTGAAGTTCATGAAGTTGTTCAATGATGCTCAACGGAAAGTATATCCAGAGTGTAAAAAGTTCTTCATCTTGTCCTTCATAATTAAGATGCTTCACGTGAAGGTGTACAATAAATGGAGCAACAAATCTTTTGATATGGTTATGCAAGTTTTCAAAGACATTCTACCAAAGTGTGATGAACTGACATGACATGACATACTTTCTTGTGTAGATGAACCAATTGCGAAATCAAAACTCACCCGAAGCAACGGATGAGATGTGGTCATTAGCCAATGGACCTAATGCCTTAGTGAATACATATTCGGGACGCATTTGTAATGGCGTCCGATTACATACTATCGACTGTGATAACCGTCGTAAATGTCAAAATAGTGGGTTGGTAGTGAAAGGCGACCACCAAGGCCAGTTGATAAAGTTCTACGGCTACCTTTGTAACGTGTGGGAACTGACATATTTGTTTGGACATCGGGTTGTTTGGTTCCAATGTGAATGGTATAACACCAGTAGTAGTCGAACTTTGCGCTTCGAACCACATGTGACAACTGTTGACGTAAGAAGTCGATGGATGACTCGTTTGTGTTCCCAAGCCAAGTTCAACAAGTTTTCTATGTTCCTGATACGAAGTTAGGGCCAAATTGGCGAGTCGTAGAAAAGTTTCAACATTGATGAATTTGGGATGTACCAGAGCTGGATGTGCCAGAATTTGATGAAATGTTGCAAGATGATGAAACTAGTACTGTTGTACCAACTGAGCCTATTGATGATGATGTTGTTTTACGTCGGGATGACATTGAACCGCAAATTATTTCAATGGAAGTTTCTCAGTCCAATAAACATTTACAACCCGAGGGTGTTATAGATGATGCTTTCATCTGCGATGACGACGATGAACTAACAATCTCAGGTGATGACGAAGAAGATGAGATGGAAAGTGATTTTGATACAGATACAGACCTAGAGTTTTAATTCAGTTTGTTTCTTTGTTCGGCTTGTTTTGTTGATGTAATGGGGGCAATTAAGAATATTGATGAACCTTGTAATTTGAATTTCATGCCTACTCTTGAATTTCATGTAATTTGAACCTTGTAATTTGAATTTCCTCTACGATTTCTATGAACTTTGGCAGCAAATTGAAAATCAAATTCATACTCAGTTCAGATTTTCCATTCGGACAGCTGTGCTGTTAGGCTAATTTTTCCACAATTTGTGCCAGATTTGCACATCTGCTCTGTCTCTGTTTGCTGACTTGGACAGTTCGCTGCTATTTTTGTCCACTTTGGCTGCTTGATGCTTGACTCATTTGTGCTTAGGTGCTAGCTAATGGTTGGATGTTTTTGCCTTATCTCAACTACTTTGAGTTGTTGCTCAGTATATTGAACCTCCATTGAACATGAACAGTTCAACAAAGGTTGTGACTCAATTTTTTTTATGTATTTTATATTTTCTCAATAAGGGGTTTTCTCCCTGATGTCATTGATTTTTTTTTTGTTATTTTTCATTTGTTGTTTTCTAATTTTTAAACAGGATGTAAGTTTTTGATGTTGATACCTTTAGTTCTTTCTCATAAGGTCTGTTGTTTGTGAGAGATGTGATTCACTATATGAATGTGGAGTAAGTGACCATTTGGATTATCCAAACCTCTCATGCTATATGGTATTTGCCTGAAAATTGGATTTGCATTCATTTTGATCATCCCATAATCCCATATTAAGTTGTAAGTCAATATCAGTTTTTATATTTGCGACGTTTTTTAAATTGTTTGTTTATATGTTGTTTGTTGAATGGCTATAGCATTGAGTGTTGAGGGCAGTTGGCACAACACTTTGAGCATATTTGAAATGGACAATTGTAAGATGGGATGCTGAAACCATTGTTATAACGTGCCCTCTACTGATTATGTACATATATAGTATTGACGCTTTTGAGTTTATCATTGTCTGCACAGGTGCATGACCTGCTGAAACTGTATCATGGAATTGACGTCCCTCCAGAACGATTGTTATTTAAAATTCCTTCAACTTGGCAAGTGAGTATCTGAGAAATGTGTGTATATTTTATATGTTAAAAACTGCATGACACACGAATGCTAGTAATTCTCTGTCTTCCTTTGTGGCTTGTAATGTATCGGTTTCTACTCAAGGAATAGAGGCATCAAGAGTATTGGAATCTGAAGTCATACAGACACACTTGACTTTATTTACAGGTGCATTTGTAGTTGAAGCTTGTCCTTCAAATATTTCATTTGTTGGTTATGAAAACTTTGAATGATTTTTTATATTAATTCAGATGTGAAACTCCATTTATCAAGTGATCATTAACTGATTGTTGTGATGAAAATTAAGCTCATGTTTGTGCCATTATATCTAGAAAATGTAATATACATGGGTGCTAAAATGTTTCATATTAAAGGTCTCTGATCTAGCTATTAAAGTGATTTATATGGAAGGTGTGGTCATTCTATACATTTTGATACTTACAAAATATCTATCTGCTAAGTGGTGTTTGAGTTTTCATTAACTAAAGAATGAGGTTGGAATGTTAATGCATCATTAGGCTCTTATCATGGTTCAAAAGCTGCAGTTGGTGTTTGATATCTTCCCACTTTTTTTTTTTCCAACATTCCACTGTTGTATTGATTGGCCCTGTATGTCTAGTGCCAATTTTTAATCCCCAACTATCTTTGTTGAAACACTCGAACATGTTCTTAAGGTTTAGTGCATTCATAAATCAAACCTATTGCTAAATCATTGCCATTTATGATGCTTCAGCTTTGGCCAAGCTGCGGCTGTAGCTCAAGCCGGTGCTTCTGTTATTCAGATTTTTGTTGGTCGCATTAGGGTAATGCCCCTTTTCTAATGAGTAAATTACATTGTTTGTAAAATATTCGATCTGGTGACAGTTTGGGTGTGTTCATTCTTTTCAGGATTGGGCATGCAACCATTCTGGTGACCCAGAGATAGAAGCTGCTCTCAGAAGAGGGGAAGATCCTGGGTTGGCTTTGGTCACTTACTCTACATTCATATAGTTACCTTTGTAGGCAATTAGGTTGTTGAATTGACTAGTGTATTTGCGATGTTTTGAAATTTCAGCTGCTACACGCACAAGCACAGCTTTAGGACTTTAAGAAGAGCTGCATTATAACAGAATAACGTGGTGAAATTGCTTATCAAAATAATTATATACAATAAACACAAACCAGATTAATGTGTTGAAATTGAATCGAAATATATATACGCCACACACCATAATACTGTGTTAAAATTGTGGAGGAAAAGAGAGCAGCATGTTCCTAAAATAGCTATGATGACCATGATTGTTAAGGTGAGTTTATAAAGCTTTATGCATTTCTTCATGGCTCTTTTGAAGGACTCCTGTTTTCGGTTTAGAAGTAGAACACACCACTGCTGAATGCCTCTTGACAACTTCATTGCAATTTTCATCCTAATCTCTTTCGTTGTGTTTTGTTAGGGGATTTGAGGAGGGATTTAGAAATGGAAAGGAAAAGGGAAAAATTAGGTGAAATGTGGATAAAATATACCTACATTTCACTTAGTTTCACACACATTTTCCCTTTTCATTTCCAAATCCCTCCCCAAATCTCCCAATCAAACATAGTAATGATTTATGTCATGTTGATTGACTTGCAAGTAAAGCATGGTTGAATAAAATTCCTTCACGAGACTGATGAGTAGGTATTAAGGGACACGGGATCATCTCTGAATGAGTTGAACAAGTTGGAATTCGGTTAGTCACAGCCTTCAATTACATTAAGCCACTGTTCTGTGAAGTATATAGTATATTTCAGATCTCCTTAGCATATAGTTTATCATTTTATATTGTTATTTGATTTGTAGAGAATTAACTGCTTGTGTATAAGGATGACAGTTGGCGGAGTTAGGGTGGTGTTTTGTCAACTGAACAGTGCTATTGATATTTGATCATTATTTTGTTGTTAATAATAATTCCAAAATTTGTTAGGGTAATGAGTATATTAAATGAACAATGGACAATTGAGAAGTTTGTTGTTGTATCATCATCATGTTCTCTTAGTTTATTAGTTACCATTGATTAACGAGCAATTTATTATTGAGTAGACATTGTTGTGTCATTATTGCAGCAGTTACACTACTAATGTATGTGATGTTTATTACTCATGTACGTATGTTACGTAATGTAGGTACAATGGTTCCTGGAATCAAGACGGGGCGACGGAAGAGAGCAACAAGTGGCAACGTACTATCAACCTCTGAAGCATGTGCACAGGAGATTGGCACCCCGATGACGTTCTCTGATGAGACGCAACCACCAGATGATACACAAACAGTGGTGGAGGAGACGCAGCCAGGTGGAGTGGATAAGAGCACACTATTTAGTTGTTTAAAAAAAAATTGGTTTTTTTTTTGGGGGGGGTGCATAAGTCATCAAGTAAGGCAATAATTATTCCATAAAGACAAATAAAAACAAAGGAAAAAAAACTAAACATTACTTTACACATAATAAGGACACTTACACAATAAATAAAATATTAGGTACACAACCTTCCAAGTTGGCAGCAACAGTAGGCATAACAATTTACCAAGACTTTATGCATAATTTACCAAGACTTTATCCAAGTTGTAGCATAATTTACCAAGATTTTATGCAGCCAAACAGTAGCTAGCAGCAACAGTAGGCATAATTTACCAAGATTTTATGCAGCCAAACAGTAGCTGGCAACAACAGTAGGCAGCAAAAAAAGTAACAGGACCAGGAAGCAGCACTTTTTTTTTTTTTTTTGTAGTCCATTAGCAATGTTTGCAATTTTGACTACCTTCCTTTTTTGTACTAGGGCAAACGAGGTCAACTCGTGTTCGAGGACCTACATTAGGCAAAGGTGTGCAGAAAAAAATTGCTAGGAAAAAAGGGGAGAAATTACACGTCTATGTCAATCGGGTGTTAAACACAATCACAGGAGGGAATGCCACCCCAGCGACGAATGAGTTGGGCCTTCAAATTAGACGTTTGTGCCCTCTTCAGAGCGTGAAGTCATGGAGAAAAATTGATCAAAGTACCAAAGATCCGGTCGTCCAAGCGGTGCTAGTATGAGATTCATCTTGCCATAATGTCTTTATTATGTAATTTGTAATTGGTTAAATTAATTTGTTGGGGTAATTCTCATACTATGTTTGTAGGACAATTTTGTTATCGGCGATGATTTTGATAATGATGAACAAGCTCAACAGATTCTCGATAGGAAGGCATATTTGCTATACAAGGATTGGAGATACAATCTAAAGCAAGAGTTCCTCGAACTTAAGGAAAAGGGTGTTGATGACCCCTATAGTCATCCGCCTAGTGGAGTGAGCTTGGAGGACTGGAAATATCTGATTGATGTTGCTTGGAAAGACAAATCTCACTTAGTAAAAAATTAATTAGAAACCCCATTATTCTAAGTTTTAATTTATGTGTTAATATGTAAAACTTCTTCACTAATATATGTAAAACTTCTTCACTAAAACTTATTGATGTTGGTTAATTTTTTTTGTTTTTTCTATTTTTGTAGAAACGCTCTAAGGCTGGTAAAGCAAATAGGGGTATGCTCCCCTATAATCATACAAGTGGATCGTGATCATTTCCTATAGCAATGTCACTTATAGTGAGAAGTTAATTTAGTAATGTAATGGATGATTAATTCTTCTTGATTTTGAATATTACCATGTACTAATTCGTCAATGGAATTTTTCCAAACATAACAGGCAAATGAGGATGGAGATATAGATTTTCCCGAATTTTATAAGAAAGCACACAAGTCCAAGAAGACGGGAGATTGGATTGATCCCAAATGTGGTGAGCTATATGTGAGTATTGAATGTTGAAACCAAGTGTGTTGCATATCAATTAATAAAGTTGTTTTAAATTCCTTCTCCCATCTTGACTTTATTGTTTTTTTGCCATTATAGGATGATATGGTGAATCTACAAGTGGTAGCCACCGATGCGGGGTTGCCATTGACCCACGAAGAAATATCAAGGCAAGTGCTCGGGAAAAAACAAAATTACTTGCGTGGATGTGGGATAGGCCCACAACCCTCTTCTACAGCTTCTAGTGCGGCACGGCACGTGATAAACATATGGAGTCAATGAGAGCGGAACTGGAGGTTCTTCATGAGCAGCGTCAAAGTGATCACGAGGAGTTGTTGAAGGAGAAAGAGGAGCGCCAAAGAGATCGGGAGGAGCTATTGAAGGAGAAAGAGGAGCGCCAAAGAGATCGGGAGGAAATTATGAGGGAAAGAGAGCACCTGATCAAACAAGTCGATGAAGAAAAAAAAGCACGGGAGGCACAACAAGTACAAGTCAATCATCTGAACGACGTGGTGTCACGGCTCACAACCCTCTTGCAGGGTTCAGATGGTCATCCTACTATTCGTTAAACCGAATTTTCTTGACAAGCTACTGCAACTTCTACAAAAAAAATATGGATCATATTGACATAGAATTGTTTTCTAAAGTTGGTATGCAAATATTTTTTTGTGATGTGCTTCGAACAGGTTTTGAGGCATAATGTGAGTAGACATTGCAACAGCCGACCTGGTGTTTTGATACATTACACAAAGGACCGTAATCTGATTTCCATAAGGTAACCAAGTCCAATTGAATGTCATTTCAGATTTAAGACTAATTGAAGAAACCAAGTGAAATTGGAATGAATTTTGATTTAGTACAATATAACTAGTACAACTGGACTGTTCTAAAGTGCATGCACGCCATTATTGGTTTATAGTGATGAGTTTGAGAGAGAGAAGAGTTGTGAAGATAGAATGGAAATTGATAGCACTATAAGGTACAAAAAGGAATTGGTCGGTTTTAGTGTTGACAATAAAACCGAACCGAAAACTGATTTTTTAGAAAACTAAAATGTTATTTGAATTTTTAAGATAGAAACAGTCAGTAGGTTTTAGTCGAGTCAATCGGTATACATTTTCATAGCGCTTCTATGTACAATGAACTTAGTCATTGTGTCTACAGTTTTGGGGTATGTTCCTAGACAACAATTTTAGTTGTTATATACCTAATTGTTTAACATTATCTACATTTCACAAGAATTTTGTTTGCCATGTCTCAATAATTCCACTATACAATTGTAATTTTTGTTGCCTGAAAAGGATGGTAATACATGAACAAAATTAATGAAAGCCTCATTGTGCATTAGGAGTTCTAATTATTTTAATCATGAAATTATTTGGGTTGTAATCAACATAATTCCGGGTCTATTTCCCCTTCTTATGACCATATTCAATACGTTGGATAATTATGAGCTTCATTATTTTCATATTGGAAAAATAAATTAGTTCAGTTAATATCCTATGTTAGTTGTCGTATGTGAAAAACGCCATAAACTTAACCGAAAAAAGGCCTTCGATGGCCGAAAATTGAAAGTAGCCCCCGAACCACTGTATTGATGGCACGGGTAGCTTCTTCGTGTCAAATAGGACTTGTGGGGACAGACGGGACGTAATTAGCATGTGTATGTTGGGAGTTGGCGTGAAAACGCCATAAACTTAGTCGAAAAAAGGCCTTCGATGGCCGAAAATTGAGAACAGCCCGCGAACCACAGTAGGGATGGCACGAGTAGCTTATTCATGTCAAATAGGACCTGTGGGGACAGACAGGACATAATTAGTACGTGTACGTTGGGAGTTGGCATGAAAAAGACCATGAACTTAGCCGAAAAAAGGCCTTCGAGGGCCGAAAATTGAGAGTAGCCCCCGAACCACTGCAGGGATGGCATGCGTAGCTTCCTCGTGTCAAATAGGACTTGTGGCGACAGATGAGACGTAATTAGCATGTGTACGTTGGGAGTTGGCATGAAAACGCCATACACTTAGCCGAAAAAAGGCCTTCGAGGGCCGAAAATTGAGAGCAGCCCCCGAACCACTGTATTGATGGCACGGGTAACTTCCTCGTGTGAAGTAGGACCTGTGGGGATTGATGGGACGTAATTAGCACGTGTACGTTGGGAGTTGGCGTGAAAAACGCCATAAACTTAGCCGAAAAAAGGCGTTCGAGGGCTGAAAATTGAAAGCAACCTCCGAACCACTGCGAGGATGGCATTGGTAGCTTCCTCCTGTGAAATAGGACCTGTGGGGACAGACGGGACGTAATTATCACGTGTACGTTGGGAGTTGGCGTGAAAAACATCATGAACTTAGCCGAAAAAAGGCCTTCGGGGGCCGAAAATTGAAAGCAACCCCCGAACCACTACGAGAATGTCACGAGTAGCTTCCTCGTGTGAAATAGGACCTGTGGGGATAGACGGGACGTAATTAGCACGTGTACGTTGGGAGTTGGCGTAAAAAACGCCATGAACTTAGCCGAAAAAAGGCCTTCGAGGGCCAAAAATTGAGAGCAGCCCGCGAACCACTGTAGGGATGGCACGGGTAGCTTCCTCATGTCAAATAGGACCTGTTGGGACAGACGGGACGTAATTAGCACGTGTACGTTGGGAGTTGGCGTGAAAAACGCCATGAACTTAGCCGAAAAAAGGCCTTCGAGGGCCGAAAATTGAGAGCAGCCCGCGAACCACTGTAGGGATGGCACGGGTAGCTTCCTCATGTTAAATAGGACCTGTGGGGATAGACGGGATGTAATTAGCACGTGTACGTTGGGAGTTGGCGTGAAAAACGCCATGAACTTAGCCAAAAAAAGGCCTTCGAGGGCCGAAAATTGAGAGCAGCCCCCGAACCACTGTAGGGATGGCACAGGTAGCTTCCTCATGTCAAATAAGACCTCTGGGGACAGATGGGACATAATTAGCACGTGTACGTTGGGAGTTGACGTGAAAAACGCCATAAACTTAATCGAAAAAAGGCCTTCGATTGCCAAAAATTGAAAGCAGCCCGCGAACCACTGCGGGGATGGCACGGGTAGCTTTCTCGTGTCAAATAGGACTTGTGGGGATAGACGGGACATAATTAGCACGTGTACGTTGGGAGTTGGCGTGAAATACGCCATAAACTTAGCCGAAAAAAGGCCTTCGAGGGCCGAAAATTGAGAGCAGCCCCCGAAGCACTGCGAGGATGGCACGGGTAGATTCCTCGTGTCAGATAGGACTTGTAGGGACAAACAGGATGTAATTAACACGTGTACATTCGGAGTTGGAGTGAAAAACGTCATAAACTTAGCCGAAAAAAGGCCTTCGAGGGCCGAAAATTGAGAGCAGCCCCCGAACCATTGCGGGGATGGCACAGGTAGCTTCCTCATGTCAAATAGGACTTGTGGGGACAGACGGAACGTAATTAGCACGTGTACGTTGGGAGTTGGCGTGAAAAATGCCATAAACTTAATCGAAAAGAGGCCTTCGAGGGCCGAAAATTGAAAGCAGCCCGCGAACCACTGCGGGGATGGCACGGGTAGCTTCCTTGTGTCAAATAGGACTTGTGGGGATAGACGGGACGTAATTAGCACGTGTACGTTGAGAGTTGGCCTGAAAAACGCCATAAACTTAGCTAAAAAAAGGCCTTCGAGGGCCGAAAATTGAGAGCAGCCCCCGAAGCACTGCGGAGATGGCACGGGTAGCTTCCTCGTGTCAAATAGGACCTGTGGGGATAGACGGGACATAATTAGCACGTGTACATTGGGAGTTGGCGTGAAAAACGTCATAAACTTAGCCGAAAAAAGCCTTTCGAGGGCCGAAATTTGAGAGCAGCCCCCGAACCACTGCGGGGATGGCACGGGTAGCTTCCTCGTGTCAAATAGGACTTGTGAGGATAGACGGGACATAATTAGCACGTGTACATTGGGAGTTAGCGTGAAAATGCCATAAACTTAGCTGAAAAAAGGCCTTCGAGGGCCTAAAATTGAGAGCAGCCCCCGATCTACTGTATTGATGGCACGGGTAGCTTCCTCGTGTCAAATACGACCTGTAGGGATAGACGGGACGTAATTGGTACGTGTACGTTGGAAGTTGGCATGAAAAACGCATAAAGCTTATACAAATATATTAAAGCTTATATATTAAAGCTTACAAATATATATGTTCTATAAGCATCTCTATATATGTACATTTATGGATAAAATATATATATGTTTACACATTAGACTAAACTTGACTTGGGGTTGACTTGTAAATTTCTTTGCACTTTAAATACAATTTAAAGTGTAAAGAAACTATATTGAAATTCCTAAATTCAAACTATATTTACATACAATTTCAATTACAATTGACATCCTTGCAATTTGTGTTTTGTAGATGGCTATAACTTTTTGTTTACAATGGAACTAATGGGTATAATTTTTGTTGTGTAGATGGCTTTTGGCATTGACATGTGGATCTTCTATTTTTTTGCCTGGAAGATAATTCACACTTATGAAAAGTTGGGAAGTTTTTTGTCGTCCTATACTTTTTGTGTGGACTGTGGATGCATTGAACATATAATTTTTGGCGGGGTACAGAGTATTTTTGGAGCTTGTATTAATTGCTCTGGTGGTATAGAATCAATGAACCGTGGAATTTGGATGCATCGTACATATAATTTCTGGTGGGGTACATAGTATTTTTGGAGCTTGTATTAATGGCTCTAGTATTAATTAATATAGATTACCTTTTGTTATGGTACATATTACCATAGTAATTTGTACCTTGTCAAATGGTCATTACAATGCATAGTATAGTAAAAATGTTGTGTATAAAGGACGTTGTTTTGGTGACGTATTTGGAATGTATGACGTTATTATTTGTAATTGGAATATATATAGTTGGTTCGTACATAAGTTTACATTATTATTTGTAGTTAGAATATATATAGCAGGTGTTCTTTTTTGTTTCATGGTTCTAAGTGAAACATGCATTACGGAATAGGTGATAATATATATAGGTTGTATACGTATTACAGGTTGCGGTGGATACATATAGGTTCGGACGAAATTTAGTAAAATGAAACAAACAAAACAATAATATAAAATGACGCTTTTGGTGACAAATCAATTCGTAGCCAAAAAGAAATAAATCTTTTGGCAACTAAATATTTAGTAGCCAAAACGAATCGAAAACAGTTATGGTGACTAAATGTTTAGTAGCTAAAACTCAAAAGACTTTTGGCGACTAAATATTTAGTAGCCAAAACAACTCGAAAACAGTTATGGCGACTAACTGTTTAGTAGCTAAAATCCAAAATATTTTTGGTGACTAAAACATAATAAAAGAATCATGACCGACTAAACATGAAGTAGCTGAAGTTGCACTATTGGCGACTAATAATTTCGTCGCCATAGATATTTTAATTTTTGGTGACAAAAACTTTAGTAGCTAAATATGTGAGTTAAACGAATTAATGTACCATTTGGGCGACTAATATGTTAGTCGCTGATGTCAGTTATCAGCGACTAAGACTCTTTTCGTCGCTAATACCTGTTATTTTTGCCTACTAAAACGTTAGTCGGTATTTTGTACTAGTTTTGGCAACTAAATGTTTTTTAGTCGCTAATTCCTTCGGCGACTATGTATCCCCGACAAAGCCAGCGACCAAATTATTTTGTCGGCAAAGTGTTTCGGCGACTAAAATCAATACTTTTGGCGACTAATTTTTTAGTCACCAAAACTGTATTTTCTTGTAGTGAAGAGAGGGAGTAAATATTGGTCGGTGTGCACTTGAATGTGATGATATTGTGAATATGGATACATTTAGTATTAAGTGGGGGTGTTAAAAGAAATCTTGTTAAAATTTAGGATTTAAGGTGGGGATTCAAAGAAATAAAGAATTCAAAAAAATTAAGTAGGTGCTAATAACAGCCCTAAAAAATTAATATGTTTTGAATATTTTTTGACTTTTTACACACACAAAAAAAAAGTGCAAAAAATAAAGAGAAAATATAATTTGTAACTTTTTTTATTATATAATTTATTGACTTTTTCACTTTTAAACTTAAATTATAAGTTGCACCTCAATGTCACCCGTCGCACCGCATATTTTGTCATTGCGAGCTATGATGTAAGGCATATATAAAGAGAATTTAATAAGGGATATTTAATCTAACATCCCTCTCCAACTTTTAGTAATGAGAGAGATCCATAATATATATATTTTTTTTGTAACCTAAAGTCTCTCACCTACACCCATATATCATACTCACTCTTTTATTCTCTCTTCTCTTTTTCTTCCTCTCCCTCGCTAGCCTCCTCCTTCGCCTCCCACATGCCAACGCTTCCTCCGCCACCGCGACTCTCTTTCTCTCTCTCTCTAGGGTTTGTTTGTTGGACTGATTATGTTCCCAATGGAGGTCGACACTCAAAAGATTCCCAACTGTAACTTCGATTTCAACTCTTGTCCACTACCATTCTCTTACTCCCTCAACCTAGATGTTCCAGACCTCTAATCTCTAGAGTTATGGGCTCCGAAATGCTCAAATCTCTAGTGGAAGGAGCTGAGTCGACGATGGTCACATATTTCTAAATTGGACAGCAAACCGGCGAATGGAAATTCAAGTGCAGCAATAAAGCTGCAGAAGGTTTATCGAAGTTATCGTACCAGGCGTATGTTTATATACACACAAATCTCTTTATATGCCAACATTTGTAAATTTTAGTTGGATCGTAGTGTTGGGTAACAATTATTTATAAATCTGTGAAATGGGTCTATGTTATATTCCCTCTTTGTGCTAATCTGAAAGTGGGTTTTGTGTTTAGAAGTTTGAAATCAAATTCTATAGCTAATAGTAGATCACATATTATAGTAATAATAATTCTATATATTGTTTAGTCTCATCAATATTTTCAAGCATAAATTTGAGTAAGAGCATTTTCAATTCTCAATTTTTTTTTTTTGCAAGTGTTTGTTGAAGGTTGCCTGAAATTTCTCTGTAAAAAGATACAATTTTCTTTGGTTTGGTTAAAACATAGAGAAAATTATGAGCAAACCAGAGAAAATTGGTCAAGAGAAAATTGTGAGCAAATCATAGAAATTTGTGAACAAACCAAGGAAAATTCAACCTAGAGAAATTTCGAAAATTTCTCGGATTTGTTCAATTTCTCTAATTTTTTTCTGTGTTTTGAAATTTTCTTTGTGTTTTGAAATTTTTTTAGTTTGAAATTTTTCTGGATCAAAATTTTTCTAGATCAAAATTTCTTTGGTAAAATGTTGAGGGACCCCAACCATTATGAAAATATTGCATATCTTTTATCTTATAAAATCTTAAAGCCCACCTTAAAAAAAAAATCCCCGTTTAATAAATAAATAAGAAAAGTTAAACAAAATAAATTAAAAATTAAAAAAAAAATGTTTGAGACCTCTAAAAAAGTTCTACAATTGTACCCACAATAATGTGATAGGATATATGTCAACTCTTGATTTGTTACACATTCAGTTATACGGGTCTCATTCCCTTACCACATCATTGTGAGTGAATTTGGAAAAATTATTTAGGCCCCGTTTGGTAGAGCTGTGGGAAAATTATTATAGATTATAGCTTAACAGATTATAACTTACTGCTGTGAACATAAGCTGGTAACCTATTTGATGCAACTGTGGGATTATGGATTTAAGCCGCAGAGTAGTGTTTGGTAAATAAGCTGTAAAATAACTTTTTGCTGTATAATTATCATTTTTGTCCTTGTAGGATATAAAATTTATGATCTCATTTATAATACATTTTTTTCTTTTTCTTTTTCATTTTTATTTTATTTTATTTTATTTTATTTTATTTTATTTTTCACCTTATTTTCTTTTCTTTTTTTATTTTTTTTTCTTCTCTTCTTTCTTTGTTAATTTTTTTTAATTTATTAATTCATTAAAATTAATATTCATGTTCTAATTTATATTAATGTTGTGATTTCATTACATATTATTTTCAATTTTTCATCAATTTATCAATTTCTATTAATGTATCAATTTTTCCAATTTTTTTTATTATTATTATTATTATTATTATTATTATTATTATTATTATTATTCATTTTAATTATTTTTAGTAATATCTCATTTTTTCTTTATATTAATGTATCATTATTAATGTATCATTATTAATTTATATTAATGTATCATTATTATTCTTTATATTAATGTATCAATTTTTATTAATTTATCAATGTACATATATTCATCAATTTATATTAACGTATCGATTTTTCCATCAATTAATATTATCAATTAATATAAATTACATATATTCATCAATATTAATTTTTTTCATCAATTATTACATAAATTACATATATTAATATTATCAATTATTATTAATTTTTCCATCAATTACATATATTCATCAATATTCTTATTAATAGTATCAATTAATATAATTTTTTTTCATTTTTTCATTTTAAATTAATTAGTCTCAATTAATTAGCATCAATTATTATTTTTTATTCATTAATTATTTTGTTTTTTTATTTATTTAAAAAACCTCAAAATAAAAAATAATAATGAAAACCCTAGCTCCGGCGGGATGAACCGGCGCTAGGGTTTCATTCAGATCCACAGAAAGAGCGAGAGAGAGCTAGGTTTCAGATCGCGATGGTTCATCCCGTCGGTAGCCCATTATTCTCCTCTTTCTCCTCCTCATCTCACTGCCAGCGTCGATCGCGATGGCAGATCGCGATGGTTCAAATGGGAAACAGATGAGTTCACGCTGGGGAGAGGGAGACAGAAGGGTTCGCGATGGCAGATCGCGATCGCGAAGAGGGAGACAGACTGGTTCGCGAAAGGGGAGAGGGAGAGAGAGAGAGAGAGAGCCGGAAATCGACATGCTCGCCGGAAATCGCCTCTCTCGTTTGTGTGAGAGAGGAAGAATGAGTGAGAAATGGTTTATATACATGGCACACTTGTAATTAGCATCAATTCGGAAGGGCATTTAAGTCATTTTACACCTCCCATTTCAGCTTCCCATATAAGCTGAATCAAGAAGCACCACTTGAGGTGCTTAGAAATTTAAGCTGAAAATAGCTTAATAAAAGCTATAATTTATCCCTTTAAGTTTTACCAAACACACCAAAATAACTTAATTTAAGTTAAAAGCAGCTTTAAGCTGCTTTTAAGTGCTACCAAATAGCCCCTTAATACTCGTGGAGCATGTCTAGGTGGTGTTCTAAATGAGTAGTTATTGATCTAAATAATAAGATCTATCATTTTAGTATTAAAATTAAAAAAAACAAAGTGTTAAGTATTAATTTGTTAATGAAAGAGAAGCATTGCTCCATGAGCATTGAATATTTACTTGTGAATTTGTAGTATTGCTCATAAAAATAAACAAATTCATCCTGAGATGAATTTTTGTTTATTTATTTATTTTTTGGGGGGTAATTCATCAGGAGATGATTCATATTAGAGTGTGAGGCACAAGGCCTATTTTGACGAGTTAGTTAAAAGTGAATTTTTTTAATTTTTTAAAATTATATCTTTTTATTTTTTTCACCTATTTTTTAAGAAATCAAAAAAATCAAAACACTAACTTTTAACACATTTTTTAAATAGACTGAAACCGATGTAAAATTATTAGTCGGTCTAATCATGTCCATATCAATTATAATTAGTATTCTTTTTATATTTTTTAATCATCTAATTCAAATTCATTAATCATACCCTTTTTTTTACCCCTATAACCCTACATATACATATCAATTAGAGATAAGAGAGGGGGGGGGGGGGGGAATTTAACCAATCACAATGCATTAAAATGGTAAATTTCCCAAAAGGGTTCAACCTTTTTTCGTGATTAATCCACTTTTTCAACTAATCATCACTAGGGGTGAGTAGCAGATATATCGATCCACCCAAATTGATCGAACCAAACCGATCTGCCGCATTTTGGACGGATGCGTAATGACAAGTGGACGGTTGCGGATTGATTTTTTTCAATCTGCCTAGTTTTAGACGGATGACGGATTTGAGGTTCCTTTGGCCGCAACCGAACCGCCAAACCACGAGCACCCCTAATAATTTATAAGATTTTGTGTTTTCAATTTATTTAGATATTCTATTTGTGTTTTCAATTAAAAAGAGTTTAAATATTATGTTGAATATATTCTGTTGAAAAAGAGTTTTCAACTTGAATATATTTTTGGAATTGAAAAAAATAAATGTATTATTTATTTATATTTTTTGATTTTTAAATCTAACTTTAAAAATAATAAATAAAAAAGATGATATATACTGGTTGGTTTTTATTTTTAAAAATAGATATAAATGTAACAATAAAAATGCATACAATCTCTGCTACTATTCTGTTCATGATTTTGGTGGTTTGAATTATTTTTATATTTTAATAACCACATATTGTAATATCTTATGTAGATGAGGCATGCTCTGATTGTAATATGTGGATGAGGCATGTAGTGATTGTAATATTTTTTTAAGTCATTATATATATTTTTTTAAGAAGTGTACAAGTTGAATTATATTAAAAATTTATAAAATTTTAAACCGTCTTATCGATTTACATCTATCTACAAATCCTTTCAATTCATATCTACCAAATTGGTAGACGGATGCGAATTAATTTTTTCTAATCTAATAATCTAATGAACGGATTACGAATTAGAGATTTCCTGTCGCAACCGCCCGCGCCCACCCATAACACCATTCGAATACACGTGGCGGTGGGCAACCCCCACCAACTTCTCGAAGTGCACACTTCAGCGAATTTGGATCCTCTCCTTGAGCTTGGTCCTTGAGCTCGGTCCTTGAGGGCTTTCGGGTCCACTTTGAGGCCCGATTTTGATAATCTGAACCGTTCAGATTTTAATATTTACTCAGTATAACATACCTGTAAAAAATCAAGTTGATCGGATATCAGAAAGTATGTGTTCGAAAAACTGTTTATTAAAAAATAGTTTGTAGTCCCAGTTTTTCGAACACATACTTTCTGATATCCGATCAATTTGATTTTTTACAGGTATATTATACTGAGTAAATATTAAAATATGAACGGTTCAGATTATCAAAATCGGGCCTCAAAGTGGACCCGAAGGCCCTCAAGTACCGAGCTAAAGGAGAGGATCCAGATTCCACTTCAGCACCAAGTAATCCTATTCTTTTCGTACAGACCTATCTATTCTTTTCTTCAGAACCAGGGCTCTCCATATTCCACCATGTAATGACACTAACTTGCTTTCATTTTTTGAAAGCATCGAATCAGTTTTCGCTGAAATGCGAAGCCATTCTCTACATCCTTGAATCGTTTTCTTCGTACATCTTCATGGCCGAAGATGGTGATAGCGAGTGGTCGACGACGACGCCGTCGTTTCGGTTCAGGTGGGACGTGTTCCTGAGTTTCAGAGGAGCGGACACGCGTAAAAAGTTCACTGGCCGACTCTACACCGAACTCGTACAGAACGGCGTTCGAACCTTCTTCGACGACGACGCTCTTCTTCCCGGCCATGAAATCTCTCCGAACCTCTTTACGGCTATCGAAGACTCGGCCGCTGCAATCGCCGTAATCTCGGAGAAGTACGCTAATTCCAGGTGGTGCCTCGAAGAGCTTGCTAAGATCATAGAGTGTCGGAAGTTGTTACTCCCAGTGTTTTACGAAGTCGATCCCTCCGATGTTCGGCGTCAAACCGGTCCTTTTGAAAAGGATCTTCTCGAACTAGAAAAAAAATTCGGAGTCGAAAGGGTTCTCAGATGGCGAAAAGCTATGGAAAAAGCCGGTGGAATTGCCGGTTGGGATACCAAAGTCTGGAGGTATTAGCCCGTTTCGGAATTAATTATTTTAGTTGATTTTTCTATTTTTTATTAAAAAAAAAAACTGTGCAGAAACGTAAAGGTTGTTTGGGTGTACATGAGTTTGACATTGGACTAATAGTTCAATAAAATTATTAAATTCGATGTTTGGTTAAATAATTAAAGCACAGACTAACAATCCGGATATGGTATCCATATGATAGATTATTCAATTTCACAGAAGAGGGTGTGATATAAATTGAAGGATTAAGATAAAGTCTACACTATTAGTCATTCCTTATAATCTTACGTCAATCTAAATATATGATATGATATACAATCTTAAGTGATTTGTAGTCCTAGAACTATTAGTGATGGGAATACTAATCCAACCTAATTCAGTCTGCCCAAACAAATATGACCAAAGAGAATTATGTGATAAAATGGGCTTTAGAGCATCTCCAACACTTTAATAAATTTGGGTAAAAAATTTGATGAAAAATTTAATCTGATATAAGAATAATGCACTCCAATGATTTTCATCAATTATGCCAGGTCGTCCACCAATGGTCATCAGTGAAATTTGATGAAAAATTAAACGTTCTATTAATTTGATGAAAAATATACCACTCTCTTCATTTGATATCAGCATGATGAAATGGTTGGAACACTGTTTTCATTAATTTTTCAAATTTAAAGTTGATGAAAATTCTGTTGCAATGTTAGAGATGGCCTTAATATCACATGGTTGTTTGTTATGTCAGCAATGGTTGGTGGCCCGAAAATATGTGGCTCGAAATACCCAAAACAAAAAACGACGTCGTTTTGGGTGTAAAACGACGTCGTTTTACCATTTTCGAGCCATTCGAGCCATATATTTTCGGACCACCAAACATTTTTCTTCTTATGTTTATGTCTGCTAATTTGTTTTTGAAAGCATAGGGATTCTATAGCTGAAAGTGCATTAATCAGCCAATTGTGTTTGTTGAGTTGAAATTTGATGCATTTTGAAGTAAAATAGACAGTGGTGGCGTAGCATATATATATATATATATAATATTTGTGGGATCCCAATGAGTAGTTGAGTTTTTGTTTGTTTCAACTTGGAAATTGTTTAATTATAAACTGCTTGTCCTCTCTTATTACTTTATATAAGTATTTTACTGTTCTTTTAATGGCTTCTAAACATTTAAATATTAGACCCACTGTCATTTCTTTAATATTCTGAGCATCCATTAAAAAATCAATTGTTGTTTCTATTATCTTAAGTAAAGTCATTAGACACTGATTTTGTGCAATGTTGGCTCTTGTTAGTGATTTTGTGCAATGTCGGCTCTTGTTTTTTGGGATAGTTATTCGGTGCTTTTGGGGCACAGGCCACATGGTGCTTCACACTGCTTACGGATAGACACATGATGTCAGTGACTCAGTGGGTTCGGTTTATGGGTCCCTTCTTCACCACTCCCATATCCAAGGGCCACAAATTGTCGTAATATGTCACACCATACATGGTGTGGAGCAATGCCACCTGGTGCATACAGAACACTCTTGACGGTGTATATAACGGGTGGCAAGTGGTACAAATTGAAGCTACCAAGGTGCAGCCACTTTGCCACCAAAAGGTATCAACATCCTATCAATAGGAGTTGAATCCATGACCTCACAACACATAGTTGTGCTACCGATCACTGGGCCAAAGTCCCTAGTCATAGAGCACTAATTAGTTTTCTCACTTTCTACCCCTTTATACTTGTTATCAGCAATTTGTTTGAAGGGGCTTATTTTTGTATTTATTTATTTTACAGCCATTCCAAAATGACTGCTCATCAGGTGTGCTTATATCATTGTTTTTTTTTTTTAAACAGACAAAAGAGGAATTTTATTGATGAAGAACAAGCAAAGACAAAGAGAGAGCCCCCCAGCTGGTAAGACACCAGCCGAAGGGAAAACAGATACAAACCCAGCTGCAATTCCAAACAGAGAATATGCAGAACAAGAAATACCCAGCTGCCTCAGCAAAGGCAGACCACAGCAGATCAACACATGCCCACTACCCCACTTATATCATTGTTATCTTTATCTTCTCTTTGATATGCAAATTTGGTTGATCTAACCTATTTAAGAAGACTAAGCTCTATACATGCATTGTTATACTACAAGTGTATGATGTTATAAGCTTTCTTAGAATGGTAAGTTGGCAACCAAAACCTCATCTAAATACTTTCCATGGATTTAATAATCAAGGAAAACAACTTGCCTTAATTCGCTATAAACCCTGTTAGTCTTCTTGTGAGTTTCATTTTGTTTTTGGAAGAACTTAAAAAGATTCAATGCCATACATGGATATATATATGTATATCATGTGATTGCAATGGTACATCTTGCAGTTAGTTTGACCCTTAATTGCAAAATCAAGTTGTGTAGTACTTCTGATTGGAAGACATGCTAGATAGTTTTCCAGTACCTTGAACTATATATACTTCCACTATTAGAGATTGTACATATGTGAATTGAGTAAAATATCATGAACCATGAAACTTTATGCTGATGCTAATTACACCATTGCTTTCAGGGTGGAATAGCATGATAGGAAACATCTCATCGTAATCACAACTTTTATCACTCGAGAATCAAAATTTCTAGTTTTTGCCCTATTGGCAAACTTTCCTTCTCAAATTGGTACAACCTCTTGGCTAATTTCATATTATCGTGATTATTTTCAGGGAAGAAATGATAATCCAGTCTTTACTCAAGAATATTTTGACTAAATTGAGTAATACTCCCTTGGGAGTGGCTAAACATCCAGTTGGACTTAACCTTCGCCTTCAAAAGTTGATGATCATGTTAGATGTTAAAGCTAATGGTGTTCGAGTGTTGGGATTTTATGGAATGGGTGGGGTAGGCAAGACCACCCTTGCCAAGGCTCTTTACAATAAACTTGTCATTCACTTCAAACGACATAGCTTTATTCCAAATGTTAGAGAAAATTCACAATTGCATAATGGTTTAACATCTCTCCAAAGCAAGTTTCTTGGTGATCTTTTATCAAGTCCTCCCCCAGAAGTAAATGAGGTAAGGAGTGGTATCATGTCAATCAAGGAGGTCGTCCACAAAGAGCCAGTGCTTGTTGTTCTAGATGATGTTGATGATGTAAACCAGTTAAATGCACTAGCTGGTGGGAGAGATTGGTTTTATGAAGGAAGTCGAATCATTATCACCACAAGAGATAAGGGAGTTCTACATGAGAACTTTGTGACAGAATTCTACGAGGTAAAAGAGCTGACTTTTCCAGAGTCACTTGAACTATTTAGTTATCATGCATTTGGGAGAGAGAAACCTAGCAAAGATCTCATGAGTTTCTCTGAGGAAGTTGTGTCGCTTACAGGAAGACTACCTTTGGCTCTGGAAGTATTTGGTTCTTTTTTCTTTTATAAGAGGAGTATAAGAGAACGGGAAGATGCATTGAAAAAGTTGAAACAAATTCGTCCCGGTGAACTTCAAGATGTGTTAGAGCTCAGTTTTAGTGAGCTAGATGTAGAAGTGAAGCGCATATTCCTTGACATTGCTTGTTTCTTCGTAAATATGAAAATGAAGAGAGAAGATGTAGTTGACATTTTCAAAGGCTGCGGTTTTAAGGCTGAAATAGCAATGTCTGACCTCATAGGTAAATCTCTCATTAAGATCATAGGTGACAATATTTTGTGGATGCATGATCAACTTAGAGACATGGGAAGACAAATTGTTCTACGTGAAAGCCATGGAGATCCTGGTAAATGTAGTAGACTTTGGGATCGTGACAACATAATGTCTGTATTGAAGGATAAGAAGGTATAGGTTCTAACATGATATCTCATTCTTCTTTTATTAAATTCTTATTCTATTTGAAGGTTTTGATGGTATAGTTAACATGTACGCATCAACCCCTCTCTGGCATGATACCCTTTTATTTGATAAATTCACTTTTAGAAATTATTGAAGTTTATTCTAAGAGGGAGAAAGTAATAAGAAAAATGGGTTACATATTCTAAATACTCTTTTTCTTCTTCTTCTTCTTCTTCTTCTTCTTCTTCTTCCTTTTTTTTTTTTTTTTTTTTTTGCTGAATGCTGATTATCAAGAATTACTTATGATTTGCGAAAGGATTATATGTTGAGTGTAAACATCAGTTTTTCTTGGAAATTCTGGAAATAATTGTTGGTTTGAGAGTTGTGTTACATGGATTCTTCTGCTTCTCTTCTCAGTGTACCTGTGTCACTATTCGTTTGGGACATGAGTCCACACCTGTATCCAATTTAGATAATTGGATCTTCTAATTTTATATGATATTTGAAGAAGAAGAAACTCAAATTTGTTAATAAAGAAACAAAACTTTTCACATGAATAGGAGACATAAAATTCATATTTTTTTTTTCTTAGCCTTCATTTGGGAAGAACTTTTTTAGCATGGGTTTTTAGCTATTTTAGACTGTCTTAAAAAGTTCCGTTTGAGAAGAACTTTTGGCTTTTTTGTAGTTTTGTGAGAGAAAGTGAAATGATTATGGTTTGAATGTGACATTTTGTCTTATTGGCTTTTTAGCTTATTTTGGCTTTTAGTGGGCTAAATTAGTCCCAACCTACTTCCCAAACGAGGCCTTAATCTCATTTAATTTGAATTACATTATTAAATAGTTTACTTCATTTTATCTAAGAATATAATAAAATATGCAATATATATATAAATGTTTAAGACGTGTCCTTGTACTCATACCCAACTTGTGGAGCCATATCCCAATATCTTAAGATACAGGCTTAGGATTTTCTGACATTTGGTGATGCACCTCCACTTGATACTCATACTTGAGTCCATGTAATATAGTGTGAGAGTATTTTGTAAATTTAACACAATAAGGTGGTAAGTGCTACTTTGCAAACTACAAAAGAAGCTTATAGCTTTGCATTATATTTGCATTAAGTATCATCTACAAAAATATTATGTATTGTTGATCCTTGGTGAATTTAAACTTTTGGTGAAAAAAGGCTACCAGTTGCAGTCCCATACATCATATTTTTTTTGCTATAGTTAAGAACATCTTTTTGTTATGTAAGCAATTTTATTATGCTGGTCTATTCTTTAACATTTTTATTCATATGTCAATTAATCTCGTTTGATTAATGTTAGGGAACAAGAAGCATTGAAGGCATCACGCTCAACTTTGAGAAGAATCGTGATTTAAGCTCGAAAAATATCTATTGGATGAACTTTCAAAGATGGCCTGGTTTGGCTTCTGCAACTGCGTACTTGAAGGAAATTAACAAGAAATGTTTTGGTGATTGTGTGGAAAATGAGAATAATGTGATACTTAGCACTAAAGCATTTGAACCTATGGTTAACTTGAGGCTTCTTCAAATTAATCATGCAAAATTGGATGGAAGTTTTGATCTTTTTTGTACTGAATTGAAGTGGCTGCAATGGAAAGGATGCCCCTTAAAAACTCTTCCTGCTGGGTTTTTTCGTCTGGATCTTACTGTCCTTGATCTCTCAGAAAGCAAGGTGGTGCAAATTTGGAATCACAAGTGGTGGCATTGGCACAAGAACAAGGTGAGTGTTATCAATAGCCAATTTGAGAGCTTGACTTGATTCTTACAGAACATATCAGGTCCAAAACTTCATGGGAAACTTGCCTATGGATATCAGCAAAAACTAAGTAAATAGATTTCATTTCCAAATGATTTTTGGTGGCACTTATGCTTCAACTCATGCATAAAGAAATTACTAAAATAATATACCCTAAATATCTGAATTATTTCGTTGTAGGTCCAGTCCAGTCTAATCCCATTCCACTAATTTGTTTAAGGGTAAATTACACTCACCTCCCTTGAGTAATGAGAATAATATAATAAAACTCATAGTTAGGACATAATTACATTCACTTGCACAAACTAATATATTAACAGTGAACTTTAACAATCAAATTACTTGTTTGCCCTTAATGGCAAATTTCACTTCAATCCCTTGTGGTTTGGCTCATTGTGGATTACTCCTTATCATTTGGAAAAATTGCATAATTCCCGTGTTGTTTGTAGACTAAAACACACTGTTAGCTTTTTCATCTAAGATAACAATTTTTGAGAGCCACGCACGTAAGTTGAGAGTAAGGCCTTGTTAGGGGTACTCTAAAAAAGCCAAAAAGTCAAAAAGTCACTATCCTATTTAAGTCATATAATCTTATTTAAGTTACATCACCTCACTACCACATCACTTCAAACCCAACCCATACCCAATCCATATCTCACAAAAAGTCAAAAAGTACACTTATTTAGATTATCCCAAACCAGAAGTCTATTTTTTAGACGAAAATACACTTTAAACATCTTCAAATTTATTTCTTTTTAAAATGCCATTATTTTTTCTTCTTTTTCAATTGTTTCTCTCGCCTTCTTCCCTAGTCATTAGCAATGCACCTCCTATACCTACTGGAAAAACCACAATAGCCATTAGCAACTCATCTTTCCTGCCCTTCTTCTTCCTTCATTTTCTTCTTTTCTTCTCCCGGCTCCCCCATCAACCTTCACTGTTTCACAGTGTATTGTCATAAACCATGGCAATTCAATCGTAAGGTGATTCTACATTTTCACAGAAAATGGAGAGATGAATTGATGTATTTATTGGATCCGTTTGAACTGACGGGGCTCAAACCCTCAACTTCCACCTTGACCCACCACCCACTACACAATCACTTCACCACCCGCGCCCCCACCCTGCCAGACCCTCCCCTTCCCACGCCATCCTTGAACCTCCTCCCACCTTCCATGGCAACCCACTACCCAGTCAATCCCTCTGATTCATCTCATAGCCACCGCCCTCTAAATCAGGTCAACCTTCATGAACTTTTTAATGCCCAAAATAAAATCAATACACACATATGTTGAAAGTGGGAGATGGATGTTTACTGGTTATGTAGATATACAAAAAGACGAAATAAGATTGAATAAACACTCATTTTATTCAATCACAAACAAATTATACAAAACAGAGCTATCTCTCTGTAAATTCTCAAACTCTCTGCTCTCTTAGAATTCTCCTTATCTGGAGATGTTATGTTTCTCCCTGGAGATTACGTTTTCTCCCATTCTCTCTAAAACTACCACGCAACCTATCTATTTATAGATTTCACAAACGGGTGTAAACTATGTGTGCTACAATGTGTCTTCCTCCTTAAGTTTTATCAATGGAGCTTCCTTGAAGCTTCCTTCTCCTTCTTCATTTTGGCTTCCTCTTCTTCTCTCTACAACTTTCTAGCAGCCTCTTGCATGTTCTCCTCTTCTCTGGAATTCTCCTTCACCAAACTTTAATTGAGTTTGTTCTTCTAACATCCCCCCCTCAAACTCAATTTGTTGGATTCTCTATACGATGCCTCATATCTGCTCGTGGATGACCTCTTATCTGGTCTTGTTGTCAATCCTCTATTGACTTCTATCTCTCTTGAAACAACCTCCTGTTGTTCGGTACTGTTAACTACCTATTGACGTATGTCTCTTGGAACAACCACCTATTGTTTGTTGTTTGTGAAATAATCACATGTTGTTCTCTATTGTGCGGAACAATAAATTGTTGTCTTTTGTTGCTGAAAACAACCATCTGGTGTTTATCTTGCGGAACAACCACATGTTGTTCATTTCTATCAACCATCTGTTGACTTATATCTCTCCAACGTTATAAAGCAACCACCTGTTGCTTGTCTCGTCCACGATATCTGGGACGTCTTGTATCACCTTTCTATGATATCTTCTTTGTTATATTCTTCGACTCCCACTTTGAAGAATATTTTTCTTACTTCATCTCTTCAAATAAAATATGCAAATTTTTGGTATAGAATTTACACAATCTGACTATACGGATGTGCCCAGAATGCTCCAAATAGTTGGAAATGACTATTGGATTGTTGTGATTGGTAGCCAAAATAGATTGGCTGGTTTGGATCACCGATTGCACCTCAACCCTGTCACACGGAATAATTCCCTCTGGAATTCCGTACAATGACGTCAACTAACGTCAGCGGCTCGCGGCTTGGTGGCGGCTCCTTTGCGGCTCGGCTTGGCTTCAATGGTTTGTCAAAAAAATTAATAGAACTTGTGGGTTGGGGGATTCGAACCCTCGCCATTGTGGTTGAGGAGTAAGATTTAACCACTTTGCCAAACAGCTCCTTTGGTTTATGTTTCTCAAGTTATATAATTTAACTTGACTCTTGTTCACTTTGTCTAAGTTGTCTTCTTCCTTTGGATCGCACGTGTGGCGCGTGCTGCAAGTAAGGCACGTGAAGCGCGTGCGGGCTTCTCCCGACTCGATTTTTGATGCTGTTCTTTTTCTCTGTGCTCATCTTGTCGCAAGGTTCAACCTGGTGTGATCAAATTTGGATTTTGACCACTTTGAAATTTGGGCAAATTTTGAAAACACCTCTGTTCGCCTCTATTTTTTATTTTTATTTTTGGCCCAAACTGGCTCTTCTAGCTCTGATACTACTGTTGAAAGTGAGAAAGAGGTGTATACCGGTTGTGTAGATATACAAAAAGAGGAAATAAAATTAAATAAACACTTCTTTTATTCAATTACAAACAAATTAGTATACAAAACAGAGCTATCTCTCTGTAAACTGTCAAACTCTCTGCTCTTTTAGAATTCTCATTATCTGGAGATGTTATGTTTCTTCCTAGAGACTAAATTTTCTCCCACTCTCTCTAAAACAACCACACAACCTATCTTTTTATAGATTTCACAAACGTGTATAAACCGTGTGTACTACAGTGTGTCTTCTTCTTTAAGTTTTATCAATGGAGCTTCCTTGAAGCTTCCTTCTTCTTCTTCATTTTGGCTTCCTCTTCTTCTCTCTGGAACTTTCCAGCAGCCTCTTGCTTGTTCTTCATTTCTCTGGAATTCTCCTTCACCAAACTCAAATTGAGTTTGTTCTTCCAACAACATATTGATTGCCAACACTATTACCATATATTGGCTTTGATATTGATTATTCAATTCTAACATTTCTTGATGCACTATGTATATGTATATGTATATGTATGTGTGTTTAATAAATAGAGAGAATAGTTCACAGCACAGTCATGGCTTTGTTTCTTTTTTTAATCAGCCAAAATAGAGGGAAAATTTGAGGCGTTGATTTTCAATCTGTGGAAGATGGCTGGTTTAAAATGATGGTGGAAAGTTGTATTTGGGTCGTTGGAGGCACTAATGAAGATAATATTTTGTAGTGCCAATGGCTAGTGGAGAATCTTCGGGAAAAAAAGAGATGGTAGCACTGGCAGATGGTCAGTCAGTAAGTATAAGGGATATCAAAATCATTTTAATCATGTTGTTAACAAAGTTAATGGTGTGCTTTGCACCACAAATGACTAACACTAGATTGAGGTGGGGGTTGTTGTGGAGCCAGTGGTGGGGATTCAGTGTGGAGGCAATGAGGGTGATGGGTTGTAGTGGAGGGAATATAACAAAGAGGTAAGAATGGAGAGGGATGGAGATAGAAGACATTGGGGTAAGGAGGCTGCTGGGAACGGTCTCGGTGGGGATTCAGTGAGCCGGATGAAAAGGAGAGAGGTAGGAGATCAGGTGTGGTGTTTGTATCAAATGCTTTGATATGAGAGGGTAATTTCATCTTTTCACCCTTAACAAATGGTTTTTTGGGATATACTCCATTAACTAAGGGCAAAATAGGTATTGTAATACAAAAATGACTCTTCCATTTAGCTGGTTGACAGCTCGTTGACAGCAATGGGTGAAAGTGTAATGCAAATTTAATAGTGAGGGAGGACAATAAAATTTATATCAAAACTATGGGGCCAAGTGTAACTATATCATTACTCAATGGAGGTTAGTGTAATTTACCCTTTGTGTACGTAAAATCAACCATCAAAATGCATTTTAAATTTTATATTATTATTAGAGTATCTCCAATGATTACTCAAAATTTTCATCGAATTTGAGTAAAAGTTTGGTCTGATATGATGCTCTCTAATCGTTTAATCAAATCCGGCCGATCATCCGGCCTAGAGTAAATTTTCACCAAATCTTCCCAAATCCGGTGGTCCAGTCGGTCGTCCACCAACGGTCACCTACGAAATTTGATGAAAGGTTAAATGCTCCCTTGATTTGATAAAAGTTTTGGTTTTGCCTTCATTTGAAATGAGTTTGATGATACGGTTGGAGCCCTAAAAGTAGGCGTTTTTCATCAAATTTAAATTTGATGAAATATCTGAGTAAGGGTTATAGATGGTCTTAGAGCATCTCCAACGGTTCACCTGATGTTTCACCAAATCTGAGTCAAAAAGTAGCCATTTCCTTAATTTGATACTTTGCGCTCCAACGGTTCAGTATCAAATCCTTTTCATC